>JAJOHN010000010.1:689094-1365689 GCA_030271015.1 Didymella glomerata
CTTCCCTATCGATAATGGCAGCATAGTTTGTTTCCCGAAAGTCTGGAGATTGCTTGTTTGATCCTGCCAGGTGGCGTGGCTTCTTGGAGGCTGTTCTGCGAATATGCAGCCTTGCAGCGAAGCAGCCTCGTCCAGTACCCGCTCAATTCTGCGGCGTAGTCATCGGCGCAGCACACATCCCGGCGAATGCAGTATCGATGACTCACCTCCGGGCTGTGCAATTTGCTGTTCAAGTGATGCACAGGTACGCTCGGGGTTCGGTGAGATAGGTACGCCTGAAAATGTGGCGTTTCACAACTCCGTGCACACTCAGCCAACCTCACCACCAGGGGGCGGCGTAGTGTGGAACTCGGATCGTATGGCAAATCGAACTATCTGGGGACGTTGAAGACGTCGTATAAGTGTCGAACAGTGGCCTAGTAGACTCATCAGCCCTCAAGTCTCATTCCTCCAGCTCCACACTAGCGACCGCAGTTGCCTTCTTTCAACTAAACCTTCACATCTTCCACCCTTGAATACACTATCAAGATGCGTTCCTCTACCGTAGCCGCTCTCTTCACAACCTCAGCTGTTGCACAGTCATCCGCTGAGGTGAAGACTGGATCTGCTGCCCACATCATCAACCCTCTGGGCCTGCAGGTGTCCACTGTCACTGTGCTTGGATCCAGCTCCGGCACAACCACCTATGTCAACTCTTGCTCCACGACGGGTATTCCGGCTTCATTTCTCTCTGGGGCTTCAGCAGGTAAGCTATTGTTGGCGCGAACATGTTTGATCCTGGTCTAACTCTACCAGGAGCGTCCTCGATTAGGTCTGCCGCATCCTCCCTGCGCTCAGCAGCGGGCACCCTTCTCATGACTCCCATCGCTGCGCCCTCAACCACCGCTGCCGCACGTCTCCGCCGCCAGGATGGTGGCCTGCTGGATGGCCTTTGCGAGCCCATCACGATCAAGCAGGCTTCTGAGTCTGCCGAAATCCAGATGAAAGATCCCTCTGACGGCGTCTGGAGTGCGCAAATCAACTGCAACTGGAAGGGGGCCATAGAGTCTGCCGATCTAACCTGCACCGCTACTCAGAGCGGTTCCATTCCCAGTCAAATGAGTGTCGAGGGTACTACGACTGCTACCCTCAAGGCGAGCGAGGTTGCTGAAGCAAGCGTCATTCAGACTGTCGAGGTTGTTTCGCCGGCTTCCAACTCTGCTAAACCAACAGCGTCTGGGACTCAGTCTGGCTCCGCCAGCTCCACTGCCTCTGGCTCCGGTGCTCCTGCGGCAACTGGTGCCGCTGCTGGCGCCCCTCTCCCCATGGGCATGATGGCTTTTGTCGGTGGTGCTGCTGGTGTATTTGCTGCCGCGCTTGCCTTGTAAGCGCTAGCTGAGTGAGAATTTTCTGTCAGGATGGGGCCACGGAAGGTGGTGTTGCATTGTAAGATCACGGGCGCGATAGTCGTATCTTCGGCACTGTTTCATGGTTGGGCATGACTCGTTAGCTCTCACTTCTGCAGCGGGCATCCCGCTCCTCTTCTCTCGAGGCGGAGGGGAACGTCCACTGTTCTTACTAATACAACGGTGCTATTGCCATTCGATCTGATTTTCAATGTGCATCAATCGGCAATCCCGGTACTGTAGTGCTCACATCAATCCTTCAGTGCGTTCAGCGGCGGGTTTCGAGCAATTCGATTCGATGGAGGTGGAGCTTCTCCGCGTCCGGCTCCGATCTGGGGTTGTTGGGGTCATCAAAAGGTGGAGCCAAGCACGAGTCCTCACGCGCTTGCCCAGATTTCCCTGGAGGGCCACCAGGGTTACAAGAAATGCCAAGGGTTGGCATGTGACATACGTCATCCTCTCATGATGAAGCTATCTGCTTCTGGAAATTCTCATGCCTATCAGGCGATAATGCTCCAATTACCGTTGAGCCGCAAACCGTTCCAGCCGCCGTAGTGAGCGCCGCAACACAACAGAGTGAAGGCCAGGATCGAAGTGAAAGGCCTCCCAGCGCACGGGTACACTTTCTCCGCAATCTTTCCCCACTGTTAATGCTTGGAGGGGAACTACATAAAGGTCGCGCAAAAGCCCAGCGTTGACCAAGAGGCTTCGCTACCCACCCATTTCTTGTCAACTGCTAAGCAACATCTTGTCAACCGCTAAGCACTGCCAAAACATGGCCGACGCGAAGGAAGTCGAGACCGTCTCCACAGGTCCACCTGCCTACAACGAAAAGATCGAGGATTCTACTGCAAAGCACAATGAGTTCCGCGAGGACACTGGCCGCCGCCAATCGGTCGCTCTTAACATCGTCGAGAACCCTCTAAAGGTAAGCGCAGCCTTTTTGCGCTGCAAGGCTATACTTGGTATCACGTGCTAACGTTTCCCAGCGTGTCTCTCAAGAACAAGCTCAATTCGACGCCGAAGCTTGGGCTGAGGCCAATGGCATGCCCGAACACAAGTCGCTCTTTGGACGTGCAGCCTTGATTGCACGCGATCCCGAACGTTTCGAGCGCCTTGGTGATGTCCTTCCGGCCGATGAGCGCGATGCTCTGATCTACGAGCGCGATCACAAGTGGCACGGCTCCAAGATGCTGTGGTACTCCATCTCCCTCTGCGCCATCGGTGCCGCGACTCAGGGTTGGGACCAGGTAAGACAACGCACCATTTTCGATCCAAAAAACGACTGACATGTTTAGACTGGAGCCAACGGCGCCAACTTGTCCTTCCCTCAGGAGTTCGGTATCGACAAAGGTGCCAAGAACGAGTGGATTGTCGGTCTCATCAACTCCATCATCTTCTTGACCGCCGGTCTTATCGGTGCATTCATCGTCGACCCTCTCAACCACTACCTCGGACGTCGCGGTGAAATCTTTGTCACCGCCCTCTGTCTCACGGCCACACCCATCGGTTCCGGATTTGCTAGGACATGGCAGGAGCTCTTCGCCACACGTTTCGTCATGGGCATCGGCATTGGCGCAAAGAACGCTACTGTTCCTATCTACAGCGCTGAGATGGCTCCAGCCCGCATTCGCGGTGCTCTTGTCATGTTTTGGCAGCTCTGGGTCGTCATTGGTATCTTCCTCGGTTTCTGCGCCAATGTCATCGTTAAGGACACTGGTCGTATCGCCTGGAGGCTGCAGTTGGGCTCTGCGTTCATCCCATCCTTCATCCTCGGTATTGGTATCTTTTTTTGTCCCGAGGTAAGTTCGATCCACCAACTTACGCTGTAGCCCCATGCTAACAACTCTCAATAGTCTCCTAGATGGCTCATGAAGCACGGAAAAATGGCCAAGGGTTTCCGGTCAATGGACAAGCTGCGCGCTCACAAGATCATTGCGGCCCGTGATTACTACTACTCCAACATCATCTACGCAGAAGAGCTCCGTGTCGCCGGTGACAGCAACTACTTCAGCCGTCTTCGCGACTGCTTCACCGTTCCCCGCATTCGACGCTCCAACTACGGCGCTTCCACGGTCATGCTTGCCCAGCAGATGTGCGGTATCAACATCATCTCTTTCTACTCGTCCTCTATCTTCGAGCAAGTTGGTTACACTGCCACACAAGCCCTTTACGCTTCTCTCGGCTACGGCGCGATCCAGGTTGTCTTCACCATCCCCACACTGTTCCTCATCGATACCAAGGGTCGACGAACGCTCTGCCTCATCACGTTCCCGCTGATGTGCATCTTCCTCCTGGCCGCTGGATTGTCTCTCCTCAACAACGACCCTGAGCTGAGCCGTGGCGCTCGCATCGGTCCCGTCGTACTCTTTGTCTACCTCTTCACCATCGCATACTCCCTCGGCGAGGGACCAGTCGCTTTCCAGTACAGTGCCGAGGTCTTTCCCACCATCCACCGTGAGCAGGGCATGGCCTGGGCTGTGTGCATCAACAACACCTTCGCTGGTATCCTTGGTCTTACCTTCCCGCGTATGACCACCGTCATGACCCAGACCGGTGCGTTCGGCTTCTACGCTGGGTTGAACCTGATCGCCTGGTTCATGATCTTCTGCTTCTTGCGTGAGACCAAGCAACTCGTAATTCCCCGCTCTTCTCTGATCAGGTTCCTCGCTAACAGATCCCCAGACGCTCGAAGAAATCGACCAAGTCTTCTCGGTCCCCACAAAGCAGTTCCTCGGCTATGAGCTGAAGATCTGGCTTCCGTACTTCATCAAGCGCCACCTCCTCCGGAAGAAGATCGCCAAGCCAGCGCCCATCATCGAGAAGGGTGAGCGCGCCGATTCTATCCCCACAGCCTAGGTGGTTGGTGTAAGACAGGCGTACGTATGTGTACTGCGCACCGTGGCTCGCTCATTGTGTAGATCACGTCGACGGATAGGCCAGACCACTGTAGGTTTTACAGTAAGCCTTGTGCAGGACGATTGAGAGAGTTCCGCTTTTGGAACTACAGCGATACCCTAACGATAATGATACCCTCTGTTGCCCGTAACGAATTTTCTGATGACACACCCTGCCCGTGACGTCCCCAACACCGAAGCTAGCTACTGTGGTGAAATCCTAATCACCTTCGCTAGATCGACCGATATAAGCCAGATCTTTCAAAATTTGTATTTGAGCCAGCTATAACATGAACCAGAAGAGGATGACCTTTGAAAGCTTGGCCCACGCTCCACCAATACCCAAACTCTTACCAGGACCAGTGACGGCGATGGGCGTTCCGAATACCCAGCACCGCCCGAGCTACTCTCTCGTGCCATCTACACCGCGTCGAGTCAAACCTTACTTACCTACCCGACCAGCAGTGTTCTAGACGTCGTTTGAAAGCGCGCCCGCATTCTATCAACGATCCGCTCATGACTTTGTCACCTACACTGTCATGGTAGCATATACTTCTACTAGACTTATCCCGGTGGCAGACGATCGCAACCCAGTCCAACCGTCCACGACATCCATCTTCATAGCACCAAAAACCTCACATGACCTCACGGAGGAAGAGAATTCACGGGAGAACGACATCGCGCCTACGCTCATCAACCCCAACTATCCTCCTGAAATTTGCCCACCGAGCGCTCGCGGTGGCAGAAGTTGAAGGATGAGAATGAGCGGAGGAAAAGCAGAGAAGTCACGAGAGTGAGCTATGATAAATCATCGAGGATAGGTAGAAGGGATCAGAGGCGGCTCAAGCATGGTGTGGAAGAAGGCTGGAGGGATGAGAAGAAGCATGCTGGGAACAAGAGGGTGTAGGAGTGTTTTGTTATGTAATTGCGTAGGACCCGAAAGTGGGCAGGATGTTGGAAAGAGGTATTGCATTTCTTGTTCCTACACGTTGATTGGGTATCGGTCCTGCTTGCGTTTATGAGATGAAGCTTACGATATTGTGTGGTGAGCTCAAACCTCCCCAGCCTTGCATTCTATGGTGTGCCATTGTACGGTGCTGCTCCACCCGCAGTCACTATCATCGATGCCGATTATCTTCACCTTCCATCCTAGACCTTGTTCTGATGCCAACGCATCAGAACTCTTCTTTATATCCGCGGAGGTTGGTAAGCGGAGGCGCTTTCATGGCATCGAGCTCTCGGCGAATCGTGCTTCCAGCCTTCCGATCATGATAGAGTTGTTGACTTGCACAGTGTCGTAGTGCTTGTACATTTTTGTGACCAATTCTTCGGCCGCCTCTTTAGCCCTGTTCGCTTTCGCGGCTTCCTCCACAGCCTTGTTGACTCTATCCGACCGCTGACTTAAGGGTGTCCACTTCAAAGTGGCAATCTCGGCGTCGCGTTGGTGCAGCTGTACTTGGAATTTGTTTTTCGTGCGCTGGAGCTCTTTCACGGCCTTGCTGTCTTCTCTGGCTTTCTTCGCTTGCTCCTGAGTCTTCGTAGTAGAGGACGTGTGCTCTTTGACGACATCCGCACAGATCTTCTTCTGCTGAGCCAAATCCTTCGTCAACGTAGCGTTCTCGCGTTGCATGCTGCGGAAATTGCGCTCCAAGGTACGCTTATTCGTCGCAAGTTCTTCGTTGTGAGTGCGCAAGATCTTGATTTCCATCTGATTTGCATCAGTCCTCTCGATGCCAGCAACTTCCCTGTCCGTGAGCTCTCGCTCAAGCTTGCTTATCTTTTCCTTTGCTTCTTCAACTTCCGTTCGAGCGCCCGCTAAGCCCACGGTGATAGATCTCATTGACAGCTTTTCTGTCCTCGACGTGGCCTGCAGCCTCTGGATCTCTTTGCTCCTCTTGTCTGCCACTTGTTGTATTTCGTAGCGTTGGTTCTGCACGTTCTTGCAAAGCTCTTGCAGTCGGAGAATCTTGTGCTGACTGGCTCTGGTTTCCTTTTCATGATCGTGTTTCGATTCTCTTGTTGCTTCCTTCCTTGCCAGTCTACCCGCTTCTTGTACTTCGGTCTTAAGCTCTTCCACTCTAGCCCTGAGAGTCACGCACTCTGTCTTTCGAGACACATGCTGTTTCCTAAGTTGCGTCTCGGTCAACAACTGCTCCTCATTCTGCTGCTTTAGAGCTTTGATCTGTTTTATCAGCTGCGAAACAATACCTGGCTCTGATTGGTGCTCGGTCGGCTCCTGGGTCTTCAATGGTGATCGCTGAACCGGTTGACCGCAAAGAGCTTGTGGCTTTTGAGGTAACCCGGTATCGATTGAGTGTGCGATCTGAGCCTTCAGCTTTTCGTTTAGCTCATGCTGAGCAAGTAGACGGCGTTCGAGGTTCCGCTTCTCTTGTTGAAGCACAGCGTTCGAGTTGCGAAGGTTGGTGCGTTCAGTATCAAATGCTGGGATCGGTACGCGCTCACTAATATAAGTGGCACTCATGGCTGCACCGACAGTCTCGGTATATCTGTCGAGCCCAATACTCTCACCATACTGGGTTCGCTTTGCTCGTGGGGTGTCGATGTCATCACTCGCTACGCGCTTCGTCACGTTGCTAGTAGAGGATAAGGCGGTGTCATCCATGACGGCAGTCAATGTCGCGTCCAGACGGGCTCGGACTATGATGATGTTACCAGGTGCTCCAGGAATAGTTGTCAAAAAGTTGACGCCACTTGCAAGCAAGGATGTCACTCACCTAGTCTCGATCAAGAGATGCGCAGCAAAAAGATTGAAGGCTCGAAGGAGGTTTTTTGTTCTAGGTGACTAGAACCGTGAGATCGAAAGTATTTTTTGCTCCGCCGACTGGGTCGATTGCCGTGGCGCCGGCCATTGACCCACTGTGAGGTGAAGGCGAGGAAGGTGAACACCGCGCAGCCTATCATGTTTCGTTGGAGCTGGATGATTACATACCGCTCGTGCAAGGAATAGAGTGATACCATAGGCGTGACTACGACAGTCATCGGCATTCCGCAATGTGAACAGATGAAACACACATAAGCCAGAACATTTGCAATCTAGTTACATTTCTCTAGCACCCACACAAATGCTGCATATGACGCTGGATCTTCTCTGAGTCGCGCTCGTTTCTCTGTCTCATCTGCTTCGCACATCGCAATCTTCACATCGTACAGTTCCACGCTCACAAATTTGTGTCTGCTACTTGCTGCATGTCCGACTGCACCGAAAGTTCACTGCTGCTCTTCGTACTGGAGCAGCTCGTCGAGAGATGGAGCCTTGAGGCTGTCGAGCTCCTTACGGTAGAGACTTCCTCGGTTGCCAAAACCTCCTGCCTGAGCCATCGCAGTCAACTTGCCCAGCATGATCGTGTTCTTCGTGTGAAGGCTGTCATAATGCTCGTGCATCTGCTCGAGTCGAGCTCCGGCCACCTTCAGCGCCTCTTTGGTCCTTTTATTGGCCTTGTCCTCCTTCTTGATTGCCGTGCTACTGGACTTGGTGCCCTCGGTCGAGCGTTGCAGCTTCAACACCTCAATCTCAGCACTGCGCTGTTGGAGATCTTCCTCCAGAGATTTTTGTCTTTCTTCTAGATCGTCGATGGGCTTTTTATTATCGTGAATCTGCTTGGCTTGCTTAATGATCTCTCGATCTTTGGCCTTGATGATCATCTTCTCGACTCTTCCATTGGCAGCCTGCTGACGAAGATTTTCCTGCTGATGAAGCTCGGCCTTTAAAGTCGCGATCTCGTCTTGAAATTCTGGAAACTTCATCTCTTGCATCTCCACCTCTTTCTCCAGGGCTGATTTATCTCGCCGAAGCTTGGTGTTATAATCCTGCAGAACCCTGACTTTTGATCTCAATGCTGTCTTCAATCTCTTGCTCCGCCTCCGCCTAGGTTGTGCACTTTCGGTAGGTAAAGTCGGCGCGGATGGTTGCGACTGGCTCGATCGAGGACTACGAAGTACCAGCCGGTCCGGATGTTCTTCGCTCAATTTGTCCTTAACGATATTTTCGAGTACATATACGTATCGCTTGAGGGACCTCCGATCTAACGGCCGGTCTTTCTTCAGCACTCGACAGCCCCTAGCGTCAGCTCTGATGTTGCGACCGATCACGTCCTCCAGTTCCGTGATATATTGCTCGTTGACCGACTTGAACCGCGCCCAGACGTTCATGGCTGGCATATCTTTCGGGTGAACCGCAGGAGTGTGTCTCGCAGGTTGCGCAGTCGCACATTCATCTTCTCTGAGTCTCTTGCCGACGTTGGCAGACTGGGGGGTGCTCTGAGGCTTCGTGCTGATGCGGACTTCTGACATTGCGGTCCCAAATTCATTATCGCTGTCGTCTTCACTCTCACTGGAGCTGTCGCTGGAGTTGTCGCTAGAGTGGTCGCTAGAGTGGTCGCTCGAAAGCTCTTCCTTACGTTGCGCTCGCTTTCGAGGGCGTTTGTCCGCGGCGTCAGCGGCTTTCCGCTTCCCGACCGATCTAGCGGAGACGAACTCGGCGTCGTCCATGGTCAAGGATCGTACCGTTCGTACGTGCGAGTCGCAAGATATGTGTAAGTTTCAGCAATTGCATCTGAACGAAGGTACGTTACGGGCCACTCACAAGCCGTGCTCACGCTGAGCGAGTCGTCGTTCTCGGAGGCAACAGGACGAAGAGACAAAAGCTGCTCTCTTTGCCAGTCGTTGCGGATGAGAAGTGGCGTAAGCTCAAACTTTTGCGTTCTGCTCTCGTGGATTCGTGCGCCTTAGTGCCGGTCATCGGCGCGCAGTGAAGTGAAAGTGAAGGAAGGCGTGTGTAGCATAGTGTCAACGCTAGCACAAGAGTGCCATACTAAGCTGGCATTAAGCTCGAGAGGTTGTAGAAACATTGGGACATGGGATGTAGGATCATCTACCTGTCCATGCTCGGATGTTCCTGGCAAATGATTGGCACAGCACCCTCGTGTAGGAGAGGCTGCGATCTCGGGGCAGGCTTGCTGCTCTTAACTACCCTGCGCCAGGCTTTGGAGGTTCTATTGCACCAGACCTAGCGTCACTTCTCTCCAGTTCCGCAACCTTCTCATCACGCTGCCGGAGCTCGGCTGCCGTTCGTTCCTGTGCCTGACGTAGTTTGGCAGCCTCCTGCCTTGCGGCCCTCAGCAACTCGCGAGCCATCTTCTGCTCTGACTTCAAGGCCTTCGCATGAGCTGCACGCAGGCTGACAAGATCTTCAACGCGCCTGTGTAACTCGCCCGCCTTGTCATCGATCGTGTCCTGGGCTTCAGCAAGCAACCTCCTCAGCTCTCGGGCCTCTTTGTTCGCTTTTTCCTCGGAGGCCTTTAGCCTCGCGATTTCTCCATCCTTGTCTCCGGCGTCCTTCATCCATTGCTGCGTCACCGTGGGGTTATTAGTACCACTCGCAGGTTGTCTTGCCGCAGTCTCGTTTCTCAGTCCCTTGATCTCTGGTACAACTTCGCTGCTATCCTGCCCAAGCACCTTCCACACCTCGAGTTCATCCTTCAATGTCTGAATCTTAAGCCTCTGAGCCCTGTTAGCACCCTAGATAGCAAGCAAGCTGCTGACCTCGAGTTTCGGCTTTTCAGAGACTGTAACGTTGGCAATGTGTGTCTGTGTGCGCACTTGTTCGGAGAGATCGCTAATTTGTTCCTGTGGACGGCCAATGTCCTTGTCCTGGCTCGCCAATGCGATCTTGAGTCGGAGCTTGTCGGTCTCAAGTTGAGCAGTGTATTCGTATATCTTCGAGAGCTTGCTCTAGGTGCAGGGATCCAGCCGTGCATAGCTCAAACGAAGGTTGTCAAGCTGCGCCTTCACCTCGTTTGCAGATGGCTGAGGGCGGGGCCTCTTTTCAGCGGCGCGTTCGAGGGTCTTGATGCGGTCTTTCAAGTGGTCCTTCTCTTTCAGCCAGATCTCTGGCTGATTTCTCAACCCTTGAAGATTGTGGTGGAGCTTTTTGGATCTTTTGCTTTCATCGTTGGTACGACGACCGTCTTCCTCTTGCCTGAGATCGCAGGTATGACTGTATTGTGCCGCCTCCGCTTCGGTCTCGTTGCGTGCTGTCTGCGTTCAGCATGCTTGAACTATCAAGGGACTGCGTCTGTCGTCCGGTGATATGTGTAGAAGAGATAATAACGTAAGGGTGACTTAGAAACTTTGACTCGGTTTGGGACCCGCAGGTTCTGAACCCTCTTAGCGGGTGGGACTGGAAGGTGAAAGGGAGGGGTTAACAGGCACGTAAGATTGGCACAAAGCACCTGGGTAAAACTATCAGGTTCAATGGCTCGCTTTCATGAGAACTATGCACAGAGACGGAAACGCTCACACCAGTACTCCACCCAATGCACTTCACCTGCGCTCACTTCCTCTTGAACAAACCCTTGCCCAAGATGCTCTTCAACTTGCTCTCTTTGTCTTCACTGCTCATTGCCTTCCTCTTCCCCTCAGCCACCGTCTGACCCTTGGGCTCGACCTTCTTTGGTTCCGCGCTAGTGGGCTCTTCCACTTTGAGAGTCTGTGCCTTCGCCTGCCACTCTTGCGCCAGTGTCTTCCGGCTTGCGCGCGCCTCCGCACTTGCACCTTCGGCCCACTGGAAGGTGACGAGTTCGTTTGTCGAGAAGCGCAGATCCTGGATGAGCGTCTTGTCGTCGCGTAAGATAAGAACGAGACGCCCCGTGGGGCCCGTGTACTTGAGGTCGAAGGGCTCG
The DNA here is from genome assembly GCA_030271015.1 of Didymella glomerata. Classification (NCBI taxonomy): domain Eukaryota; kingdom Fungi; phylum Ascomycota; class Dothideomycetes; order Pleosporales; family Didymellaceae; genus Didymella; species Didymella glomerata. Next base: position 700,078 of record JAJOHN010000010.1, read on the forward strand.
TTTTTCTTCTCCAGGAAGGAGGTCACGTATTCGTAGAGGACAGCGCCGGTGTCGTCCTTCGTGAGGCTCATCTGCACTAGCGACCCGTCGGGGAGGCGGATGCGGAGAGAGTGAGGTTTGTTCGCCGCAGCTGCAATCTTGGCTTGTCGTTCTGTTTCTTGCTCTTCGAGCTCCTTATCCGAGGGGAGGCGCTGGTTGCGTGTGCGGTTCATCAACTGCGCCTGGTGAATCTTCGCGTGCTCGACCGTGGGGACAAAGTCATTCTCGTTGAACGCATTGCGTGCAGCCTGGGGTGTAGCTGAAGAGGATGCGGAGAAGATTTGGATATTGCGAGGCTGATCTGGAGAAGTTGCGGGCTCACTTGGCTGTGCTGTGGCTGGTCTTATGGCTTGTGTCGCTTCCGACGTCGCTGTTGACGTTGCTGCTGCAAGTGCTGCTGCTGGGGAAGTGTTAATGGCATCCGCAGATGCATTGTTTTGTTCTGACACTGCAGGCTCCGCTGGTGGCCGGGACACCGACTGCGCTGGCTGAGCATCTACGTCCATGGGTTCTGGGTCCGGCTCATCGCTCTTGATCGTTTCTCCGGCTACAGTCGTTGTTGCCTCGGGCGCTGCCTTGTCCAGGTCGGGCGCCGACGTCGACTGAGCAGGGTCAACAGCGTGTGCACCTGGCGCAGTACTGGCAGCCGGCTCCTCAGGCTTGAAGTACTGGGAGATCTGAGCCATAGCCTCCTCGAGTGGCGTCCCTGTGTTCTTGAAAGATAGCTTCAGCAACGCGGACCCGCTGTCAAAGCCGAGCTGACTGAGTGTCTGCTGTAACCCAACGAAAGATGATTGCTCCTTGTGACCAGGCATGACTGTGATAACAGGCATCTCATAGCACAACCGCCCCGCACCAGATGTCCCGCTCATCTCAGGCGCAGCCCGTTCTGTGAAATTGTAGTTGTTCCCATCGCCGCTCTCGAAGTATCGCAGAATCTCCCATAAAGAGGTGTTGTTGGCGAACTTTCGCGTGAGGCGAGACTTGGGCAGCTGAAGGGCAACTGATACTACGGTCGGTGATCTTGAAGCCTGTACAAGCTCTAGTCGTGCGCCTTGCGGCAGGTTTGCGAGCCGTATCTGCTGCGAGAGCGAGATGGGCTTGTTATTGTACCTTGTTTCTCTTAGCTATTGATCCAATAATGCTAGATACCTCCCACCTACTTGAGCGTGAACTGGTCCTTGCTGACGCCGAACTTTTCACATGCCTCGTCCCGGACTTCGGTCAAGTACTTGGTCGGTGTAGTCGGGATCTTGAACGTCTTCGCGAAGGAGTTGGTGACAATGACGTGGGACATTATGCTGGACGGAAGAGTCTGTACAGAGCGTATGAGGCAAGGACACCAACGGGGATATTCGCGATCAGGGTGGCGCGCGAGTACCAGCAGTCGGCGCGGTGAGACCTCCTAGTAGCGTCGCAGCGTTCAATAACGAGCAGGAGATTAAGAGCGTGAATAAGCTTGGCTTCGGCGAAGTTGAAGTAGATGTTGCCGGGGCCTGCCATATGCGTGCTGTTTGGCGCAATGAAGGTCGAGTCTGGGTGCTGTGACAGCCAGGCGGTAAGTTGTTTGGGAAGTAACGACTGGTGAATGTTCTAGCATGTCGCGTCGCTCTTGCCGCCTGGACGTCACACCCCGCCATAGCAGCTCGCCCCCACATGCATCTTCCGCCGGTACTTACAACAACAACAAACGCCTGTAGACATCCACAGCGCAGCCATGTCCGGTAGTGTCGAGACGTCCTCGGCGTCGCAGCTGAGCCAGCTGATCTCCTCTTCGCGCATTGTTGTCCTCAACTGTACGTCCCAATGCGCTCTGTGTCGGCCCGGAGCATGTAACTGATGTTTGTTGCGCAGTCTACAACGAGGAAAACCAATCGAGCAAGGCCATCATCCCGGTTTACGACCAGCTCGCCCAGCAGCTCTCGAGAGCCAACAAGATCACGTTTGCGAAGGTCAGCGTCAAGAAGCAGGCCCAGATTGCCGAGAGCTACAACATCACCAACACACCGACCTTCATCATCTTCAAGAACGGCCAGCAAATACGCAAGTTCAGCGGTTCCAATCCGCAACACCTTTCCGACGCGATCAAGAGTCTGGCGCAAGAGGCCGAGTCTGACGGCGGCGCTGGCGGGTTTGGAGAGGCAAGCGGGAGCGGCGGTAGTGCCTGGAGAGGCGCAGGTCTGCCGAGGGGATACACAGACATCACAGAACAGGTCGATGTACGGGGTCTTGACTTGCTGAACGCTGACAGCGACTTTGGCGGCGTGCGCACACTCTTCGAGACCACCAAGCCGAGCTCGTTGAGCAAGGGCAAGGGCAACACAGACACCAAGGACTGGGTAGAGAGCGATGTCGACAACCAGCTCATGCTGTACGTGCCGTTCACCTCGACGATCAAGATCCACACCATCCAGATCACCTCGAACCCGCCTGGCGACGAAGACGACGACGAGATCCCCGTTCGGCCGAAGACCATCCACGTCTGGACCAACCGCCAGCATAACCTGGGCTTTGAAGAGGCCGAAGACATCCCCTCGACGCAGACCATCGAGCTGAAGGAGTCCGACTGGGACAAGGAGACTGGCACAGCTAAGCTAGAACTGCGCTTCGTCAAGTTCCAAAATGTCTACAGCCTTGTGCTGTTCGTGCAGGACGGCGACGGCGACAGTGAGAAGACGCGCATAGATAGGATTCGCTTCATCGGCGAGACTGGAGAGAAGAGGGACATGGGCAAGCTCGAGAAGATCGGCGACGACTCTTGAGCAGTCACAGGGGACAACAAGCAGTGCATCTTGACGTGCATTTCAAGTAGAGTTAATGAGACCAACGACATGAGCAGTACTCAATCACTAGCCCGCATCTACACGCAACCGTGAGATGTACTGATGCAGCCTCGTAGAGACATGCAAGCTATCCACACCGCCGAATGCGCCCAACCCCGCGACTCCAAAACAGGCCTCAGAATTAATGGTATGATGAAATCAGTTACCGCAGTGCGATATATTACTCTTCCTATCATGATATTGAAATATTCATCTCCGGCCATGAAAAACCCTATTCTCAACTTGCGCAACTTTTTGAAGGGCGCTCCAACGGATTTTTCGCGCTAGTCTCGGCGCGGAACAACTGCTTCCGGTTTATCTACAAAAACTTCACCTCGCTGCCGAGTTTTCGATTTCTTTGCGGCGGAGGTCATATTACAGAGTTTCCCCTCTTGCTCCAGGGCCTGACTATGGTTCTTTAAAGCGTCAATGACCTCCAAGAGAGAACATATTGCATCATCGATCGTATACACTTTGCGGGGGCGTCTGAGTCGGATGACACAGAGTGGCGCTTTCGCTGGAAAAGGCTCGAACATCTCTTGCTGTTGCAGCGAGTATTTTTGAACGTTAATGAACGTGACAAGCTGCAGTCGCGCGTAGGGTGCTGCAGGCATTCTGTGTGGCGGTCTGGCGTCCGGTGAGCGCGACAGCGCAGACGTGGCGGTGCTGCAGGTGTAGTCCTTCGTAGATCGCTGTACGGCAACACCGCGACTGGGTTCTGCATATCAAGCTCGACATATAGCGCGAACAGGAAGGGCATTTGTCAGGCCTGGATACGTAGCGAGACTGTGCTGCATCTTTGCGGATCCTTTCACGGCCTCACCGTCGCTCGGTGTGTGCACACGGCACTACGGGACGAGACACAGATGCGCTGTTTACAGGGAAGGTCGCTGTCGAAGTCCGAGGCTCCAGCTGATGCTATCGTGGGGAGTGCGCTTGGAGTGCACTAGATCCAACATCTCGAGATCGCTTGACCTTCATGTTCACATCCACGTCGATAACATGCCGTGCTTCCAAGGTTTACCATTCCTCACAGCAATGCCAAACACGTCTCGCTTTGAGGAGGATGCAGTGCTTGACCGGTCCGCGGTCGCGAGTGAGGGCGGTGTGCAGCTGCGCTGGTAAATGCTTAAACGCTGAGCGGATGCTCTATATGTGCAGGACCACGAGCGTGATTTGGTGACACAGCAGGATCTCGATGTACGATCTCAACGGCTATAGCATGGGCATGGCATCATCGGTACCAGACGTCTCAGCCTCAACGGTCCTCGTATCTCAGAAGTTTCCCTGCTTCATGCGGATAATTTGGCGTACCGGCCAACGTTCTCTTTCCATGTTGACGTTTCATGCGATGGAGACGTGTCAACCACGCGACAGGACATGGATGATGCGTGCTGAGACGGTTGCAGCTGGTCGGCAAGTTGTCCACACGTGTGTGAGGTCCCGTACGTCTGTGTCTTGTCTCGCCCGGGGTCGTTGTCGTTCGGTCTGCCGCAATCAACTCCTGTAAACACCGCTGGCGTATCGTCGTCCGTCGTGCTCAGGCATCGCGATACGTCAGAGGCAGACGCGACATGCCTCTGGCGTCAAAGGCTCAGCTGCTCCAGCGCCTTGAAACAAGCGCTCCACGGAGTCGTACAGCAGTCTCCAGCGATGAGGTAGGGGCCGATGTCGCGGGTGCGATGCAGGTCATCCGCAGCATCCTGATTCCTTGTTTGACATCATCTTGGGACCAGGAAACCTTGACTTCTTTGCCACTCAAGCCTTGATTGCGTCCTCAACACGCACGTGTCAAAGGCGAGCGTCAACCTGATTGCGATCCTCAATTTCACGCCCAAGATCTACCCGATCGGCAAGTTACACGCAAAGCGACTTCTTGAATCAAGCCGCCCAAGGCGGCCCTCTCCCGATACCGCGGGACCCTTAGGGTCTCTACCGTCAGGCTTCTTGACACGAGTGCCGGTACATCGCCGACTGTCGTGAGTTGACATGAATCAGATGCACGACCAACTGGAAGTGCAGGAAGTCTTCCGGCTAAAGCCAAGTGAGAAGGCCCGAGGGGACATGATTCGCTGATAGTCGCGACTCTCAAAAGATATCGAACGACATCCACTTTGCGGTGGTATCCATTGCCTAGGACTGCACGGCTAAAATTCTCCGTAGTGTTTCACAGTGGGCATTTCTTTCTACGATCTGTGAGGGTCCACTGCAGCCCTGCCAATCATTTCTTCAGAAGCACTCAACCTTATGTGGCGGTGCGTTGCAAATGCCTTTCTGAGCAGCAGACTGAACCAACAGATTTGTAAGTTCGCCATTACGGCTCCAGGGCGGCCCTTCCGTTCCCACTTCCCGTCTCAGATTAGACGAGACACGAATCTCGGCGTTCGCTCGACCAGCAAGTTGATCACGAAAGCGTCTGAGCTGGTCGTATGAAGAGGGTTTCCCTTGCAATCAAATTACGCCGCATGAAAACTTGGACAGTACGTGCGCCTCTAACCCTCGCATCATTGTGGAGAAGTCTTCGAGAAGGTCACGACGCCAGGGACCAGTCGTGCGGGTGCGTTGCGGCTGGTAAACGAGAGCAGGCGCCACGTTGGCCTGCTCGAGCATAAAATTCGAATCTCGTTTGGACGCCTTGCTCAGCACGGTGTCTGCACCCCAGCTGCCGTTCCAGACTCCCCGGTACGAGGTCTGCCACAGACTGCCAGCTGCCTCTTCCGGACGAGCCACCGTTGGCAGTGCCTTTGCGGCAATTGCGAACACCTTGTCATGGTTTCAAATTCTTGGATCACTTGTGTGAGACGGTGTCATTGGGGAGTCGGGAACTGTCAGGCAGGCGTGTCAAATGTGTCAATACCTTCGGCAGCATGCAGCAGATGGGCAACCTTGCCGTAAAACCTTGACTCTGGTGATATGCTGATCGAGAACGCTTCGGTATCAGGTCATCGGCAGACTTCTCCACACAGACGACTGTCACGCTGCAGGTACGGCCTGATGGTACACGGTCGAACCCTTCTTTCCAACCTCTAACGCAGTCGGGTCCTCGGGACATTCGGGAGCAACGCTTGTATACGCTTGATACATGTGGGCGAATTGGTGTTGAGTGAGGCGTCTCGTTTGGCTCGTCAACAGCATTTCCGGAAGCCGTTCCTCAGCCTGGGAAACCTTCCAGGAAAATTAAACGAAGATCAGGGTGCTCCACGGAACCTCGACAAATGGTAGAGGTCGATCTGGTGGAGCGCAGTTGAGGGCTAAGGGAGCCAGCGACAGTTCCCCGGCGCCGACCCTGTGCTGGAGCCTTCCGCGGACAGTCGCGCGGCGTGGCTTCACCACAGGGCAGACGGAGCTTCTTCCTGAATCGTGCCGTCTTGCTCACGACCCTGTTGAATCGTAAGAGTGCCCCGCTATGATGGACGTTCCAGAAATTCGAATCCTACGTTGTCACATGAAAAAGGTAGGTGCGTCACGTCACCGTGCGATGCACAAGTAGGAACAACCTCACGAGGGTCCACGAAGAAATCAGGGTCACGATAAGGCCGTTGTTGTTGTTGTGTGTTGCCAGACGTCCTGTTCCTGCAGCGTACCTGCATAGGCGGCGGCCCTCTCCATCATATCGGCTCAGGCACCTGCCGTCACTGTGGGGTGCCATGAGCAGACGACGACAATTGGCCCAAATCGAGTCAGACCACGCCGCCGTCACGCGCAGGCGAGCTCACTGGACGATGTGACACCACTGACATGGGCATCGTAAAGCGGCGAAGGCGCTAGGCTTTGCTGGGACACACCAGCGGAACTTATGCACGAGTGGGAGATGTGCAACCTGCATTAAATTCGCGCTAGGTCTCAAAATAGCAGACAGACGAGGAAGGTGACGATGTGCTGAGGCATAACATTTATCGAATGCTGACAGATATACGAGCCACTCACTGCACAAATCGTGGGCCGTGGAGGATGGGGGACTAAGGCCCGAGGTCGCTATCGCGGCACTGGTATCGCTATCGATATCGGTACGTTGACGGCAGAGGCGTAGTAGGGAAATTAAGCATTGTAAGAGTGCAATACATCTGAGAGACACGTTTGATCAGTATGAAGCTGGAGGTCATTACAGGATCTGCACTGCAAACGCGTAGCGAGTCAACAGTTTTAGAGCACGCTGATGACATCGAACGAAAAGTAGCTTGCAGGTCGCACAACAGCCGATATCTTGCTCATCCTCAGTTTCCATTGTGGGATGCTAACAGATGCTCAGGCCGGGACGCTATACAACCTCCCCGCCATTAACAGAATTGTCAAACAGCCTTGTCGGCAGCTTGTGGCCACTCTGCAGCTCAATACGCGGTCGCTACCTAGCAGAAACATGAAACACACGACTTTTGTCGATACCAACGCCAGCTATTCAGCTACTTTGGGCACCAGGTCCACCAACCGTTGTTCTCTGGTTGCTGCCGTTCTGGACCAAGAAAACTGCGCGGTGGCGAGGTGCAGCTCGCGTTCTGCTATGTCGCACCATCGCTGCGTAGCCGTCCGTAGAGCTGCCGGATCCAACAATTCGCCGTCGCCGGGCAAATCAGCAGCAACGGGCGACTGCAACCTGCATGCAGCACGACGGTGTTCCTGCATCTCGAGTCGTTTGCTCAGCGCTGCGCTACCGCACTGCTTCTGCATTTGGACGGTAAACAACGCGCTCCACGACTCTGCTCGCGTTCCATGTGGAGTTGATCCTAATTGAATCGCGTTCCGTGTGGGTGCGGTGAGCATGCAATGCAGTCACCTCGCATCCTCTCCATCGACGAGTGTCAGACCAGACAGACCTCACAGGCGGCTGCAGACGCTCTGTCAGACTCGAGTCCACGGTAGCTTCTTGTGATAGCCCATGGTGGCACCGCGGCGAAAGCGTGCGATTCGGCATCGAAACGCTGCGCTCTCGTGTCACAGAGCCGCGGTGTCGTCATGCTCACACCCTGCTGGACGGCCGCACGTTGTGTGGTAAGCTGCAATGTTTCGAAACAACCACCCAGAGGCAAGACGTCAGCAGCAGCCCGTCACTCCACACCCTCCCGGTGGCCAAGTCCAGGAACAGGGTCCTGGTCAACGGCGAGATATCACTATCGATTGGGCGGATAGGCTGATCTATCCCCGGCGGGACACACGGCTGAATAGCAAATGGGAGGGCTTGAAGGCAACGTTGCGGCCAACAGGCCTCTGTCGTCGAACGAGACACAAGGTCGCGCAGCACCACCGCCCTCCTCACCACCACTCATGGCCTCGCCTTCACGGCGGCCCTTCCGCCAGCGGGGCTCAAGACTCAGCTCTGCTTGCCTCGCGGTGCTCCTGCAACCATTCGGCGTGTGCGGCGGGCAGCACCGCAGCAGCATATCGATACGCAGACAGCGTGCACCCTCCAGCCGCTCTGGCCAACAAGCCAATGGCTGCACAAGTCGTGCCGGCGCTGTGCGCGTCTTCATTTCGCCTGTGCAGCTCATGCAGCCACACCAGGCCTTGCATTTGGCGACCAAGTTTAGTGCATGAGTTATGCCATACCGCTGCCCTAAGACACTTCCACGAGTCGACAACCCTGCACTTAAGCGCATGAGTCCGGCAGGGGTCAGTCCTGCATGGAGACCACCGCTATGGTTGGGCTTGTGGGGACGCTTGCGCTGCGCCCCGACTCCCTCCCACACCTGTAGTCAACCAATTCCGAGCGTCCGTCGGCCATCTTTTACTTTTTCAGTCTTGGTCGCTGTCTCGTCGCCTGCTGATCTAGGCTACTTATCCAGGCCTTCCCTTCCGTTCGTTGCGCTTTCCTTGTCCAAAGGTTTATCAACCTCATCGCTTGTCTTTCTATTTCCCCAGTACTCTTCCTGGTCTTCCCTTTTGGTCTACATTTGTACAGTCTTCCCGTCGATTGTGCATTGTAACCGTTCCTTCCTTTTGGATTATCCCAATCTTCGTCAACGCACGACCCCATGACATCTTCGTCCCAGTAGATCCACATACTAGTAGACAGCTTCATCATCTTGAAGTAGTCGTCCAGTCACTCCCTCCAAACCAACAACCAGTCCATTGCTGTACAGCACTATACACTCCGCATAATATAACACCACTCCACCTCGGTACTTAGGAACCACCAGAACCATCTAACACTTGATCAACTAGCATACAGTGAGTAAAGTAGTAGTACGTCACAAGTACACGCCTCGCTAACACCATGCCTAGACATCCCAGTATTCGAAATGGAAGGCTCATATCACATGCACCCGATGCAGGCGACATCAGCACCATTCTTCTACTACAACCCCGACCCCCAGGGCGAGAGGACTAGCCAGCACGGCCACTTCACACCACAGCCTGCCATTCAGCAGACACTTCAGTCACAGATGTACTACCAGAGGCCTTCCTCCGCACAGTCAATGTCTTACCCTCAGACCGCATACGCCAACCAGATGATGACACCCGTGGCATCTCCCCAGCCAATGTACCAGAAGCCAGCAATCTTTGTTCAACCTCACGGATCCCCATTCCTGCAGACACTGGACACTGACTTCTACGCGCCTGCCACGCCTCCTCTTTCATCATGCGGTAGCAACATCAGCAGCCCTCCTTCCACATACGACCTCCTTCCCACACCAGTGAACGCTTTCTTCCCTGGTGAGGGCATCGAGGGTATCAAGCAGGGCTGCGAGGGTGAGGTTTTCACTGAGCTGTTGTCCACTGGCATTGAGTGGAGGTCAGCCACCCCACCTATGACCCCAGGTAAGCACTACAAACAGCTGGTCGATAAGCGTGCAAACGTGACTTGGCAAACGCGATGACTGTGGAAGGGATAACTGACTGGGACTAGTGTACATTCAGCCTAACCAGGGATCGTACCTGCTCTCCGCTACATCCTGCCCATCGCTGTCTCCTTCACCTTCACCTCTGCCCCGCTCTTTCTCCGTCGAGGCTGAGAACAACTTCTGCAACCCCAGGGATCTCACTGTCTCTGCTTCTGAGCAGTTGACTCTCTGCCCCGTTGACGAGGAGCACAAGCTTGTTTTCAAGGGTGAGGTTGCCAAGGTCGATGAGGTTGAGTCCACATTCACCTTCACCGGTCTGCCAACCTTCGAGCCCCTGTTCGAACTTGACTGCGAGGACGACTTCACTGGCCTTGTTGCCTTCCCCACTTCCGAGATTCAGTTGCCCGCCGGCAAGCGCCAGCGCACAGTCCCTTGCACTCCTGAGGAGGACTTCGTTAGCGACGCTAGCTTCACTGACTTTGAGGAGGACCTCAGCCTGCCCCTTACACCAGCTGAGTCTGAGGACGACGACATGTCCATTGCACCTAAGAAGCGATCGATCAAGAGGGCGCGCTCTGAGCAGAGCGAGGCGGAGTCAGACTACTCTGGTAAGCAGCAGACCTCCGGTGATAATAACGCCGCGTCTGGAGCATCAAGCCAACAGAACTCAGGTCAAGACAACGCCGCCAACTCCAGCTCCGAGGAGACAGCCACCGCTGCACCCGTCGCTCCCTCCAGCCGTCGCGGCCGCAAGCAGTCGCTGACCGAGGATCCCTCCAAGACCTTCGTCTGCACCCTCTGCTCGCGCCGCTTCCGTCGCCAAGAACACCTTAAGCGCCACTACCGCTCTCTCCACACTCACGACAAGCCCTTCGAGTGCACCGACTGCGGTAAGAAGTTCTCTCGCAGCGACAACCTCTCCCAGCACCAACGCACTCACGGCACTGGCGCCATGGTCATGGGTGTCCTCGACAGCTCTGAGCTTCACCACGAGATGGGTCAACATCCTGGGTCGTACGAGAACCAGGACCCTGCCATGATGGGCCAGATCCTCTACAACGCTGCTGCCGGCATTTCCAGTGCGAGCTCTGACTCTTACTCGGACCTCGAGCCTTCGCCGTTGAAGATGCGCAGCAAGAGGAAGCGTGACGAGTAGATGGTTGTACAACCTCTTCTCCTTTCGACTCTTCTAACGAACCTTAATGACCCAGGATCGATAGAGGGACTTCATCAATACCCAGACGGCTGCTCGTCACCATGACGTCGTAATGCTAGGCGACGCGGCTAGACAGGCGGCACAGGTTTATATTGGCGACTCGGGTGCCTTACCTCGACGTTGCGGCAAAAGTTCGTCTTCTCTTCTCACCTGTATTCTTGCACCACACTTTGGCTACTCATCACGAGTCTGCCTCCATCCGGGTTTCACATTTAGCATGGCACATCAGGGGTTCACTTGGGGACATTTGGGGGATTCACACGGTTAGATCTGGTTGGTGTTTACATTTTGCGGTTTTACATCTTACGACGACACGACCCATTCCTACCGGGCATCGTCGCCGCACTCTCTCGCACACCGAACCCCTGTTCAGCGTTCTTACTCTCGTTTTAATCGGCTGCGATCTTGTGCAGGCCAACCGTTCTGAGAATATTCGCTTCTTCACAGCTTGTAATAGTTGGACTTCTCCCTACCGCTCTGCATAGTATTCTTGTAGCCGTTCGTAGGGTTGTGCTGGCACATCCGATCTATACATAAATGCTCAAACATACATCAAGCTCAGCTCTCCTTGCACCGAGGTGACCTCATAAGTGATTGTGGCTTGACACGCGTCTCCGCCTACAAAGATTATTTTCGATCTTTGGTAGACTACGCTAGCGTGCGGTTGCTTTAGCGAATCCGATCCCAGAACCAGACACCGACATATATCACAGCAGCTGGAGTCGATACCGCGCGGGCGCTCTCTTGTGTGTTGTGTGTCATTGCATCTCGGTCACAGCAAGGACACAATGGCGCTGAACGTCATCGCCCTGGTCTCCGGCGGCAAAGACTCATTCTTCTCCATCCTGCACTGCTTAGCAAACGGACACAATATCGTAGCCCTTGCCAACCTGCACCCACCCCCCACAGCCCCCGATGGGGATATCAACAGCTACATGTACCAGACCGTGGGCCACTCGGTGATCCCGCTGTACGAGCAGGCGCTGGGAATCCCGCTGTACCGGCAAGAAATCACCGGCAGCGCAGTGAACTCGGCGCGGGACTACGCCTCGCCCACTCCGCAATCGCAACCGCAAGAGAAGGATGAAACAGAGGACCTGCTCCCGCTGCTCCGCAAAGCAATGCAAGCACACCCGGAAGCGAATGCTGTCTCCACAGGCGCCATCCTGAGTACTTACCAGCGCACCAGAGTCGAGTCCGTGGCGCTGCGCCTCGGCCTCACGCCGCTCAGCTTCCTGTGGCAGTACCCGCTGCTGCCGCCGTATCTGCAGAGTCAGCTGCTGCTGGATATGGCGCAGGTGGGCCAGGAGGCGGTTGTGATTAAGACGGCGTCTGGCGGCTTGGATGAGCGCATCTTGGGCTGGAATGTGGCGGCCCAGAGCACGATTGCGAAGCTGAAGAAGGCGATGGCGAGGTTTGGCGAGGAGAGTAATGGCGCGGTGTTGGGCGAGGGCGGCGAGTATGAGACGCTGGCGCTGGATGGGCCTAGGCCACTGTGGAAGAAGAGGATTAGGATTGAGCCTGGGGCGGCGGGGGTTAGTGAGGGCGGGCAGTCGGTATTGAAGATGCGTGCAAGTGAGTTGGAGGAGAAGAGTGGGGATGATGAGGGTTGGGAGGGGAAGTTGAGGATTCCGGATCTGTTCGATGATGAGTTCAAGAGGGTTTTGGAAGAGCAGGAAACAAGCAACGACGCGCGGTCGTTCGTCTCAGACGATGCAACGCTTCTCAATGAGCCCATGGTTGCAGCATCATCGTCCTTTGACGACCTCCCCAGGAACGCATCCACCGATACGCCGACTGTGTTCACCTACTCCAACCTATCCGACACATCACGCTCTTCCATCCCAAACTCCCCCTCCCCTTCGCGCCAACTAACGAAGATTCTCCTCCGCCTCGACCACGTCCTCAAGCAATGGAACCTCTCCCGCGCCAGCATCAACCACTGCACGCTGTTACTCCGCAGCATGTCCTCCTTCACGACGCTCAACCCAATCTACGGGCAATACTTCTCCGGCGTCAACCCACCGGCGCGCGTGACCATCTCGGTCGGTGACTGCATGCTCGCCGGCATCGACGTAATGCTCAGCATCACCCTCGACAAGTCCTCGCACACTTCCAAAGGCAAGCTCGTGCGCGCCGTGGACCGCCAGGGCCTGCACGTCCAGGGCCGCAGCTACTGGGCGCCTGCGAATATCGGGCCGTACAGCCAGGCTGTGTCTGTCAAGCTGCCGGCTGGATCTAGTAGTGCTGCTGGACCCGATGAGAGTCCGACGGGCGAGGTGGTGTATGTCGCAGGCCAGATCCCGCTCGTCCCGGCGTCGATGGAGGTCTACACCGCGCGCGGCTTCAAGGGGCAAGCGACGCTCTCGCTGCAGCATCTGTGGCGTGTGGGCCGCGCGAAGGGCGTGCGGTGGTGGACGGGCGCAGTGGGGTTTATACCGGCCGATGAGGGAAGCGAGGAGAAAGAGGGCGCGGAGGAGAAAGTCCGCATCGCGCAGGACTGCTGGGCTCGCATACACACTCCTCACAAATCCTCGGGCGACGCAGACGCCATCTCGGACGAAGACGACGACGCCGTGGATCCCTGGGATAGGAGGAACACGCACACGAGCGCATTCAACGACACAACGCACCGCGCGCCGCTACCAGATCGCACCATCTTCTCCAACGAAGCGACTACAACCCCATCCATACCCCCCTGCTTCATCGCACAAGTCGCCTCGCTCCCGCGCGCCGTCGACATCGAATGGAGCGCCACAGGCCTAACGAGTCCCTCGCTGAGCTTCTCCCGCTCGCCGCTCGCGCCCCTGAGCATCGCTTCGCCCTCGCACTCGTCGTCGCGCTTCTACTCGCTCGAGATCACGTCCCCGGGTGATACCGATGCGCTGCGGCGTCTCGGGCAGGAGAGCGTGAGGGCCTGGACGAGCGCGACGCTCTATGCGAGTCCTGGGTTTGACGCCGCGCTGTACACCAATAAGTTCAGTCTGAGGGGCGTGCAGTGGGTTCCGTGTAGGAGAGTGTGGGGCGAGGGCGGACGCGAGGTGGCGGCTGTGTTGGTCGGGCGGAGTGATGGGGATGCGGCGGAGGGGATGGGGGGCGTGGAGGGGTTGATGAAGGGGCTGAGGTTTGCGGGGCGGGAGGTCAGGGAGGCGTTGGAGAGGGGGTGAGGGGATTGTAGCAGCGAGGAGTGTCTTGAGTTGAAGAGTTCGTTGCAACGTCTATGACTTTTCCCGTCCTAGAAACAGAAGTATGCCTGGATATCCCACCTAACGCCTGGAAATGCATCACTCGCCTTCTCCCGTCTAGAAGCGCTCCTTCATCCGCCCTGCAACCGTCCTCAGATTGCCATACACCTTGCTCGGGTTCTGCCCCAAAATCAAGCTCACAATGCTCTCCCTCGCCACATGGATATTCTTGAACCCGCCCAGAATATGGATCTTCTGGTCCGCCAGCACAACCCTCGTGCGACTCGCGTTCTCAATCGCAAACTTTGTTTTCCCGTCCTTGCCCGCAATGCGGCCGATGGCGCGGCCCATGTGCTCGCCCTGCAGCGTCTTGACGTCCTTGATCTCGAACGTCTCGATGTACAGGTCGTCCAGGCGGAGGAGGGCGATGGCGTCGTCGACGTCGAAGCCGAGGGTGAAGGCTTTGACAAAGTCTTCGCCTTTCTGCAGGGCGTCGGTTGAGGTTGTCAGCGACGAGGTGCGCAGCTCGACGGAGCGGGTTTTGATGTTCATGCGCACTTGCAGGTGCAGGTGCTCGACGAGCGGGGGCTGCAGCATTGTTAGCACAGGTCCAAGGGCGGTGTAGACGGGTGTTCGTACGTAGATCTTCGGCCAGGCGCTCTTCAGCGGCGTCATGCGGTGCGGCGGGATGGGCACCTTGCGCGTCTCGCGGCGGAAGGCAAGCGGGATGCTCTTGCTGGGCGCAAACTGCGGGCGGCCGCTCTCGTCGACCATGGCCGTGTCGTCGGCCGCCGTGTGGTTCGTGTCGGGCAGCACCTCGTCGGCGACGGCGTTCATGTCGATCAGGTCCGTGGCCTCGGTGGGCTCGTCGCCGGGCAGCGTGTGCATGGCGACATCGTCTGCGAGCTCGTCGGGGCGGCGCTGGAGCGCTGTGGGGGCGGGCATCGTGGTGTGTATGGGGTTGCTGGAGGCCTTCACGCTGTCGGCAAAAAAGTCGTCGGTCTCAAGGGTCGTGGATTGGCGGGGCGCGATAACGTCGATAAGCTTTGCATTCCAAAATTTCGAGCGCGAGGCGAGGCGAGTCCGGTGCTTAGTCATGCATCCAGACATCTCATGTCGCGCCCAAACCCTCATACAACTCCACCCCCAATCTCAAGCTCTCCTTCTTGCACCTCCTCCTTCATATACGTCTCCCTCCCCGCCCACTTCTTCCCGTACTTCCACCCGCCATCAATGTCCTTGCCCTCTTCGCAGAACCTACAGAAGCCATCAAATATCTCCCCGTACTTCCAGTCATACACCTTCAGATCCCTCGCGTGATCGTGGCTCGCAAGGCACTGCTGCCATTCATTCGCGTAGTAGTCGCACGCCTGCTGGGGGAGGCTGTGGCCGCACATTTCGTACACTTCGTATATTTCCGTGTTCTCTGGGTTGCACATCATGAGGTAGATGGGTGTGGTGGGTACAACTTGATGTGTGTGTGTGAAGTATGAGACGGAGAGTAGAGCTGGGAGGTGTTCGGTGAAAGGTGAGGGTGGATAGGAAAAGTGTTAAGACTGACGGCTTTGTGGGAGTTGGCAGGCTGTGAGCTTCCCTTCACTTCGATGGCGCGGGCTTCACTTTGTACACCACAAGATCTTCGCCATCCCTGAATGTAAGTTTGTAAGTGCACCCCAGGATACAGGGCACTTTCACACACCTGGGAGCCAGTAACGCCAGCACACGGGATAGTTCACCGTACGACGGAACCTCTACAAGTTCCCGAAGACTCATCGGTCAGAACAACGACCTTTGCACAGACATAGCGATTCTGAAGCGCAATCGATTGCACACTGGCTGGGAAACGATATGTTTCGTACACTGGGGAGCGTTCTGTTCTCAAGTTCTCAGCTTGAGTCCCTTCACACAGATCGCTTCCTTTCATTCAGGTTTATACAAGGTTTGCTCCGCATGAAATATCGACATCTCCTTCTCGCCATCATTCTTACTCCCGAATCTCGCCCTCCTCGAGCTCATCCTCGCTGGTTTCTGTTAGCAACATGGTCCTGAACTTTACAGGTAACTCTTACACATCATCGTCAGCCGCAGCCTTGCCCTCTGCCTTAGCGACCCCTTGCTTCTCGAGCGCAGTGTTTACTGTCTCGATAGTTCGCTTGCGCTTCAGGCCAGCGATCGATCTAACAAGCGCCCTGCCAGCGATGATGAAGTTGTTGCCGCTCTTGATTCTCTTCGCAACATTCCCGTCTTGCTCAACAGCCTTGCGCTTCCAGGCGGTGACAACGTCGGCGCTGGCTGCTTGGTGCGGCTGAACGTCAGTGGAAGGTGCGATATTGACGGCATCCTCGGTGTTACCGTGCTCATCGCCCTCATCGCCCTCGTCGTCGCCATCGACCGGCTCGACGTCTTCCATATCGTACGCCTCACCCTCGCGCGTATGCAGCAGGAAACCCGTGTTGCCCTCGCCTGTAGCTTCCATCCTCTTCTCACCCTGACCCTCTCCCTTGCGCGATCGCAGACCTCTCGTAATATTTACCCTTGGCTGCCGGAACCCAGGCTGGCGCTCAAACGGATCTCCACCCCTGAGCGCGCCGTACTTCATCTTCACATCCCCACTCAACTTCCTCTCAGGCACAACTCTCCACACCCGGTCAAGCAGATCCCGCATCGGTGGGAGCTCGGCGCGCATCTCGGCGAGCGCGTCTTCCATCACGGCCTGCTTCTGCTTGGAGGCACGCAACTCGGCGCGCAGTTTCGCCACGTCGCAGCGCAGGAGCGCGTTGATCCGGCACAGGCGGTAGGCTTCCCGGCCCATATCGGATGCGGAAGCACCTGTGTTGAGCTGCGCGGTGATGCGCTCGGTGTCGTTGTCGGAGGGCAGCGAGGTCTGTGTGGTGGACATGCTGGGGGATGTGCCAGGTTGAGACTGTGGAGAAGATGCCATGGTCGACTTTGTCTGATGACCTTAGGAAGGAAGACGGAGGGAAGAGAAACTTCGGTGGTTGCCTGGCTGGGTGGGGCGTGAGCTTTCGTACGGGCACGATGGTGTTGTTGAAGTGAAAGACGCGCGCGCGCAAACAGCAAGGAACAAAAATAACACTCAATAAGACTCTGGTGACCCTACATGACAACAGCAAAAAGTGCAAAAAGAAACACTCCCCCTGCCTTAGGACATTCTCAACCGCAGACACGCGCTGACTAGCGTCTGTTTGCATCCCCGTGCCGTAGATGTGAGGGTGTCCGAAATCCTTCTCCACGCCCTTCGCTGTTCAGGCGATCACCGTAAGGTGACAGGGATCTATGTGTCGAAAATCTGGTTTTTTCACGAGTGGAATTCACGCTCATCCTCAGACATCACGAGTCTGCATTCGCCTTCTGAATAACGGTGGTGCAGAGCAACACCGGCAAAGCATTGATACACTAGCCACAATTGAGAGTTGAGATGATAGTAACTCCGCTCCTGTCAAGACTTGGTGAGATTCATACGTCCTTTCCCGATCGTTTCTGACGACGTGAGTGTTTAGGCTTTGACGTCAATTCGTCTGCTCCGTGGGGATACTTCATGCACCCTTGTCTTCCTCCAACGCCCTTTTCAGCTCCTCGTCAGCAGCAAGCTCCTTCTCGGCGCCCTCGATGACACCCCGCAATCCGTGCGCACACTTCTTAAGCTCGGCCTGCTCATGCTCATCCAGCTTGATTGGCATTGCTTTGATGATGCCCTTACGACCCACGATAGCAGGCATACTCAAGCAGCAGCCCAGCTCCGGTTGGTAGAATGACAGAGGGCGCACAGAGCGCGAGTCGAAGAGTATGTACTTGCAGATCGACGCCGCTATGTTTCCGATCCCGTACGCGGTGCATCCCTGATATCCGTCAGTACTGTCGCTACCACTCGATGTGTGACTGAAGGCGGTGCTTACCTTCGCCGCAATGATACTCCCAGCAGCGCCTCTCGTGTGGCTCGCAATCTCCGCCTTGAACTCATCGTTCAACTGGTCCTGGAGTACGAGCTTCAGCGGCGTCGTTCCAACACTCGCACTGCTCCATGCAATGAATTGGCTGTCACCGTGCTCGCCCAGTACATACGCGTCGATGCTGCTCGGCGCTACTTCAGTCTTCTGGGCTAGGATGCCGCGTAGGCGCGCTGAGTCGAGCGAGGTTCCGGTGCCCAGAACTTGCGACTCTGGGAGTCCGGAAAGCTTGCGCGCAAAGTAGGTCAGGATGTCTACGGGGTTGGCGACTAAGAGGAGGATGGTGTGTGGGCTGATGGGTGACATGGCGCTGAAGATTGAGGAGAGGATATGCAGGTTTCGAGAAAGGAGGGAGAGTCGCGATTCGCCTGAATATAGTTAGCATGTGTTGGTCTTTGGTTGGGCAGGTCTCTCGCGTCGTAAGAAAGGTCGGGTACAGGAGCAGAATGTTGTAGCCAGTAGAATATCAATGGGCTCTCAAATAGGGCACGAATAGAACCTCACTGCTTCGCATCTACCCTCAATCTGCGGCTTGTATCCAACTTTTCTTGTGACGCGAGAGCGAGAGTAGCACAGACCTGTCTTCTGCTTTGCACCGGCTGTGATCACCACGATGTCTGCTTGTCCAGCGTCTTGGTGATCACCGGCGCGCACCTTTACGCCACTGCCGCCGCGATATGTTGCATCGCCCAGGTCTCGTACTTGTGCCTCCAATAACTCTTTCTTGGGGTCGACCAAAATTACCTCGCTGCAGATAGGCTGAAGAATGAGGGTGTAAGCAAGCGTTGCGCCTACATCGCCGCAGCCCACAATCGCAATGCTCGTCTTCAGCTTCGGTCCTGCCATGTTCGATTGGTCGTGGTGAGTTTGCTGTAGGATGAACAGTGGTAATGTTAGGAAGGTCAGCGGTTGACACGGGAAGATAGCTGAAAGCGGAAGTCACGAGTTCCCACGCCTGGTGAGGGGTCGATACAATTGATCAATCTTCTCGAATGCTGAACATGCGGACTATATACTATACTCATCAGTCTGATTACATAAGTTACACCAGACGTCTATTATTGCGAGGTACGACGTGCCAAGATCTGGGATGACGGATGGTGGCGTGATGTGGAGACGCACCTGCAGCCTCGCAAGCTCAGCCACAGCAAGATCGCGAGATGAAGTGCATCTGTCCGTCTCCTTACCAAGGGTTGTGAATGTCATCTTCCAACGGCTTGGTGGTTTTCTGCAGCTTCTTCGCAACCACATCGGCCTCCTTCCACACCCGCAGAACATTACCACCTGCGATCTTAGCAGCGTCCTTGTCGCTGATACCTTGCCGCAGAAGTTCAGCAATCAGGTCTGGGAACTTCG
This sequence comes from Didymella glomerata, assembly GCA_030271015.1. NCBI lineage: Eukaryota > Fungi > Ascomycota > Dothideomycetes > Pleosporales > Didymellaceae > Didymella > Didymella glomerata. Next base: position 719,440 of record JAJOHN010000010.1, read on the forward strand.
AGACATCCTCGAGCCCAGCAGGCGTGCCCTCGATGCCGTCGTAGTCTGTACCAATCCCAACGTGATCATACCCGATGAGCTCGCCAATGTGCTTAATGTGACGGACGACCTGATTCATAGTGACATTCGCAGGTACAGTCTCAGGGAGACCAGATGTCGAGTTGCTAGAAACGCAGGAGATGAAGTCTGGGTTGAAGTTGATCATCACAACAGAATTGCGCTGCTTGACCAGATGGAGGACGTCGTCTGGAACATTGCGAGGGTGAGGACAGACTGCGTAGGCCGAGCTGTGACTAAAAATCGGCGGAGCAAGACTGCCTTTCCAGTCTCCATCACCTCGGCCTACAAGGACATCCCTCATCGTATCCGTACTAACGTGGGCAAGGTCGACCAGCATGCCGAGGCGGTTCATCTCCATGACAAGGTCGCGCCCTGCAGGGCTGAGACCTTTCCAGTACGGAGTGGCGATACGGGCGTCGGAGTTGTACTTCGTCTCCAGGGCGGCGTCTGCGTACTTGTTGTGGCAGTTCCATGTGAGAGTTGCGTAGCGGACACCGAGTTGGTGGTACAAACGTAGGTTGGACACCGAATTGCCGATCTGATGCAGACCTTCAATAGCTGCAGGAGATATCAGGCGGCCGCCCTCGAACGCCTTGATTGCTTCATGGCTGTTCGATGACGGGGTGAAGTATTTGGGATAGCTGTCTGTAAGGCGTTTGTACAGGTCAAGTTGCTCAAATGTGGCTTTGACAACTGATGAGTTTAGCAAAATCCTTGGTTACTCCTGGAACTTGACTCACTACTTGAGTATCGCTCAGTTGAGAAGTCTGTAGTATTCTCTCCTGTTGGACATACGTAGAAAGCACTCCAGAAAGCGCCGCCTTGCAGTCCCTTCTCGAGGCGGGGAATATCTACGTGTTGCGCCAGACCTCCATTCTCGAACTTCTCTTGAAAATCGTTGTTATAGATGTGATTCTTGTACTTTCCACGAATGAAGATCATCAAGTCATTATGACCATCTGAAAAGTATCAGTAGCCGAGGTGGAGATGCTGTGCGACACTACTAACCAATAAGCGGGTGCTTTTTGAGAATTCGTGCGGCTCTTTGTTCGACCGTGAGCTTGTGTGTGCAGCCACTGTGCCCTGTTGTAAAGGCTGGGCCAATGGTAGTGTACCAGAAGGTAGCAACGAAGAAGAGGAGCACAGCAGCGATCGCGTGATTCGACCGTTTCGGACGTCGCTGATGGCTATCGTCACGCTGGCTCACAGGCAGCTCGGCCTCGAGAAGCTTGTAGTCTTTCTTCATGGCTTTCCACAAATCAAAGAGATGCCAATGTTGTAGTGGGAAGGGTCAAGGTTGATAGACAGCTGATAATGCGCCATTCGTCATCAGCCTTACCGCGCTAGTGGAGTTTAGAGTTGCGGAGTTTAGAAGTGGCATTTTGGCAGGTGGAACGCCAATTCCACGTCTCCTATTATCACAGCTGCACCATACCACCGACGAAGCTCCCACATCCGAGATCATGGCTATCATATCAGCAAACGCGATGATTCGCAGCTTGGCGCTGTTCCACCTGACGCTGGCTGCGCTTCTGATCAAGAACCCAAAGCTCATTGCAAACCAGAGTGTCATCATGGTCTTAGGCGGATCAATGCAGCTTGTACGTGCTACCAACATGCAATAGACAAGTTACAACGCTGATTCTGCTAGCCCACACCGCGTGACTTCGCGACACCCTCGGCAGCATTAGCCTTCATCGCCGTGCTCTTCGCGTTCATTGGCATCAACGACCTTACTGCAGCCTCGCTACCAGAGGAGGTTTTCGACGAATACTGGGGCGCCCAGACACCCGTACGCCTCGTCTTCCTGTTTGCGCTTACCGGCTACACATTTCTATTCAAAGAAGGAGGCATGTTCGGCGGGGCCAGGGGTATCGCGTACTCGAAAAGCCCGGGTAGCTATCTCAAGAACAGCATAGTATTCAGCTGGGGCTTCATTGAGTTGTCGACATGGTTCTGGATATATATCACACTACGTGAGGAGCGACGTGAGCGGGCAAGGAAGCTCGTTGAGAAGCGTCAAAAGGAGGCTGCAAGGAACGAAAGGCTGTGAGGTAGGCAGATAAAGAGCATATATTGCAAGACGATATCGCTGCAACACGCAGCCGATCAGCGCCGCTGCCGGAGACTCAGAGCGCGACGTCAAGAGCGCGACTCCGCAGAGCGGCGCCAGCTGTGAGCCCCTCACTGCGCCCACAGCGCGGAGCAACAAGGTCCGCTGCAAAACTCGGGCATGGACATGCTGCGAGTTGCTGCTAGTGAAAAGCAGCAGCAAAAAGTGTTAAGAGATGAGGAACACTAGGGCTGAGATATGCAAGGTTAGGAGCATCACTCACCCAGCATGAAAAGTCAAATACTACTTTATTCGCGTCTCTTGCTTCCTCATGGAAATGTGTGTTCTGTTCCTGTTGTCTCATCTGCTCTGTTGTATTTGCTTTTTCATGCCCAAGGCAGTTTAAAGTCACATACGAGTTTGAATATTCTGAACGCCGTCGATGCAAAATCCTCAAGCAGCGGTGTAGGCCGAAAGCACAAGGTAGGCAGTGCGTTCGAGACGAAGAGAGCAAAACCAGCGGCCCACTAAACATGCTCCAAAGTCCTATGATGGACCCAAGTCTTGCTTTGTACGGAACGCGAAACATTGCGGCAGCTGTGGGCCAGAGCCAAAAGATTACGATTTGGGTACATCATGGTGCATGGCTATCTCAGTATTCAGGCAGACTCAAGACGATGTAGCCATCTACTTCTGGGCTGTTCGGACCGGATATCTTCAAACTGGAAAGTGCGGCGTACCTGCCAAAGCAAGATGCCCTTGCCTCAGAGGTCTGACATCCTGCGGAGAAGTCAAAGAAAACCCAATGCTTCAGTCTGATGAAAATTAGAAAACGCGCAAGTGGAAGCATTTGAACTTGTTCATATAGACCGTGTAAAGAAGTTCGCGATAAATCGTGCATTTGACGCTAGGAGTTGTGGCGCGTAAACAGCACGTCACATGAGGACGCGCGAAACCTCGGAAGCACACTGCCCAGACCCAGTCGACGGGTAAAGTTTGCGTCGACACAAAGCAGAGCGAACACGTCATATACGTTCGGACGTGTACTCAACCACTCTTTGCTAGTCTCGTTACCTCTCTGCCGGGCTCCACTGCAACATGACTGCAACGGCGGTACCACAACCTTACACGCGACAGCACGCATTCTCGACGTCACGAAACTTGCTGAACCTAGATTGCAGCGCAGATCTGAAGTCCTATCGACGAGACCTCGGTCCTGGCGTACAAGCCAAATGCTTCGAGAAGACGAGCGACACGATACGGGCGCAACTAGATCACCATCGAGCATTTCTGCTGCGGCATAGGCACGATGGACAGGGCTCTGGGCTCCCCAGCCCTGTCCCACGGCTTGAGGTTCCACCCTCGCATTCTGCGCAATACAGTACTGCACCTCCACACATGACAGCCCCGAACGGCAGTTATCACGTCGCATCTCATCCTCGACCGCTGTCGGTCCTATCGCAACCGCACGCACCGCAAGCACCGCATGCATCGCGACCAGCACCGCCATCTCGACGCGAAAGTCCAGTGTCTGGGCACGTTAGCACATACCCAGGTGGTCTTCGACAAGCCCTCGAGCGTTGTAGCCAGTACGGCAATCAGCGCCGGCCAGGCAAGGTCTGGGAAGTCATCACGGAGATCAAGAGCGATTACATGGACAGCTCAAGAGACGTCGTGGGTGCGTACGAGAGTCTACAGGAAGCAAACATGCAAGTCGCCAATGTTTTCCTCTTCGACGGATACTTCGATTCGTCTGACGACCCCACATACGAATTCGGGGCCAATGGTAGTTTAGTGATTCGGTGCAACACAAATGGGTCAACGGGAGGATGCGTGGAGATCTTTGTTGAGAGCGCACCAGCCACACGAGCGCCTGGTCCAAGAAGATGATACAAATACGAAATGCAATCATGGATAAGCTGTTCCTTCCTCCACCAGGTCACATGCGGCTACGTCGTCTCTGGCCCAACTTCCAAAGGCAAATTCACGCCTTCCTGTCTTTTCGGTCGCTGGTCAGACCCACACCAAGAACGAACGCCATCCTGAGAAACAACGGACCAGCAGTCGTCCCCACGGTCACCCAGTCTTCCGATCTCCACGTCCCCGGAGACAAGAATACACTTGCGCCCATTTCCGCCCAGTACGAGTATATGTGCGCGGCATCGCTCAGCGCCATGCCGAAAAGCAGTACCTTCCAGACGTACACGTCTCGCACTACTCTGAGCGTCACGGCCTGATTGAAGGCAAAGAGCATGTAGCATGCAGCGAGCTGGTCATAGATGATCTTCGACTTCGGACTCCATTCCGCTGTGGTTGGCATGTACCTGTGGTAGGTCTCTGGAAGACACCAGAGATACCGGGAGCCGTTTATGGCAGCTATGGGCTCGAGCCAAAGGTGCCATAAGCGGTAGATGAACGGAATGTTTGGAGGTGTCATGGTGGACGAGTCGATCCGGTCCGGTACTGTGGCCCACGCGATAGGTCGCGTGAAGATGTATGACGGAGACTTGCAAAGGTGACAGGCGCTGTTACTCGCGATGTTCCAGCGATAGATAATAAGGCTGATGCTGTATTAGCCGTGGTGGGTGCTGTTTATAATGCTGCTGGTGTAGCACACTGGCTGCGAGCGGGGGAAATGGCTTGCATGCAAGGGACGCTTGATAGGCCTTGAAATATCGTCAACCTGCACAGAATCAGCACCAACCCAATGGAGGCACCAGTCAAGCCTTGTGCGAGGCTCGCGAAGCCTACCTTCTTGTTTTGTTGGGTATACTTTATCGCCCTTTGCCCCTGGCCAAGCATGTGAAATGCACCAACGAGTGTGGTTTTGCCGTACTACTCCCTGCTGACCTCGAATGGCCAGATGTCGCCTTCGAAGGATTTGACCCAGAACAAACAAGCTCTCTGTACAGCTAATCGACGATCTAACTGTGCCATACAGCCCCAATTTTATCCAGAGCCTACGAATGAAAGGCCAGCTTTCCGTCTCTGGCTCAGTCCTGCATTCTCCCAAGCTGCTCATTGAGCATTGTAATATGGAGCAGGTTTGCAGGGTGGTATAAATCTTGAGATGTGTAGGCTGACATTGCGCCTATCAACGACACGGTGGTCGCTCATCTCCGGACGGGTCGTAAAACCTGCACACACCTATTGGTGGGAACGAGTCCCCTGCATTCGACAGTCGAGCAGCAAACCTGCTTGTTCGGGAAATCAGGACACGGGCACAGTTGGAAAGTGTTCCCGCCCAATCAACCACACGTGCTTGAGGTTGTGTTCTGCACTGGCAGACTACACGTGCGGCGTACCATACCTCTTCGTTCTATAAGACCGCAGCCATGATATGCTCATGATCTCCCACCTTTCGTTCTCTGTAAGATCACTTTGGGTACTTGAACACCTCCGCAGATGCAAGTCCGGCCTGACCCGCGCCTTCCACCAAACACGCTCTCATCACGTCACGGCGAAAGATGTCCTCGGAGGTCGTTCTGCACACCAACGGACCTCGAGCGGGTATGGCGAGATTGCTCTGCGCTTCTTATCGATGTGAAGTCCTCACTTTGTCTTTCATCGTTGAGCACCGGGAAACACCACTCAACTTTACATCCGCAGCATAGTTTCCGCTTCAACCACGTTTGAAGCTCAGGGTCCACCGTCGATATCTCAGGTACCTTCGGCAGCTTTCCGAGCACTTCCAGTCCTGAAAGCCGCACCACCCGAGCGGGGATCCTGCGAATATCAAGCCCTGAAACTCGATGCGAAGCTAGTAACCTGGGACGCAGAGTTTTCAGCATGCACCTGGACATCGAGATTTTTGCAGAACATCGGATTGTCACAGAATGCCATCACGATGCTTGCGAAGAACATTCTAGCTCAGCTGGGCACAGCGCTGGTTTCCCCACGTGTGAGAGCCTCAAAGTGTGCCCGGCGTCAAGAGCGGACGCTCTCGGCGACCGTGGTAGCCTCAAGAGGTCGCTCAGGGTGTGCAAGGCTTCGCGCGCAACGGCCCTCCATGTGATTGGCTCGGTGATGCAAAACGCGCTCTTTTGGTGCACCCTGGAGCTGTCACTTTAAGCTCCAACTCGTTGGACACTGCAACTTACTAGGTTACACGTAAAAGTGATGCTAGAGTGATATCCAATTTAAGCGGTTCGCAGAACAGACAATGTTTGCGCGGCAGTCAGTTGGCCAGGAAAGTGACGTCAGGCGGGGTTCTCCAATGTTTTCTTGACCATGGCGCGAGCTTGTGAGGATCCACGTTTTGTTGGAGACGCCCCTGCTCAACCGCATCGCATTCGCTCAGCAAAACCAAGGAAGTTCTCGTCCGCCCGCTAAGCGCAGCCTCATTCGTTTGACCCTACTTAAACTGTAAGTCATGCCCTCCCGCGCGCTCATTGCGTTGCGAAAACGTACCGGAGGAGGCTCATTATTGACGATACCCACAGGGCCTCGAATTTGCGCCACAAAACCATCTCACCTGCCTATAACCTCGACACCGCTCTTTGCGACCTCACCCCGAGCTCTGACGGGCGCTGTATATTTCTAACGCGGCTCCAACTTACCTATACCCTATATACCAGACCAAGAAGCGCAAAAGTCACCCCGCAAAAGAGGTTGTTGCACCCAACTCTCGCCCACCATGACGACCTTCGTGGTGTCACTGTAAGCTCACCACTCCACTGTACACAGCTATTAGACTAACAAGGCAGTTTTCTGCCATACACAGTAGACTTTCATGAGTCGAAATCTGCAGAACCCAGCCCAAAGCCAGCTGGAGCTGCCACATCTGGCCCGCCCAAGTCGATCGACATTGGGAGACAGCCCTCGAAAAACAGCCTGCAAGATGCGCAGCAGCCACCAAGCGTCCTTAAGCGGGCGCCCCCCTCGCACATCAACCTGCCGAAAACACCTTTGTCTATGCTCGAGCAAGATGACTTCTTCACCCCCGCCCAACCGAGCGCCGCGACCCACTTTCCAAAGCCATCAGACCCTCGAAGTCTAGTACGAAGCGACGCACACATCCCTGAGTGGGGCGGCAGCGGCCTCTTCTTCAACCAGCCGCAGTCAAGAGCCGACCCTGCACCACCGGACACAATTCTCGAGTACGCGAAAGCACAGGAGCGGGCACAAATATTGAAGGAGCGCCAAAAGGGTCCAGTCCACGCCGAACCGAAACCTGCAGACCCTCGATGGGCTACAGAGTACACAGTCAGACCTGCTGTACAGGGCAACGGCGGTCTGGCTAACGCTGTGCGTGCGGCTGTTGACAACAAATGCTTGAAGGACGTGCTCTCTGTTGGTCTCATCGGTTTCCCCACCGACAGCATCGATGCTGAGAAGAAGTCAGAGATCTACGAGAAGCTGGAGGATGAGCACGACGCCCTGACTGTATACGTCAGCGACAAGGATTTCGACGGTCATTACGCACATTTCTGCAAGACCATCTTATGGCCAGTCTTCCATTATGTCATTCCTGACCACCCCAAGAGCAAGGCATTCCTCGACCATTCGTGGGTATTCTACGTCCAGGTCAACCAGGCTTTCGCCGACAAGGTTGTCAAGAACTACAAGCGTGGCGACATTATCTGGGTGCACGACTACCACCTTTGCCTAGTCCCTCAGATGATCCGCCAGAAGCTGCCAGACGCGCAGATCGGCTTCTTCCTCCACACCGCTTTCCCTTCGTCAGAGGTTTTCCGCTGCTTGGCCGCACGAAAGGAGCTGCTGGATGGCATGCTTGGTGCCAACTTGGTTGCTTTCCAGACGCCAGAGTACGCACACCACTTCCTCCAAACGTGCAGTCGCATCTTGTCTGTCGAAGCAACCGAGGAAGGCGTTCAACTTGACACCCGTTTCGTCAACGTGTGGTCAACACCCATCGGTATCGACCCTCGCGCGCTCGCACTCGCCCGCGAAGAGCCCGATGTCCTGGAGTGGATACAGACCATGCAGAAGCGCTACGAGGGCAAGAAGGTCATCGTTGCGCGTGATAAGCTGGACAACATCCGCGGTGTACGCCAGAAGCTTTTGTCGTACGAGCTGTTCTTGAATAAGAACCCACAGTGGAGGGACAAGGTTGTCCTCATCCAGGTTGCTACCTCCACGACCGAGGATCCCGAGCTTGCTGCAACTGTCTCCGAAATCGTTACACGTATCGACGCTGTACACTCGACGCTCACACACAACCCACTCGTCTTCTTGAGGCAAGACATTGCGTTCTCGCAGTACCTTGCACTTCTCTCGATCGCCGATGCTCTTGCTATCACATCGCTTCGCGAAGGCATGAACCTTACCTGCCACGAATTCGTCATCTGCCAGGATGGTCGTGCTAGCGACAAGAAGCATGCACCTGTCATCCTCAGCGAGTTCACCGGCAGTGCTTCTATTTTTGACGGTGCTGAGCTGGCTGTCAACCCGTGGGACTATGGTGGCATCGCAGAGGCGTTCAAGAACGCTCTGGAGATGAACGAGGAGGAGAAGGAGAGGCGCTACGCAAAGTTGCGCAACCAGGTCATGCACCACACTGGTGACTACTGGGTCAGCAACTTGAGCGAATACCTCGCCAAGGTCCACCAAGAGCAGTACAGCCGTGACACCATGTCAATTCCTCGCCTTTCGGCCAGCAAGCTCGCCAGCTCCTACGAGCAGACATCAAAACGTCTCTTCCTGCTCGACTACGAAGGCACACTCGCTTCGTATGGTTCGGTCAAGAGCACTGTTCTCACCAACACAGAGCGTGTCATCGATGTTCTTCGTGAGCTGGTCGCCGACAAGAAGAACGCTGTCTACATCATGAGTGGCCGTACTGTCCAGGAGACGGAATTGCTGTTTGACCGCCTGCCCGGCCTAGGCATAATTGCTGAGAACGGCTGCTTCCTCCGCGAGCCCAACTCAGATGAATGGATCCAGTTCCCTAACGAGGAGAAGACTATTAAGTGGAAGGACTCCGTCAAGCCCATCCTTCAGTACTACCTTGAGCGTGTTGAGGGCAGCCGTGTCGAGGAGCGCCACTGCGCAATTCTCTTCCGCTACGACAAGGCCAACGATCCTGATGCGTCCATTCGCCACGCCGGTGACTGCGCCAACCATATCAACGATGCCTGTGAGCAGCAGCGCGTAAAGGCCGTTCCCTCGCGCGACTATGTCATCATCGAGCCCATCGACTTCGACAAGTCTACCGCCGCCCAGCACGTCCTCAGCAAGTCCGAGGAGTCCGCCAAGAAGCCCGACTTCTTGTTCGTCGCTGGCAACGACCGCGATGACGAGGTCGTCTTCAAATGGGCCAAGAAGCTGAAGGAGGACTCGGCCATCCCCAACGTGCAGACCGTCACCGTTGGCGACAGGAACTCTGTTGCGCTCTCTACCCTGCCCAACGGTACCACTGGTAAGCCATTTAGCCATTTAATACTCAGCATGACAACATTTCACTAACACATTGCAGGCCTCCTCGGCGCCCTGAACAGGCTCGCCAAGCTCCAGTCGTAGATTGACCAGGAGCGCTGTCTTGCCTCCTGGGACCTCTCTTCTGAAGAGGCACCACCCCAGTGCCCAATGACGCCAGCGCTTCGGCGCGATTCGGTTCTGCAGTAACTTCCTTTCACAATACATGGCTTAGAATGGCATAGAACTTAGCGCAGCATAGAGGGACACGAGGAGGAACCATGGAAATGGATGCTACGGCTTACGATGTGATGATGACCATGTTCGGTTCAGCGTGCATGACTGGAGTTGGAACGGCCCTCTATATCCTAGATCAATACCAGAGTATCGACACATTCCTCATAAACCCAATATATTGTAACGAGATCGCCCCAGCCTGGTCACGTGCACCCGCACAAACATCCCAAATTGACATACGTGGGCGGTGGCTGTGCACCAATGACCGAATGGCGATGCCTGACCTCAAAGCTGGGTACTGGTACGGGGTACTTTGCCTCAGCCTTATACGTTCCAGGCGCAGTCGGGCGCGAAAGACTGGGGGATGTGTCTGCGGTGTGGGCGGATCCACAATGACCGGTTAGGCGTGCAGGAGAGCGGCCTTGTCAGTCGTGTCAGTGTGGGGCCGGCGGCATTGCTCTCCGTTGGACATCATCGTCGTCACATGTAGAAAGATTGGAGTGGAGTGGCGGTAATAGATATTATTGTTCATACTTTTCCTCCCGCTAAACAATCATAATGAGGCACTAAGCTGCGCTTGTGGGAACAGCCATGTGCTGCTCAAGGGTATAGATCGGTCTGAGACCATGATTTTGAGAGAAATGTAAAGGCCGTGGCATGATGATCGTCAGTCATGAAGCCTTTTGCATAGACCGTATAACGTATTTAATGCTGGGCGTTGAGAAAGAGGAGAAGAGGCGTACAATCACGCGGAAAGGGAGTCCAAGTAGTTGCGACAACGCTCAAGAATGTGAAGAACCGTGGAAGTGAACCAGAAAAGGTGCGACGTAATTATTGCGGCATCCAGAACGACATCAGAAACTTGCTGACGAGACGAGAAGAGTATTTCGTCTGGTTGTCGGACGAGATGCTGACAGCCAGTCGCTGCTGCAAATAGTCGGCTACGTCATGTTAGCATTCTGACCAGGGTGTGGCTCACAGGGTGACTCACTGTTCTCCTTGACCAGCTGTGCGACTTGCCGCACGAAGCTTACGCTCGATGCGTCACCAAAGCCGGCCTCTTTCTCCCAATCGTGATCCGAATTGAGCAAAGGGTTGTGCTTGCGGTTGTATTTCCACCTGAAGATCTGCTGGATGAAGTGGGCTTGTTCATCGATCTCTCTGTTGGCGTGATCTGCAAGAGCTTGCGCGTCTCGGTTGTCAAGACCTTCTGTCTGCGTCTTGGTAGTCTGCACAAGGTGGATCGTCTTCTGCTGATCTTCGAGCGCCATGCACATGCCGACAATGGTCATGAATGCTGCCAGCCATTTGTCGCAGCCCTTCGAAGACTTGAAGACCTGTTGGAGCTTGTTGAGAAGTGAGTTCTGAATTGTTCGTTGCACTCGGGAGAAGAAGTATTTGAGTTGGCGGTTGGTCATGCGTGGGGACGCGTAGGATTCGTTGCGGCCATTGAAGGAGTGCATGCGTGAGAGGGTAGCATACTTTGTCTCGGGCGCGATGGTCAAGGTGTGTGACATGATGAAGGTGACAATGATGAGGCGATTGACCTCGCGAAACAGCTTCGCCTCGTCCTCGTTCTTCGGCTTCACTCTTGTCATCAGTCTGAATAGCTTCTGTTGGAAGTCATTGTCATCTTCCATCCAGCAAAGTTCACCGAATGCATCCAGGTGATTGTCAGCAATGTCGCTGACGTACTTCTCGTACTTCTTCTCCTCGTTGTAGTTGATATGGACCATGCCAAGTGGTGGACTCTGCTTTCGGTGCATCATACGCTTGTTCGAACCCGGATCCGTACGGTATTGGATTTGTTGGATGAGTGCATCCCCTTTGGGAACGAACTCATAGACCTTAACGGGGATTCGCGGCATCTTATCTTGACCACAGGTCATCATGACTGTGAGCTCCAAACTGTTCCATTGATGGATGTGTTGAGAAACGTATTGTGTGAGGAACTGGTCCTCGTGCATCTGCGAGACGAGGTGTGGGATGAAGGCTGCAGTCAAGTCAATGAGCTTGACACGCGAGCAACCTAGGCCACAATCGGCGTTCGGACGCTGGGAGCGCTTGAGGCACCTCTCGCAGGTGTCTCCGGGTCCGCACTTGTCTCTCTGGAGGACACAGTGCCAGCATGCCACAATTTTTCGCATGTCGTGCGCTGACTTTGCAACCCTGGGATCCAGATGCGTACCGAGCGCGCGGCCTCCTGACTTGCTCATGGCTTTTGAAGTCGATTCCCGTCTCACCTGCTCCGGCTCGGGAGAAGCATCGAAAGAGATCTCGGGAATTGGCTGGCCAGGCGATGCGCTCCCTCGCGATGATGACTGAGGAGGGAACATGCTAGCATTAGGATGATGCGCTGGTAGCGTGTCAAACATCTCGAAATCTGCCTGCTGATAGGAGTGCTTTCCATCAGAGCTGCCCGGGCTCGGTGCCGAAGCATGTGGACTGGGAACGGGCTGGTAGAGCGACTGGGAGTACTGCCCGACCGACGAGGTGGATGGCGATGGTGGAACAAATTGATCTTGGTTCGGCACGATGTAGTTGTCCGTAATCAGGGCTGACGATGCATCGTAGTTGACGAAAGTCGGTTGGGTCGGCGATTGTAGTGTTCCGTTGAAGCGAAGCTCCACGGGACTCTGTATAAACGATGATTGTGACCCGCGATGCTGATGCCCCTGCGCGGTGAAGCCAAACATCATATCTTGGGGAGGGATCATGGGCTCGCTGGGAGATACAAGGAAGTTAGGGTCCGTGAAGTTCGCCGTCCAGGAATTAACGTCGTTGTTGTTCAAGAATTGCGTGTACAGAGTAGGATCAGAAGCGGGATCAAACATAGTATGTCCAGTCTGAGGTACTCCTCCAAATCGAGGAGTCGCTTGGCCATTCCACGGAGCCTGCTGCTGTTGCTGAACGTGCACCTGTGGCTGAGTTGTGTAGTTCGGATTGAATAACGTATTTGGTTGTTGTGTTGCCATCATGTTCTGTTGCTGCAAGTTTTGCATGTTGAATTGCGACTGCAACTGCTGCTGCTGCGCCAATGTACTATTGAACGCGTCATGAAGTACTGACCTCATCAGTCCATATCGTCTTGATTCAACTGCTTGACATACCTTGATCGCTGAAGAACATAGTCGAGTCAACAGCCTGGACGTTGTTGTGTGAAGCTTGTGTCGACATGATGTTGGAATCTTGTTGATAAAAGCTGCGCATGTCGGGGTTGTCGAGCATCTCCACCTCGAAGGAATCGTTATCTGGAGTCCTTACAGATGTCGGAGAATTGGAAAAGCTGCCATTGTCCCAATAGACCTGATCTGGCACCTGTTCCTTGGCTGGCAAGGGCTGCTGTGAAGGGTTGCGGCTTAGCGGTGGGGGCGTTGTGATGAGGGGTCCGGGTGAGTAATTCGCAGGCGATAGCCCGGAATGATTGATCATAGAGTCTGTTGGGGTCTTGGAGCGACGAGCGACATTTGGGGCGAGCTCGAATGCGGACGGTTCGTAGTAGAATTGTTGTGGCGGGTATGAGTACTGAGGGAAACCGGACATGATGCGCAGAGGGCCGCTATGAGCGCCCGAGCAGGATCAGAGGACCCTCAAGCCCTACGACTCTAGCTCCTAAGTTGCCTGGTAAAACGATGCGCCAGCGCTGGCTTTTTGGCCTGGTGGCCCTAAATTGACAGAATCGCAAAGATGGACGGCTCGCGGGTTTTCAGAACAGGCCTAAGTGGACGAGCAGCAGGCAACGATAGACGAGGTGGTCCGGGCAGGCAGAGGGACGTATCGCACTGGGCGAGGGAGGGCGCGCAAGAAGAATCACTCCAACGCGGCTGAGAATGAAGAGTGAGGATTGCTTCGAACTGGCGATTGAGCGCATCTCACGGTGCCCCACGTCCACCGGTGAAGAAGGATGGCGCCAGTGGCAGCTATTGGCTTAGCTGCAGCCCGTCTGCAATGCACCCGGGTCGCACCAAACCGCAATTGACGCTCGCGCTGCGCTCCACCAAGAAGTCTGACACTGAAGAATTCGAGATGCAACTTACCGTTGTCGGCCGGACTTGCAATGGTCGATCGCGCTCTCTGCGCTGGTAAGGCTGCGAATTCGAAACGTACCGTTGGAGCGCTACAGGATCTCGACATCAGCTCGAGGTTGTGCCCAGCTGCACTGCGCCTCGCTCGCTAAGCCCGGGTTTCATCAAAAAGCGGTGTTCACAAAACGAATTGCGAGTCGCACAGCTGCTGATGGTGAGAACGGGCGCAAACTGTTCATTGTTTGCGGCTCTGTTGCAGTTGCCGCTGACATACACAGCCTGGCTCTGTTGTGGGCGTGAAGCATGGTGACCACCCTCGATGAGCTGGAGCCAATGGTTTGCTCCAGTGATCTGCGACAGGTTTCCCCTTGTTGGTCAGTGGTCGCCTGCATCATGTGTTGAAGCTGTCAAGTGCCAACGCACATCTGCGAAACGTAATCGCGATGGCGTGCATCTCTTGCGCATGTTGTCAAGCTCAAGGCGAGGAGTCGTGCGGGCAGACAGGCTAAAGGTCGATGTTGCGGGGATGATGAGAAGCCGTGCTCACGACTGCAAGAATGTGGAAAGGGATCCCAGGTTCGAGGCTGTGGAAAGTGGAAAGCGGCTTTGAAGAGCTGTGCTGACCGCAACTTCGCGAGACTGCCTTGCTGAGCGCCATGTACGACATGAAGGATGGAAACGTCAACAAGCAGACGAAGACCTCTTCAATTCATCAGGCAACAGCGATTCTGGTGACTGCCTCCACCAATGATGGCACCTGCGTCGCAGAGCGAATGGCACTTGCTGTCTGCGCGTTTAAGCCGACGGACCCGCTTCTCTCTATCATTGACCAATGGCAAGTCGTGGTCTTGCTGTGTCATCCTTCGGACTCACGATGCACTCCACTTTCGGAATAAACTTCGGACTCACGACAGCAGCGACATGAGCAAGCAGTCTCGACAGCAGAAAACTATCGTATCTATTACTGTTCCCCCGGTTAGGGTCGGGTAGGCCGCAGCCATGTCAAGGGAGCTTAGAAGGAACGGAAAGCCCAGGAGGTTTGTCAATACTCCGAGACTTTCGGCAAAGCTGATCAGGAACCCAGTTGCGAGCCGTGCAGGATCTCGAAGATCCGGTGCGACCACACACCAGGAACGTGTCAAAAATGTCAAACGCGGGGCATCGCTGAGCAAGTGAGCAGACGATTGTGGCACAATCAGGTTACACTATGTTGACCACTAAAGTGTTTTTATCATCCCAATCCTATGACCAAGCCAGCAGGCACTCCACGTAAGAAGCCTGAGCCACGCCGTCGAAAGCTCAGCGCACATCCGGAGAGACTTGCTCCATTGACCTTGAGCCCGCCAACGCTCAGGAACGACCTGGTTAACTCCTGGCCAACACCGCCTGAGACCACTACCAGGACAGGATGTACCAAGCCAAACCAAGACCCTACACGAGGCTTCTTCCTCGGCTCGACGAGCTATGCCAGTGTGTTTGTCGAAGAGCAGCCTTTGCCTGACAGCGTGCACGAGCAGCCGTCAGAAAGGACGAGTAGAACACCTTCTGTCTCTGACAGAACTGTACTTGGCAGCCGCCATTGCCAGATCGGCATAGGCCACTCAATCGTCACGAAGCTTCTGCCAATCTCGTTCTTCGAGAAGTCTTTCAAGCTGTATTTCGAACAACAAAAAGCGTCTGCCTTGATAGGCCCGCTAGTCATATCAGCTCTGCCACAATTGAGTTTAGACCTGGCTCAGCTTGCAAATACTGAGAACGATGCCGTGGCTATGTACGCCGAGATGACAAGGAACACTGCGCGACCCATGAGAGTGCCTTCTGATATGCGCCCTTCAGAGTTCCACACGCTGTTCACGGGCAAGAACTTACGGTGGGAAACTCTCGGTCTTATACTGGCGATTGTATGCTCCAATGCGCAGTTCACATCGCCACACGACCCTATTTTCACCCTTGATGATGGCACAAGGCTCGACAGAGACGAATTGATCGAGGATATGATTCATGCATCGAATGACTGCATACATCTCTGCCAGATACACGGCGCCGTCAATGATATCATGGTCTGGCTGATTTACACCAACATGCTCATTATAAGCAACTTCTACGGCGACAATTGTAGGTGCTTGCATAGAAATACTGCCATTCCTGCTAATGATGACAGATCACGGGACTTGGCGCCGACTCGGCGATAGTGTTTCAGCTCTCTATGCTGCCGGCATGCATTGTGAGGGAGGATACGCAGAACGAGCGAACTCAGAGCCGTTGTTCCTACGCGAAGCCAGAAGACGAGTATACTCTGCAGTCTATCGAATCGACAAGACACTGGCGATCTTCTTTGGTCGTCCTCCAATGATAGGCTGGAGATACAGTGACCGAAAGCAACTACTCGACGTTAGTGACGATGTCATTGTCTCCGAGAACCCTGAGCTCATCAACAAAGCATTGTCGCGATTAGATGGAAACGGCTGGAACACGGATGGTCATATACACCCCTCGACGTGTATTAGATTGCGCTGTCAGCATGCTGTGTTCAAAGAGCGGCTACTGGAGCAGTCACTGTCCGGGGAAAAAGACAGCGATGTAGCCCACAATATGAGGTGAGTGAACTGTCAATACTCCGTCGATCAATCTAGACTGACGGTTTCCCAGAACGATATCAGCGGAATGTACGCAGTATTGGGAGACTCTGCCTAGCCATCTGCGCTACGAGATGTACGACGACGACTCCGCCTGGCATCGACTCGGCGCTGGCATCACAGTGCGTCTGATATCCGCCTACCTCGAGTATTTGCACACGCACTTCCAGATCCAGCGCCTCCTCCAACGTCAAACACAACAAGCCCTCCCTGCTTTACTCGACGTGTCTCTCAAGCTACTCTCTACTGCCCTCGTATTCACCAAACCCCTGAATGGTGCATACGAGACGCGACGACACTTCGCCACAGTCATCATGTTTTACTGCTTCCCCGCGGCGGGTGTCCTTGCGCTTGAGCTGCGCAAATCCACCATCGAAGGCGTCCCACTCCCCGACACCGTCTTTCGTGCCGATGTAATACGAAATCTCTCCGTACTCACCTCCAGCCTTGAGTGGCTTATCCTCCCAGGAGATGGCAATCATAAGCTCTGTACCGAGCTCAACAAGATGCTTGCGCTGGTTCTAGACGAAGTGCTCAACTATGAGCCGCCAACGACCGGCAGCAATTTGGGTAGTGAGGTGGGCAACTTGGCTCCTGTGACAGGACCAGGGTTCTTCGATATCCCGATGCTGGACGGTATGGAGCCTATCCCAACTCAAGCGGAGGACTTCTTAACATGGCTAGATGGCGCGGCATGGAATAACACGCAGGATCTGTTTTGAGAGTTTACATGTACTCTGGTTCAGAAGATCTATTATGCATTACGCTTATGGGTAACCTCCCGCCCAAAAGTCTTGTCAGGCCATGCCTTTACCAACAAAAGTGATCCAATTCTCAGCAAAAAAATGTCCCGAGCAGCTCCTCGATAGCCCAACAGAGCCACATGTGTTCTGGCAGTGCCGTTCTAACCCAGTGTCGAGTAGTAAATCGCTCGTGCCTCGTTCCGGATCTTCCTCTCCTCTATTGTCAATCCGTCCTTCCCGCGTGGTGCTTTGGTGGTCTTCGTTGGTGTCTCGGTCGAGCTCGAGCTTACTGTTACGACGTCAGTACAGGAACCACAACAAGGAAAGATCGCAATTTACACTTCCGATTGAAGACTGAAAGGAGATGCTTCTTGACTGTAGACGATGTGGATTTGACGGACGAGACGTCTGACATCGCGTAAGACGGAGGCGCGGTATGTGTTGTTGTCGAGGACGTTGATGGCCGGCCTGTTGAGGCGTTGTTGTGTGATGTGGCGGAAGACATTGCGAAGGTAATTGATGTGAGGCTTCTTGATGTGATGCTGTTGGCACTGATAGATGAACCAGTTCCTGTGAATGAAAGGATCGTCTCGAGCTCTTGGTGCTGGATACTCAATTGATGCGTGATGTGCAATGATACTCACCACCACTGCTCATCCACCGCCCTTATATGCATGTAGTTCTCACCTCGCAAGATCCCTACCTATGACACCCCCCATGCACCTTCACGCATACGCTTGCTAAGCCATGCTTCGGAATGACTCTTCATATTGCTGCAACATTCGATGGCTGTTCTGCTCACCAATGAAATGCAATACTGCTCTACCACGTTCAACTCACCACCGGTTTCGGATGCTCTATGCGATTGCGCGACAAGGCCTCCAACGCCGACGCGACGCGTAAAACCCCCTTTAGGCAAGGTAGCGAACCATCGGTGAGCCCGAAACGGAGCACTGCCATGTGCAGCCCCACAGGTCACTATGATCTCGTTAAGACTTTCTGGAGAGAGCTTAGCCAAACAAACGCCTCGGTGAATTAACAGGCACTGAATTGGCACTCTGACTGGCCGGCACGAAGGGTTCGAGACGCGTTCGGTGAGCTTTGGGGTGAGGAGGGTCGGAGTGGAGATGCTATGCCATTAGCGTGGGATTCAAAGGGTACTCCGACATGAAGGGCGTAAGGTGACTCAGCAGCGGGTTGTGTAAGCACCTCATTGCCTGCGATGTCGTGATTGGAAGGTTGGGGTTTTCGAGAAAGCAGCGAGATGGCATTGTGAACCGTGATCGGCGTTTGATGGATGTTGGCATTCTGCGAGTACTCCGGGTGAAACTGGCATGCTCGGATTGCGCGACTTCAACAACAACTCCGAACACCTCCAGGCAGATGCAACTGATCTCGAGTTATTGCCGACTCTGTCTTCTCATTGCACAGGGCCCAAGTGCGTTGCGTGGGTTGCTCCAGTGTTGCTCGGCCGTATGGCTAATGTCGACTCATGCATCGAAGAAAAATCTCGTACTTGGCGCATGCAGGTGTCACTGATGTAATTGCCAGGGCGGCGACAATCACCAGAATCAATTGTTGGGGAAGAGTCAATGTGGGGCATTGGAGTGGCTGAGAAAGCAAGATGACAAAGCTGATTGAAGTTTTCTTGCAGCGGTGTGCTCCTTCCTTGCTGTTCCCAGACCTAACTTCCTCCACGGTCCTCGATGTGACCTCAACTGTCGAACGCGCGCCACCTGCGATTCTTGGTATCCTTGCTGATAATCTTTTCATACTGACGTGCGACCGGTCGCGCACGTGAGAGATACAGGTTATTTCTGGTGTTGCGGCTGCAGAGTGGATCACAGCCACATCATCCTCAAAAGGATCGCTGCAGGGTTCGGCACCAATAACCGAGCGAATGCCGACAAGAAATACTTGACGGAGCTTCTGTGACCTGGAGAAACCTGACAGGCCCAGAATCAGTGACAGTGACGATGTAAGCATCTTTCATCACCTGCCGCCAAACTTTCCATCAGTGATGAGACTTGCGCACCTGGTGTTTCCCCGCACCCGCACGTTTTGCCAAGTGGCTAATGTGGCTAGGTGACCTGACGTCATTCCGTGACGATCAAGCCTCACTGAAACGGCACGACGGCACTTAACGGTCTTAATGGAGCGAATAACGTGCAGCATGTGGAGTGCGGCTGGCCGTTCTGGGCTCACAGATCCTGAGGGTGGCCTGTTAGTACCCGTTAGCCTACGTCAGGTGTAAACAGCTCCAGCAGCTGGGAACGAGAAATCTCCAAGCTTCTGCGGGTCCAGACTGCATTTGACATGGCGACCTGCTTCCATCCTTGTTTCTTGCGTCCAGACTTATGAAGACACAGCTGACGACTACACGATTGCCTACGATATGAGCATTTGACCGCCCACGCGACCCCTTCACGACCACTACGACTCGTCCCCCACTGTACACTAGCACGCCTTACACAAATCACGAAGCCTCTCCATGTCTGGCGTAGAAGATGTCGAAGGCGCGCGCAGGTCGCACAAGTCGCCATACACTGCCCGCAATCCCATACCGACCGTCCAAAGATATCGAGAAGAGAAGCAGCGCCGGCAGGACGACTACGGGCACCCGGACGCAGACGAAGACGATGTAGACGAGCGAAGCAGGCGCGAGCGCATCGGCGACGCATACAATGCCTTTACACATGGTACCGACGCGCACATTGAGGGAGACCAGCCCTACGATGCAGAGAACAAGAACCTAGAGCGGGAGAGGGAACAGGCGCCAGATCATGCCGGGCACACTGTGACAGCGAATAACAGGCAGCTACCGCAAGACACAGACTCTGAGCAGGGGGTTGAAGACACCACAGAGGGCGTTATGACAGAGCAGAACCCCAAGAAGGCGCGCAAGCACATGAAAAAGTTCAGCGCGGATGGCACAGAACGAGAAGTCACAGATCCAGTGACGCATCTGCCTGTTGTTATTCACGACTTTACGGACAAGGATATGAAGAGCACAGCTGAGAACGATCCGCCTGTAGGGATAGAGCCGAAGACGAGAACTGGTACCGGCGGCATTGAGAAGACAGACGACATGCTCAAAGAAGACCAACGCGATTCCCAAAACTCGCACAAAGCCATGGAGGTCCTATTCCCACCGCCGGAGTTCGACAATACACGACAAGAGATTACAACAGTTTACAGAAGGGCCGTCGAAGTGGGGCTAGGGCTCATTGCTGTCGGGCTGCTCAGCGTGCGAGCCCTGTTCTGGTTTGCGCGCAACTCCTCAGGATGGGCCAAGCAGTTTTTCCACCTGATTGAGCTTGCTCTATCAGCTGGTATTGCCGTAGGCACCATCCTCTTCATGCGGCAATGGACGGACAACAAGATAAAGAACGTGTGGGACGTCGAAGTCTGGAACGCAGAACGTCAAAAGGGTAGGCAGCTTGCCAAGAGCGAGACCGCCGAAAGCACCCAGTGGCTCAACTCACTAATGGCATCGATCTGGCCTCTGATCAACCCTGATCTATTCACTAGCATCTCAGACACACTCGAAGACGTTATGCAAGCATCATTGCCAAGCATGGTGCGCATGGTCGCAGTCGAAGATCTTGGACAGGGCAGCGAAGCAATCCGTCTGCTTGGCGTGAGGTGGCTGCCAACCGGTGCAGCTGCAAGATCCGTAAATGCCGATGGAAAGTTGAAGACTGCCAACGAAGAGAAAGGAGACAGGACCGTCGCCGATGATGGTGAGAGCGGAGGCGAACAGCCTTCAGATAGCATGGACGCCGAAGAGGGCGACTTCGTCAACATGGAAATCGCGTTTGCGTACCGCCCGAAAGGTGGACACGGCATCAAGTCAAGGGCGAACCACGCCCATCTCTATCTTGCTTTCTATCTTCCTGGCAATATCAAGCTGCGTAAGTCGGACTCGCACACAACTCTGTCACTCTGCTGACTTTCCTTAGCCGTCTGGGTCGAACTTTCCGGTATTGTGGGAGTTGTCCGCGTAAGGCTACAGCTTTGCCCTGATCCTCCGTTCTTCTCGGTCTGCACTATGTCTTTCCTTGGCCAACCGAAGGTCAACCTCTCTTGTGTACCGCTGATAAAGAAGGGCCCCAACTTGATGGATGTGCCACTCATCTCAAGCTTCGTTCAGTCCTCCATGGACGCCGCACTCGCTGAATATGTGGCGCCGAAATCGCTCACCCTCAACCTGAAGGATATGATGATGGGTGACGACTTCAAGAAGGACACGGTCGCACAAGGCATCATTATGGTGCGGATCCATCATGCCTTTGACTTTAAGGAGGGCGATGCAGGGTTAGGGCCTCTCAAGAAGGGCTCGGCAGATCCATATGTTACGGTCGGATGGGCAAAGTTTGGCAAGCCAGTATGGTCCACTCGTGTGATGCAGAAGAATATGGAACCGTACTGGAACGAGGAATGCTACGTTCTGGTCACTCCGGACGAGCTGAACGTTGACGAGCGCCTACGATTGCAGCTATGGGATTCTGACCGAACGACCGCTGACGATGATCTTGGCCGTATCGAGCTGGACCTCAAGGAGATCATGAAGGGGCCCGAGACGAACGGTAAGATGCAAGATCGTGAGGATGGATTCAAGGCTCTTAAGGCAGGCGAAGGTATGCCGGGCAAGTTATCTTGGAGTCTTGGCTACTACTCTAAGACGAGGATCACGGATGACCAGCTTGAGATACAGCAGGAAGATCCTGACGTCAACACCATCGATCAACTGAAGAAAGAGTCGTACGCAGAAGCAGAGAGAAAGTTGCGCGAGGCCAGCGTTGACCACAAACCTGAAATTGAGCAGCAGAAGAAGGAAGAATTCCAGTCGCGTCAGGACCAGCTCATCATTGCGTCACCACCGGCCGAAGGCTATCCATCTGGAATCCTCAGTGTGCAGATCCATCAAATCACAGGATTGGAACTGGAGACACTGAACAAGAAAAAAGGCGACAAGGATGCCTCAGCCAGCGACGAAGAGGAGGCAGGAGACAGTTTGCCCTCCTCCTACTGCACCATCATTCTCAACCACAAGAAAGTCTTCAAGACTCGTACCAAACCGAAAAACTCGAAGCCGTTCTTCAACGCTGGCTGCGAACGCTTTATCCGGGATGTGCACAATACAGAAGTGCACATTGCCGTTCGAGATGCTCGTGTCCACGAAGATGACGCACTGCTTGGCATGATTTACCTGCCACTGGAGAAGGTCTTCAAAGAGCGCAGTCAAATCAACGGTATCTACCCATTGGCTGGCGGTGTAGGCTACGGGCGTGCTCGCATCTCCATGGTCTTCCGTAGCTTGCAAGTCCAGCTGCCACGAGAGATGCTGGGCTGGGAGTATGGCACACTAGACATCAAACCAATCGTCAAGGCCATTGACGTGCCATCAGAACTAGCGCCCTTGAGAATGAAGATCACCACCAACCTCGGCAAGGGCAAGCTTCACTCGAGAGGACGCAACGGCAAGGTCAAGCAGCATGAAGAAGGCGGAACTATGTGGAGCTCGCGGGGGGACAAGTCTATTCGCCTGCCGGTGAAGGCCCGTTATGCGTCACCGCTCGTTGTTGAGTTCCGGCAGGACGCCACTTTGCGCGACCACAGCCCCGCATTCTGCATCCTCTGGCTCAAGGACGTAATCGACAACGAAGAACAGACTGTCCGTCTCGATGTCTGGAAAGGCGATCTCAGTCGTGCAAAGAACAACATGCTCGACAGCTACGGCGAGAAGGTGGGCCAGATCGAGATGACAGTGACATTCTGGTCTGGACTCTCGGGCTACCACGAAGATTACGCCAAGGGTGATAAGCATCTCCTGAACGTTATGGAAGTCCTGGACGTCTGCAACGACCAGGAATACTCCGACTGGGACGAGACCAACGATTCTGGTGCTCCCAACATTCAAAGCTCAGCGAGCGACGAGTCCTCATCGTCCTCATCGGATTCAGAGAATGACGATAAATCCACGATGGAAAAGATCACTCCAAACTTCCTACAGAAGCACAAGAAGACCGATAGCAAGCTCAGCGATGACGGGAAGAGAGGCACCCTTGATCAGATCAGGGACTACAAGGAGCACAACAAGCAACTGCACCGCAAGAATCGTGGCATGATGCAATGGAAAGGGCCGAGAACACTAGCCTGGATGAAGCACACGGCAGATCGCGGTAAGAACAAGGTCAAGGAGATGGTACATCACAAAGAAAGAGGTCAAGGCGGAGGTATCGAGACAGAGGCTTGAAACCGATATTGGCAGAAAGCTTAGCGCGTGCGTTGGGGCGTTACAGGTATCAATGCTAAGTCTGATTATCATTTTTCTGACTTCTGTCTGCTGATTATTGACCCTGGATGTAGTCAGTGCGGACAGCGAGTCTCCGAGATGACCGAACCCGAGATCAAAATTCATTCCTGCCGTTCACGTTGCTAATTTTTGGTACTATGGGTACCTCCAGGGAGTGTTGTCTGCATGCTGGTGTGGTTGGCAGACGTGCAGTGGTTCGTCGTAGAGGACCTATGGCTCACAAGACCCTTCCCATTTTCTCTACTGACAATATTGCTGCGAACATCTAAAAGGTCCCTGAACTACGAACGTATCTTCTGTCCACGAACTCAACTACAGTAACAACCTCAAGTCCAACAGTTCCCCTTCCGAATTCCAGAGCCTCACCAAATACCTCCAGACCATCAACATGCCTTCCTTCAGGGTCGTTAAGCAGCTCCTGAAGAAGCACCACAAGCAGGTATCAAATATGTCAGATCCTGCAGTCACAGGGGCATTTGAACGCGAATGCATAGCCGCACGGCGAAACGCCATCGATCTCGGTCCCCGCCCTTGTCACAAAGGCACTCCCCTAAGCCTCATTCTGGACGAAAATGCCACCCTCCGCGGCATCAAGAGGGAAAACAATCGTCTGCAAGAACTCGACGAACGCATCTACTGGGGAGATGACGAGAAGAACGTCCGCGAAAACACTCGTGCACATCAATACCCAGCACAATTGGAACGTGCATTGAATGACCCATTTCCACAAGACAGAAGGACTTTCGGAGATGTCCTAGCTTTCATGCACAGCCAGAACATCAATGTCGCGGGATACCAGAAGACGGAGAGGGAGAGAGTGGATTGTGAGAATGGGCGGTGCAGGTGTCTGGGTCCGATGATTAGGGATGTCTAGATGTGGGTGCCTCCTGGCTTTGCTTTCGCGACGTGCATGTCTTGCTTTCGGCATATGGTGTTTATGAGACCCATAGATGCAGGGTATGGTCTAGTGAGTTGAAGACTTCGTGGCTTACACATTGTTCGTGACGACTCATCTTGGTGCAAGGCATTGTGAGATGGTGGCACCTGATAGACATTATGTGGCCTACTCGCTTCCCTGCTTCACCGTGACCACACAATGTATGCGTCTATTACCTGATACTTTCTGATTGCACACGCGAAGAATTTCCGCGACTTATGCTAAATCAGACTCAAACGATATCATCATGGTCTCACTACCAACCTTAGTATTGCTTATAGCCCGCCATAATGGCCGCGACGAAGCTCCGTCAATTTCATACACCGACACAGCCATGACTGGCTTTGTGCGTCCTACCGGCACGCACACAACCTACTATCCGGCGGTTCTGAATAACACAAGTGCACTCACATCTCGTACAGCAAGTGCAATGCTGCCAGGGTCGCGTCACTCAGGATATCGCGCCCCGTACGCGAACGTGACTTCGACAGAATTACTCAAGTATGGCACTGTGCCTTCCTCCACAGCAAGCTCACCGGTGACAAGCGCGTGGGAAGCGCTTTGGTCGCTCCACTGGCCAGCATCAAGCGCAACGAACAGCAGCGCCGCTGCGACTACGACGACAATAACGGTGAGCAACTCCAGCGTGTCAGCAATATCGACAGCTGTAACGCCTGCCGTACCATTCCTGACGTCTCGCCCAGTTCAGCCATCCTCAACAACTCATACCAACACTTCCATCACCACCATGTCTGCAGTAACATTGTCTAGCATGCAAAACGCCTTCGTTGATCCGGGCATGTTTGATCCAATCATCTTTGACCCAGGTCGTCTGTCCAGCCCCGATGCGCAGACATCCACGATCCATATCACCGTTACAGCAAGCGTTCCCAAAGTCACGCCGACGACCACGATGGTCAAAGAGTCAATAATCACAAGTCAAGTCACGAGTACCCTGACAAAAACTCTGAAGCCTTCGCCGTTCATACAGTCTGCCTCTGTGCCTTCATCTGTGAGTCCTTCATCGGCGCCGCAGTCGAGTGCGCCTCCAAACTCATCGAGTCCACAGCAGTCTGGTGATGCCGTCTTGCGGACTAGTATCGTTTCCAGGGATCCGAGATGTCCGTATCCGTTTCCAGGCGTGTACTGCGGCGACCCAAAGACAATACTCATTACGGAGACGAGAAGCGGAAAGGCGACTACAATAAGTGCGCCGACGAGCAAGGATGTAGAGGATAGACCGAAAGAGTCTGGGTCGTGTCCTTATCCTGGGATGAAGTGTTGATGAGCTTGCTGACACTCTTATAGGAGGAAGTTGACTGTGACGAAAACATTGGTACTGATACTTGTGGCGGACGTTCTTGCGCGCGCGACAGAGGCAGTAGGTCTGTGAATCAAAAGAGAGAGCCTTTGAGGGTGTTCACTTCGATCATTCTTTCATTGTACTCGCAGTATTTTTCTCTTCCTCATACATGCAGTCTGCTTCGCTACGTTTGATTCATCGTGTTGCGATCGCTTCAGGGACCTTCTCTCCAGCGCACTCTGCCAGAAGTCGATTTTGCACATTCTTTGCTGCGCGCGCATACGCGACGATGTCGACATCTCCGGCCTTGCCCTCCTTGCCACCGTCAAAGACCTCGTAGCTGAACCATCCACGGAAACCGGTGTTGAGCACAGCTCGTGCTACGTCAACGACAGGGAGGTAACCGCCGTTGTACGGTAGAGGCCTGAAGTCGTGGCTCCACCTGCCGCGCGGCAGCAGGCCATCGTCGTCCCTCTTGTCCTCCAGTGCCTGCGGTACCTTGTAGCCATCGCTGATCTGCAGTAGATAGATCTTATCTTTGGGGATCGTCTTTCCGAGTTCCTCAAGGCTCTTCTTGAACCGCTGCTCCAGCTCATCCTTCGACACATCTTCGAGCAGCCCGGACTCGGTTCTCGGGTCCGCCCACTCACCGCCGGCAGTCTGGAATGTGTCAAGACACAACCCAATATTGTCTCGATCGACCTTCTTGACAATCTCCCATACGTCCTTCCAGTCTGGCGCATGCGTTGACCAGCACCAGTTCTCATACGCAACACGGAACCCGTGCTGCTTAAGCTTCTCAGCCAGCTCCTGCAGATCAGGCACAATGCGGCTCTTATCCAACTTCTCCAGCTTCGAGTCCGTAGACCCAACCTGCAGCATATCCGTGCCTGCCGCCTTCATTATCCTAATCCAGCCATCCAGACGCTCAAATGCATCCTTGCGCTCGTCCGAGCCCTCTGGCCAGCCCTCGAAGTTGGCGAAAGGTTGTAGCATCATGACGCCTAGACTACGCTTGTCGCATTCCTTTTTGATCTCGCCGGCGACTTTCTCCAGTTCGTCGTAGTTCTTGGGTTGGACTTCGTGACCTAGGAGCGATTGGCCGTACGAGAGGATGTCTGGGAAGGAGAGCTCGACGGCGGAGAAGCCGGCTTTCGAGATGGCATCGAGGCGGTCGAGAAGCGGGGGTGGGGAGTTCGGTGAGCCAAGAGAGCAGGTTGCGTAGCTGATTGGGATGGTGGAGAGGGAGGAGGGGTCGAGGCCGCCCATTGTGAATGTAGTTTGTTTGTTGTCTCTTGTATCTTCAGAAGGTGAGTTGGTAAGTCGATTTAAGAAAGCGAGATTTGGAAAGGATTGTGTGAGATTCGAATTCTGCTGTAATGAAGTGATGGTTGCAATTGCTGTTCAGAAAGTACATTGAGCTTTTGATATGTAGCCATGACGTCGATGGTGGAGTAGCTGCTATGACCGCATACAGCTGCACTTAGAAAAATCCTAGAGCAACGACCTTATCATCTCAATAATATGCGCTGCTTGAGCAGTGGTACTGGCATAAACACGTGCCAGATTTATAATGAAGTCTGAAGGTGATAGTCGACAGGAGGAAGAAGAAGGGGCGGCGGAAGTGCCTTCCGGTGGAAGGAGTGCTTGCGTGACTGTTCAAGGCGCAGGAAGTCATAGAATCGCAAAGTTACAGAACACAGAGGAACCTGGAGGTTGCAAGCAAGGCCCAAAGCGCATCCCTTGGGCCAGATGCATGAGGCTGGTGACTTATTGAGCATCGGGGTCCAGACGCGTCAGGAATCGCGCCGTGCCTCCGCGCCTCCCAGAATTCCAGGGGATCGACGGCGGTGAGGAAGGTCCGACCAATCATACAAGGGCCGACTCCGGACTGTCACTCACATCTTGCGTGAGTCTTCATTGCCCCACAAACGACGTAAATGTAGGCTGAGCTGCAAGTAAAAGTTTATCCTTCAAGCAATTGACTCTCCTTCACATACACAAGAGTTCTTCCGCAGTATAGATTTAGAGCAGTTATGTCTGTAAGTATCCACACTAACTTTGCTGCCCCGCCACCACCCCACCAGTTCGTCCCCTCTGACGAAATTACGTAGTTCTACATCGAGAACAAGTCAGTTGGAGATGCTGCCAACTCTGAGGATTGGCGCATTCGTGGCTACAACCCCCTCACACCCCCAGACCTTCTCCAGAGCGAAATCCCTCAGTCGCAAAAGTCGAGAGAGACCGTTCTGAAGGGCCGCAATGAGACAGTCGAGGTCGTTCAAGGCCGTGACAAGAATGGCAGACTTCTCGTAGTCATTGGCCCTTGCTCGATCCACGATCCCAAAGCCGCCCTCGAATACTGCGACCGCCTCGTCAAGCTGAAGGAGAAATATCAGGATGACCTCCTCATCGTCATGCGCTCCTACCTCGAGAAGCCTCGCACAACAGTTGGGTGGAAGGGTCTGATCAACGACCCAGACATCGACAACAGCTTCAAGATCAACAAGGGTCTGCGAATCTCAAGACAACTCTTCGTTGACTTGACTGAGAAGGGCATGCCTCTGGCCAGCGAGATGCTGGATACCATCTCTCCTCAGTTCTTGGCCGATTTGCTCAGTGTTGGTGCCATCGGCGCCAGGACGACCGAGTCTCAGCTCCACCGTGAGCTTGCTTCTGGCCTGTCCTTCCCTGTGGGCTTCAAGAACGGCACAGATGGCACCCTTGGTGTCGCCATTGACGCCATTGGCTCTGTCAAGCACCCTCACCACTTCCTCTCCGTCACGAAGCCCGGTGTTGTCGCCATTGTCGGTACCGTCGGTAACGAGGACTGCTTCGTCATTCTGCGCGGTGGAAAGAAGGGCACAAACTACGATGAGGTCAGCATCAAGGATGCGCGCGCAGACCTCGAGAAGAAGGGTCTCAACGCGCGCTTGATGATTGACTGCAGCCACGGCAACTCTGAGAAGAATCACAAGAACCAGCCCAAGGTCGCGCACGTCTTGGCCGAGCAGATCGCCAAGGGTGAGACAGGTATCATGGGTGTCATGATTGAGAGTAACATCAATGAAGGTGAGTTGGCCCCCACAATTTCGACTGTGCCGCATGCTAACGCAATTCGTAGGCAACCAGAAGGTTCCCAAGGAGGGCAAGGAGGGCCTGCAGTACGGCGTTTCCATCACAGACGCTTGCATCAACTGGGAAGACACCGAAAAGGTGCTCGAGGAGCTCGCTACCGCTGTCGCAAAGAGGAGAGAGCTTCGCAATGGCGCTTAGAGCCTACTTTCACCTTTCACGATTACTCACGTTTGAGACGCGGCATTGGGACGGCACGGCGTTACCGGCGCGCAAGTGCAATATTGACGATCATATACCATACGTGCCAGCATGCATGAATCAAAGGTTTTCTCCGTTCTAGTTGAGTCTGCCCAGGACCGTTTGACCAACGCATTGGCGCAACTACGCGCATCACGACGGTGCGGCTCGAGAGGCTCATTTAGGGTACCAACACCGTTGCACACGTGGGACCCTCGCAAAGCTCAAGGATCCTGGGAGTCTCAGCTTTCCTAACCCGACGCGATGGATCTGGTCGGACATGCAGTCTCGCTTCAAACAAGGCTGACATGCCGTTGTTGGCGTACTCATCGGCTCCGCCGAAGCGCCCCGCTATCCCATTGAACCCAGATATGCCCCCACACTCTGTGCTTCTCCCGGATGTTCGATCGGTGATGAGACCAACGTCACAGACCTCATTCAGGCAAAGCTCTCGCAACCGCCGTCTTGCATGCATCGAACGTGTTGGCCGATCCTATATTTGGTCAATGCCATGGATCAGGCAAGTATGGATCAGGCAAGTACACCAAAGATCTCGTCATTTGCATAGCTTTAATCTACTCTAAGCGAGTCGACTTGCGTGACGTCGTTTGCATTGTGCTCGTTTGTTACTTCGATTTGACCTTGAGGCCCTGCGTTCAGATCGTACGAAGGTAGTTCATGTGAAGCGTACACCAGCTCGAAAATGCCCAGTGAAGGTGCGACTAGCGTCTCTGCATGTAATCACGAGGGCGGCTATCAGTTGTAAGTCACGCGCAGCGCAAGGCTTCGAAGTCGCGTTCGAACCGGTGAGTCCCTGCATGCAGACGTCCCATATGTTCACCAGTCGACCATTGACTCTGTCTCAAGCGCAGCCTGTACACCACATGGAAAGCAGTTACCCTGTCCGATTCTGCTATGGCGAAGTGAAGTCATCTTGTTGAGTGTCGGTTAGCATTGTGCACCCTAATCGTCAAGCCTTAGACAGACGTCCGTGTCGACTTCCCCAGCAAAATCTCCTTGCCAATCTTGACCTTAGCTCAGCCTTGTGATGCCATAATTCTCGGCTTTGACCGACTGTTGCTTGGAATCTAAGCTCGTCACCTGCTCGCGATCCCTTCCAGTATACCATCCGGACCAATCTGACATGCGTTGAAACAACCCACCACGGACTGACTGCTCTCCCTGGCAACAACGTGGTACAGGGATAGTGATGGATCTTGCATATCCGCCCTAATGCACGTCGTCAAGAATAATTCTTCGGCCTCGTTGTTCGGAACATGACCCAAACAGTCCTGGAGGATGAAACTAAGGCCCCAATGCAACGGGTAGGGCGAGTGATGCGGTTGTGGCAGAGCTCCGATTGCGCCTGACCAATGCGGCTCCTTCTTTGATGATGATTCGGCCATCTGGTAGACGGTATGTTGAGCGCTCCGAGAGCGCTGGCATCCGTACCCTTGCACTCCGGGTCCTGTGCCCGCCGTTATTTGCGGCACTGACCAATCGATCTTGCCCTACAGCGAGTGATGAGAAGTTTTGAGGAATGTACGTTTGTTTCAATCGAACTGAATGCATGCACATACCTCCGGACCAGCAATCTGTGTGTAGTTTGCGCGGCCATGACCCCTTTACTGGCTGCGTTGACCGTGTGGTATAAAGTCGCTTCACTGTACCCCTAAGTAGTTCTCCATCACTGCCATCATCTCCTGCTCACTCTTGCTGCTGTGCTTGACATCTTGAGATACCTCATCACACTAAGTCGGCGTGGCACCTAACCATCTTTGTCCCGGACCACTCAGCTGGTCACCTCAACGCGCCTACCCGTCTCACGCTCACCGTTGCGGACAGCACCCTGCGCCTCAGCCTCCCCCATAAGGCAACATGTCTTCTCAGGCTAGCAAGGCTGAGCTTCACCGGTTGCTCAGCGGTGAGAAAGACCTTGAGAGGAACGGCGGCTGTGAAGAGCTCGCACCCTCCAGGGCCATTGATCCCGCCTACTTTGACCATGTCGGAGCCGTCTTCGGACTCAGGAAGGATTCATATCCAAACTATCCGGACTGTATCGACCTGCACGACAACGAGGCTACCATACAGCCTAACGCTGCTCGGCCCTACTCACACTATACCCGTCAGCTGCAAATGACTCCTGGAAGGATTTCGCCGCACTCTCCACCTACACCTGCCCTCACACCCACGCAGAAGGGCCCCTTCATGTCACCGACCGAGTACGAAGCGTTCAAGCGCCAGCGTCTGGCTCAGGCGAAAAGCAAGAGGTCCGGTAAGCAGTCTGCTTCATCTCATCAATCTCCTTGTTCTTCTATCTCTTTGTCGATGCCGAGCGTCACCGTCGATTGTTCGGCTACGGTGAACTTCTAGCCTCATCAACACATCGTACGTAGGCGAATTTGTCGTGTTGTACCTCGACGACAGACGTCACTCCCATGCCTCTTCACAAAGCAATCACAGTATCAGGAAACAGATACTGACGGTGATACAGTCCGCTCGAGGAACACGCACGAGAGCACCCCGGCGCAGTCTCGAGATCACTCTCCAGCAACTACCACAAGCTACAACGATCAAATGGGCGGCAGGTTTCTACAGGATGATGTCATGTCAGAGGAATATCTGGACAAGAGCACTCCATCACACCGCTCATTTGCTTCGGACGACACCGGCGGCCAACGCGAGGACCTGGGCCCTTTCCCGCCTCATCCGTTCACAACATACAACTTGTATGGGACACCTGAAAACACCAATGACGAGTGGAGTCCTGGACATAAATGGCAGCGAGACTCCACTTATTGACAGAGCAAAGTCATCTGTGTGGCACGGATATGCCTCTGTGGAAAATATCTCTTGCCAATATGCCTCTTGTGTCGGTCGGCCTGATCGATGTGATTCTTCGGTCCTCGGTCTTGTCGATTCAGCAGGAGATCCAGAGCCACCGTTCTCTTAGCGTTGACGCTGTATGGCTGTGGCATATGTCGAGTATGGCTCTTGACTATCGCTGTCTTTCCTTCCTCACCTAAACCTGAGGTCAGGCCTTTGATTTGCTCATTGATCGAGACATTCAAGTAAGAGGACCTACCTCTTTACCACTCAGTTCTCTCACAGTGTCTTGAGTCCATATCGTAGTACGTCCTGTATTAGTATGTCTTCTGAATAGCATCGTCTCATCCCGGTCCGCGATCGTCTCGGCCGCATTGGTGAACGAACAACCATGCACAAATTGTTACACGATATGAAAGATCTTAAACCAAAAAATCTGACGAAGCACTCAGTGGAGAGAAGCGAAGCATAGGTGAGGTAGAAGACACCCTTTGGGGACGTCAATCGCGTACTGCAGCTGCAGGAATGCGTTGGCGAGGCGGGGTTCGCGTCGTGGCTGTGCCACTGTTGCAGCCCAAGGGATCGCTTGTGGCGTGCACAGCTACGAACTGCAGGACTCGATCTGCTTCAGCCTCGAGGCAACTTCCTTGCGCGACAGATGAAGTTGAGACGAGCAGCCGTTGGCAAAGCTGGAGAAGCGCGTTGGTCAAAGCTTCACAAGCTCGGCCTCGCTCGGAGCGTGGTTCCTGACCTGACATCATTCATCGCCATCACTTTTCGCAAAACATCAATTGAACGAACATGGCCCGTCTTTCAGGCCTGCAAAGAGATGTACTGTCTCTGTATCGACAGTGCTTACGAGCTGTGAAAGAAAAGCCGGCGGTATGATGAACTCAGCCTCATCCCTTCAACGTGCGCAATTAACGAGTTCAGAACACACGATCACACTTTCGAGAATTCGCAAGGTAGGATTAATTCGTTTCTAGTAGTAACTGACTGCTCCTGACACGCTGCAGAGCCGAGTTTCACAAGAACCAGGGGGTTGGCAAGAAAGACTTTGGTACGATCGAATACCTGCTACGAAGGGGGCGCAGACAGCTCGAGACCTACCAGGATCCAGGCATTAGGGATCTTCACTGAGCTACGCTCGCGAGAACCTGTGAGCACACATTCTGCCATCTCTATCCACGAGCGCGATGGCGAACGACACCAGAGATACCTTGTGACGCATCACGTGACTCTTGGCGGAAACTTCGAGACGACTCCTTCCGGGTGCCGTCTTCGATCACACCGCAAAGGCTGTACATGTGATTGGCGAGCACTAGAAGCGTCAGTAAGTCTCTGACAGCTTGGTTTCTCGACAGAAGGATATCGGTGTTGGCATCGCGGAGGCTCGCAATATCGAATGCTCTAGAATGGCCACGAAGTATCTCTGGGTACCTTCGTGTTGCGCTCACACCACCTCGACGACAATACTCTATCGAGCAGTATCGAGCGGGATCACGATGGTTCTCGAAACTCGACCCTCGAGTATATAGGCAGCCGAATCAACCCTCCCAAATCCATCATCAGAACAAGAATCATCAACTCTTCTATGCAATCACTGCGCACAACGATCCGCCAAGTTCCAACTCAACTCAACCGTATTACCAAACCAACAGCTTCCCGAGCCTTCACAACTACACCGGCAACGATGTCTCTCTTCCCACGCTTCACTCAGGAGTTCGCCCCTATTTTCCGCCTGTTCGACGAGTACGACCGCCAGGCCTTCCGTGACGTCGACCGCCAGTTCCAGAGTATCCGCTCCTTCACACCCAAGTTTGACGTCAAGGAGACGAAGGAGTCCTATGAGCTCCACGGTGAACTTCCTGGCGTTGACCAGAAGAACATCAACATCGAGTGGACCGATAACAACACCCTCCAAATCTCCGGCAAGCACGAGCACGTCCGCGAAGAAGGTCAACGCCCCACCGCTATCGAAGGCAACAGCGAGCATAAGCAGCTCGAATCCGGCAAAGATGAGAAGCACCAGCCCACCGTCGAGGACGAGTCTGTTGAGTCCTCGAACAAGGACACTCAAGTGGCCAAGCAGTCTCAGCAACAGGAGGTTGCGAAGCACGAACCCAAGCACAAGTACTGGGTCAGCGAGCGCTCTGTCGGATCATTCCACCGCAGCTTCGCTTTCCCTGCCCGCGTCGACCAGGATGCTGTCAAGGCTAGCCTGAAGAACGGTATCTTGAGCATCGTGGTCCCCAAGGCTTCTGCGCCACAGTCGAGGAAGGTCAGCATTGAGTAAGGTCCTTCCTCGCTACTACAACATGGTGGATAAGGACAAGATGTGGCTTTTCGACAATTGCGATGATGGAATTTCCCTCCTTTGAATTTGGCGCGGCATAGCACTGGTGTTCTCTCTTGGTGGATGGTAGCATGGAACGGAGTCTTAGTGTGTTCTTTACTACAGCAATAATATATGTGACCTTAGTTTGGAGAATTGCGTATCAAATGTCCAGCAATGGTTATAGATCCCAATGTTCGAATCGTATCGCATAGCTTGCAGACGGGGTTAATCTCTCGCGGTTCGAGGGCAGGATTTGTGGTGACTGTTCGCAACATTAAGCAAGCTGCCTGAGGTATTGGTTCCACTGTGGTCATGGCAGAAGGACCTCTCGTGACCACAATAAAGCACAGACAGTCAAAATATTGTTTGAAGAGATATTAAATTCATAGCGGATGACCGCATCAGACAGCTATCCTAAGCCCGAAGCTAGACCAACTACAAGGTGTACCTGAAGCCCTCAAGCCCCTCGATAATCTTGCCACCAGCCTCAGCGCGCTTGTTGGCCCTCCAGAACTTGAGGTCCATGAGCAAAGCGATGATAACGATCAGACCGGCAGCAATCATGCAAGCAGTGATGCCAGGGACATAGTGGGGCTTGTCCTGAGTGCGGAAGACAGTGCCACCAATGATACCACCGATACCACCAGCACCGACGAGGGTAGCAGAGCAAAGAGCACGCTTCCACTGGCCACGGATGTTGTTAGCCTGCCATGTAAGCACAGCAGGGACGTTGGCGTTGGCTGCGGCAGTCGCGAGGAAGACACCGGTGTAGCGGACACCGACATTGTTGGAGAAACCGATCATGGGGAGACCGATGAGAGCCATGACGCCGTTGGCGATGACCCAGACTGAGCGGACGTGGCTGGTAAAGTTAGCTGGATGTCTCTTGGAGTGTGTGTGGTGTAGGAACTTACTATTTGTCGCCGAGCCAGGCAAAGCCAAGCATGACGAATCCAGCGAAGACATAAGGAGGTGCGATGAGGCAGTTGGAAGCAGCAGTGCTGAAGCCCATACCGTCCTTAAGAATGATGGGCAGGAAATACGCAATGGCGTAGGTGATGGTGGTGGTGAGCATGAAGATGGTGGCAAATCCCCAAACCTTGAGGTCAAGGCCGTTCTTCAAGTACTTCTTGATGTTGAACTCCTCGGGGAGCGCATCGTGGCGATCCTTCTCGATACGGGCGACAATAAAGTCGACCTCAGCCTTGTTGAGGAACTTCTTGCCCATACCAGGCTTGTGGGCGAGCTCAGGGAAGTCAACGATGAAGTACCAGCCGATGAAACCGATGACGACGGTGATGACACCCTGGAGGATAAAAATCCAGCGCCAGCCAGCCAACCCGGGGCCAAAGGAGACAGGGGTCGTAGGCTTAGCCTTGGTGGGACCATGGTGAACACCAAGCCATGGGGCAGCCTGAACACCGTGACCTTGAAGAAGGGAGAAGAGGTAGCCGAGAATACCAGAGAAGGCAGACGACAGCATGCCGATGAGGAAGAAGACAGTGTTACGCTTCTGGAGCTCGTAGCGCTCATACCAAACTGATAAAAGGTACGCCGATCCAGGGAAGAAGCCAGCCTCGAAGATACCAAGCAACAGGCGAAGAGGGATGAGAGTGTGCCACTCCTTGACGAAACCGAAGCCGATCATAACAGCTCCCCAGATGATGACAATCGCAGGCAAGAAGACACGAGGACCAAGCTTGCGGAGAACGACGGTGGCAGGGGGCTGCAGGGCGACGTATGTGATGAAGAACAGCAAGACGATGATGCTGTAACGCTCGCCGGTGAGCTTAAGGTCGGTGCCCATACCAGCGACCATGGCAACACCCAAGTTGGTCCTGTCCATCAGGGAGACACAGTACATAAAGCCGAGGGTAGGGATGAGACGAAGATCGACCTTGCGGATGATCTTCTTCTGCTCCTCGGGAGTGAAGGTGTTGATGCGATCATTGTTGAGCTTGGACTCAGCGGAGTCGACGCGCTCGATCTCGGTAACGCCAGCCTTCTCGTCGACAAGAGACATGGTGATGTAGAGGTGGTTGAAGTTGATGAGAAGTGAGATGGATAGGAGCCAGAAGAGTTCCTGAGTGTTGAGGTCGACTGATCCTAGCGAAAGAGGACAGAAGAGATGTCGAACACAAGCATGGACGAGGGTGACAAGCCTCATATACCCAGAGCCCACCTCCTACCCCAACCTTCGTTACCCCAGACCCGTTCCGATGCCCACATAGTCTACCCCAGACTTTGCCCCTCCAGCGCCGGCGTGCACGAGAGGGAGGGAGGGCCTAATTCCAAAGCAGGTGGACGCCCGATGCTATGGTATCGGATTCTCCGCACTGGGCAGTCGACGATAGATTTGGATGGGTCTGGGGTGAGTTTCCAAGACCTCCCAAGCCTGATAGCAAAAGCATGTCACACAATCTGGGCCCAGCAACCTGGCGGCTGTGCCTCCGATCGTCATGATAGCCCGTCAACCACGTGCTTGGCGAAGATCCGGGGTAAGCCTGGGCCTGGATGGGGCAAGCTAAGCACCAAAGGCGTTGGAGTCTGGGGGTGGCTAAGATCAAAAGAGAAAAGTTAGGAGAATTCGGCGGTTGTTGCTGGTGGTGTGGAATGAACCGTGGCTGCGGCTGGACGCTAGCGGGGTCTGGACCACGCCCACGTGCAATCGACACCAGATCGAGGCCAGATTACACTGAGTGATGCAGTTGCCAAGGTACCAAAATTGTCTTGGGCGACCGTGAGGAGTGCCGTAATTGAGTGCCGTCGATGTTTGCGGGTGGTGATATAGGCGTGCTGTACTGACCATGTAGCCGTGACCATCGATCGATGCGATGCAATTCTGGAAAACGATGTAGCGATGAGTCGCGAACAACTTTTCGTCAAAAACCAAGACATAAAATGTAGGGAAGTCTAGATCGAGATGGGGTGTACTATCTTGACGTCGAGGTCCTGTCCAGTGAGGGTGGTGCGGACTACTACTTCCGGCCACTTGGTATGTGGCGGTCATCAAAGGCGCGATGCAGGAAGCACCGAGCACATCCAAGCATTCACCAAAGTCTTTGCACCGTTGTATACTTCAACAACACTTCCTTAACCCTGTTTTGAGTATAACACTTTTCTCTCCTTTTTCGTTGCAAGAGTTTAGAGATACACAATACACAGATCGTATCTAGCATCAGCTTTGCCTTTCTTGACATAGCCCCTCATGACGAGGTCTCGATCACTTCGATCGCGAAGACCCCGAAATTTGCCGTCACAACCCATGGTGGCTGAACGGAAGCTGCACTGTCAGTTAGTGTCACCGCGTAAAGTTGACCACCAAGCCTCACCCATAGCCTGCATGAGTAGTCTCGCATTACAAGCTCTACGATCACAAGGGGCGTTAAGCTCACTATCGAATCGCTGCACGTGTGCATGAGGTCGAGATGGCAATCTTACATTTCGAAGTGGTCCAGAGGGTGTTTATGCGATGCCGCAAGTCCAGACCATGACAGCAGAAGATCGGTCAAACGGGCCAAACGTAACGAGCAAGAACACCGAGGGACTACTACTTCAAACTGCAGAGTGATGTCTTATCGCATCGCGATGTTGTTGTTGGTGGCTACGCTGCATGAATTGATCACTGTCTCATTGTCTATGGCAATCCATAACGCCTCATCCGCAAACCTATCCAAGTACCGGCATCTTTGAAACTTGAACTGACAGCCTGCCTCGGGAGGCGCAAAGACAAGAGTTCCAAGACAATCACATGTACTCCTCTTACACGGTGCCTTTCCGCAAAGTACGATCGTTCCGCAATGAATGTTCTGCGCAGCCGCGCATTCTTGTGCCTAGCTAGACCCACCCCTTGACTCTCTGAGTCTGCCTTTGTTCTGAGATAATGACCACCTTGGCTGCTACTACTCCCCGAAATACATGCATGCTTGGTTGCTTCAGATGATCGATATCCGTTCTCGTGCGCCCTGACGTCGCTCGCCCTTCTCAACATAGTCTAATACCGATTTGCCATGAAAAGGGAGCATCGTAAAGGCAGCAGAGACGATCACGTAACTCCTTCCAGAGCTACGCATCACGAACAAGCTCCTTGAGCCTTGCAAGAACCAGAGCTGATCGAAGTGTTGTACTGCGCTCGAGCACCAGACGTGCACGCCGTCTTCCGTTTCAAAACTTCCGAACGAGTCATCGAGTTGTGGCCACATATCGTCTACCGACTTTGTGACCATGATACCAAGATACACTCCCCACACTGCCAAAGTCAGGCGTGGAAGGTTTGGCAATGCCTGCGCTAATATGAAGGATGCATCAGGACGCTCCTTGGGCAGGCCCGTCATGTCTTTCCAACTCTTGGAACCGAAGTCATTGTTTCGCAGGTCACCGAGCTCTTTCTCAGTCCAATCGACTACCCAGGAGGGTAGATCGGCTCTGGTGTTGAGTCGAGGGACGACGGCATTTGTCAGAATGTCGAGACTGTCCTCATACTCGATGATCCTGCGAGTTGTGACAGTGAGGACCCGGTTGAGACATAAGGTATAGTCAGGTACGATCAGATACCCGGGATCTGCCATACCAATAAATGCATACACCTTATCTCGCAGGTCCGTGGTGTTGCAATACCGAGAGTGAGTAAGCAAATCCCTTATACACATTTCTCCTGTCCAGTCATCCTTGCTGCCAATCATGAAGTCAATAATGTTGACCAATAATTGATAACCGCATCGATTGATGGACGCGCTGATACGGTTTGTATTATGGTGCGCCACACTGTCCTCCACGAAGTCAGGATTTATCTCGAAAAAGTAAAAGTGTAGGGCTCCATGCATCTCCAACAGTGATTGTAGAATCGGCAGAGCGCTAGTCCAGGATATGAATCGCCTTCGGTAAAGCAGATGTAGCTTGCGCGCTACGAGGAACTCTTGGAAGACCCAGGCTCGACTCCACCACGCGGCTCCAACGACGTCGTAGAAGGCTAACCAGCCACGTACGAAATTTTCGTCCTACAAACAGCTCCACATGTAGTTCCTAAGGCGGTAGTAATGGTCTCGTTCGGGTGGCATCCCAGTGTCTCGCTCAAGGCACCTATCGTTGTTCACTTTGTAGGTATGTTGGTCTCGCGATCGGTAAGGCTCGTTGTCATCGTCGAGAACAGGGACATTGTCAGCTAGCTCAAGAAGCCATTCCATACCCTTCCTGCTGCCTTTGGAGGTCGACAAGCAAGCCAATACCTGCTCAGCCTGCTCGTAGATGTCGCGCATGAATCCGACTTGATGCGATCTCTCCTGTGAGTCTTTCTGATTGATACAGATCTGATCAGTCCAAAGAAGCAGGTCTCTCTTATGATCTTGACGGGTCTTGGCCCAGAACTCACGCACCTCGCCGAGGGCGTGACGAAGATTTGCAAAGGCGTTGAACCTGACATCGTTGACGAGGATGGTGTCTGTAATCTGTGGGTCTCCAGCGCAATACGAAAGCGCAGAGTACAGGCCTTGCACTTCGCTTAGGGGCTTGCCTGGAAGCAAGACGCACCTGATCTGACCTGTACCATCGTCAGGCAAGATCTTCAACAGTCTTATCTCCTTCCCATTAGCG
The DNA here is from genome assembly GCA_030271015.1 of Didymella glomerata. Taxonomy (NCBI): domain Eukaryota; kingdom Fungi; phylum Ascomycota; class Dothideomycetes; order Pleosporales; family Didymellaceae; genus Didymella; species Didymella glomerata. The sequence goes on from JAJOHN010000010.1 coordinate 759,198, forward strand.
TCGAGTTCTGAGTATGGGTGCGTGGCATAGAAGAAATCATTCTTGGGCGTAGGGAAGACCTCGTCGCAGGGTTGCGGTGAATGAGCAGCCTCTGCTGACATCGTTGTTCGTCGTTTGGCAAAGAGTAAAGCAGTGAAGGTCACCAGCTGCAAGGCTGGGAATGTCTTCTAGGCGGCGCTTGCTGACCCCGCAACCGAGCGCTCACTCAGACTGGCAGGAGCATTTCAGCTTACAATCTGTTCGACTGTACCTTCCACCTTGAACGCATAAAAAGCTGGTAATAGAATTCGGACCTTGTCCGATGGACTGCATGTGCGAACAAATTATCTATCCTAAGAGGTATCGTGTCCATATCCAGCTTTTGTCTGGGCTACTGTAAAGCAACACCCACTCGAAGCTCATGTCTACATCTCTGTTTTGAACCTTGGTCAATACCACACCCCAACGCCAATGCTTACCAAAAATAAAGACACGCCTCAGACGCCCACTCTTGATAGCGGTGGCAGCGCATTGGGGTTCGGTTCGTACCGCTCCATATCCTCATCGTCCTCGTCAGAGTCCATCTCGTCTCGCCTCTCCTCCTCAACGTCCATCATGTCCTCATCCTCATCATCGCTCCTCTCATCCATATCCTCAGCATAGCGCTGCCCCCGTGTTCTCGAGCTAGCCCCACTCTTGCCGTTCTCCCAGCGATCGAGGCGGCGTAGTGCTCTCCCGACCATCTTAGCGCGGTAGTAAGCCTCCTCTCCATGGTCGTTGACCTCCCCTCCGAAGTTCAGAGGTACAAGACCAGCAGGCATGGGCGGTGGGGTGCTGGTGCCGTGTTCATCACCGTTGTGGCCGGGGTCATTGTTATCTTCGTCTGTGTCATAGCCATCAGCCATGCCTTTGCATCGGATCCAGGCGCGCATGAAAGAGTTTGCTTTGCGGCGACGCCGTGAAGCAGCTTTGTACTCGAGGCGTAGGCCGCGATCGAGGATCACATCGACACGTCGCCGACGATACTGTTCGACAGCTAGCTGGTGTTGGGTAAGAGGACGAGTGCGCTTGTGCGCTGGGTCTGAGCCATTCAGAGGCAAGTAGAAGCCATGTGGTCCAGAGAACGTGGGTGCATTGCCCGATGGCGATTGCCCATCTTGAGAGGCATTTGCGTCTAGCTTCGACCTGAAGCTACGCGGCCCTCCTGTGCCAGTCTTTGTTCGTGACCAATTGCCACGACCAGAGCCTTTGCTGGGAGCAGGCGTGGACATTGGCGCCTCGTCGTTAAGGAGTGTGTTGATTCGCATATTAGGTGTAGCCTTAGCAGGCGGTGAGACGGAGCGTGTGCGATCCGTATCTGACGGATAGTCTCGCTCAAGCATCGACTTATTGAGCTTCCCGCGGCCTTTGACAGATCCTATTTGGTCAGCGAACCCATCGAGGCGTATTGGGATATTGCTTACCATTCGGTGTGGATTGCCTGTCCCTGCCAGGAGTCGAGGCTCCGTCATCTGCGACCACAGAGAACACCGGGTTCTGATTGAAGACTAGGGAGTTGTCAGGACAGGTTCCAAATTTCCAAATCCGCCAAACTTGTAGGGTTGGTGATGCGTGAGTGTGTGCAAGGAACAGGATTGCAGCGAACATGCTCAGTAGAGGCACTCGAAGAATCATGCTTACCTTTTTTATTTGTTCTCTTCGGTCCAGTTACGACAGGAGCCATATCACTGGCCAGTATAGCTATCCTCTCTTTGCGCTTGATTTCGCCGAAGTTCTTCTCATCATTGGTGTCCACGTTCTCTGCGAGTTCTTGTTCGGGAGTCAAGAAGTCAAACGCCGGGCATTTTACGGGGAACTCCGCTGTCGCTGGGTCGTCGGCCGGTCCGAATTGACCTGGTCCAAATGGATTCTCTTCAGCGGCCTTCTTGGAGAAGTCGCTCTCGAGGTACCACCACATGAGCCATAGGAAAGCGGTTGCCCTGCTCCTGCTGCTCAAATTCGATCGCATAACGAGGTCGAAGAAGTCGCGCGGTGGGAAGAAGTGTAATTCGGAGATCTTGGGCGCATACTGACTGAGTACGAAGATCAGGTTGACTGGGTTCGTCCTTGGTACAGGCGCTGCCATAATCTCTTCGATTGTGCTAGGCTGCTCTTGGTCTTCAGTCGCTCCTTTGAGTATAGACTTCAACCGCGGTGCATCCTGCAGTTGCTTGTAGGCGTTTGGATCTTGATGAGCTTGGAGGGAGGGGATAGAATGGTACGTTCGCAGTTGTGCTCGCATCTCAGGGAAGACTGGAGGTTGTCAGCTCATTGCAGCGACTATAAAGCGGATGTCCTACAATTGAGAGTGGTGTTCATGCGCCCAACATTGACCAATAGACACACCATGGCCATGTTGATGGCTGCTGGGCGCTCTGTCAACAGCTTGTCCTTGAGGATTTTGCTGCACTTGCTGCTTTTCGCCATAGCATCTAGGTAGATGTCTGCGAATGAGTGGCCTCCTGACTTGTCTGACTGCTTGGTGAATGCGCGCGTGTCGTCCTCGAAGACAAGCTTGAGGAAGTCGTACTGGATATCTTTGCGCCATAGCGGTATACCATCGTCCTTCTTCAGGTGCTTGATCTTGTTGCCGCTGTAGACGGATGATACGCTGCCGTTGGCATTGCGCCGTGTTGTGGTAGTGGTAGCTGTGTAGTGTGGTGTGGCATCAGGGTCGGTGGCTGTCTTGGAGCCGTCTTGCGACTGCGCTGCAGCTTCGCTGTCATCAGGAGCGGGTGTGTCTGCCGCTGATGGTGATGGCTTTGCTTCCTCCATGCTGGGATCTGCTGCGAGAATGTGTCGTAAACTGTTCCTGGAGTCAGGTTCTGTAGGCGCGCTCGCTTCCATGGCTGCGGTCGCGGTCGCCGTTGGTCGTGCAAGGTTTCGAAAGAGGTAAGGACAAGTCGCGTCGCGGGTCGCAGCTTCCCAGCGCTCAGTCGCAGGTGTCTGATTTGATCAGGGCGAATCGCAAGGCCATGGGTTCAGAAACGTTGAGGATCCTTGGAACGTCGACACGAGCCAAAGCTTCTTGCGCTAACAGATCCCTTGAATAAGCCGATCCATTTGCGGGTGCATCACGAACGCACCGGATGCTCAGCCTATGACGTGCGGCCGCTAAATTCTGGAGAGTGCACTTTCCACATCTACAACTCCGCAACACGATGTCTGCAACTCCTGTTTTCAAATGTAATGAAGTGAAACGTTTGAGCGGCATTCGTAAGTCGAAACAATCAGCGATTGTTTGCTCTACACAAAGACTTAGAGGTAATCAGGTGAGAATAGTCAAACGATGGCATAGTGGGAGATTCCATGAACAATCGCATGCATTCATAGGCCAAGCGAGCCTTGGCCCATGGTAGTCTATCTATCTGGTTAATCATCTGCTCGAAACTGCGCTTTAGATGATTCCCTTGCCCAAGTCATAACCGTCACCACAGATCCAGGGGTATTTCCTTCGCTCAAGCCTTCTTCGTAAAGGCTCATTAGAAAAGGGTGCTTGACCCTCGAGAACGCCATCTATGTGCGAGACTAACCAGCAAAAACTTTTTCATCGTCAAGGTATATCGCGTGATGCTCTCCAGTGTTGAGAGCTATGCGACGGGAGACAACGAAGAAGTGTTGCCGTGGGGTATGACCAGGGAAAGGAACCGCTTTTTTCGTATGAAATGACAAAACAAGTCGCCGGCGTGGAATGTCCGGAAAACGAGATCTATAGCTCCCCAAGCAGCATGCCTTACAAGAAGAGCGAAGACATAAAATGTTCGTAATGCATGCCTTCAGAAGGAAGGCGGATGGCTCTGCCATTCACGCTCGAGCTCGACGCACAGTCGTCGGATGGGTATCGTGATGCAGCGAAGCTCGAAAATAGGCAGATCCGCAGTAAACACTCGCTGTCTATATGCTGGTTGGGGTATGAGATTCCGGAATCCGTGTCGTTCCGAAGTGACCGAGAAGGGACTCGCAGGGACTCGCAGGGACTCGCAGGGAGATGCTCGAAACAGGTAGGAAATCGCAAAAACATGTCGCCTATCGTTGCGACACGACGGTCCAGGGTATCAAATCGGTCCTAGAGAGGCATCGTCGTGCGGCGTGAAGTGGCAAATTTACCACCAAGAGTTGCCACCAGGGCCAGAGGGGTTGCCGTAGCCACCACCACCAAAGCCACCGCCGCCCATGGGAGGAGGGGGACCGCCGTAGCTGGGGGCGCCCCCGTAGCCGCCTCCATTGAGGCCTCCCTGAGGAGGACCACCCCAGCCGCCAGCGTTGCCGCCAAAGCCGCCGCCGCCACCACCCATACGACGAACATCGCGGGTAGCAGCGTTGCCACGGCCACGACCACCACCACGGCCGCCACGGCCGCCACCACCGAAGCCGGAGCCCTCACGAGCGATGGACTCGAGGAACTGAGGAACTTCCTGGTTGGCCTCCTTGAGAAGGTCGAGAAGGTCACGGACAACACCACGGTTACCACGGTTGAAGAAAGCAGTGGCAATACCAGTGTTTCCTGCACGTCCGGTACGACCGATGCGATGAACGTAGTCGTCGATGTCGGTGGGAAGATCGTAGTTGACGACGTGAGTGACTGTAACATGTTAGATACAATACGAGAGCGTAGAACAGGACAGGAAGATTTACCGTTAGGGATATCAAGACCACGGGCAGCGACGGCAGTGGCCACGAGAATGGGGCAGCGTCCAGAACGGAACATCTCCAGCGCCTTCTCACGCTCGCGCTGGGTGCGGTCACCGTGAATGGATGTGGCAGGGAAACCCTGGTTGATCAGGAAGTCGGAGAGCGAGTCGGCCATACGCTTAGTCTCGACGAAGATCAGAGACAGACCAGCACCGTGGGTGTGGAGAATGTCGAGAAGGACAGAGCGCTTGTCAATGTCCTCAACGTACTCGATCTTCTGGGTGATGTTCTCAGATGTGGAACCAACACGACCGACCGAAAGGAAGATGTAGTCCTTCAGGAAATCGCGGGCAAGCATCTGGATGTCGCGGGGGAAGGTGGCCGAGAACATGAGAGTCTGGCGGTCGGCGACCTGAGGCATATCCTCACCCTCGACAATACGGCGAATCTGAGGCTCGAAACCCATGTCCAACATGCGATCGGCCTCATCAAGAACAAGGTACTTGATGTTCTGGAGGGAGATGCGGCCACGCTCGATCAAATCAACGAGACGACCGGGGGTAGCAACGAGAAGATCGCAGCCACGCTCGATCTGGCGAAGCTGGGAGCCAATGTCGGCACCACCGTAGACGACGCAAGGACGGACCCACGAACGGTAGGCGAACTTGCGGGACTCGTCGAAGATTTGGGAGACCAGCTCACGGGTGGGGGCCAGAATCAGAGAGGTGGGGTAGGCCTTGCGCTGACGGCCGTATCCGTGGCCACCATTCTGGGCAGCGGGAGCAGCGGAGGGACCATTCTTGAACGCCTGGGCGAGGATGGGGAACAAGAAACCACCAGTCTTACCAGAACCAGTCTGGGCACAAGCCATCAAGTCACGACCACCCATGACAATTGGGATCGAGTACTTCTGGACCGGAGTGGGGACCTTGTACCCGGAGAGCTCGATGTTGCTCAGCAGATGCTCGTCGAGGGGAGGGTTTGTGAATCGGGTAACGGGCTCGGGGACACCCTGGCCAGAGGCCTCGACAGGGATGTCATCGTACTTCTCGAAGTTGATACCAGTCTGCTGCTTCGAGGGGTCGTTGGGTACACCGTAGAGCTCGCGCTCGACACGGGGGTTGGAGGGACCGGGGATGTGCTTGCCATCCTTCCACTGTCCATCACCGGAACCACGGGCTGTACCACCGCCGCCTCCACCTGGTTTACCGTAAGCATTTGGATCGAAATTGCTGGGTTGTGATGCGCCCCAGCCTGCGCCATTAGGGGTATCTCTACCTTGTCGAGGAGTGAAGTTGGGAGCGCTGGCCCAGTTGCCGCCGCCTCCGCCGTTCATGGGTGGGGGAGGACCGCCATAGCCGCGACTAGAATTCGTTAGCAGATGGGTTTTCGTAGAGAGAATGTTGTTATCGTACCCGCCCTGCTGGGGAGCGGGCCCCCAGGCGCCGTTGCCAGGGGCAGGACCGCCGCCGTTCATGGGAGGAGGTCCGTTGTTCATAGGAGGGGGACCGCCGCCGCGACCGCGAAGGTGAGGAGGAATGTAGGCAGAGCGCTCCTGGTGACCGAAGCCGTTCTGCTGAGGAGCGTGCTGGGAGTCGTTCAGATTGAGACGACCCATGTCGAGTTGTTCAGCCATGATGAAGGATTGGATTACGACGATCGCTTATCGGACTCGATATCGTGGTCAAGTGTCGCAAATTACGAAGTAAAGGACTTTTGGCTGGCTCGGCGGTGAGCGACAGACAAAAACTGATGGACGTCTGGATGACGAACGTGTAGAGTCGTAGGCAGAAACGCGCCTGAAACTCGCTGAGCAGGAACGAGGTAACGCCTCTTTCCTGAAAAACGAGAATGAAATGAGAGTGAAGACCAAAAGAGGGACTTCACAGAAACTGTGTTGTTGAAAATCGTGCAATACACACAAGTTGTTGTTTAGAGGGTTGGGGAAGGTGCGAGGGCCAGCACTGATAAATTTGAAAGCCCTGAGCAAACGCTGGCTGCGCTAAGGGCGCTAGGACCCTCGCCTCTCTCACCAAGTGGCAACCTTGTCGGTGAAAATGGGCGGTGAAACGTCACAGGCACGCGATGTCACTGGCTGCTCAACGTCTCGCTCCGGCTTGCAGCGAGAGACGACGTTGTCAGACATTTCTTTATCGTGGAGCGGCCAGAAAGCGGCCGGCTGGGGAAGCTTACTACAGCTCACCGTTACGTGCTCGCACAGGGCAACCTCGCCAGATCCACGCGGCGGCCCAGAGCAAGCACATGCTTGCAGCTCTGCTCGAACATGAGGGTCCTCGACACGGCGCAGGTTACACACAACCTGCGCAAATTAAAACACAGTCTCAACGTCACTCACAACCTCCGTTTTTACATCTGATAGTAATGAGCGCACTTTCATTTCGTCATATCTCATCTACGCCATGCTCTTCTGCTTAAACCCACCGGAGGTGCTGGCACCTCCACGCGAGCGTAAAAAAAGAGTGCAAACTGCGACAATAGCGCCGATGAAGAAAAGCTTTTGACCCCAGGACAGACCCTCCGCCGCGACGGTGGAACCAGGGATGGCGGGGATGGGGATCTTGCTGCCCTGGCTGGTGGCAGGAGTAGTTGCGACATCAACGTTGCCGGCGGTCTGGTCTGCGGTGACATCGAGTTCGGTGCCATCATCGCCTGCGGTGCCGTACAAATCTTGAACAAGGAAATATCAGCAGCTCTCCTGCATGTTGCCCGCTACGTTGCTGGCTTAGAGTTCCGCGTGAATACCTTCCGCTGGGACCTCGAGCTCTCCGCTCTTGGCGATCTTGATCGTCTTGACAGGCTTGTCGCCAGAGCCCTTGGGGACGTTCTCGATCTTCTCGACGATATCGTAGCCGTCGAGGACCTCGCCGAAGACGACGTGGCGGCCGTCGAGCCAGCTGGTGATCACGGTGGTGATGAAGAACTGGGAGCCTGGAGCAAGTCAGCGACTATTCGGGGCCTGGATGCGCCTCGGTGTGACCTACCGTTGGTGTCCTTGCCGCTGTTGGCCATGCTCAAGAGACCCTTGCGGGTGTGCTTGAGCTTGAAGTTCTCATCAGGGAACTTGGCGCCGTAGATGGACTTGCCGCCAGTTCCATCTCCACGGGTAAAGTCTCTGTTGAGGGGCTTAGCTAGGCACTCAAAAGTATGTTCAATTCGACCTACCCTCCCTGGATCATGAACTGCTTGATAACGCGGTGGAAGGTAGAGCCCTCGTATCCGAAACCCTTCTCGCCGGTAGCAAGGGCACGGAAGTTCTCAGCGGTCTTGGGGACGGTCTTGCCGTAGAGACCAATTGTGATGCGGCCGAGCTCCTCATCGCCGTGAGTGATGTCGAAGTAGACCTGTTACTATTAGCTCATGATTCTGATCGGAGCAGCAGTGAACGTCTAGAATTGCTTCTAAAGCTCTGTAGCCAACACAGTACGTAGTGAACGCCCAATTGAGCAGCACACTATACCACGTAGCCTTTGAGCTTCTCACGCTGCAAAATTAAGCTCTGTACATACCTTGTGGGTGATCTTGGGTCCCTTGCTAGCCTCAGCGGACTGGGCAAAGAAGACGAAGGTGACCGAGAGGATCAGAAGTGCCGAGACGACGAGTCTCTGCAAGGAAATCATGGTGTCTGGTATGCCTCTTCTGCAGCGAGAGGAGGTTGCGGGGTTAAGTAGGCGTCGAGTCCCTGGAATGGCAGAAGGGACCTTTGTTTCCGAGACGTGGTCCTTAGCCGTTTAGCGTGAAACGGTGCTGGGGGGCGGTCGGACTCCCGGAGTGTGCCCGGCGACATTCGAGATTCGCGATCCTCGCGCAGGAACTGTTACAGAACTTCAACACCACGCAAATAGCTGCCTGAGGACTGTCGGCGCCATGGTGAGTGTGCAATTGGAGGGCCAGGGGGATGCGCTGACGGTTTCCAGGTGTTTATCAACGGTTTCAGTTTCACAGAGGCGACGCTCGTCAAAGTATGTGCAGCACCTTCGTCCGCCGCAGCAGGCGCATCGAGCGCATCGCGAATCTAACGCCCTGCAGCGCTCGCTCGAGAGTTTCTTTGGCATTGGCCCCAAAGTTTCGCAGAAGATTATGGCCAGGTTCCACATCCACCCTTGGGCCAAGGTCGGCGCGTTAAAGAACGCAACCGTCATGGACCTCACAGCCGAATTATCGACGATGAAAATCGAGAACGACGCACGGCGGGAAGTACAAGACAACATCAGACGGTTGAAGGATATGGGCACATACAGGGGAAGGCGGCACGCTATGGGTCTGCCTGTACGAGGACAAAGGACAAGAACACAGATCAACACAGCGAGAAGGCTGAACAAGGTAGAGCGCGGAGGCTCTGGGCGAGTGCAGATGTAGGGAGGAGGGGTTTATACCAGTGTATGATACTACTGTATATGGGGCTTGGGATGGCGTCAACGACACAATTTAAAAGAACTACACTACGACCAACTCGAGGCGCGACAAGGTACGGGGAACGATGATTTGAACAGGCAGACAGTGTTGAAGAATTTCGGGGGCAGACACAGGACTCAAAACCACATATCCAGTTCTGGAGCATCGCACCGGCAGTTTCCCCGAGAGGAAGGCGCCATTACTTTAGCGCACCTGCCTGCTGACATGACTGCTCACTCGATCAGAAAGATCACCCTCGAGAATGCCAATCGTTGAGCTCAACAACATGGAGAACGACGTTCCGGTGCTCATTATCGGAGCTGGTATATCTGGTCTACTGCTCGCTCAGCAGCTTCGCCAGTTGGAGATCCCTTTCCAGATCTTTGAGCGTGACAGCAGCTTCACAGCACGCGGCTCTGGCTGGGGGCTTACGCTGCATTGGTCCTTACCTGCACTTCACGAACTGCTTCCTGAGCATCTCCTGTCACGTCTTCGCGAAACGTACGTCGATCTTGGGGCTGTTGAGCGAGGCGAAGGCTCAACTTTTCCGTTCTTTGATCTCACCACTGGCGAAAGAAAAGGCGGGGTCCCCCAAGTGGTGAAAACCAAAGGATTAGGGTGAGCAGAGAAAGACTGCGGAATCTGCTAGCGACAGATATTGAGATTCAGGTAAAGTTTCGCCCTCTTTTGCAGCTGAATTTCAGTAACAGACGTTATGTAGTGGGGCAAGTCTTTCAAGGAGCTCTCAGACTATAAGACGGCTGTAGTCGCTCACTTTGAAGATGGCACAGAAGTCCGAGGTCGCATGCTCTTTGGCTGCGACGGCAACCGTTCACGAGTACGTCAAGAAATATTCGGAGGCCTTGAGTCTGCGAACCAAAGGGTACCAATCATCATGTTCGGCTTCACGACGCAGGTAACTGCTGAGCAGGCCGCACCTATCCGAGCCCTTGATCCGTTCTTCTTGCAAGGCACAGCGTCTGCAAATGATGTGTGCTTGTACACCAGCCGTAGGTTGCAGACCAACAATGAACATACTTGGCGATAAAAACAGCCACTGACGACAAGCATCACAGTACTACAAGCACCACAGTCCATGGAGGACGTCAATCAAAGCTATGTTTACCAGATCTGCATCTCAGGGTCGACTGAGAAGGAGCCGTTCCGCAGTGTGGCAGAGAGGATCACCCGACCCACGAACGACGAGCGCATTGCTTTGCTCAGGGAGGCCGCCCAGAGTCTTGCGGAGCCATTTCGTCGGTTCGTCAATTCGATCTCTGACAGCACAACCGTGAAGCAGTTGGACCTCGACGACTGGGTCTTTCCAAACAACCACGTAGCTGCCAGCACATACACGCTTGTCGGCGATGCGGCACACGCGATGACGATGTGTAGGTGAAGAGGCTTTGATAATCCTCTTCAACGTGTACTTACTGGCTTCTAGTCCTTGGCGCGGGCGCGAACCATGCCATAGTCGACGTTCTGGAGCTGAAGCAATCGGTTCTGTCGAAACTCGGGCCTGCAGCTGCCGATCTACGATTTGACCTTGAAAAATACGAACGCAGTATGGCCACTCGAACGCAACCATCAGTGCTAGCATCTCGACAGGCATGTCTCGAAGCTCATGATTGGGCAAATTTGACGTCCAAAAGCCACTTGCTGTCTGCGCGGCAGATGGTCGTTGATTTCGATGGCTGAGATGTCACTCAAGATCAAATATGGCTGGAAACCACTCAAGGTCAGTTCTATTTCCGAAACTTCGGTCAAATGAATAATATCTCACCTTGGTCTTGCACGTATACGATTTGGTCGTGCGCTGTGTGACTCGTGTCAGCAAATGGTGCCTTGGTGCGAGGGACCCGAACCTATCATCGACAGCTGATCTGCAGCCTTACCAGGAACCTTGCATGCATAAATGTAAGCGGTCGTATTAGGCTTCGAGATTCCATATCGATTCTGCAGGGTTATCAGACACGAAGCTACCCATCAGGGACCTTCTTACAAATCCTTCCGCCTTTTGCTTAACCTAGGTAACTTCACATCAGAAGAGCACTCACTCTTACTCACAAATTTCTGCTTCCGTTAGATAAGCACTCATCTGAACTAACAATGGCTATGGACATGAAGAGCAAGACACAACCTATAACCAGCCAGATGTCGTTCGAGACAGGCAGTGTGGACGATGCATGGATGTTCCTCAATAAGTCGCATAACGCGGACGCAGACGCCAACATTATCGACATTAATGCATTACGCAGAAAAGTGGACTGGCGTATCGTGCCACTGCTGTTTGGCTGCTACACCATGCAGTTTCTTGACAAGGTCATACTCAACGTGGGTTGAATCACGCGCTACATGTAATCATCAGCACTGATTGACTTGCAGTATGCAGCTGTTATGGGCATCCAGAAGGATCTCCACCTCGTTGGCAATGACTTCTCAAACATCGCAACCTTCCTCTTCGTAGGACTGCTATGCTTCGAAGTCCCGAACAGTATGGCAGTCATACATCCACGGGTCTAATCATCCTGACGTGTTTAGTTTATTTCCTCCAAAGGGTCCCAGCAGCAAAGTGGCTTGGTCTGAATGTCGTCCTTTGGGGAGTTGCCACCGCCAGTGGTGCAGCAGCGACATCCTACCGCACACTTCTCGTCTCCCGCGTCTTCTTGGGTATCTTCGAAGCGACCATTGGCCCGTCCCTGCTTCTCATCAGCTCACAGTGGTACACCAAATCTGAGGGGGCGCCTCGTTTCTCGCTCTGGTTCTGCGGACTAGGCTTCGGACAGATCATCGGCAGCGCTATTTCTTATGGTTTCCAGCACGTAACGCCTGGTACTGGACTTGCTGGATGGCGCATAATGTTCGTTGCTCTAGGATGCTTGACTGTTGTCATAGGACTGGGAACTCTTTTGCTTGTTCCAGACACACCGATGCACGCACGCTGGCTTACCGACGCGGAGAAAGTCGCACTGCTTAAACATGTCAGCGTCAATAGGACCGGCATCCAGAGCACCGCTTTCCAGAGCCGGCAGATCTTAGAGGCTTTCATGGATCCACAACTCTATCTCATGGTACTTGCTGTGATTCTGGTGAGTTTCTTCTAAGTATCAGCCACGGAACCATACTCATCGTGTCCAGCTATCCGTATCCAGCGGTGTAGTGACCACCTACTCTGCGACTCTCATCCGCAATCTAGGCTACGCGCCCAAGCGCGCAGCCCTGATGAACATGCCGTCTGGCGTAGTCAGCATCTTTTTCACACTTCTCGTTGGGTTTGGCATCAGTAAGCAATCCAACCGCTGGCTCTGGATCATCATCTGCATTGTTCCTGCTATCGTTGGCGGAGCGCTGATGTCGTTCCTGCCCGTCTCCAACCGTCGCGGCTGCCTTGCTGGCATCTATCTCGTCAACGCCGTTGTCGCACCTCTTCCCGTCCTCTACGCTTGGACGGCAGCGAACGTTTCTGGATCTACGAAGCGTGCGTTCGCTGCCGCCGCTGTATCTGGTTCCTTCAGTGTTGGCAACATCATCGGCCCGCAGACATTCCAAGCCAAGGACGCGCCAAACTACAGACCCGCGAAGCTTGCTGTGATGGGAACGCAGGCGGGCTGTGCATTAGTTACCATTGTTTTGTATTGGTACTATCGATGTCAAAATGCGAAACGCGACAGGAAGACGGGTGAGGTACAAACAGGAGAGGAAGCCTTCATGAGTAAGGGGGCATGGAGTACGAAAACGGACCGAGAAGACGAGGAGTTCAGATATTCATATTGAAGCCCTAAGGGTTCGTCGATACCACTCTGCTCTGTTCAGACACGACCTCCCAATCTATAAGCCAAATCTTGGTCACTTGACCTTGTTGTTGGCCGTGAAAGCCCCGTCGACCTGTCCACACTATACTCCTGCTGCACAAAGATGCCATTCTTCGGTTGTCCCATTGGTGCTCCGGAATTGGCCAGAGGCAGGATGTCCTCATTCGACCTCAGCGAACGAGACAAAGATCTTTCAAAAGAGCTTGGTGTAGGACTGTTCTGCCCAGCCTTTGACTCCACGTCCCCCTTTGTTTCAAATTCGTCCAATTGAACGAAATCATCCTTGTCAGCTCGACTTCTCCCCATTGAGCTGAAGATACGCGAGTTCGGGTCTTTACGACTGCCTTTCTTGGTGCTGTCCTTTGTGTGGTCTTCGTAGTAACTTGGCTGGGAGGCGGGCTTCGGGAAGAGCTTTCGGTGGATGGAACCAAAGAGGGCGCGGATGGCAGGCAAGCAGGCGACCATGACGCCGACATGCGTTTCTACAGCCGACCAATATCCGATAGGTAGATAATCCCAGGTCACGTTGTCCGTGTGCGCGAATTGAACGAGATACTTCAGACGCAGCATACTGACGACGGTAATGCTGGAGAGATGTTAGAACGAAGTAGACCAGAAATAGGAACGAAATAGACCTACAAGAGACCGCCCAGAAACATGAGCATAACGCCGAACTTGCGCCAGCGGTTCATTTTGAGGTCCTTGAGCACTCGCATTGGCAGGAGAATGACGATGAGGTCGAGGATGATATTGCCAGCAGCAGAGCACCAAGCGTCCGCGTTGAGATCGATGCACTTCCCGTGATGCTCACCGTCCCAGTGCTCCCAAGCAATGCGAACAGGGATACACTGCAATGCAGTCGCTATGACAAAGGCGATCATGTATGCGATGCAAAGCCCTATCGTAAAGTAGATGATCTTTCGAAGTGACTTTTGTGGGAAGATGCGGAGGTAGAAGAGCAGAATCGAGATCTTCGTCAGTGCGACAGACGCCAGGTACAGGAGCTCGGTGTAGTAAAAGATCTGGAACAGAACACATATTAGCCCTGACATGTTACGGACATCGGATGTTGATTGCATACCTCCAAGATTTCGGTTATATTTGGGAACGGCACGTGCCACATATCTGTCCCCAGTCCAAGTACGTTCAAGAGGTACGCGCAAATAGTCTCTGGGATGATGAGTACCATGGCTACCGTCATAACCCAGTCGTCAGCACCCCAGTTGCCTCCGAAAATAGGCAGTCGAGCGATGACTCGTAGCAGGAAGAACAACACAGCCGTTCCTCCCACAATCAAGGTTGTCAGAGTTCCGAGCTGTGTCTTGTTGCGAACGGGCGCGCCCATCAGAGTCTGTAGGAACTTCTTTGCAGCTGCCTGGGTTAGCAAACAATGAGGATCGAATTGTAATAGAACTTACTGAGGGCTTCCTTGATCTTGCAGCTAGACTTGACGCATATACTCAAGTCATCTAAGAGAGGTTTGTTGCCTTTGATGCAGGCGATGTCTGTAAGCTCGCATGACGACGCCCCAACAGTGCTGAGCGTGCATTTCAGCTGTACATCGGCGGTCAGATCTGGGTTCGCACTGGTGATTCTCCGTACTTACAGCGCATGGAGGCAGCTCTTTGATAGCAAGATTCAGGATATCAGCACCGGTCTGATTCTGACCCTGCGCATAGGAAAGCTGCGCGAACACGAGAAACAGGATTGCTAAAAGGAACTTCATCTCTGTACGCTCTTGTAGCAGTTCAAGTTGTGCTCCGCTTGTGGGCCCTCTTAGGCAGGCGGGATGAAAGTCGCCGTCGGAGGATGAAGTAGAATCAGGACAAGCCAAACATGACAGGTAATACCAGCTAAGACAAGACTTATAGCAAAGCTTCGAGCTGTCAGATTCCCATAAGGCGTTGAAACTTTGTCTCCACGAGTCAAGGTGTGGCGTTAGCTTGTTACAATCTTTGGTACTACAATCGGGGTCGTTCGGCCATCCCCCAAGGGTGTCTCTAGTCCACATGTTCGTAGCTACTCCAATGTTGATCCTCCAGGTCCGAGGAGCAGCTGGTCAAGCGATAAGCCCTTAGGTCACTGAACTTTGAAGTGTTGCTCTGCTCCGCTGGTTTCGGGTGCTGACTGTGTTGCGCGTGTGTACCTGTTACATGACGACTAAAGGGATTTACTCCGTAGAAGGTGCGTTTCACTCTTTTCTCGATGCAGGGAAACTATGGTGCGGCGGGTAATCGCCGTCACCGGGAAGCTTCCGCGTGTAAAGCATAGTACTTTATCTCGATGGTATGCCAAAGGAGGGCATGAAGAAACTCCACGTCTGTACCCAACTCGCTGAATGACCGGAAGAGAGAATGGCGATCCCACCTTCGGCCATGCGGCCCATACGGACATGACAACGAGGTCGACGAGAGATGCTTTCGAAAGGTGCTGCTATGTGCGACGGCTCATGTACTAAGTGACGGTGTTCTCAGGAGCCGCAGAATAAGCTCGCGGCGGGAGCGAAGATCACCCGCTACCCAGGCACGTGGGCGAATGCGTAGCAGTGACCGCCACCGACAACTTTGTTGAATCGGGCTCTGACAGGCACGGTGGTTTGTACGTACGAATCACAACTCTCCACGCTGCTTCCGCCGGAGACGGGCTATTCAGATCTCAGCAGCCGTCTAAGATTAAGGTTCTCGTGTCCTGCAGATCTGTGCTAGCTGCAAAAGAGAAAACGCTGGCGTTCCGTACCAACGCTAACACAGGGCAAGTCACTCGTACGTACCACCAAGGAAAAGAATGGCGAATGTCTACCCACCAGTGAACTTACTGCTGCAGCGCTTCCAGAAGATCGTACTTCAATGGGCATGAGCAGGTCCGCGTCTTGTCTTGAGTGTGGGTGTTGCATCGCCCTTGTTGGATTGCGCAAGGCAGTTGATTGTCTCGGAGATTTTACGGAGCCCAGGTTCGAAGGCAAGTCAAACGGTTGATCAATTTGGGGCTAGTGCCACTTGCGCAATCCATTTCAGGCGACCGACAATTCTCCTACCTTCCTTCTTCACTGCCAAGCATCAACATGATGACTGACATCCCCTAATGCGGCCACCATCCTCGACGGAGTCTGACGCGCTCCTTGCCCAAGCTGCTAGACTGGGCCCCTTTGTACTTGCGGCTCTTCAGCCAAGACGGACCGATCTGAGTCGGCGAAGGTCAAAACATTCATTTGAACACCGCCAGGGTACGGCATGGAGCATTCTCTGTATGACCGTATACGAGCGTTGAGCCCCAAGCTAGTCTGAAGGCCTCACTAAGCTATTTAAAGGCTGGCGACTCGGGTTTCATGCCTACGTGTGTTAGTCGCATAGCTGTTGGTCATGTTCAACGAGAGGCGTCGTTGTCTACTTCCGCTGGATTTCGGCCAACGGTGGCCTCTACCACGGCTGGCATGCCTGCGCACACGCTCTTTCTTCGTTCAATTGGCGCAACCCCTCGAAAACCTGGTAAGCAATCCAGCTTGCCCATTTATGTGGTTCCTATCAGCTCAGCTTCTGCACTCGCATGAGAGCAAAGCCTATGGAAATCTCAACACAGTTGCCCTCCTCCAGTGTCTCATCGTGCGCTGACCGGCAACACATTTACCTTGTCCGAAATGTTCTTCCAAAACCATGCATGGCTCGCCATGGCTTCGCATTCATTCGGCATGGAGTTCTCCGTCTTGACTGACATTGGTGCATCGCCTTGCCGTTCTCCTGAAGATCTAAGACATGTCGTCGAAGTACTCAGTGGCAAAGCTCGTGTAGACACCCACTCGATCCCTCGTACAGTCTGTTTTTAGCAGTGACAGCTAACCGTACGAGCTTTACGGCTCTTTCATTGGCTGACAATTACGCTAGAGTGCCGAGCAGGGGTAGTGGGTGTAAGTATGCGAAGAGCCTCGTACCGCAAGTCCCCAAGTTGGGCCGTGCATCGAATTCGTTTCGAACTAACATTGCACTCATATGCAATTACCCAACCTTAAGATGTTCTATTAAATGCGAAGGCACTGCTCTTATTGACAAACAGCCAGCTCTCATAATGTTTACTTCACGGTCGTTACTTCTCACTTTCGCAGCATTCGCTGCCGCTCTACCCACTAGCGACCAGCACTTGTCGCTGTCGAGACGCGATGCGACAACTGAGCAGAACGTCTTCTTCGACATTAATGGCACTGAAGTCGAGACCAGGATTGCAAAGCTCAAAGCCGAAGGATACCGCCCGACATCTCTGAACATTCACGGCTCCCCTGACGACGCGAAATACGCTGGTATCTGGACAAAGCAGGACGGCAACGCATACGAGACTATTCTAGGAGCTAACGAGACTGCCTACAATGCCTGGCTAGATCAATGGAAAGCGAACGGTTATGTTGCCACACACGTCTCCGCCACCGGATCTGCGTCCAAGGCACTTTTTGCGGGAGTAATGGAGGAGATTTCTTCAGTCCACAACTGGGCCTCGGTGTGTGGCCTCGACAACGCCTTCGCGTTCCTTAATGCGACCTTGGGCACCCCGATGACCATCAAGGGCGTTAGCATGTACGGCAACCCAAATGCGCGCCAGTACTGCGTCCTCGGACACGAGGACACGGACAATTATCAGCAGCTCGTGTTCTACCAGACAGACTCTTTCGTGAGAGACTACAAGACGTTGGAAGCCCAAGAAACATCGAAAAGATATTGGAGGCCCGTCTACATCGATAGCACGGAAGACCAGATCCTCACACCCATCTTCGACGACACCAGCGCTGGACAGTGGGCTGCTTTCACAGATCTCACAACTTCGCAATTGAACTCAGAGATCGCCTCGCACAAGGCCAAGAACATGTATCCTATCAACATCGCAGGTGCAGGCTCAACAGGAGCAAGGTACACCGTGATCTTCGCTGAGCGAACAAAGCCTCTGGAGCGCAGCTGGCACACCACTGGTACTGTCACGGGTTTCGATGACAATGCCAAGGTCAGCAACAACCTGGACGAGGTTATGGAAGCTTTCATGAAGAGGAACAGCGTTAGACAAGCCCAAGTCGCCGCTTCCATCAACGGCACAGTCGTCGCTTCTCGTGCTTTCACATGGGCCGAGAGCGACCGCGCTGTAGTCCAGCCCTCAGACAAGTTTCTCCTCGGTAGCGTCTCGAAGGCCTTCACATATGCGGCAACCGACCACATGCTCTCCACCGGCCTTCTCAACATGTCTACGCCCGTCTACCCTCTCCTTGGCTACAACGCGCCCGCGGACCCGCGCTCGCTGAACATCACCGTCCGGCATCTGCTCGAGCACACCGGAGGCTTCGACCGTTCTATATCTCCCTCAGGCGACCTGGGCTTCATCTTCACCCGCGTCGCACAGTCGCTCAACCAATCTTCGCCCGCGAGCTTGCGCCAGCTCATCGAGTATGTCTACGAGCAGCCGCTGGATTTCACGCCGGGCGAGAGGAGCGCGTACTCAAACTACGGCACCATGATGCTGAGCTACATCATCACAAACCTGACCGGCGAGACTTACGAGAGCTACATCGGAAAGAACGTACTCAACGGGATGGACGTGGAATTGTACGCCACAGCAGCCGACCTGCACAAGAACGACGCTATCGAGCAGGAGACGAAGTACACAGGCATCGATGCGCTGACACCGCTCTCCGAGGCCATGGCGTCTAGCGCGCATGGTGGTGACGGGGCTATCAAGGAGGAGGCGATTGCTGCGTTTGGGCTGAAGGCGAGTGCGGCTACGATCTCCCAGTTCCTCGGCAACCATGCCGCATATGATATTGGAGGTCGCCAGGAATGGACCTATCGCGACGGTACTGTACCTGGTGCGCGCGCGATTGCGTACAGTCTGTCTGAGCTGGACTTCGCGGTGACTCTGAACACCAGGGAGTACCTTGATGAGAACGCGTGGGAGCGGCTCGTACTCACCGACATTGTGGCGGCTTGGGGTCGCTACTAGTTCTCCGCTTGCCGACTGTAGGGCACCATGTTCAGTCTTCTTCTCGTGTAGCATATTTACCTCTTAGACATTGTTTGATAATCGAACGGCGCCACATGGCGGATTCCATTGCCCAAAATCACCACTAAACTCACCAACGTGGAGTCTGTATCCGCCCGCCCTACAAGTAGAGGTCAGGAAGGTCAGTCAAGAAGATGGGAGATCAGAATCGAGCATTCGGCGGCTCTTGTAAGTCATGTCTGACGTGCATACGGATAGCTCACGTGCACGGCAGGTCACCGAGAACCTAACGCAGGGTCCAACGTTCTCTATGACGTAGACGGCTCCCAGCGGCTTGTACCTCGTACCTGCGTGATCGCATGTCTCTGCGGCGATATCATTCACAGACTATTTGCAGTCGCACCAGGGTCATAGCGGCTGTCAGTGTTGCTTAGCATGAGGCTGAATGAAACACGCCATGACTCCTCGATGCCGACCACATGCCGATTGGGATGAATAATCGACGGGGGACTTACGCCTCGTGCGGATCCCTGGTCGTCTGGCGCCGCCATTTGGGCGTCTGAGGCTGTCGCTGGAGTTGCTTTGCTTGGAAATGGGTGAGAGTAGCGTCATACGCCTAGGAAGGGACCGCCCGTGGTTCTGCCTCTGATGTCGCGACTTAGCGCGATAGTGAGAAGGGGACCGGGGGCATCTGAAGTGCTCCACGGTGCTGCTTCCTGCATGGTAGATGATACGCAAGGAGGCTGTTGAGGAGGGGTCGAGGCTAGCCAGCGGCCTATCAATGCCGTGAGCAGGCACAGGCGCTGCTTGCACAGTGTTCCCCACGATAAGCATCTGGGGAGTGGAAGGGCAGCGTTGATGCGGCCAAGGCGCTGATTGGCCGGGCAGCGTGACGCGCTCAAAGGAGCACAATGCGCAACGCGGCGAATGGGCATGCTGTGCAGAAGGCCATGTCTGCGATCGGCTGCTGCGGCCAGAGCATAGCAGTTGCCTGTTTAGCAGAAGGAAGACGTCTTTGGCGTGGCACAAGGCGCGACTCTGAGCTCGCCATCAGGCGTCATTCGGTCGACCACATGACCTGTCGCCCTCAACCAGCGGGGACGATAACGCCACGAGACAGCAGCGATGGCGCCCAAAGCGCACCTTTGAGTAGGTACCGCGGGGCTGCGCATCCTGCGTAAAGGTCAGGTCTGCTGCTGGAGGCGCGGTGCCTTCGAGACATGGAGCGCATGCATGTGTAGGTAGTCCTGGTAGTCGTGGTAGTCCAACGCGTGCAGCTCAGCCTGAGCGTTATCCTTATCGCAGCTACGCGCTAGTCGGCCTACGTGAATCACTCGGACAGCCGTCGATGCATCACACCGGCGACTGCACTGCAGCTCCATTCCGCCCTCTTCTCTGAGCCTCCTCCTCTCTCTTTCTCTCTGTCTCTCTCGACTAACTTGCGTATTCTTTTCCTCCGTCTCTTCCCACGCGCATCTCCAGGTCGACTCATCGCTAGTCCGCCTGCACCTCCGCACCGTTCACCGGACAACACCCCCAGCCAGTCGCTCGCGGCCGCCTACAGTCCAGGCAACTCGGGCCCTGCATACATATCTCCTGCATCCCGTCGCGCAGCTCGCACAAGCTCGACGACTCCATCTCAACGGCCTCGCTGCACATCTGGGTGCTCACCTCGCCGCGCCGCCTCGCCGCCGAGCACACCACCCCAGCACGGCGCCGTCCACGACGCTCCGCCCTCGACACGCCGCTCCACCGTCGCCGCCAGCCCATGTGTAACGCCCTTACCGCGACTCTCTATCCACATCTCCGCTGGTAGCTGAACAGCTCTGCATACCCTGACCAGCAGCTGGCCTTGGCTGGTTAGCCAGCACCGCCATCATGGCAGCACCCGCATCGAATGCATACGCCCCTCGCAGGTCGGCTGCGTCGCCGGCCTCATCAGGCTCCGCCGACCAGATCATCGGCAAGTTCAAGCGCCTGGAACACATCGGCAAGGGCAGCTTTGCTGAGGTCTACCGCGGCATACACATTGTACGTCACGCCCATGTCAGCTCTCCGTCTTGGGACGAGCGCAGGTCACCTCCACGTCTATTCGATGGAGTAAACGCTAACACATCATCTCGTGAACAGGAGAAGAAAGCATCTGTAGCCATCAAGTCTGTCAACATGAATAAGCTGAACAAGAAGCTCAAAGACAACCTTGTTTCCGAGATCTCGATCCTTCGAAGCCTCCATCATCCGCACATCGTCTCGCTCATCGACTGCCAGGAAGCACCATCACGTATGCACATCATCATGGAGTTCTGTGAGCTGGGAGACCTCTCGGCGTTCATCAAGAAACGGGCAGACCTTACAAACCACCCGCAGACTCAGCGCATGATTGAGAAGTACCCGAATCCGCCAGTGGGAGGACTGAACGAAGTCGTAGTGAGGCATTTCGCGAAGCAGATGGCCAGCGCCCTGGAATTCCTCAGGTCCAAGAACTACATCCACCGTGATCTGAAGCCACAAAACCTCTTACTGAACCCGTCTGCGGTGTACTACTCACAGAGCGGCACGCTCGAACGCATGCCTCTGGCTGCTGATGCCAATTCGCTGATACCTGCTCTCGGCATTGAGACGCTACCTATGCTCAAGATTGCTGATTTCGGCTTTGCCAGGATCCTTCCAACCACCTCTCTGGCAGAAACGCTGTGTGGTTCTCCTTTGTACATGGCACCTGAAATTCTGCGATACGAGAAGTACGACGCAAAGGCCGACCTGTGGTCTGTAGGGACTGTACTGTTTGAGATGATGTCTGCACGACCTCCCTTTAGGGCAAACAACCATGTTGAGCTTCTGCGCAAGATCGAAGAACGCAAGGACCAGATCCGGTTCCCAGAAGGCCTAGTCTCCAGCCGAGCCATGAAGACTCTCATCCGTGCGTTGCTGAAGCGCAAGCCTACAGAGCGCATGTCGTATGAAAGCTTTTTCGCCGATCCAGTCATCCGCGACGAGATTCCTGGCCTCGTTGACGAAGACGTTCCCTTGAATATGCAAGCCTCGGAACCAGAACCACCGATCGAGCAGCCTAAGCGAGTCCAGAAGATGCCTGCCGATATGGAACGACGCGCCTCAGAGAGTCCGTACTCACGGTCGCCCAGGGATCGAGCAGGTTTCACAGGGACACCACCTCTGCGTCCCTCATCACGACCAAGTCCCAGCAATCTTTCTGGTACACCGCCTCGTGTCTCAACGACCCGTCGTGCTAGCAACACGCCAATCACCCCAATCGAGGAGCACGCACCTCTACCGGTTCGAGAGCAGCGACGTCCGACTCTTCCTAACGCAATGACGGCACCAGCACGGCCGCCCATGGTACAGGATCCGTCGATGGCTATCGGACATCGCCGTCGGTTCTCCAGGGATGACCCACCTCCGGTGTCGTCAGGACTGAAGCAGCATCTGGAGCGTGAGCGCCTGCCACAGAAGACAGAGACTGGTGTCATGAAGGATGCGGCCGATCGAGTCGCACAAGATCAAGCTCTAGATGACGGCTTTGTGTTTGTCGAGAAGCGCCGCGTGGAGATCGATGCTCTTGCCGATGAGATTGCTGCAAGCCCACAAACTCAACGAGACCGCATGGTCACTCGCGATGGTGCTTTGAGGCGAAGAGCTACAACCCAAGGCTCTCCAACTTCTACCACTGGTGCGACTGTTCCCTCAAGGGCGATTTCCATTCAGCAGAAGACGCCAGCC
Organism: Didymella glomerata; assembly: GCA_030271015.1. Lineage (NCBI taxonomy): Eukaryota > Fungi > Ascomycota > Dothideomycetes > Pleosporales > Didymellaceae > Didymella > Didymella glomerata. The sequence goes on from JAJOHN010000010.1 coordinate 781,778, forward strand.
ATCGTCCAGCGACCTGGTTCTTACGAGCGTCGTCGGCAGTATCGTCCCAGCTTTGAAAGTGCCACTTCTGCGCTTTCAAAGGCCATGAACATGGTGAATATCCGAGGTCTCGGCCTCTCGCCACCGATGATGAAGGGAGTCTCACCACCTCAGGGGTACGCTGCATTCCCCGTATATCCTACCGCACAGAGCAGCCTTCTGCTGGTCGGCGACAGCGGCAAGACGATAGCAAAGGATGAAGATACCATTTCTGTCAAGAAGATCGAGGAGCTTGCGCAGCTGAGCCACGTCATCTATGGCTTTGCAGAAGTCAAGTACAAGCAGCTGGTGCCCGTCGCACCGAGTGATCAGGCACTGGGAGTCGGTCCATCTGGAGTCGCCAGGAAGCCTAGTAGCGACGTGATTGAAGACGATGACGAAGATGAGGACCTGACCCCAGAGACCGTCTTGGTTATTTCAGAGGAAGCCCTAGTCTTATATGTCAAGTCACTTGCTATGCTCAACAAAGCCATGGACGTTGCCGGCAGTTTCTGGAACCGTCAGCGCCGTGGTGGCTCTTCTCCCGAGGCCATGAGCCGTGCAGCCGCAAACTCAGACCGCTTGAACCGAGTGGTCTCCTGGACGCGGGACAGGTTCAACGAATGCTGCATCAAGTCCGAGATCGTAGCTCGTAAGCTCAAGCAGGCACAACAGCAGCTACCGGAGGATCATCCAAGCCATCCTGCAAACCTCTCGGGTGCATCGGGCTCTGCGACTACTGTTGGCTCAGCTGAGAACATCCTCCTGACTACTGGCGCCACAGCCGAGAAGCTCATGTACGATCGAGCGCTCGAAATGAGTAGAACCGCAGCCGTCAACGAGCTTGTTAGTGCCGATCTGCCTGGCTGCGATCTCAACTACTGGACAGCCATCCTCATGCTCGAGGCGATTTTGGAGGAGGAAGACGAGTCATCCAGTCGCAAGCTCGAAGGTGAAGAGATTAACGGGCTTGAGTCTGAGGATCGACAATCGATCCAGAAACGTAGGTTCTCCTAGATCTGTCCGCGAACGTCACTAACAGTACACAGTCCTTGAGCAAATGAGGGGACGTCACCGAGCCTTGAAGAAGAAACTGGAGATGCAGAAAGTACAGAAGCGAAATTCGATCACAAGCGCACCCTCGCCTTACCCTGCCAGCCGCGGCTCACCATCGTCGCAAGGCACTGCAAGATAAACATCACGGCAGAAAACTGCATCAGCACACAACATCATGAGCGGATCGAGGATACTGCATTTGACGGGCGTTCTGCGGGTCATGGGGGCGTTATGGCTACAATGCCCCTCCTCCACATACTGTTTGTTTTCATTTGATGATTTTGGCTAGTGTTTACATATGGTGTTCTGCGGCGCATACGCAGCATACACCAGCATAGATACCAGGTTGCGAACCTTGCATTTCACATGATACGGCGTTTGCTTTGCGGTTGTTTGGGTATGGGCAGGCGCAAAGGATATGAGCATGGAGACGACAAGCATGGAGAAGACGAGTGAGCACCTAGAATGGATGGTTGAGGGTGGTTAGCAGCGTTACCGCGAGACGCCTATACCTAGTGGATCACAGCATCGAAATTGAACAATGGATATCATTAGCCCCATGTGTCGCCTTATGCTCGATGGCTGTTGCGCCGTAAATTCAGCCTTGCTGGTGCATCTCCTAGATCGTGGATGGCCCCCTCTTCCGGGCCAAGGTGCAGGGTCTGGCCCACATGCCCCCAGATCGACGCTCCACGAGGCTCCTCCGCGCTTCCGATAGCAGTTCAGCCCAAGCCTACAATCGCTCCTTTTCGTCTCATTGCCTCGTCCGCTTCGTCCGTCAGTCATGTAACGGCGTCTTTTTCAATAAACATTTATTTGTCTATATACCACTATTTAATGTATATATAAGCCTCGCAAGGCTGAACTCGACCCTCTGAACCCTGATCAGCCGTCTCCACCGTAAATATGGGGCTCGGGATCCTCGAAGACAAGCACCTCGAACACGTCCCCGGCACTGCCTTCGTATACGCCGACGATAGCGACAGGAAGCGCAGCATCGCGCAGGATGTCGCGCGTCAGACGCTCAAGTACGACAAGACGGGCAAGATCCTGCTCGTCCCGCAGCCGTCGGACGATCCCAATGACCCGCTGGTGCGTCGCCCTGGTTTACCACCACTATTCCTGGTATGCTGATGCTAACGGTGGTGATCAGAACTGGCCAATGTGGAAACGCGATCTTATTATCGCCATCTTGAGCTTATTGAGTGTCATCGCAGCAACCCTCTCCCCTCTCCTCGCCGCAAACACCGTCTCCCTCGCCATCCACTTCAAGCGCAGCCTCACCGACATGGCGCTCGCCACCGGCTACCACCTGCTCGGCGTCGGCGTCGCGGGCTTCCTGTTCGTGCCCAGCGCGCGCATATGGGGAAAGCGGCATCTGTACATCCTCGGCACCGTCGTGGTCATCTTCAGCTGCATCTGGGGCGGCGCGACGGGCCCGAATTACAAGTCGTTCTTGTGGGCAAGAATCTTCCAGGGCGTCGGGCTGGCGCCGTTTGAAGCCCTGGTTAATGCGAGTGTGGGCGATTTGTACCATGTGCATGAGCGTGGGGTGCGGATGGCGCTGTCGAATCTGGCGCTGTTCGGGGGCGCGTTTCTGACGCCCGTGTTTGTTGGACTTATTGCGGATCGCATGGGGTATGAGTGGACGTTTTACTTTGTGGCTATCTTTGCGGCCGCGCTGTTGCCGCTGGTGGTGTTCGCGTGCCCGGAGACGGCGTATAGAAGGGATGCGCGCTTCGATATCGACACCATGGGGAACTTGATCGTGCAGCCGCAGGAGCTCAAAGACGCCAGCACAAGCAACACCTCCACATCTCCTCCCTCCTTCTCCCACGGCTCAACAAACTCCCCCAACATCGACGCTCAAGAAAAGCAGATCCAGCCCACCACCACTCCTGCGCCACCCCCCAAAGCCACCTTCTGGCAGTCCATCGCCCCCTTCAACGGCCGCAAGACAGACGAGTCTTATATCATCCTCCTCTTCCGCCCCTTCCCGCTCTTCCTGCACCCCGGCATCCTCTGGGCGTGTCTCATCCAAGGCGTAATGATCGGCTTCACCGTGCTGATCGGCGTCACCCTCGCCGCCATCTTCCTCGGCCCACCCTTATGGTTCGGCGAGCTGGAGACCGGGTACATGTACACGGGCGCCTTCATTGGAGCAATCCTTGGCTTCGCGCTGACGGGGTTGCTGTCAGATTGGAGTGCGAGGGTGCTGACGAGGTGGAATGGGGGGACGTATGAGCCCGAGTTCAGGATGGTGCTGGTGCTGCCGCAGATGATTCTCGGGGGCGCGGGGTTGTTTGGGTTTGGTTGGACGACCAAGGAGCCGAAAGTGTATGGCTGGCTGTGGCCGGACTTTTTCTTTGCGTTGGTGGTTATGGGGATGGTTTGTGGGGCGGTGGCGAGCGCGTTGTATATTGTGGATGCGCATCGTACGTATTGTCCTGCGAGCGAAGGGAGCGCATGGTTCAAGAATGCAGCTAACGCGCCCAGGCGACATGTCCATCGAAGGCTTCACATGCCTGCTGGTTTTCAAGAACGTCTTCTCCTTCGGCCTGACGTTCAAGGGCTTCGACTGGCTCGTCAAGTCCGGCAACACGAAGCACATGTTCGTTGCCCTAGGCAGCGTGCAAGTCGCTGTCTGCGCGCTGACCATTCCGATGTGTAAGTTGCACCCACGTTATATCCACCCCTGTACGAGGACCTAGAGGCCCACGAGAGCATGCAGGCTGTAGGACGCAGCCTTTTGAATGGTCAAGACAAGCCGCGAGACAAGAGGAGACAAATGCCCAACACCGAAGTGTCGAACACTCTTCCCTCTCTCACCTCTCGTCTTGCCTCAAAGCGCTCGCCATTATCACTCATCAAACAAATAAGATAACATACTGACCCTGTCAGATATCTTCGGCAAGAAGAACAGGAGTTTCTTCCACAGACACAACGTCTTCTTCAAAGCGACAGACTGGATCGCGAACCGCACAATCGGGCTGTTTGTAAAGGGGAGTCAGGCTTTGGGATAATCTATCGATCATGCGCTTTCTTCAGATGTGGGGACTGTGTGTGGAGAGCTGAGAGATCTGCAAGCGTAGATGAATCTCTCGAGGTGGATAGCTGAGTGACATTCATTGGTAATTCATCATATCAAATTTTGGAGACGCGTTTGAGTCAATATTCACCGTGATGGTTTCCTAGGCGGGATCATGCGTGCAAAGGGAAGCATTCCAAGGCTTTTCGGCCGATTCCAGTAAGACTGTTGATTTTGTTGGGCGCAGCAAGAGCTATGTGAACAGGTTTCTGTTTGCTGTGTGACTGGGCTTCGCCTGGGTGTGGACAAGTGACCGTGACTGGGCACGACAGGCTGTGCTTGGAGTACAAGAATTCGAGTCGAGGAGAAGCAGCACGTAAGGCACTGAAGCAGTGACGTCTACATGGATGTTGTACTCATTGCGCAGGTGAGGAATGAAGCGATGAGGCTAAGTAGTACAGTCTGGCATGGTAGTGGTAGTCGCGGGATAATCAATTGATTGACGGTCCAGCGTCGTCAAGGAAATACAAATTCCCTTAAGCAGGAGGTACGTAAAGGAAGGAGGCATGTAAAGGAAAGGAGGTGCGTAAAGGGAAGCTGCAGCGTTAAGGGCAAAACCAAACAATAGAGGCTCCTTGAACAGTAAGAGGCGGGGGGGGGGGGGGGCGTTTGCGCAACCTACTATACACATGAAACCTAGTTGCGCAATTGTCTGCACAAGGAGCCTTACTACGCCGACTGGTCTTGTTAGTAATTGAGCGCGCAGCTTCCACGAGGTACCTTGATGCGCCCGCTTTTGCGTTCGTTTACGCCCACATTGCTGGATATGAACAGACTCATCAAGACGTGTGACGGAATTTGACATATTATACAGAAATATCTATACTTCACACACTTCGTGCGCTCATGAACCACCTAGCACTTTCTGGCACGCAGGCCTGCGTCGAGCCCGGGTCCACCAGCCATTGAGGTAGAATCGTGACGAGATCTCCTCCTCATACCCGAGCTGAGTAGCTAGAAGTGCAAACCATGGGATGTGGAACACGTCGATGAGGCTGTAGCACTGTGTCAAGTCAGAATCTTCTAATCATGAGCAACAGAACACTCGCCTTCCCCGCAAGCCACCCTTGCTTCTCAAGCATGTTCTCGTAGTAGTCCAGCACACGGCGAAGCTCCGCCTCGCCGTGGGCAGTAATAGCGTCTGTGTCTGTGTCGAGGTTATTCGTCGCCCTACGTGTGGTCAGTATGTTGCACGTAACTACTTTCGGAAGTCGACTTGTACTTCACTAGTATCAGCTGCGCCACAGTAGGCTCAAAATACGCATATTCGACGCTCGCAGCCTGCTCGAAAGCGCCCAGCGCATCTGTGTCTGTCGGCAAGCTCAAAGACGCGGGGTTGATTTGGTACTTGTGAGCCAGAAATCTGCAGATAGCGCGGGCCTCGAATAGCATGTAGCCATCAATTTCAATGACAGGGGTCTTTTCTGAAAGATCTCGAGATTGCAAGAGTCCAGGGAACTGCGCAAAGCAGTAAGCTTGGCCCAACTGAGGTAGTCGTCCTCTTACCTGGAGTTCATTTTCAATCAGATCGATGGGCTTCAAGACATACTCCAGACCCAATTCTTCGAGCATCAACAGTACTATCTGGGTCCAAGTGGAGTTAGTTGCGCCGAAGAGCGTTATGGGCATTTTCTCGCTTTGCACCAGATGTTGACATGTCTATTTCCAGACCGACGACACGACTATGTATTATTCCATAGCTTGGACAGTCGCTTGGCCATCGTAAGTATCATGTCGCGATTTGCGATGCCCGGAGGAAAATTTCCGCCAATTCCTGATCAGCAGAGTGATCAGTAATGTTATAGAGCTTAGCCACCTATGGTAGCTTGATTACCCCATTGGGCCCTAGCCTCGAGATGAGGTGTCGGCTCCACACGGGTCGTACCACGGACGAACGAACGAACGTAAAGCTGCAACATCTCCTCGGAGCCTCGAAGCGAGCAGCAAGGTCTGCTAGATCTTAAAACTCAATCTGAGACGGCCGCTCGGCTAGAGGAATCAAATCTTGGCATGCATTGTGGATCTTGGTGACGTGCAGCAGAGAGACCGGAGCGGTGCGCTCCGTGGTATTCGTGTCTAGACGAGATTCGATCGTGAGAGCGCAATGCCTTTCCAACGTCTCAGGTGGCAACTTTGCTGGCCTCGAGCCGCTGCAAGAGATGCAGATAGACTCTGCTTACACCCCAGCTCTTCAAAGATTTCATCGCAGCGACTGACTCGGACAACAGCTCTCGTCTCCCCTGCGGACTCAGCAGCTCCGCAATGCCTGGCAACCGTATCTTGCTGGGACCAGCAAGTATCCACTGACCCACATCGACGTCGCTTGGATTAGTGATGCTTGTGACGCCCGGCGATGTGTCAGATCCCGTCAAGCTGCTCTCATCGAAAAGACGAGCGTACAACTACAATGTCAGGACAGCCCTTAGCAGGTAGCAGGCATAGCTTAGTGGGTGGCGTAGTTGTTTCGAATAGTTCAGAGTAGTCGCGCGGCATAGTAGACTGTCGTTCGGCCATGCGCAGAGCATCCCTCCACTTCTGTGCCACAGCAGCAAGCTCACGATCATCCAGGTGGTGATAAATTTGCCGCAGAGCAGCCACAGTGAGGTTGGTAGCTGGAGCATGAGAAGTCATCGGCGCAGTAAGACACAGAACTTTGTGTGTGAGCGATGCCTTCATGTCGTCCAAAGACGCAGTCTCTTGCTGAGAGTCTATGACATGCAGGATACTCTCCAATGCCTCCCGTGCTGGTGCGCGGTCTGAAATCGGCATGCCTTTGTGGCAACCGGATGGATGTCACGGCCTGGCTTGTTCCATGACTTCGGACAGGATGACCTGTTTACCAAAGGTCATTCGAGGACACCATCTGTGTAGTCGGGTCGACATGAGTAGAGCTGTGGTGATGAGCAAGGCTGTCAATCCTCCCAAAAGTCTGTATCACGTCAATTATCGTGGACAACCTATCTATACTGAAGCAGCTCACATGTCCACAGACGGAGCATTGGAACGGCCTTTCTTTAGTATGCGTACGAAGGTAACGCAAACAATGCTCGTGTCTCTGGAAAGTTGCTTCCCATTGCTCGCACGTCAGTTGTTCGGGTATGATGAATAGATAATGTCATGGCGGTCACGAAGGAAGGAGCAAGAGGAAAGGCGCAAAGTGGAGCCGGAGCTGGAGGGACCGAATCGTACATCTTCGGCACTGTCATTGAAAGACCTGGGAGGCAAGCCGCCAGCATGTTCGTTTGGTGCTGTGTTCTTGCCACTGGACATAGTTGTTTCGCTTAACTGCAAGGCTGTGTCAAGGTGCGAACGAAAGGTCTTAGATTCTTGTGCTTCGATGCAAGAGGGTTTGACAATCTCCATGCATACTTCCAAAAACTGCTTTGCTTGCCTCACAGCGCTAGATATAGAAGCAATAGGCCTGACGGTCGGGCTGAGCCGCCCATACCTTCACCCGAAAGCCGTGCAGAGAGTGTCTAACGCGGCCGCGTCTTCAAATCTTGTGCTCCGCCTTGATCTTGATCTATGACACACCCATCAGCATGCAGCATGTCTCAACATCAGAAGGTTGCTTACGTGGTAGAGTGGGGTGCGCTGCATCGCTAATCAGACACAATCTGCCTCGATGGAACACCGTTGGAGGATCTCGGAATGCTAAGCTCTACAGCTTCACGTCCTCCGTCAGACTGCACGTCCCTTGGAGCTCTGGACTGAAGTCCTCAATCTGCTTCACGAGATCGTCTTTGCTACCTGAGCGGAGCCATGAGGGTTCTTCAACTGTCATGTCTCCCCCTGGACACATCGGCATGGACATGTAACGAAAGCGGTAAAGAGACGCTGTCGCAATGGATTTGCTTAGATGCACGGTCAGTCAATCTGCTTTCATATGTTCGCCTTCACACTCCTGTGTTCATCCCGACCAGGTAGAGACTCGGACACTGTCCTCAATGCTATGTCTGTAACGAACACCACTCAAGACTGACTCTGAGAAAGCAAGCCTCTTGCATCGACAGACTTAAACACAGAGCCAGGTGTACTCCAACTCGTCTTCGTGGCATGACAACCACCATACTGGTTGTGCGAGAGCGGCCGTACCTTTCTTGGAAGAGTCGTACTCCAAGGCTCTTGATCGTCGCAGGTACGGAAAAGCTACAGGAAAGCGAGCCTATCTTCGAGGGTCTCAGCAGATGTGATACTTCAAAGATCCTCGAGCATGTCGAATACACTGTTGCATGTATTTGGAAGAGTGACAGTCTGGTCCTTGACCAAGATGGCACTCAATCTCTGAGCTGTGGTGCATTTCAGTCGGCGTAAGTGCTCTGCATTATTCGTTCTGCCGAGAAATTACGGGTGTAACCGAGTCGTTAGATGCTCGTTTGTTGACTGTGACGTGATCGAACGTGTTTATCCAGAAATCGTCGAGGCGCGCCGTATGGGTGGTGTTGACTTGCTATATTACAACAATATCGGTGGCATCCTTGTCCTGAGCTCGTTCGTGGGCCTGTATTTAGTCCAAGGCACTTAGCATTGACTAAAGCAGTACCAACGAGTGCGGCATACTGAACAAAAGAAACATAGTTGTGAAATCTACAGCGTATCACTAAGCTAGAAAATTCCAGAAATCGTATTTTGGAAGTAGCTGGCACTGTACAAGATATAGAACACACGCTTCCGCTACTCTTCCCTTCCAACTCCTCCGGATGCAAAACTACGCCATGTCTATTGGTTGGTCTTGCCTTGGTTGTTGGGCTTGGGAACGTAGTCGAGGACGCTCTTCTTCGCGGCGGGTGGGGTGTAAACGATCTTGCGGGTCTTGAGCGGTGCCCACTTGTACCTGTCCTATGTGTTAATCCCACAGTTCTACATACATCTCGTCCTGAATGTACTAACCTCTTTACCCAGACGCTGAGAGTGAACAACACACTTGTGACGGCCAGAACCTTCCAGCCCATCTTCTTGCGGTCATCCATCTCGGGCTCAGCAGTCCAGTTAAGGAACTCAACAACGTCCTTGGCCATCTGCGATGTCGAGGCAGGTGTACCATCCTCGTACTCGACCAAGTCGTCGTAAAGGACACGGGCCATGGCAATACCGGTTCCAGGGAAGTAGGGGTTGAAGTTGAGACCCTCCTGAACAACGGCACCCGCAGGAGGCTCCTCAGGGTAACCAGTCAACAGGTTGAAGATGTAGTCGACACCACCGTGGCGGGCCTTGACCATGAGCGATAGATCCGGGGGCAGGGCACCGTTGTTGGCAGCGCGGGCGGCCTCGTCGTTCTTGTAGGGAGCAGGCATGTAGTCGGAGAGCTTTCCGGGGCGCTTCTCGATCTCGCCCTCGTTGTTGGGCTCGGTGTCGTACTCGTTCTCCTCGGCAAGAGCCTTGGCCTCGTCGACGGTCATCATGTTGCCGACAAGCGATCGGTAAGGAACACGGGAGATGGAGTGGCAGGATGCGCAGACCTCACGGTAGACCTGGAAACCACGGCGGAGACTGGGACTGGTTAGAGCAGGAATCGGCTGACCGGAGGATTGGCTACTTACGCCTGGTGATCGAAGGTCTTGTTCCACTTGGTGTGCTCCCATGGGTACTTAGTGGGGTGAAGACTGTAGTTGTCCTGTCAGCCGGTGCGCGTTTCCGAGTTTCGCCTGCCACAATTTCGCCGCAAGCCATTGTCTGTCCGGGGAGCACTCACCCTTCCTCAGCAGGTGTCATGGCATCGGCGTTGCCTCCGTAGAGGTGCATGTACCATGCGACGGAGCCGATCGAGAAGATGGTGGCGCCAGCGGGGAGGGCGTTGTTCTTCCAGGAAGAGCCAGCTCCCTCGGCGGCGGAGGAGGTGGAGGCGGCGCGCTGTATCACCCAATTCGTCAGCAATTGTATCAATGGGCATTATGGGACCCGTGACCGATGTCGCAGGGCCGCAGAACGAGTTGTAGAAGCTCGCGGGAGCTGTGCGGGCGCGGGTCGTGAAGGACTTCCGGGGGTCGTACCGAAGCTGTCTTGCTGGCAGCATTGCGGGCTGCAGCGCCGGCGGTGCGCGCGTTACGCAGTGCTGATCGAGCCAACATGGTGATGTGAAGGTGGCTCGGAGCCTACGGGGAGGGGAGAGGGTCGATGGGGTTGACGGCGGTGGTGATACCGGACGTTGAGCGCAAGAATCTGGCAAGGAAGGCACGATGCTTGGCGGCTCGTTATTCAGCACGAAGCCCATTGGTTAGCCTTAGTGCGTCGCGCATTTTGACCATTCTCACTGGTCGCCATCTCAAATCATGAATTCATCGACTCCAGCTCACGAGGCCGTCCCGGAACTCGACCAGATGTACTTGCATGTATTCCCACGTATGTGCAGGTACAGCGTAGCCTTGGGGAGGGAATGTGCATGTTTTGCTCGGGTGTCACGATGCATGTGCTCCTGCCTACAATCAAGGGTCCTGCAAGAGCCATGCCGCGCCCAAGCAGACATGTCTGTCAAATGGCTGGATATCCGTAGCGCTTGTCTTGATACTGTGGACTTCACGCATGACTGCAGTCCAGCTGTGAGGCTCTATATGGGCATTGGTACCCACCCGACTTCTCCCGAGCAATCTCGAACACACGATTGCTGCACTTGAAGTCTGAACCGGGCGGACACATGCAAGACGAAGAACATGGCACGTAAGCCAGCTCTTGTATCTTCAAGCTGGCCGTTTCGTTGCTCGGGTCGTGTGATGAGGGGTGACAGTGCAGCTCATGCAGTGCGGCCAACAGAGTCTGCTTTTGGCAGCCACCATGTGAAGGCTCGCAGCTTGTGCAGAACAGCGGTCAGCACGAGGTCACTGTACGGTATGTCTGCAGACCGAGCAAAGGATGCAGGAGGTCAACATGAAGATCGGGGTCCAGGAATCTAACCTTGTTACAAAGGTTGATGATTCTCTTTGCGGTACGGATCTCTGCTACATGTACTGGCGCTTCAAGATGTTGCAATTCTTCTATACCCAACGACTCATGGAATTTCGTGAAGGGCTCAAACGAGTGCGGTTGGTCTGGCAAAACCTGACGACATGTCGCCAGACCCCAGCGCGTCCGTGGGAGGGGCGCGCTGGAGCTGTGCATTGCGTGTTGAATGAAGAGAAAAGATTGGCCGAGCGCGCAGTTTTTATGCCCGAGCTGTGAGACTTGGCGCGGTGCCTGCATACTCGCGCCTGCGTCCGGCAATCTTCCCCAGGGTTCGAGGGATCACTGCATCGCAGATAGACGAGCAGATGCGCGCCTTCAGGAACCATGGCGGTCTGCGCAGGGCAGATCATGCGCTCACTACAATAACAGGGCGCTTGCCCCGGCATGCAGCAGTCACCGCCTCCTTGCCGTTGTCTTATCCCTCCCGCAGCTTGCTACATACTCGGGCAAGCCCTACGGCCGTCTGCTACCCCACCAAGGCGTCTCGCATCACAAACACAACCCCGCGACGGACCTGCCAGCCCACTCGTCTCGCACCCCTCACCTCCGTTCGACACTGCTCCCACCGCCGCAACATGTGCAGACACGCTGGTGCAGACGTCCACTCGCATGTGGACGTCACCAAGTCCCGCGAGGTGCTGCCCGCCAATGTCAAGCCGGTCCACTACGACCTGACGCTGGAGCCAGACTTCGAGAAGTTCACGTACTGGGGCTCCGTGACTATTGAGTATGTACGCGCCCGTGAGGACAGCGAGGCATCACGCTGACCCTCCCAGCCTAGACGTCGTTGAAGACAGCACTTCGATCTCCGTCAACACCAACGAGCTCAAGATCCACTCGACGACAATCACCGCCGGCGACGAGGTCATCTCCAGCGACCCCAAGCTCACAAACGATGAGGAGAAGCAGCGGACACAGGTTGATTTCAGCCAGACACTGCCCGGCGGCAGCAAGGCGAAGCTCACCATGACCTTCACCGGTACACTCAACGACGACATGGCAGGCTTCTACCGCTCGTCGTCAAAGGCAGCAGACGGCTCAGACACCTGGATGGCCACAACACAGATGGAGCCCACCGATGCCAGGCGGGCCTTCCCCTGCTTCGACGAGCCGGCACTCAAGGCCAAGTTCACCGTCACACTGGTCGCAGACGACAAGATGACTTGCTTGAGCAACATGGACGTTGCCTCAGAGAAGCAAGTTGACTCGAAAATCATCAGCGGAAAGAGGAAGGCTGTCACGTTCCACCCTACCCCGCTCATGTCGACGTACCTACTGGCATTTATTGTCGGTGAGTTGAACTACATCGAGACCAACGAGTTCCGTCTGCCTATTCGAGTCTACGCGCCCAAAGGCAACGATATCGAGCACGGCAGGTTCTCGCTGGACCTCGCTGCAAAGACCTTGAAGTTCTACGAGGAGACATTCGACAGCGAATTCCCTCTCCCCAAGATGGACATGGTCGCCATTCCTGACTTCAGCGCTGGAGCTATGGAGAACTGGGGTCTGATCACATATCGTGTGGTGGACGTCCTCATCGATGAGAAGAACTCCAGTGCTACCACTAAGCAGCGAGTTGCCGAGACCGTACAGCACGAGCTTGCTCACCAATGGTTCGGTAACCTCGTCACTATGGACTTCTGGGAGGGTCTGTGGCTCAACGAGGGTTTCGCAACTTGGATGTCTTGGTACTCCTGCAACGTGTTCTACCCTGACTGGAAGGTTTGGGAGGGTTACGTTACAGACACTCTTGCCGGTGCGCTCTCCCTGGATGCGCTGCGCAGCAGTCACCCGATTGAGGTACCGATCAAGCGAGCGGACGAGATCAATCAGATCTTTGACGCTATTTCGTACTCGAAGGGGTCCAGTATCATCCGCATGATCTCAAAGTACCTTGGTGAGGATGTCTTCATGGAGGGTATCCGCAGGTATCTCAAGAAGCACGCTTACGGCAACACTCAGACTGGCGACCTCTGGGCCGCTCTCTCCGACGCTAGTGGCAAGGACGTCGAGAAGGTTATGGATATCTGGACGAAGAAGGTCGGTTTCCCTGTGGTCAGCGTCACGGAGAACGCCGACTCCATCCACCTGAAGCAGAACCGTTACCTTCGCACAGGCGATGTCAAGCCCGAAGAAGACGAGACTCTATACCCTGTCTTCCTTGCCCTGCGAACAAAGGACGGTGTCAACGAGGACGCTACACTTTTCGAGCGCGAGAAGAACCTCAAGCTCAAGGATACCGAATTCTTCAAGCTCAACGCTGATCACTCCGGCTTCTATCGTACTTCGTACACACCTGAGCGATTGGAGAAGCTCGGTGTTGCTGCTAAGCAGGGGCTTCTCTCGGTCGAAGACCGTGCTGGTATGATTGCCGATGCAGGGTCCCTCGCTGCCTCTGGTTACCAGAAGACTTCCGGTATTCTGTCTTTGCTTGACAGCTTTAAGCAGGAATCTGAGTTCGTTGTTTGGTCTGAGATCATCACTCGAATTGCCACACTGCGCGGCGCATGGATGTTCGAGGACCAGGAAGTCAAGGACGCCCTCAAGGCGTTCCAGCGCAACCTTTGCAGCGAAAAGGCACACGAGTTGGGCTGGACATTCACCGACAACGACGGCCACATCGAGCAGCAGTTCAAGGCGATGATGTTCGGCGCAGCTGGTACAGGAGACGAAGTTGTCGAGAAGGCAGCTTTCGACATGTTTGAGAAGTTCAAGGCTGGCGACAGGAAAGCCCTTCACCCTAACCTTCGAGGCAGCGTGTACGCCATTGTCTTGGACAAGGGTGGCAAGGCAGAGTACGATGTCGTTGAGAACGAGGCTGTCAGCGCCGAGACCAGCACCGAGCGTAACACCGCGCTGCGTGCCCTTGGTCGCGCCAAGTCTCCTGAGCTGATCCAGCGCACACTGAACCTCTGCATGAGCAAGGACGTCAAGACTCAGGACATTTACCTGCCGCTGTCTGGTCTTCGCGGCCACGCCGAGGGCTGTGATGCTCTATGGAAGTTCACCAAGGACAACTGGGACGAGCTCGTCAGGAGGCTGCCCATCAGCCTACCCTTGTTGAGCTCTGTTGTAGCCATTGCCACGTCGAGCTTCACACACCGCGAGCACATCGAGGACATCAAGGCCTTCTTCAAGGACAAGGAGACCAAGGGCTTCGATATGTCGCTTTCTCAGGCTCTCGACAGTGTCAGCGCGAAGGCTGCTTGGTTGGAGCGCGACTCTAAAGATGTCAAGGCTTGGCTCAAGGAGCACAAGTACTTGTAGATGGATGGTTGCATTTGCTGTCACCTAAGGACACATGGCCTTGAGCAGACTTGCATTAAGATAGGCAATTGTATAATAGAAATACCATAATAGACACATCACTCGCAGTCACATGTGTCTGGTTGTTGCTTTGGCATGTGAAGGATGAAAATGCAGGTGCGGTACTCAACAGTGACAATTCGGGTTAAAGTTGCCGTCAGCCTTCCGAAAGTGGAGACGCAACGTCAGCATGGGTTGTTTCCCCAACGCGCCATGCCACTAGATGTAAGGACAGTCAGTCAAGGCTGCAGGCCTGATTCTAGACAAGACACTCTCCGGGCTATGCTAGACTCGACGTTGACGCAAGCCAATTCACTCGTTTCGCACCTCAAGACCTTCCACCAGGCACTGAATTGCTCCCTGTCCTCGGTACCCACGATGCGCATCGAACCCACCCAACACGACGCTTTCGTATAGCAACAAACACCTTCGATAAACACACGTTGCTCGCCATAGTAGTCGCCGAACGCCTCCAATCGCAGCAAAGACGTCTCACAAGCTCTAGCCCGGCACACCGCAATGCATGACCCCGACCCCTCAGAAGCGCATCTGGATGCGCCTACTGCTTCTGAGGTCGAATCACTCGAATTATTCCGCCGTTCGCCGCACCCATACCTCCGTCACAGGGCAGATCTGAGCAGTGCTCAGTCTCCCGATCAAGGATCTAGTACCAATGCATCAGCATCTGGAACGCCTCCTCGCCCGTGCGACCGCGCAATATCAGACGAAGACCATAGGAAACGAAGGAAACGGAATTCACAATCGCCTAGTGAGAGCGGCACCGAGGCAGACGACGAAGGCTACCAATTCGTGAAGGCGTTGCCTGCGCCTCCCTTGAGGCCACGCAAGGGTCTGCGAGACAGAAAGGGATTGCGTGAGGAGGGGCTCAGTCCCCTCCTGACCCCGACGCAGATTGAGGAGGAAGCTCGCAAATACTCCGACGAGTATTTCCAGGACAAGAAACATGCATCACAACCTGGAGAAGCGTCTCCGACAGACAAGGAAGCAAAGGCTGCGCGGCAGAAGTACATCAAGAGGCGGCGGGCTGAAGTGATCAGGAGAACAAGTGAGACGGCGCTGTTGGCCGGCATAGGCTTTCTGGCTGTCAATGGCTGCGATTGCTGGTCAAAGCTACTTGAGTGGCATAGAGGTGGGTGTAGACACCACGTCAATAACGCAGAACATAGCTAATCTCATGGCAGCAGAATTCGCAACTCATGCTGCAGTCATGGCTGGCGCCATAGGATTATACCCTCTTCGACTGCTGTACCACTCGTGGGAAGCAAGCCCTCCCTCGACCCTACGCTTTCGTCAGCGAATACGGATACCCGCCTCCTTCGATCCAGCGCCGATGCTGTACCCTGCCATATTGCCTGCCTTAATCTCGATTTCTCTTTTCGCATCATACCCCAAACCATTACTAGCTAATATCATTCTTGGACTGGCTGCGTTGCCACCGCAGCTTGTACCCTTCGGCAAACCGCTGCTAGGCTACTCTCCGGCTCACTGGTTCATTTCGATCCTACCACTTCTGGCATCAGAAAACACCGATGTACCGTCAAGGCTGCTCGCGTCGCGACCATACAAGCTCAAACTACCTCCACCGCAGCAGGGACTCGACCCTGAGATCTTGACGGTGCTGTTCCCGTTACATCAAGCTTTACTTCCTCCATTGTATTACTTGACTACAACCAGCCTGTTGTCCACAGAGCTGCACTTACTCTCGATTGGCCTGATCAACCTCCTGCTCTTTGCGGTGTCCCCGCAGGCGGATATCCTTAAAACCCTTATGTGGCTTGGTGGCGTAGGACTTTTCGTCACTTGTGGAAAGGTGTTGAAGTGGGGTGTAGCACTTGCCAGAATCCCACGGTGGCGCTTCAGACGTGCTGGGCAGATTATCAAAAGCCAGCAGTCCTTCCTGCAGACTTTGAACGAGAGCCTACAGCCCAAACGGACCCAGAGTGCGGCTCGGGGACACGCGTCAGACAGTGATGCGGATGAGGACGACCCCATTTTAGGCGGCACTCTCCAGAAAACCGTCAGCGTCAAGCTGAACATGTTGAACACGGCGCGTAACAGCAACTTGACCAACGGACACGAGCCCCAGTCAGCTGTAGACGCGAAGAAGATTGGCTTTGATGACTCTACCAACGATGCTGGTCTGGCGAACGGCTTTGGACGAATGCGCAGGAACACACTTCCCGCATTGGTTGCTGACGACCATACATCGAAACATCGACTTTCGAGTCGGAAACGCTCAAAGTCCATCGCCCAGTCGTACCTTTCCCTGACACCCACCCAGGCCATGATCAGGAAATGGGTCTATGCAGGGTACTTCTACTTCATCGTTGTGTTGATCATTCTTGGGCCGCTGAGATTCATCATTGGCAAGTACGCACTTCGCGACCATGAGCCATTCGGCTGGGCGATCAGCTACCTCTTTGGCAACATCCAAAGAGTGCGCTGGGAAGTGTTTCATTGGAACCTCGATTGGTGGATCTCGCTTCCTCTCCTACACGATTCGGACGACTTGGTACAAGCAGCTGCAAGCCTTGGGCCAGCAGACTACATCCGCACCATCGTTCTTGGAGAAGCGAACACCAGGCTCCTACTTTGTGTGTACTGCGTCGGCACAATTGTGGTTGGCCTCCTGTCGGTGTTCTCTCTATCCGCAGTTGTCGAAGTCGATACACGCAGGAAAGTCTTTCACGGCACCATGGTAGCCATGCTTCTGCCTACCATCTACATCGACCCATGCTTCGTTGCGCTGGCACTCGGTCTCGTGCTCGCTATCTTTCTGCTCCTCGACCTCATACGCGCAAGCCAGCTCCCGCCTCTGTCACGACCCATCGCCACTTTCTTGACGCCATATGTCGATGGACGAGATCTACGCGGGCCGGTTGTCGTCTCCCACATATTCCTGTTGATCGGCTGCGCCATCCCTCATTGGCTGTCCCTCGCAGGCGTTGAGCGCGCGGGCGAAGACCCCTGGCAAGGCTGGGAGGTCACGTCGCGAGATGTCAGCATGGTCGCCGGTGTTGTCTGCGTGGGAATGGGCGATGCAGCAGCATCGCTTATCGGCAGGCGCTATGGTCGACGCAAGTGGCCTTGGGCAGGTGGGAAGTCACTTGAAGGCTCACTGGCTTTCGCTGTGGCTGTAACGATTGGCCTTGTGCTTGCTAGAGTCTGGCTACACTTTGGCTGGGGCGATGCCAATGCGGCGCCGAAGACGCCGGTGGAGCTGACGGTCGATGCAGTCTTCACAGTTGGCAAGGCTGCGCTGTGCGCCGCAGGTGCGAGTCTCAATGAGGCAGTGCTGACGGGCGGTAACGACAATGTTATCGTGCCTGTTGTGCTGTGGGTGCTGGTTAGAGGGGTTAGACTGTAGTTGCATAGACCGACAATACATCAAGTCAAGACTAATTGGGGTCGTTGCCTCTGGCTCAGCAGCAAGCAGGTAGTGACGCTCAACCCACGACATGCCAAACGACTTATACTTTTCTGAGCCACTCGCTTTATGAGAGCCTTTACACCTGTGGTGGTCTTCTAGAGAAATATTGACTTACAATTGGCATACAAGTGGGCACTGGATCGCTCCCATGACCCGGGTCGGTGTCCTGGCCTTCAAAGCATGCGCCACTGCATGGGTATCGTTTGCCCTTCTCTCTAGCGGGAAGCTGCAACTGTCATGCCTCAAACATATGAAGACCACACTCCCCGCTCCCTTTCGCACCCGTTTTTAGACCCCCCCAACCACTCAGGATTTACTGCACAGCCTCACGATTCGCTAAACCTCACCGCATCCGTTCACCGACTCTCCAGCCTTCCGTCCAACACATCATCAGACCGTTGCCCTTCAAACCCCAACCTCGTTCAGCAACTCCACTTCCAGCCAATCATGCCAGTCTACACGCCCATCGAGGACTTTGTCGCGCAGCTTCCCGAGCCCGAAGACGACCCATTCTTCCTCGATCTCGTTGCATCTCTGCAACCAGGGGTTGATCAGGACATCTCCGACAACGACAACTTCTTTGAGGATTATCTCGAGCCTCCAGCTCAAGCTGTCTGGGATGAGTTGGAGCGCGGACCGTTCCAGGGCCTTCTCGATCAGGATACTTTCAGCCTCGGCGCTTACGTGCATGATGAGCCAGCTGGAAACGGGTAAGTAAAAAAAAGAGACATGCTAACGGAGAGGCGGCAGCAATAAAAAGCTTGAGACCAGTCGACACGGCGCGTATGACCAGCCTAATCCGCCACATTCGGATATCAACCCCATGTCAAGCGTAGTGGACGGTCGCTTAGTTTGTTCGGTCACAGGCTGCCACAAGTCATACAAGCGTCGGGCTGAGTGGTCTCGACATGCACTGACGCACACGAAAACTCGCGACTTTAGGTGTTCAGGGCAAAACTGTCGCAAGGCTTTTACGAGGAAAGACAAGCTCGTAGACCATATGCGTGCAGGGCATGAGGTGGATGCCTTATTCACGTGCCTCAGGCCCGGATGTGAGGTCTTACTCACTTTGGACATCTTGCCTATCCATGTTCAGGAATTCGCGTACATGCAGAAGCATCGCAAATGCCCCATGCCGCGTTGCAAGTTCAGCATAACCGATGTTGGGTCAAGATCTCTCGACAATCTTCAAGCACATCTCCGCGAAGCTCACGACACTCGCGGGCGCCAGAAATTCGCCGACACTCTTGCTACACGAGGGTATAACTTTGAGCATGCGGAAGTCATATGCCCGTTGTGTCCTGAGGCATCGCTGTTCAAATGTCACGAAGACTTCTGCGAGCACTTCGTGGTGGAACACTGTCCTGATGTGAGCGAACGTTTCATCGACATCGAGAACTTCGATGAGCAGGGCGAGATGCGAATGAAGGAAGTTTTCCCTTCTCTGTTTCGAGGTTATGGCAATGGGAACACTCTCCGAGCTATGCGCGAGTGCAAGGTTGTCACCGACGAAGTGCGCATCCACTGCCGCACCATCTTGAGTCTGTGGCCAGACTTCGAGGACCATCCTGTCTGGGGCAGTCTGAAAACCTGCTAAGGCTATGTCGTCTTGAAAGTATCAGGAGGATCAGTCATGGATGGAACCTGCCACCCGTCATTCGACTCGGTTTGATTTCGTTCGACTTGTATTCGGTAGTCAATATGCGTGTCTGAAGTTGTTCGGGGTAGAGAAGTCTGATTTGAATCTGAACTCGATTTATATGCTCAGCACATCGCAAGATCCAAATGCAACGAATGATGATATTCACATAAGCACACCGGCATCGTTTCAAGTGTACCACGTCACCTTGGGTATCTCATCCAGTAGCTGAAACCTCCCTAGCTCGCGGTTCTTGTACGCCACAGGATCGTGCAGAGTATGCGTACGAATGTCTCGCCAGAACCTGTCAAGACCAACTTTCTGGCTGGTCGCCTTTGCGCCTGTCACTTCGAAGACACCTGCCGTGACCCTGAGACCGGTGTCGGTGGTGACTACCTTGGCACTTGCTACCCACTCAGCCAGCTCACCTCGCTCGCGTGCAGTCAGCTTCAAACGCGTGTCAAGATTGCCGGAGTAGGTTGCGTAGACGTTGTTGGTTTGTTCTCCTGCACTGTCTGCAAGCGCGACCGCAGCACGCAGGTGGGCGTGGAAACTACCGTAGCGCTCAAGGATGTAGAATTCGTCGGTTGCGCGCTCTTTATTCTGTATTGATGTTAGCAATCCGAGTATCTCCGGATGCCAGGAAGGAGAATGCACTCACGTCTCCACCATACGGCCATGCCCTCGTACCCTTGACCGTGTATTTAGAAGCGAACTGCTGCGCACCCAAAGCGATGCCAAGGTAGAAGTTACTGAACACTAGCTGAATGGTCGGTAGCAGCAGACTCGCGAATGGAATGCCCAACACCTTCGGATCCGGCTTCTTGGTCCTCACATCCCAGCCCAGCGCATCTTCCCACGGCACGGTCACGTTTTCGATCCTGACACTTCCACTCTCCGTCAATCTGAGTCCGATGTTGTTCCAGTCATGGCTGAACTGAATTCCAATCTGATCTGTCGGTACAAAGGCGAAGATGTGATCACCGGTGCCGTTAAAGTCGCCTTCTAGCACTGTGAGATCAGAGATGACACCGCCGGTATTGAAGTGCTTGAAGCCATCGAACACAAGCTTTCCTTCCTGGGTGGTGATCTTGAGATCATTGTCTCGCGGGTTTACGGCGCCGCCGATGAAGAAGTTGTTGTTGATGATGAGCTTCTGGTAGCGGTCTGCTTGCTCCTCTGTACCGACGACATTGGCAGTGGTGCTCCAGAGGAGGTGGTAGCCAAGCAACATACCAATGGAGCTGAGCTCGTCAGCACTAGTCCATCTCATCGTGAAGTGGTTACCTACCCATCCGCCTCAGCGACCTTGCGGATGGCTTTGTAGCCAACACTCCAGGGCTGCTCACCGCCTCCGTACTTCTTTGGACCGAGTATCCTGAGTAGACCGGCGTGCTTCAACAATGCGATCTCAGCGCGGGGAGACTTATTCTCCTGGTCTCGCACTGCGGCGTCGACGGCGAGGACATCTGCGACGTCCTGAGCGCGCTGGAGCCAGGCGCTCTCATCTTGAGGCAATTGACCCCATGCCTCTTCGTACTGTGCGTAGATAGCAGGGTCACGATAGGCAACGTCTTTTGCATTTCCATAGCTGATGCCATTGATGTCGTTCGTGCCGTTAGTGGAAGCCATGATCAGGTGTTGTAGTGGAGTGAGGTTCAGGCAAGAACAGAACGGTGCATGCCAGCCTTCATATGACCGTATACCCCGAATCTCGCTGGTCTTGCTTCATATTGCGTGCTATGCACCCACGTTTTGCCCATCTCGAGTCGTGCGGGGCTCCAATATCGGCGGCTTCAGGGCGGTGGAGGAGACAATTCCGCGACTACCTCGAGCAGGTCCTGATAGATCAAGGTACAGCCGATGCACACCGATTTGCTGATTTGACAGGTGTCAGAGACGTGGTTGCTGCAGTGCTTATCCAAAGAGATGCTTTGGGAAGGCACTACTAGAGACTGCTCTAGCTAGATTGGCTCTAGCTCTCAACCTATACTAACCGCTGCTCTCGCAATCATTCATCGCAATCACCTCATCCTCCGCAACTTTATCTACATTTTGATCGGCCGCGTACCCCACATTTCCTCAATAGTCATTTGAGACCGGGAAAGCCCGAGATCTGCTTTCGGTCTTCCATTTAGCCGTGCGTACCCTGGATCCAGGGAATACTTCATGCTCTCTTCGTCTTCGCAAAGTACCGAGATGTGTCACCCAATGGCAGCTCCACAATCGAGTCTTTCAAAAGTAGATGGAAGGTGAGATACCTTTCAAGATCAGCATGGTTCATGTGAAAGTTTGACAACTTGGGACTTGCCACCCAATAAGTCCGGACACGAAGCAGAAGCCTCCTCCTCCTTTCTTGAGTGCGATGGAAGCTGCGATATGGCCATCTGCGAGTGCAAAGTAACTCGATGCGACAAGCAAGAAACCAAAGACTACCGTGAAGAAGATCGCGATATAGATCAGGTTGGTGGGTAGCGAGGCGACCAGGAAGACCACTGCAAAGACCGTCCACAGAATCATGAAGAATCCTAGCGCATTGTTGAGCTCGATGGTATTGTCGCCATAAGCTTCAACAACGCCAAATGCCGGAGTCAGTATCGCGCCGTAGCCTGCGTAGAATAAACCGAAAGCACTGAAGACAGTATACGCGAATCCGTTGCCAGCAGCGAGCTCCCACTGTGCGGTGATGAGCAGACCAAAAGCTGCAGCGAAGAAGAAGTTGGCGACGAAGACGTTGTTGGTTGTCACGCCGCGCCATTCCATCAGGCTCAGTGACAAGGTGGTGAGGGTTGTTGCGAAGACGCCGATGGCGAGTGCGGTCTGTTGTGGTCAGTGTTTGCTGAAAGCTCAATGCGCCTGATCGATCACTTACACCAGAGCCTATGCTCTTTGGTGCGACCCTGTTTGGGTCATTACTTTCGATCGTGGGTTGTTTCTCGACGTCATTGAAGTTGGCCCGTGATTTGTCGTCGAGCCGCTCGATGCTGTCGGTTGTCGATGAAGATGCCATATTGACGGATACAAAGTACTGAGAGATTCTGGGAAGCTTTCTCACACACCTAAGGCTGCATATATACAACACGTTCAAAATGCTCGAGTACAGATGTATCGATATAGGCGTACATGGCGCGATATTGACTACCCTAAATGCCTCAACGTGAGATCTTCACTGGCCATGAACCAGGTCCAGTCTTGATCGACCGCACTGTACTCCAAGGGTTAATTGATCTTGCGTTCGAGTGCTTGGGTTGCGTGACCTCTCCCGGTCATTGCGCGACAATACTAAGAGATTGCCTCATCCAGACTCGCCGAGTACTGTCCGACGAAAGACCATGCATAAACAAGACTACACTACAGCAACTAGCAAGGCACACGCAATCGATGCCAATACAATTGGTGCATATACGGGGTTCTGACTGGCAGTTCCTGTGAATTGCGCAGGCGTGGACGTAGTCGCAGGTCCACCACCGATGCCGCTCCAGATGTAGTTACCAGCACCAGGTTGGCTAGTGCTCGCAGGTACTCCTCCAGTCAAATCGACCGTTGAAGATCCTATAACAAGCTGTGTTGCGGAAGACGCGAGCGAGACCGTGACTCCGTTGACCTCAGTAGCGCTCCCAGGAAGTAAAGTATCACCGTTTGACAAAATGACGCCTCCTGCAGTCCCAGTAACATACTGGATCGGCACAGTTGTTGAGGCGATGGTGACCACAGTCGCCGGTAAATTGCCCGTAGGAGCAGGTGCTACAAGGGGTATCGTCGTGGTAGACGACTCCCCTAGAACAACGAGAGCGCTCTCCGTCGACTGCAGCGAGAGGACTTGTGAAGAGTAAGTGACGACTTCGCCAGGTCTCAGAGTGACGTCACCAGGCAGTACGACGGCTGGTGATGATGACTGGAACGATACAGCGACTGTGTTCGAGCCTAAGACGAAAGCCGACACGGGCATCGGCGTTCCTGCAGGCAGTTTTGTGGGTACCTGAGGCTGAGGCTGAGACTGAGATCGAGAAGATGCAGGCTGACCTTGTGAAGGCTGAGAAGGTACTGACGGTGCGTGGGAAGATACTACCGCTGGCTGTGAAGGAGCCACTGGTTGCTGTGGTGCTGAAGGTTGCGAAGGAGCTGCGGGCTGTGACGGAGATGCAGGAGGCCGTTGAATCGACTCAGCAGGTTGAGTTACAGAGGTCTGTGGTGGCACACTCGAGGGACGAGGTGCTGGTGTAGCAGTCGTGATCGCAGGAAGTGGAGTGAGTGGGGTGTTCAACACACCTTTGACAGTCACAGTCTCCGTTTGGTGGTCTGTCAGAGCTTGCATGGGGACATGCACCTGAGGAGCACCCTCTCCGTTGACGAATGAGCAGCTGGCTACGTCAAATGGAGCAGAGTTGAATTGCTTAATTCGGGACAACAACTTGGAGTTGAAGTCCTGGTCGAAGAGGATATTGAGCTCTTGAGCCGTCAAAAATGGTATCGTCTCTGATTGCGGAGGGAAGGAGTAGATCGGAGAGCCAAGGCCACCATCCAACCATGATGTGCCGACTAGATGACAGCTCGAGCCAGAGTCAGAGGGAGAAGACGTTAGAGTACCTGTGTGTACTTCGATATCACCTACACCATAGAAGTTCGCTGGTGATGTTCTGTACATCTGGTCAGAGGCCACTTCTATACACGACCAAGAAGGAAATAGGTGACCTACATGATTGGCCCACCAGGGATAGATAGTGTGGATCCATACACAGGGATTGATGTGCCATATATACCGAAGACTAGATCTGGTATGGAAAGAGAATCGGTCGCAGGGGAGCTGTCAATAAGAGTCGTTGTCTGGCTGACAACTGTATCGTTATACTGTGTGAACTTCGTGATCACAGTCGCAGTCGTCACGCTGTAAGTGGTATTCCACCATTCACCGATCGCAACTCCCTGTGGGCGGAGGGCGCAACAGAAGTTGGGCGCTATGGACGCCGCGCTCGAGGTAGATGAAGTGTTATAATATCCGGATGTAGGCTGGATAGGCGTCATGGTTTCTGGAGTGGTTAGTAATCTTGATTTGATATTGACTATAGCTCATTACGTGAGGTACTCAGACCGTGTACCACTCCCGCTGCGGTTAAGGCTGAAATAATTGCCAGATAGTCGGGAAACCGCATGTTGTGTTGAGACGAAAGTCGGGGGGAAATGAGGTTTGGCACGAGGCTGCTGCAAATGTGTGTGACAAACGAGCCCCAGAGTGCACTTGTACACGACCTTGTTACCCGTATATGCTCCCGAGGAGATTGCATGGCTTGAATTCTTGCATAAAGCTTGAGACCTTGACATGGTCCAAGGCGGTAGCGCGGAATAGCCCACTTCAATCACCATTTGCCTATATGGGGAGGCTAATGCACTGGAAGAGCAGGCCTGACCAGTACCAGTGTGCACTTAGCGGGTCGACATACAGGACCTCAGGCTGGACCGGTTCTTCGAGCAGCCTCAGATAAAAAGCTAAAAACGAAGTATATTTGCAGAGAGGGGTTGGCGGACGGTGATAGGTGGGTATAGGTAGTAAGGCTGAAGTTTGATATCGCGTTGCTGCAGCCACGATCTAGCGGGCTGGCTCGACCCGGTCTCCGATCAGCCACCAAACCTTACTGGAAGCGAGCTGAAGCCTTATGACTTCGGCACATCCATTGTAATGCGGAGCCGTAAGTTTACCTTCAGTTCGACAAAATGGAAATTGATGCAAGTGTTCCTGCGCCTTTTGTGTTCTCCCCTTCGCAGTCATGGGATGGTAACGACGGGAGTTGGTCGACTTTCATCTTTCGCATCGGCACGCCTTCGCAGACCTATAAATTACTTCCCTCAACCGCTGGCCAGGAAATATTTGTTCCTGTTCCAGAAGGGTGCACACCAAATGATCCACCGACATGTGGTGCGTCGCGCGGCGCATTTCCATTCCAAGGGCTACAAACAGGTTTCAAGTACAACGAGTCTTCCACCTGGAGACAGATCGGCATATACGATCTTATCCTGGAGTCGCAGCTGAACTACATGGGAAACGGGTTATACGGCCTCGATACAGTAGGGCTGATGGTAGATGGCAATGCGACTTTCGAGAACCAGGTTGTCGCTGGTATTGCGACCAAGGCGTACTATCTGGGCATCTTCGGCTTAGGTCCCAAACCATCCAACTTTTCAAACTTCGAGAACCCTCAACCAAGCTTGATGCAGACGATGAAGAATCAGGAGGTTATACCGAGTGTCTCGTTTGCGTACACCGCTGGTGCATCTTATCGTCAGTACCATCCTTGCAAGACAGAATGCTCATGAACTTACACACATAGGTATACCGAAGACACTTGGCAGTCTCACACTCGGCGGATACGACTCTTCCAAGTTTCAACCATCCTCAAATGCTTCTTCGTTCCCGTTCAGTGCTGACGACTCTCGAGTCCTCAGCGTTGGAGTTCAAACGATCACAGCCACTGGTACTCTCAAGGGTACAGTGACGCTGTCAAGCTCCTCAACTCCTGTCAACGTCTTGATAGACTCCACGGTCCCACACCTGTGGTTACCGCGGGCGGTGTGCGATGCTTTCGAAGACGCTTTCGGCCTGACGTACGATCCATACACCGATCTTTACATTTTCAAAGACTCTGCGAAACACAGCGAGCTCTTGCAGGATAAGCCATCGGTGGTGATCGCCCTGGGAAACGATAATGACCCAAGCAGATTGACCCAAATCACACTGCCATTTGCAGCGTTCGATCTTGAAGCTTCGTACCCAATCTATCCAAACGCGACATCCTACTTTCCGATTCGGCGAGCTGCAAACGATTCACAGTACACTTTGGGCAGAGCGTTTCTGCAGGAGGCGTATGTGATCGCAGACTACGAGCGTTCAAACTTCTCGGTACACCAGGTGTTGTCAGACTCCCAAACCCAGAAGATTGTCGCCATCCATCCGCCAAATTCGGCACTGATCGACACGTCTCCCAGACCCAACAAATCCCTGAGTGCAGGGGCCATTGCTGGCATTGTCATTGGTGCAATAGCCGCACTCGCGCTGATCGGCGCCTTGATATGGGTTTCCTGTTGTGGCAAGAAGCGTAGGACTTCCGAGTGTGACTCCGGTGGAGAGCAGGTGGAAGACAATCCGGTCGAGTTCTACCAAGAAGATGTGAAGCAAGAACCGGGCTCTGCGAAGCTGGGCGAGTCGCACGCAGAGCTGGATTCATCAGGCATCTGTCTGATGTCCGATGATGCCCAACATCGTACATCTGATCAGAGCCCGGTGAAGTTCGAGGAGCCGCATGCGGAGCTGGATTCATCACGTATCTTCCTCATGTCCGATGACGCGCAAAGACATGAAATGCCAGCATAGAAACCCTAACTAAATAATCCAGTGATCGATGCTACGCGACCTGGGTAGCTGGTGTTCAATCTGACCGTATGTCTTGTGCAGTGCGAGGTTCCAACCAGGCTTGGACGGCAGCAAAGTCCTTTGCCCACACGACCTGCCATTCATCGGCTTCTCTCCAGTCTGACAAATGTGGACAGTGAACGCCCAAAGATTCTAATCGCTCGGCCAGCTTCTTCTGTGGGCTACCGATCGGCTCGCCGCGGATGCATATGCCCAGATCTGCTTCGAGCAGGCACTCGATATCCGTCCAGCTGTCGCCCATGTATATGATTGGTCTGTTGTCTTGCTCCCGTAAATGTGTCAAGTACTCCAGCTTGTCGCTACTCGAGATAATGGTCATTTCTGAACCATTTTCTGGACTGATCTTGCCTTGTGAGACGTGGTTGCTTTCGATACCATCAAGCTCGTTTGCGTATATTGAGCTCTTGTCGATAGATACACCTGCAGCTTTCAGGCACGAGCTGATAAAATGACGGCTCCAATTTACGCTCAGGAGATCCAAAGTGTCGTGGCTTCTCGTCTGCTTCGACTGCAGGAAGTCGGCGAACCCATTGCGTATCTCGACCTTCTTTGAGTTGATGACATTACTTGCGCCCTCCTCCAGTAGCTTCTGGGTCAGGTCTGCAAAGATACCGGACGCCGAAACACGAGCGAGGCTTGCCTGCTCAACGCTTTTCAGTGATTGCAGGAGCCTCCTCTCCTCCTGGACGGTCGTGGGTAGCCTGCCGTCGGGAGCAAGCTGCCCCAATGCCTCGGTATAGTGGGTCATGTACGCTTCTGAGACGCGCTTCCATTCTTCGTGTACAGGCGAGTCGGGCTTGGCAGAGGCTGCAATGCTGACAAGAGCATCGAGTGTGTCACGCCGAGTTATTGTACCGTCCCAGTCCAGGATCCAGTGAATCGGCTGATGTATGTTGAATCCAGGCTTCGCAGTCATTGTGTAATGCAGTTGTGCGGGTGCGCGGAGTAATTGCGAGATCGCGGGCAGAGTTCTTGACGCTCTTGAAAGTGATCGAAACATTCAATGGATGTGGTGTTACCATGGCATGCAAGGTCGCCGTGACGTTTGTTTACAACAGCTCCAAGTAGTGGAAAGCACGATGCAGACTGATCACGTGCCCAGCTGCAGCACATTCACGGACCACGATTGTGTAGTCAGCGCCAGCCGGAAAAGCGATTGACTTGATGCTGCAAGCTTCAATTGTTCTTGAATGGCTGTGAGATCGATCTGATTTGTCACTAATTGCTGGGTAGGGCTGTGGCAGATTGACAAACAATGTGGCTGCGTCACTACACGGTAAGAGTAAAGACCGAGTCTCACGCGCTGCTCGAGAGCTTCGGAATTTGCTTAGCCCAGACTTTTGAAGCTTCTCGAATTTTGAAGTTGGGCAATCGAGTGTCGCGGCGCTGAGATAGCCGATATGAGTGTTGACGTTTTCGACTTTCAAGATCGTGGCGAGGCGTCGGCGGCTGCATTTTCCGGCTCTCCCCGAGGCTTTTCCAGCGTGCGCAATAATAGGCTAGATCTCATTGGCCGCACCTCGCCCGAGGCTCCTGCCTTAACAACTTCGATGAACGCAACACACTGACACCAAGACATCCCGCACTCTCCACTCCACACAACCCGCAATGGCCTGCACACGCACTTTTGCCCGTCTGGCTACGAGGCGGACAGGTAGGCACCCCTTGCACACCAGCCATGCGCGCCATTGAGCCCTGCTGACGCCCACGCAGCCCTCCGCCCGGCAGTCTTCTCGCGTGGTTTCGCCTCCGTCACCGACACGGTCGCCCGCGAGCCCATCTCGAAGGTCGCCGAGGCCATCAACCCAGAACCCTCCAGCAAGATTACGCCGGAGAGCAAGACATCGACCAAGCACGAGCCCGAGCCCGAGAAGGATGCGCAGACAAAGACCTTCCACATCTACCGATGGAACCCTGACGAGCCGTCCGCGAAGCCCAAGATGCAGTCGTACACGCTCGACCTGAACAAGACCGGCCCTATGATGCTGGATGCGCTCATCCGCATCAAGAACGAGGTTGACCCCACCCTTACCTTCAGGAGGAGTTGTCGTGAGGGTATCTGCGGTAGCTGCGCCATGAACATCGACGGTGTCAACACCCTGGCCTGCTTGTGCCGCATTCCCACGGACACCGCCAAGGAGTCGCGCATCTACCCGCTTCCCCACATGTATGTCGTCAAGGACCTTGTCCCTGACATGACGCTCTTCTACAAGCAGTACCGCTCCGTCAAGCCGTACCTGCAGCGCACCACTCCTTCGCCTGACGTAAGTATTAGTCACCCCTGTCAAAAGTCAATTGAGCATTACTAACAACAAACAGGGCCGTGAGTACCGTCAGACTAAGGAGGATCGCAAGAAGCTCGACGGTCTCTACGAATGCATTCTGTGCGCCTGCTGCTCGACATCCTGCCCGTCGTACTGGTGGAACCAGGAGGAGTACCTCGGACCCGCCGTTCTCCTCCAGTCGTACCGCTGGATTGCCGACTCGCGTGACGAGAAGAAGGCCGAGCGTCAGGACGCCCTTAACAACAGCATGAGCTTGTACCGATGCCACACCATTCTCAATTGCTCGAGGACATGCCCCAAGGGTCTCAACCCTGCGCTCGCGATTGCTGAGATCAAGAAGAGCATGGCTTTCACCTAAGTGCGCAATTGGATTTCAAAGAGTGGGAAAGTAGGAAGAAGAAAGAGTCGAAGACGATTAGCATTCGCTGTATGCACCTATATCGACTTTCAGTTGGTGTTTTGAGTTAGGCCTGTATTTTTGGAGACATGTACGCGAACCAATATATTCACATTCTACCAAACGTCTGGATTTCAAGGGTATTGCAGTGTCGTGCTGAATTGATACGTCTTGGCGGGTATCTATACGACAATTTGTTTGCTGATACGAGTAACAGTTCACGATTTCCCTTCGATCGCAAAACTCTAAGTAACTGCACTGGATACCTCCTCCACATCACTGGGGATAATAACCCGAGCTGAGAGCTGGTCCGGCACGCTCTCACCTGGTCGTCCGCCAGGAACCCCAAACCATCGATCAGGGTTCCTGCACCCCAACTCCGGTCTCCTCGCCAAAATCATCGCCCTCTCCGCCCTCATCTCCACAAGCCTCATATAACTCAGATCGGGATCCCTCCTATATGGCTCTACACTGCCCACGTACCACCTTGCCCACTCTCCATAACTACTTGTCCTACACCCCCTACACGTCACCCCGTAAAAATCGAGCGTCTCTCCCACTATCTCCGCACGATGGCTCAACCCACATGTCGTACACACGTGCAGATATCTCACTTCCTTGCCACCCGGTGCAGGCAGCGCGCGCACCATGCCCCACGGCAGCAGGGACAGGACTTCGCTAGTCAAGCAGCCGGGGCACAGGATCGCGTCGCAGCGAGCGCAGGTTAGGTGTTTGAACGGAAAAGCGCCGGTGAAATGGATGAGCCTGTTGGGGTGCTGACAGCTGCAGTAAAGCCACAGCCCATCGCCTATCTCCGCGTCGATGCGTAGAGCTCGCATGTGAGGGTATCGGTGCTCCAGAATGAGGTCGCAATGTGTTGCCGGCTCTGCGGGGGTGCGCGAGTCGTAGTCTTCTTGCAGGCTGAGGGCGTGGTTTGGTTGGTGGCGTGCGGGATGATCTTTTAAGGGTGCGTAGGCTTGGTGGGCGACGTTTTGAGCGGCGTGCTTAATTTGCCGTGGTTCGATCTTGCCGACGAGATCTTTCAGCTTGACGCATACTGATAGTGGGCGCGAGAGGAGGAGGCTGCGTCGGTGCATTGTACTTTGAAGGAGCAAGTTGGGTCACGTACTTTGATTAGCCAAGTGCGATTAATGGTGCGAGAACTGTACTGGGAATTCCCATCCTTAGGGCACTTCAAGATAGGAAGCAATGACTGGTCGTGGCTCCCTTTCACTGTGTGGGTGTCGAAATTTTTTAAGATGGGGGTCACACAACCTTTTTATGCCCACAGCTTCACTGCATATCTAGGCCGAGGAGATCTGTTCCAAATTTTGCTGCTACGTTTGAAGGTAGCGTATTGGCTCTCATCTTGGACGCCATGCGAAGGCATGTACGTGGTAAAGACACGTAAGTTCAGCCTGTGTGATACAGGCGTAACATTGTCATCATCGTCTCTAGCTCACTTAGTTGCTAAAGTGCGATCGATGCCATCGATTTATGAGTAGATATCGCAGGTGCAAATCAGCTCGCACGCTCCTACGACGCGTTTGCTTGAGCGCGTTGCATGTTGTCCAGCGCATGCGCAATCAGCTTGGGTGTTGTGCCACTACCAAAGTGCGACTGGCACTCTAACAACCCTTGTCTCCAGTGATTCCAACGCTCGAGAGTGCTCTGCTCTGCTTGAGAGTCCAAGATTTTGGACCACAACTTGTCTGCATCATAGACAATCCAGATACACGCCAGACGTACGGCAAGCTCGGAAGGCCCGCCCGCACTGCCATCTCCCTCGAGCGCCCAAGTAAAGGCCGTCAATGCCCACGACTGAGAGAAATCCAGTGGAGATGGTGAGTCTGATGTGTTGGCGTCGATCTGAGCAAGAAAAGCGGTCAGGTTCTCCCACTTCCGTGCTTCTTCCTGCGTATAGTCCTGTTCTTGACCATCTAGACAGTATCAGCATTGTCACTGGTTATCGAAAACAGAGTCTCACCGAAAGAACCCATTTCGTCTGCGATGGTGTATCCAAAGGTTGGGAGGTCTTGCCAAATGACACCCTCGCCGTCCTCAAACGCCAATGGCGCGTCTGTGCTTGAGTCGGTCAGAACGACAGACCGAAGAGCCAGCAGAAGCTCGATCAGTCGACTTTGATGTTCTGGTGCAGTGCGAGCGGCCAGCTCCAAGAAGCAGCAAGCAGTGACCCAGCAATGGTTGCCTATCTCCTCTTCGAGGGCAGCTTTGTGGGTGAGGTCTACGAGCTGGTGGATGGCATCCTCGAGCGTGACCTCTCGCGATTGCGAGAATACGTGAACTAGTCTGAACTCAGGCTTCTGTTCTAATTCGAGGACCCAGCTTGCGTGTGCAGCGCGGGTCTTCTCTCTGTTCAGTGGAGAGTCTGGCGCAAGATCGAAGGAGTCTGCATCAGAGCCTGCAATCATTGTCCGATCAGCCATGATTATCTGCGCACTACCTATGATAGACAATCTTTGAGAGATTAGTGGGTTTTGGTGACAACGTTCAGTGCAGCGGTGAGGCTCTGGACGTGCAGAAGGTTGGAGGATCCACCAAGCTTTTCATTGGTTCGCTTAGCGAAGATGAATGTCTACGGTGTGTAAACACACTATCTGACCGTCTCGAACACGAAGGCTTGAGTCTTGCATTGCTAGATGTTCTGTTGTTACCCCTCTATCTAGGTGGAAGGCATTTTGGTGGCTCCGTGGAGCTGCCGCGTGCGGTGTTTGTCTGTTTTGGCAGCGTGACCTCGCCATCGGTATGTAATCATGTTGCCTCAGATCCCGTCTCTTCTCCTCTTCACTCTTCTTAATGTTACAAATACAAACTTCAGCTTTCTTTAACAGTCCCCTGCACTTTGCCAGGTAGTTTGACAACAGTCTGAGCCCGCTCATGACTTGATCGCCAGCCAGACCCGTCATTTGTTCGTTCCACCTTCCAGTTCGCCACAAATGAGTGGAGATGCAGCGCATGCTCATCATCTCATCTGTGATTGCAGAGAATCGTCTGAGAAGCAAGGGTTAATAACCTCGTGGAGGTCCCCCTGGGCTGAGCTCGCATCTTACCGCGATCCGATGGTACTGGCAGACCTGTTCTGTTAGCTAAGACGAGCTCTGAATGGCTCTTTCAGGATCACGCATATGCAGGTGAAGCAAAATACTGATTGGGACTATGTGCGTGGTGTATGGTCATACACACTTTCCGATCTCCCGCCCCCACGGATGCCCTCACAACCAGGCGTCGAACCAAGTCACTGCCTGTATGAAGCTTGCTTGCTTGGCATACGCCTGTTGCGGAATAGTCATGTTTGGTCGTACTGCGAATCCATGCGGGGCTTGCGAGTACAGATTGGTCTGGAACGTAATGTTGTTCGAGTTCAGGATGCTCTCTGCCCTCGACTTCGCCGTGGCATTGAAGCTTGCGTCAAGTGCTAGTCTTGTTAGCTTTCAATCCTGTGGTACCCGGACATTGATGGATTAACTTACTGCCCGCAGCAATGCTTAAAGGTCCAGCGACAGCCTGGATTTCCGTTTCCAGGAGGTTTGAGGGGTGCGCAACGAAGCCCACATCCAAGCCACTTTCGTCTCCCTTCAACCACCGTCCCACATACTTCCCACCGAAACAATATCCGACACCTCCAAGCTTCTCGATACCAAGCTCGTTCCGCGCATACTGAATCGTACTGTTGATTACAGCCTCAATCGCAGACTGAGGATGCCGAGCGCGCCACTCGGTCAAGTTGAGACCAGCTTCCTGCTCTTCGACACTGACAGGGTCTCCTGCAAAGAGGTCAGGGACCAGAACCAGATATCCGTTGCTGGCTATCGAGTCTGCAAGCCTAAATATGGTCAGTAGGTTCCTAATGATGGCTCCGAAAGCCCTACAGCTTGTTCTGTAGCAATGGAAGACCAAAGATGTCAGTGAGGTGGATGATTGCCTTCTCCGAGGTGTTGCTGTTGGGTGGATACGAGTGATATATCTCAACTATTAGATGTCAGCCCATGTCACGCGCTCTGGGCATTTTACACGTACTTCCGCTAATGCTCTTTGACTGTCCAGCAGGCACTCCAGCGTTCCGGACCTCGAGCGTTGCGTAAGACGACGCAGCGAGCGCAGGTACTGTGCTCGCGAGTGCGATCAGGCATCGTCGAAGCTTGATCATATTGGCGACTCAGACTTTGTTATGAGAAACAATCGCAATGCACAAGATTGGTGAGGCAATGACGGACGTCAAGCGATTGTGGACGACCAAACAAGATCAACATTGCGCCTGGTTGCAGCTGCCGAAGCTTTGTACTGCACAATACCTGCCCAGACTGCCCAGAAAAGGTACATCTCTGTGACGACAAAGAACTCGGGGTATTGCAAGGATAGATGCGTACGGCAGTCGCTGGATAAACCATCAGGCGCGGGGTAACCTCCTGATTCGTCAAGTTCCTTCATCGCGCCCGTCTTGGTAAGCCACGTTCCCGCGCCGTGTCGCTCTCATTCGTGCAACGTCTGCATCAACTGTCCATCTCAACTTGGCAGATTGCGACGACTTCGCAGTCTGGGGGCTGTGTTCCTGAATTTGCAATCTTTCGCATTCCTTCGCAATCCTCAGCGAACGACCGAAGCACGGTGCGGACTCGATGACGTCAGGCTATGTCGCACTGCAGCTGAAAGCTAACATGATAACAATTGCGCACCGGAAAATGGCTCGAGGATACTTTGCAAATACTTCCAACGTCTGCTGCACAGTCCAAGGTAAGACAACCTGAGATGGTGATGATTCGGACCGAAGAAAGAGACGAACCGATGATCGAAGTTCATTACAGGCTAGGCGAAAGAGAAGGAGTAGGCGTCGAGAGGCGTCAGAAAAACCGCCAGATCTTCGGTCGAGCCTTTGCGTTGCAGAGCTGTTATAGTTGAGGAGCAGGCGTCACGATGTCGCGATTGGACTGTTCAATCGATGAACCGATCTCCCGTGACTTAGACCACTCGAGACGCACGTCTTAAATCTGGCTTTAACGGCCTATTTGTAGCGTCAGACGGTCAGAGCTCAACGAATATAGTCGGGTCTGAGTCAGACTTCCCCAAAGGTCAACGTTATCGGGATGTCTGTTGCGCTTCCGTTAGCGACCCTGCGCCGACTACAGTAAATCGATCACTTGACCTGAGCCAATCTATCCCAGATACCGTATTCGATGCATGGCGATCCCAAACGATGTCATTTCCTGTGCTCTATCGCAGACAAGCTTCGCGCCGAGGCTAAATGCCCAGGGACAACCTTGCCGGCTGATGTGTGCCGGTTATACAAGCTCATCTAAACAGATTGCTTTTGATGACTACACTTCGTCCACGATCGTCAACAACCCAGACTCCGACAGCAGAGAGACCTCACTTTGCTGGAAGTCGAGGACATCCTCATGTGTTTTGCAGAGCACCCTCGTGTGCATCGCTCAGTTGACGAGGACACACGGAAGACGGTGCCCCTTATCGGTTGGAAAGATGTCGTACGTAAATTTGTATTTCTGGCCGGTTACTTTGTCGCTTTCTGGTCGCTACAAAAGCTTTGACGCTCAATTGGCAGTCATATTACCTACGCCCGATACCTGAGCACCTACCCACCTCATAAGATGCCCAACCACCAATCGTGAGGTTCAACTGGGGCGCCATCAATCTCCACACTACATGCGGGATATTTCGTCGGGATGATGTCCCGGGTCGGAGGCTGTTAGAGTCCTAAGGTCAATCTATCTGGAGGTCACACGAATGCATGGGGTTGCCATCTAGATTGTCATGGCGCCGAACGCAACAGCCGTATTCACGAAACAAATGAGCAGGCAGGGGATTTTGAGCATATAAGGTAAGAATATGGATGCTGGAAACAGCGATTTGCTCCAGCACAACCATTTGCAGCTTTAGCCATCCCTCAACGTTCACATTTTCAAATCAACATGAAGGGAACGTTCGTCTTGGCCACTGTCACTGCCTTGGCAGTCAAGGTAGCTGGCCATGCAACCTTTCAAGAGCTTTGGGTCAATGGCGTCGACCAGATAAGTCATCCTCGGGACGTTGAGGTTCAGCTCTTACTGACAACGTAGCACAAGGGTATTTGCGCTCGACTTCCCAACAGCAACAGCCCCATCCAAGATGTGACAAGCAACAACCTTCGATGTGAGTCTCGCTCTAAAGCTAACAACGATGTCCCACTGACGGCTCAAACAGGTAATATCAACCAAGGCTTTGCTGCCTCCAAATGCAGCGTTCCTTCCGGCGGCACTGTGTACGTGACTCGTGCATATGGCACACAGCAAGCTCTGACCAATACTCAGTACCATCGAGATGCACCAGCAGGCCAACGATCGATCATGCTCGAACGAAGCTATTGGTGGGGCTCACTACGGCCCGGTTCTGGTGCGTTGATCAAGAGTACAGAAGATGATCAAATCGTAACATATTACAGGTTTACATGAGCAAAGTCTCCAATTCGGCCACTGCTGATGGCTCGACTCCCTTCTTCAAGATCTACGAAGATACATGGGCCCAGAACACCGCTGGTGGAGGTGGCTCAGACGACTACTGGGGCACGAAGGACCTCAACAAACACTGCGGAAAGCTGGACGTCAAGATCCCCACGGGTCTTGCTCCAGGTGACTACCTGCTGCGAGCGGAGGCAATCGCGCTGCACGCTGCAGGCAGCAGCGGTGGTGCACAGGTAAAATTCCACACGACCCCGTCTCCCTACTTCGTCCTAAATGCTGACTCGAAATCTTTAGTTCTACCTCACTTGCTACCAGCTCACCGTCACTGGAAGCGGCACGACCAGCCCGTCAGGCGTCAGCTTCCCGGGCGCGTACAAGGCATCAGACCCCGGCATTCTCATCAACATCTATCAGAAGCTCACCAAGTATGTGAGCCCGGGACCTGCTGTCATCTCTGGAGGCACGACAGCTGTGGCTGGCAAGGCTGGTTCGACCCTTGGAAGGCGTCTGTCAGCAAAGCTCCGCTACTAAGCATATTGGCACGCTGTCCTCGTCAATCCTCGCAGCGTAGACAACAAAGACTCGCATGCCCATCGCCGATTCTCTCTGTAGATACTTTTTTGTAGCCAAGCAATCGACAAACCCACTACTGCATGGATCGTTGTCAAAGCTGCGTTCTTCCTTCGCGGTCCACGTGTGAACGTGTGGGTTCATTATGCAATATCGAGCGTGCTTCGCCTCACTTTGGTGCAACCCAGGACCTGCTCTCTTGTTTGGCAAAAGCCATGCATGAACTTGAAGTTTCTTTCCGGAAATCGTTGCATTGCAGCTTCTAAACTAACCGCACGTGGTTGGCTTGGAAGCTGCAGCTCGTGGAACACGTCACGCACCTTCCTCGCGCCGCCACACTCAACGCCCCGCACGTTCGACGAACAACACAACGGTTGCCAGCTCAGAGCAGAGGTGATGGAGGGTGGTACCCCCACCTCTGTACTTGCGCGATGATGAATGACTCCGCGATGCATTCGCGCGGAATCGCGAGGAGCCGACAACGACCGGGCGTTGCGCCTCAGTAATTGCTGAGCTTCGACCATGTCAACGTCTCAAAGGGTAACTGAACTCATGGTCTTTGCACGTGCAATTCAGGAACAGGCACGTTTGGGGAACTGTGATAGTGATATGGGCTGCATCACGCACCGACTGGGAGATCCTCAGGGCTGAACCGTTCATGCCAGGAACACGTCCGACATCGACACGCTCTTCCGAGGAACACGAATTGTTTCTGAGCCGTGTGGGGCAGTTTATGCAGCCGGCTTTTGTTGGCCCACGATTGGTCGCTTTTGGTAAAATCCGCACGCGCTCGTTCGATCAGCGGCATGCCTCCGCAGGCGAATTCCCAGCATCGACACGCGAAGGAAGAACGTTCAAGATGACGTGCGCCCACAGATTGACAGTGGAACGGAAACGGCACGGCACGCATCTGCCTTTACCGTAAGCGGACCCTTGCCCGAGAGAATGCTGGGCCAATCTGCGCAACACATCTGGCACCCGTCGGCCTTGAGAAGGTAGCCTTGCAAGTCTTTCGGTCGTCCTTCAAGTGCCAGCACATACATCAGCCCAAGCTCTTAACGGCAATGCAGCAGCTCTCACCATTTCTTCCACATTAGCTGATTGGTCTCTTCTGCCCGAGTTCTCGGCCCCTGATGGTCGAAGCAGCATGTCATATATGGCGTTACCTGGTTCTGACGATGTGCATTGGGAATTTGCCGCCTTTTGCTCCCCAAAACCCCCGCAGTTCTTTGCCCACGGACTTATCTGCGGCCCAATCACCAACGAATACGATTGCCAGCGCAGCATAGCATCAAGCTGATGGCATGCCTCGAGAATGATATGTGCTACAGCAGGTAAGAACGGTGACCTCAATGCGACCGTGTGGCAACAGAGCTGTCGAAGGATTAAGAAAATGAGGCTCTGACAGTTGTCATGAACTATAAACATAGAGCTGAAGTCCCCAATAGCAAGTGTTGTTCTTCAGAGACGGCGCGCAATTTGATCCTTACAGATCCCCACTTACAAGAATCACCCCCGCTCAGCGCTGCTTAGTAGGATTCTGCTACCAAACTTTGACAGTCCAGTCATACCCAGACAAGACATGGCATCCAACGGCTCAGAGAGCTATGTCCAGAAGCTACAGCGTATGCTTGTCGATATCGTTGCTGTCTCAGGCTGAATGTTCCTCCAGACTATTGTGCCACAAATCAGATTGCACAACCTCAGTTCCAGGACTACTCTGATCCTCGAGGTTCGTGCAATCGATCGAGCTTCCTGTCTAGTTCGAGTAAGCTAATGTACCTGTAGGCGTAAGGACGGCTTGGTCCAGCAGCGTTCTCGTCAATGGTCGCGAGTATCGAGCTCACCTATGGCGAGATTACCGCTACCTCGAGCAATCGCGTGAGGAGGCCGCCGAAGCTGCATGGAAAGCCATCAGTCAAGGTTCTCCTACATCGCAAGCACAATACGCATACACTCGCAGCTACACAACGGCTCGATAGCTTGATCAGGGCAGTCGAACATGGTCGGCTAAGCATAGACTACTCCTGAGCGCCCTACCACCTCCCGAACCACACCTTCTTCACCTCTCCGATCCTCATGCTACTCAGAGACGACCGTACCCCCACACAGCGACACGGGACCTTGCGCTCATCGTATCACATGCATCGACCGAACCAGGCACGACGCCTTATAAAAACGCGCAGAAGAAGGATTCTTGGTCCGCTTCAACACACGACACATGCGGCTGGGTCTGAATGGCTCTCTCTGTTGTCGTTCTTCGTCGGTATTTCCTTTTTGTACCATTCACGCAATCGCTATCATGAAATGCACTTCGAGTGAAGGTTTGGGGCATGTGCTTTCTGTGCGAAATGGCAATTGGCGTCTACTTCTCATAACAAGGGTCACAATGACCTAAAATTGTACGTTAGGTATCATCGTTCTTCTACAATTCTCCTTCTCCTTCATGACATTGTGAGATGCAGCCTTCAGAAGGACTAAATCGACACACTGGGTGCGCTATCGCTCCTTTGCCTGCGTAACTTGGCGCCACCTTGCTCCTTCCGCCTCTTATCAAATCGTCACCGCATCTTTGACTTGACTAGCCATGGCAACATCGGCCTTCTGAGTACTCGCAGCCAAGTAAAAACATTCACAATTTCAATAGGACAAAGTCGACCTTCTGATGCATTCGACTCCCTGAGCTCTTAGCTATAGTATTCTCGCGGAACAGGAGTAAGCATGATCGTTGATCGCTCCTCACACCACGTCACCTCTCAGCCCCTTTGACACATGCTGACATACATCAACTGATAGTGTCGTCGCAGTATGACCGGACAAATTGAACTTATTCTGCACTTTGCTTGGGAAGGGTGTGGTTTTATAGAGTACCATATACAATCTACGGAACGACCGAACTAGTTATTGGGGAATAATCGCTGTAAAATGCCTCCATCGTCTCAAACCCAACGTAACAAAAACAAAGGAAACCCTAAACCAAGTGGTATGCCAGTAACGCCATTCCACATCATGCCTATACACATTACACCATCAACACTCTCCGCCAAGCACCACAAGCCAGGAGCTACGAGCCAGGAATACAGCCGCTTGACACTGTCTTTGTGTCGTCGCCCGAGCTGAGACCTTCACGCTCCAGCGACGCGCTCATCCACTTCCAATCCGAGATAGAGAAACTTCTGCGATGTTTGTCTCTGCGGAACGTTAGTCGTTGCCTCATACAGGCAGGGCGTGGGATCAAATTACCTACTGCCTAGCCTTTGCTGCCGGCGTAGCGTTCGGGAACAAGAGCGCGAGACCCTCTTCCCAACCCCTCTCGGTTACAATATCAACGACTGGCTTGCCAGACTCATCGATAGCCTGCAAATCAACTGAGCCGCCCATGTCAATCATCATCTTGAGGATTTGGGCGTCGCCATTCTCGAAGGCCTGGAGGATACCATTCCAGCCGCGGTGCATCTTGTTGATGTCTGCGCCGCGCGAGAGGAGCATGGTGAGGATCTCGGCGTCGCCGTGGTACCTGCGGAGGGCCTTGACGATGGGGAGGTGTTCTCCCGGGGCGTTGATGTCGGCGTTGGCGACGTCAAGCAGGTAGCGGACGATGTCCTTGCGGTCCTCGCGAATGGCGGTGGTCAGGGGCGAGAAGACACCGCAGTTCTTGTCTTCGACACTGACACCCGCTTCAAGCAGGAGCTTGATAGAATCGAGCTGGTTGGCAACGACAGCCATCTCGACGACACCACGGAAAGCGCGAGGATTGGGTGTGGCGGCAAGAAGCTTCTTCAAGATGTTGGGCTGCTTGACTGCCATGCAGAGAGGCCATTCTTGTCCACGCACAGCAGGATCAGCGCCGCGAGAGAGGAGCAGGTCAACCAGCTCACCGCGACCTTCTCGAATGGCAGTCGTGAGAGCTGTGTTGCCCTCGGCTGTGCGATCGTTGGGGTTGACGTTGTGGTCGAAGAGGAATAGCATCGCATCTTTGTCGTTGAATTGAACCGCTGTCTCCATGATGCCCTTCGGCGAGTTCAGATCGACACCAGCAGCGACAAGCTGAGGCAGGAAATGAATGCGCTTGTGTGTGATGCACTTGAACGCAGGGTACTCTGCAGCATTGAAGTTGGGATCCGCACCGTTCTCCAGCAGATAGGTGACAATCTCACGAGTGTCGTCCCGAATAGCTGAGCAAAGCGGTGTGTAGACGCCGTCTTTCCTTATGTTTGGTGATACGCCAGCCTCGATGAGGATCTTGACGGATTCAAGATTCTTCAAACTTGATGCCAACTCCATGACACCTGGGGTCTTCTTTGTGTCCGCTCCGCGCGCAAGCATCAATGCCAAGCACTTTGACTTGTAAGTTGACGGCCAAAGCGGGTGCTTGGGTCCGGGCAGATTAGGATTAGCTCCGTGATCAAGGAGCACGGTCATAAGGTCAACACGGTTCGCTTGGATAGCCTGGAAGAGAGCCGTTGTTCCCTCAGCAGTCTTTGCGTTGGGGTCGCCACCAGATGTGAGGAGAAGATCGACAAGCTTGGGAGAAACAATCTTGTTCATGGCCCGGACCAGTGTGGTCGATCCGTTGTCCATGACCAGGTTGACATCTCCTCCGTTGCTCAGGAAGAGTTGTACAAAGTCGATCTGGTTTTCCCTTGCGGCCAGCGCTAGAGGAGTTTCCGAGTCAGGGCCAGCAGAAAGGTTGACATCAGCACTGTGCTTCAGAAGCATTTTTGCACTCTCGAAGCACGACGCCTGTGTGGCAGCGAAGAGTGGTGTGACGCCTTCTCTGTCGAGACCGTTGGCTTCCATACCATACTGGAGAAGCAGCGCCAAACTCTCAATGTCACGGTTCTGAGCCGCTGTGCGGAGCATACCGGCCTCAATCTGAGGCTCTGCCCTCGCGCCGCCGTCTAGCAGTTGCTCAAGGATTCGGTGCTTCCTCTGTTCGACTGCATTGACGATAGCGGACCTGCCACCTTGGGCCTTGGAGGCCGTCTGGTGTCGCGGCGCCCAAGATGGTGCCATTGGCGAGTCGAGTCTCGAATGGTCGTACTTTGTAGAAGAGTGCATGCTCTCAGCCATGTAACGCTCGTGCACGCTGAGGTCTGCCATCTTCTCCTCCATCAGCATCCTGGATCGGTGTGAGTCCTCGGACGATAGGTCCTCGTAAACAGGCTCTGAGTGGTACCGGGCAGGGTTCGTGCCGCTTGTGTACATTGTGTCGCGGATTGAACCAGTTGTGTCGCTCGAGCGGACGCTCGGTGCTCTCCAATTCTTGTGCAAGTCGACGATTCCAGGGGAAAGACCAAGATCCTCTTCATGGCGCAGGGGCCTTTCGCTGGAGTACTGTCGTACGTCACGATCGAAAGAATGTGATTGTGTAGGGCCATGTCGCAGCTCGTTCAACGAGGGCCTGTCTGTAAGACGGCTTGGGGGCAGAAGTGACTCTGCGGGCGGCGAGATGTCTTTCGCAGGAGGGCTAGGCAGGCGAGTCTCAGGCGGAGGTCCAATCGGTGGTAGAGAAGGCGCTCGGCCAGGGTTGATGCGCTCGAGCGCCGCAATCAGACCAGCGTAGCCAATGCCCATGGTAGCATCTGCTTTGGTGTCGCCCATAGTCCAGCGAAACATTGCTGAGCTGACCTTCAGAGAATCCCGGCTCCTTGACAAGGTTGTGCGCATTTTGTCGACGTCGGTATCCGCAAACATCATACGGAATCGTCGTCCGAAACCGCCACCCTTTCCAGCATCGTTGTCGACAAACTTGACAACCATCTGTTGCAAGACGGTGAACTCATCGTTGACTTGACGGAACCGCTTATCCAATTCCTGTGTGACCTCTACGGGAATGGCATGGCGAGGGTTCTTGGCAGACTCAGTAAGCCCAGCCTCAATGGACCAGAGTAGACGGCAAAGCTCAATGAATTCTGTAGCGAGAGTTTCAAATCCTGGAATAGCGTTCTTGGATGTGCCGAGGTACTCGAGCATGCGGATGGAGATGGTGTTGCCTTGAGTAGTTACTCGCTGGCATAGCTGTACGGATGTCTCCTTCTTGGGTGGAGCCATCGTAACAGCAAAAAGAAAGGAGCGATGTGAGAAGAACGAAGCAGCGCGGCCACAGGGTCCGGGACGACCCTCACTTTTTGTTCCTGACTACGAGCTTCGCCCCAGTCTTTGTTCCATGGTTACGCTCGCCGTCCGCCCGCTCTGGGCCACGCGAGCACGAAACCTTCACAAGCGCTTCCAGGCTTGGTAATGCATATCCGCGAATCATAGCCTTTCACATGATGAAACTTTGGTATAGACTCGAAGGCAGCCGACGGCTCGGAATAGAGTTCAGGTCGTCGCCTGCCCCGGAGCCAGCGCTAGACCCATCCACTTGGGCAGCCAGCCAGATGGCGTAGATCCGGGTTAGATCCAGGAAGATCCCAGGAAAGGCTCACACCCTGACAGCCGCACCGCCACGTGGGCACGTACGCACACTTAGAGCTGATCCTTAACGTGTTCCATCGTCGAACTCTATGTAAGTTCCTCTGCTGAACACTGCAGCAAGGTGTGTGAAGCTTCTTCGAGTGCCGTGCAGTAGTCGCAGACATGACTTGAGGTCCACTTCACAAATCGACAAGGATGCCTCCCGTACCGCCACCAACTTTAGCGCAATCTCACCTGCAGCCCGTGAATCCTCCAGGTACCAGGATTGCTGTTGTGATGTTCAGCTGGCTT
The DNA here is from genome assembly GCA_030271015.1 of Didymella glomerata. Classification (NCBI taxonomy): domain Eukaryota; kingdom Fungi; phylum Ascomycota; class Dothideomycetes; order Pleosporales; family Didymellaceae; genus Didymella; species Didymella glomerata. The sequence goes on from JAJOHN010000010.1 coordinate 825,131, forward strand.
TGCATCTCGTGTGATCCTGAGGATTCGATCGTAAATCGACGTCGAAGGCGCCAAATTTAGCGAATCGTGTAGTACAAGTTGCTAACGTATCCATATAGATGTGGTGCCGCTCGTATTGTCAATAGTCAATCACAGGCATGATCGCGTTAATTACCTTACAACGCAATTCTCCATGGACCTGATTACATATTGACAGGCACGGCAACCGAGCCACCAGTTCGTTGACAAGGCGGATACTTTAAAGGCGCCGACCCATACCATAACAAATTGACCAGCGCCGAACTGCCACATATGGAGAACCTCAATCTCCCATGCACGGTCGTGCGTTTGGGCTAGTTGGTGATTTGCATACGTGCGGTGGGTTCTGCCGTTGGAGCTCCGCGTCAAACAACGTCGACTAGAACTTGCATCTCGTATTGATCTGTCATAACACAACTTGTCGTCTGTGTTGCCAAGTTCGCCGCCCAATGTTGGGTTCTGCAGAAAACGCCACATCTGGATAGAGCAAGCTTGAGCCTCCTTTCGCAGGCCGTGAACCGAAGGCTCACAACCCGTTTCCGCTGGGGTCTCGATGTATCTAGGCGTCATTGTGCCCCTGACTCTTCGAGGTTGGTGTCGGGAAACACTTGAGAAAGGCGAGGCGAATCCACCACCGGAGTAACCACCGTCAGTGATTATAGTGACCCGGGAGACCTGCCCGACCCAACACTGACCTCAACGTGGGCCGATTCCTACATGGTTCCCCTAGGAGAATTTTCCCATTGGGCACCTGCATTGTATTTTCTCCGCGTCTGACTGGCGTAGTAAGGTTTGACTGCTGGCTTTGGAGTTGCCGAAATGCGTCGCATTAGCGTGACAGATGCAAAGATTCTAGTCACTTGCGTCAGGCGTCAAGCCAAACTGTCCCGCGCTTGTTTATCGAAAGCATTTCGCCGACCACACAACAGAAGTCAACTTTTACCGGGACGGCGAGGCTGCCAACACGAGGGATTGCCGTAATAAGTGCTGCAGATCTGGTATCTGATACTTGATGTGCGCGATCATGCTGGAATAGCAGTTGACAAATCAAATGCGGAAGCGAGCAAGAGGGGTGCAGCATGGTGCATGAGTCTGCAGCTGCAGCTGCAAAGATCGTGTGCTGTGTGCTGGTGTTTCGTCTGCGAACCAACAAATCCCCGCCTGTGCTGGGCCCGCGTTGCTAGCTGAGCGTCGAGTCCAGTCATCTCCTTATCCACGCTATTGGAACCGAGGCTTAAGAGATGCAAATCTGCCGCGCCATAGCGTGTGGAATTCGGCAATCTGGGCCTCCCGCCGTTACAGCTAGTCACTGCTCAAGTCTTTGTCTTGGTCGTTATTGTCCAGGGCTCCGAATGTTGTACAATAGCAAGGAGGTAATGCGGTCGATAACAGAAGCACCACACCAAGTATTCGCGCAACGAGATTGAAAGCGGCTGCAAGTGTGTTTCAGCAAGCTTGGAGACGGGGTTACCGAGCGCTCGAGATGCGCAGGATGCGGCACAGCAGATCGAAGAGATCTCTTCAAGGAAGCCCAGGCACCCGAAATGCCGCCGCTGGCTAGCCTTATGGGGCACTTCCGGTGACTTGTGCCTGCGAATCAGCTGCGCTCGTCGACTTGCCCACAAAGGAGAAGCTGAACACGATCTCCGACAGACTGGCACTGCCATGGTTTTCATAGCAGGCAGCGAGGTGAGCTATGAAAGAGACCATGCGTGCGGAAGACTGAGCTCACATCTTCACCAAGATGCTTGGGCAGCGGCTATATACTGCCGCCGCAGGCCGCTCTATGTTTTGCAGAACACGGAATAGTTCATGCAGGAGTCTTGGGAGACGGCAAGCTCAAAGACGGCACGCTCGGCTCTGAAGGGAGAACTAGCGCGTCTTGTGCCAAGCCCAGCCTCACAACAGCAGAATGTCGAGGTCTAGCAAAGCTACTATGTCATAACCACGACTACCCCACACTATCATGGACGACCAAATGATCTCGAGCGATACAACAGCTGCTGATCTGTCGAATTTCGATATCGCGAGCGCCCTGAAGACTCCGCACAACGCGCGTCTCTACTACGAAGTGCAGAACCTCAAGAAACTTGTCAACGAACTTGTAGACTACCAGATCGCGCACCCGCTGGCTGAGCAGACGACTGCAGAGAGCGAGAAGCAGATTCAGACACAGATAGAAAAGAAGGAAAAGTATATTAGGGCACAACTCTCGGTCATTAAGACTCTATACCGACAAAGCGTGCTCCGCGTTCGCGAGGAGAAAGCAAACACCGCAGATGTCAAGGCGGTGAACGACGCGTTGATCTTGGGACTGCACAACCTCAAATATGAGGAATCGTCCTTACGGGGCGAGATCTCGGCCGCAGAAAACTATGAGTATGCAGAAACCATCCTGTGCAAGACTGCATTGGAGCTGACAAGGCACAGCCACAAGTACATGAAACTGCCCCTCATAAGCGCCGAACAGTATCTCGAAGAATTTCCTGAACACAAAGAGCTCTCTGAGCACGATCTCACGACGGCACGCATCGAGCACGAACACCAAGTCCGCCTCAAGTTGGAAGAGAGGAGACAGGAGAAGCTCAAACAGAAGCAGAAGCTTATTGCAGAAGTGAAGAAGGGCAAAGACGATCTCACAAAGCTTGACACCATGGTGGAGAAATTTATCGAGGCTGCTGAGCCTATCAAGCAGGTCCTTGCTACAGACTAGCCAGGCCGTCCACGGCAGCGAGAAAGACTTGGTTTTCGGCGTTTGATACCCTGTGCAGCGAACAAAAGCTCAATCGACTATTCCAGAACATTGCTTCTGTCTCTATCATACCGTCGATTCCCACTTGCGCCTGTGTTGCGAGCGGAAGCAGGCGCGAAGCTCCCACATCATTTTCGGTGGAGAATATCGCAACTTCCAGTTTCGCATCGCACGCAGCGACTTCGTATAACAACTCAAGACCACGACGTCCTGACTCATCTTGGAAAGCCACTTCACTGACAGCGCTAGTAACTCTGATGGCTGCCTGTCCGTGTGGGGGTCTGGCATCCCTGCAATCGATAAGCTTTAGCGTGCATCTATCGCGCCCGCGTCCTGCATCATTGCTCACCGAATCCACTTCCTTTGCCTCAGTCGCTGAGCATGGCTTGCTTCAACGTCGAGGCGGACGTTGTGGCACTGGTTTCGCAGGCCATCAGCGATCCATCTGGAGCAGGTTCGAAGAGTGCATCACTACCAGAGCCACCGCGACCCCAGGACGCCGCTGCAACCCTGCGTGCTCTTTTCACCAATGCAAACGCCCCGAACGACCAACACGGCGAAGACGACGATCGACCCCAGAAAAGGCGCAAGATCGATGCCAAAAATGACAATTCTGATCACCCTGCTTACCTTCCGGAGATTCGGAGCGTGCCTCTTGCGAAAGTCTCCATTAACTTGGTAGGACCGCACTTTGAATGCTGCTGCTTCAGTAGGTCCCAGACTGACGAGTTCTTAGAGCCTCGCCCCCAATGTAGCCTCCACACAGCCCGCAATATCAGCATCGAAGATCGGAAAGCCTGTCATCTGCCACCTGGAGAGTTTTACCGAACTTGACGATGATCAGGCTAGAATCCTACTGGTCGAACCACTCTCGAGCTTGAATATCGACATCCTTGCCACACTCGGCACCGCCGCCTTACAGACCATCAAGCCCCACATCAAAGTCGCCGAATCGTTGGCATCCGTAAAGCATGGTCGCATCGTTCGAACGAAGCCGCGGGCTGCCTTCGCCAGATGCTCCCTCTCACCGTCGTATACATTGGCGCATACACATCAGCTGACGGTGGAGGTTCGTTGGCTATTGGGCAAATCCGTTGTAGAAGATGCCGCTGTGAGCGCTCACGTCATGAAGGAGGATTTTCGTTTGCTATCACGATATTTCAGGGACGCAACTTCGCGGTCTGACGTACCTTGGGCGCTCTCGGACTTCTACGATTCGGTGTATGTCCCGCCGGTGGACTTGCAGATATCTCCCCAGATCCAACATAAGCTGGTAGACACAACCCTATATCCATTTCAACAAAGGGCTGTTGACTGGCTATTACGGCGAGAGGGCGTGGCATACTCAGCAACTGGACAACTTGAGCCATTATTTGAGGATGTCACACCAGCATCGTTCGGCATGACTCAAGATGCAGACGGAAATACATGCTTTGTCAGCGGTCTTCGAGGTATGGTCGTTACCGATCTCGATGCCGCCAAAGGTGATGCGCTTCAGTCTTTGAGAGGTGGGATTCTAGCGGAGGAGATGGGCCTTGGCAAGACTGTTGAGCTCATCGCTCTGATCTCACACCACAAGCGGCAAATTGGAGACGCAAAAGTGTTCGATGCGAACATTGGGGCGCACGTTCAAACCTCAGGCGCAACACTCATTATCACTCCACCCAGCATTCTGGAGCAGTGGCGAAGTGAGATGCACATGCATGCGCCCGATCTCAAGGTTTTCCACTACAAAGGTCTTCCGCCGTCTAGTGCGCCGAAGAAAGAGCACGCGGCAGCAACAGTCGAAGAGCTGATGCGCTACGACGTTGTTCTTACGACGTACGGTGTATTGTCGAAAGAAATCCATTACGCCACACCACCGCCTGATCGTTCCTCCCGACATGAGAAACGGCATGAACGTCGGAAAAGCCCGCTGGTCGAGATCTCGTGGTGGAGGGTTTGTTTGGATGAGGCCCAGATGGTCGAAAGTGGCGTCAGTAACGCAGCTAAAGTTGCCCGCGTCATTCCTCGATGCAATGCATGGGCTGTGTCTGGTACACCTCTACGGAAGGATGTACAAGATTTGCGCGGTCTACTGACTTTCCTGAGATGCGATACCTTCGCCCAGAACAAGATGGTATGGAGACGCTTGGACAAGTCATCATTTTACGCCATTTTCAATCGGATTACCTTACGGCACACCAAGGACAAAGTGCGCGACGATCTCCGTCTACCTCCACAGAAACGTGCTGTCATTACCATTCCATTCACCGCAATCGAGGAGCAGAACTACGCCGACCTAGTTCGCCAGATGTGCGATGAATGCTGGCTGACTTCAGATGGGGAGCCATTGGATGCGAATAGTGACCCGACCAGCCCAGAAACCCTCGAACGAATGCGCGAGTGGCTGGTCCGTTTGCGCCAGACGTGCTTGCATGCTCACGTTGGACGCAAGAACAAGCGAGCCTTGCGCGCAAGAAACGGGCCTTTACGAACGGTGCACGAAGTGTTGGAGATCATGATTGATCAGAACAGTACCAAGTGGAAATCAGAGGCACGTGAGATGATTCTCAACCGGGTCAAGATGGGTCACGTCATGGCGTACGCTGGTAACGTTGACAACCGCGCGGAGACTGCACTGCCTTTATATACCAAAGCCCTAGAGGAGGCTAAGGACTACGTCTCAATGAGTCGGCAAGAGTTGGAGCTCGAGCAACAAAAGCTGGGCGTTTCAGCAGACACGTATAAGCAAGACGGAGACTCTGATGCTGAGGATGCTGAGGGCGATAATCTCGGCAACATCGCTGCTCTCCGCAGGTCTTTGCGATCGTTCCTGGAGGTTGAGCATATGTGCAAATTCTTCATTGCCACGGCCCATCACCAGATCAAAGATCATCTTGACATCCAGCAGCCAGATACCGAACAAGCCTTGCGCGAGGAACAACTCGAGACAGAGTGGTATGATCAGGCAAAGAGCATTCGACGTGAGCTCCTGGCCGAGGTCAAGAACAGCACGCAACGGCAGATGAAAATGGTCGAGAATCGAAAGCTTCAGCAATTGTCCAGTATCGAAGACCTTCCGGATATCGGTGGTATTGAGAGCCGCCGTGTGCTAGAGACGATTGACGAGATCAGCGACTTTCTTAATGCGCAGTCAGGAAAGATCCATGAATGGCGGAAGAAAATTGTCGACATACTACTTTTGCGCCTCACAGACGACGAAGACGACACGGAGACCACGGGTGAAGAGTATGAGATCTCCTTGAGGGCACAAGACGAGCTATACGTGGCTATAATGGCACTTCGCACCCTTGTGGCAGATCGCAATCTGGCAGTCCACGGTCTGCGAGATCTGCTTGTTGACGAAGAGCTGAAGACAGCCGAAAAGAGAGCTCGTCATAAGGATGAGGAGGGCGACCGGGGCCATGCCCCTGAACTCTTGCTCGAGTTCGCGCAGCAGCGACGAGAGTTGATGTCGACCTTGTATGGAAGCTCTCTGAAAGGTGTGATAGCAGAGCTTCGTTCAAAGATCACACCTTTAGAATGGAGGGCCGAGAACCACGACAACCGTGCCGCAATCGAATCCGCTGTGCTGCAAAAGCATTTGAGTAGCGTTCAGAATATCATGTCGCAACAAAGCAAGGTCTTGGTCGAGATGGAGAAAGAACAAGAGCTGTTCCGCAGTACCATGAACCAACGTCTAGAGTACTATCGGCAGTTTCAGCACATCTCAGATACAGTGGCAGCGTATAAGGAAGAGCTTGACGAGAAGTTCGACCAAGCTGCTTTCCAGATCTTCGAGTATCGTCGAAACAAGTGCGCAGAAGGCGTCAACGCTTTGAAGGGAAAGCATGCCTATTTGATGAACTTGCGAGCCGAGGATCAGAAAAGCGAGGGCGCGGACTGTATTATCTGTCAGGAAACTATCGAAGTCGGTGTTCTCACCACGTGTGGACACAAGGTAAATCAGCTCCCCTGTAATAGAGAAGACCATCGCTAACACCACGTCCAGTACTGCAAGGAATGCATCAATCAGTGGTGGCATGCTCATCGAACCTGTCCGCTCTGCAAGCAAAAGCTGAAGAGCTCCGACTTCAAAGACATTAGTCTCAAGCCCAGCGAGATAGCCGCAAAGCCCGAATCGCCGGTTCCAGAAAGCTCTCCGCAGATTGCAACACCAAAGACAACCGACATGTCCATCTATACAGACCTGAGCGACAGCACTCTCAAGGAAATTAAAATGATCGACCTCCCCGGTTCCTACGGCTCCAAGATAGACATGCTCGCAAAACATCTTCTCTGGCTGCGTGCCAACGATCCTGGTGCGAAGACTGTCATCTTCAGCCAGTATCGTGACTTCCTCGACGTTCTTGAATCCGCGTTTCGCGCCTGGAAAATTGGGACCTCAAACATCCGCGAGAAAGACGGCATTGCAAAGTTCAAGAAAGACCCAGCGATCGAGGCCTTCCTCCTTGACGCAAAAAGCGACTCCTCGGGTCTCAACTTGGTGAATGCGACTTACGTCTTCCTGTGCGAACCGCTCATCAATCCCGCCATCGAACTTCAGGCCATCGCCCGCGTGCACCGCATTGGCCAACAGCGCCCAACCACCGTGTTCATGTATCTGATCAGCAACACCGTCGAGGAGGCCATCTACGATATCTCGGTTGCCCGTCGCCTGGAACATATGCGCAGCGCTAATGCTGGGAAGAGCGTACCAACTTCGGGCACAACCAGCCCTGTGCATGTCCCGGAGAGAGGCCTAGATAAGGCCAATTCGAGGGAGATGGAGTCTGCGCCGCTGAAACAACTGCTCAGCAAAGGGAGTGGAGGCGAGGCGGTTCAGAACGATGATCTTTGGCAGTGTCTGTTTGGAAAACCGAGGAGGGGAGTCAAGGAGGGTGTAATGAGGGAGGAGCAGATGAACGGGCTGTGAGTGGCGCAGAATATGGCGTTGGGATCACACGGTATACCCCCAACTTTAGTTTCGCAAATCTAGTTTGGCAACTCATTTGAGACTGTGAGGTTGAACGAACGACCCCCTTGTTTAATACTGCCAGCCGAAAGATGCCCTCTGACCTAATCATCGCAGTCCCCGACATATCCAACGATTTACGCTTACAATGCTGGATAAGATATTGCTGAACCCTTTGGCTGATGGGCATTGAGATATGAAGGGCATAAATTGAACAGCTCTCATCAGCATCATCACCGAGCTCGTATCGGTGCTCTCGCCCGTCTATTTAAAGTTCAGGATTCGTGGTGTTTTCGATCATCGTGACCTACCCCTGGCCTCTGGACCCTGAGTCTAGTCGCAACAGGGTTAGGAAACACCCCACACGTTCCGAGGCGGTGAACGCGTATGGCCCCGCCAAAAGACACGAAGTTCAATCGAAGCTTCCTTACATACCCTCGCAACTTCTACTGATCCTTGGATCTGTACTGAATAGCCGCAGTCTCGCAGTAGATCCTACAGCAATATCACAGCTCAATATCCACACACGAACCAAAATGGCTGCTGCGGCTTCTGTTTACCCTCCGCTTAACCAGCGTCCTGTCAAGAACACGGTCCTTCTGTTCGACGTCGATGACACGCTCACGAAGCCTCGTCAGGTAAGGAAAGAAACCTGCCTTTAGCCCTGAAACGCTCCAAAGCTACTTGCTCGACCGCCTACTACGAGCTATCGTGTCATTCAGCAACTCCACACCCTCTTGAGTGCCTCGGTCTCTATCCGCGCACGCGTACTGCGTCATGATCTCTATGCTGACAGCTTTGTTAGCTTGTCAAGCCAGAGATGCTTCAGCTGCTCTCTGAGCTCCGCCACAAGGTTGCCATTGGATTTGTCGGTGGCTCGAACCTTGCCAAGCAGCAAGAGCAGCTTGCAACAGCGGACATCAACGTCACGTCCCTCTTCGACTTCTGCTTCGCCGAGAACGGTCTCACAGCATACCGATTGGGAGAGCAGCAGGCAAGCCAGAGCTTCATCGGCTGGATCGGACAGGAGAAGTACAACAAGCTTGTCAAGTGGTGCGTGTTCTTTAGGGATGGCTATATAACAGTCAAAGCCACTACGGGAGTACGGAGATGCTGACACTATCTCATAGGATCCTCCACTACATCGCAGACCTCGACATCCCAATCAAGCGTGGAACTTTCGTTGAGTTCCGCAACGGTATGATCAATGTCTCTCCTATCGGCCGTAACGCCTCAACGGAGGAGCGCAACGAATACCAGGAGTATGACATTGAGCACGACATCCGACCAACCATGGTCCGCAAGCTGAAGGAGGAGTTCCCCGACTACGGTCTCACATACTCGATTGGAGGGCAGATCTCCTTCGACGTCTTCCCCACTGGCTGGGACAAGACATACTGCCTGAACTTCATTGCACAGGAGAAGGACAGAGAAGATGGCGTCGACTACCAGACCATCCACTTCTTCGGTGACAAGACATACAAGGGCGGAAATGACTACGAGATCTACAGCGACGAGAGGACAATCGGTCACTCGGTCAAGAACCCAGATGACACATATGCTCAGCTGCAGGAGCTGCTCAAGTCTTTCCAGCAATAGAGGGAGGGAGAGTCTGGTGCTGATAGGCATTGTGGGTAATATGCGGTCTGAGGTCCCTGATCTGAGCAGAGCTTGAGCATTCGCCTGTTAGATCCCGAACCGAAAGCACAACAAAGTAAGAACTCATTCGCACATGTTTGTGACAATCTACTCCGTTATACGCCTGCATTTGCCTTCATGACAAGCGGTACCAGTATTTTGCATCGTGATTCGTGTCTATATGCTATGCTTGCCAAATTTTGTCTATCCATTTTCGTGGCTGCGTGCCTCATTCCTCGTTATACAATGTCTGCGAAATGTGTTGACCCAAACACTACCATATGCGACAAAGACACCGTGTATCTCATTTCATCCGAACGTCGACCTCCATATCCACCTCATGCCTACCCAGAACCCAATCACAGTGAACACCAGCATGGCAGCCATGACAAGGATCATCCTCCCTTGGTTCTCGAACGCGTCGCTGACTTCCAGACGTGCAATCTTTCGGATCTTCTTATTCAAATGCCAACTCTCTTTCCTCCTCTTCTTCTTCCCCTCTCTTGCTGCTTTCGCCTCTCCTGTCCCGTCAAGCTGCCCAGCTTTCGGCGCAATGGCGTCATTTGGCTCAACGTGCCCAGTCGCTCCTCGGCGTCCCCACGTGGAATTCTTGTGATCCTGATAGGGCTCTGGATCGAGCCAGGACGATGGAAACAGATAAGTCAGGTAGGAAGATGGCGGCGTGTGGGCTGCGGTGCGGCGGGCGCGGTTCTGGGCGTTTACAAGGAACAATGAGAGTAGAAACGAGGTGAACAGCACTGGTGTGAGAATGATCTTCAATGGCCGATTAGAAAAGATGACTCCCGGATTCAGCTTTGGATGATGACTTACCCTCTTGAGCAAAGGCTCTGGCTTCTCTTCTTCATCAAAGGTCGCACTCAAGCTCGGGGAAGGCAATGGCGTTGCAGCAAGCTTTGCAAACTCGTCATCGTGATGCTTCTTGTGTCTACGTCGCGCGGCTGGCGGCGATGGAGGCGGACTAGGAGGAAGGAGCTGCTTTTGGTGGTGCTCGTGTGATGAAGCCATAATGTACCATCAGGCAGGTGAATTGACAACTGTGGTACACTACAGTGGAAGATCAGGAACGACAGGCGGGTAATGCACGGCACTACAGCTAGCAATGATGTAGGCCAGTACGCTTTCCTAGCAAACGCGCGGCGTGGAGCTTCGTGCGAGCGCTTGTGTTTGCATTCGTTGTTTCGAGGGCGGTATCCACCGGAACGCGAGGAACGACGTCAGAGGTACTATCTTTGTTTCGGTAGGGCTGCTAGCTCGCCCTGCGCCGATCGCAGGGACCGCCCGCCTGAGGCACGCTGCCGTCACGAACCAGACTCTAAAACCCAAGGTGAATCCTTCGAGCAGCGCGGGGTTAAGACGCTGGGCATTTATACATCGGTGGTTCGGGGTTTCCGTTCTATCCGCAATCTCCAGAATGGTCCGACTCAAGAAATAAGCACAGCCTCGCATCGCACTGCGCAGATGCTCATTGGTAGATCAGGGCCTGGCACCTCGCATCCAAGGCCGAAAGCAGCCCAGTTCGCAGCAACATTCTCACCGACGAACACATGGCCGGTTGGCTTCGCATTTTATGGCTGCCTAGAGATTGAAGATATATGCTAGCCGCCCTCAGGCACGTTCGTCTCATCAGTCAGCATCGCTCCTTGCGGCAGAAGGGCGGAACCATACATTTGAGTGCTCGGACGAATAGTTCGTCCGTCCCTCTTCCATCCCATTCGAAACGACCATCAGCGTTGCAGAAGTTGTCATCTGCAATCTTCTCGATTTGAGCCTCCTGTACTCATCATCGATCTCGACTGAACAAATAAGACTCGGTTTCTGGACTGGACTCGTGTTCATATAGGGCGAGGACTGCATTCAGGGAGCACCGGATTCCCCGGACGAACTTTTCGCAGGAACACAACAGTGCGATACTCGTGCGAGGGCACCCACAATCAAGATGCCGAAGGAAGACTCGTTGCCGATGCGGAAGAAGATGCGGAAGGGCACGCATAGTTGCTTCGAATGTACGTTCGTCCGGTCTTTGTATTCGCAGTCGTTCGTCTTACCTGCACGCTCCTCTTCCACCTTCCATATATGCCATCAATCACATTTGCTGCTGTCCCATCCCAACTATCTACCACTGCGTCCCGATCGTCAGTTCATCTCTGATTTATCCTAGGCCGCCGCCGCAAGATTCGATGCATCTTCCAGTCAGACAACCCAGACGTATGCTCGGAATGCTTCGCTCGGGGTAGTCGATGCATCGACCAGGAGAATGCAAACCCAGAGGTCATTGTCGATCACAGGAAGAATCTTCGTGAGAGGGTGTCAAGGCTCGAAGCTCTTGTTGATTCATTACTCGAGGACAAGACCGTCAAGTCGGAGAGCCCAAGTCACCACAGCCAAACAAACTCCGCGTCACCGAGGAATGTCTACACCAAGGATACCTTCCCACCAACACCGCTGTCATCTGAAGCTTCATCAAACATTCTTAGAGACAGCCAGCGCGTGCCGTCTACCAGTGCACGTCACCATATCCCCATCCTTTCCGTCTTTGAGGATGCAGTAAGTCTGTTCCCTATAGTTGACCCTCCTGTACTGACTTTCGTAGCTCAACGATGCCGAAGAGAAGATCAAGGCCCGCATGGGCACTCAGCACAAGCCCCTGCTTCCACAGCCAAATGACGGAGCCGATGATCGATACACAGTCGTCAACAAACACCCAGATGATCTGCCTGAAGAGTCTCCTGCTGCATCAGCAAAGAGGGAGAGAGTGAAGCAGGCTCTCATTGCTATGCTGCCTGCCTACGACCAACTTACAAAGATTCTCAACAGCAATAGCGAATGGTGGCAAACATGGCGACGAAAGTGCAGCGGCACGTCTGGTCCAGAACAGACCCTCGCACAATTCGCCGCGCAAGCCATCACGAGCGGCAACATCGGAGCCATTGGTACGGTAGTTCTGGCTGTCGGTATATGTTCTTCAGCAGAGGACAACGACGTCGAGCGGTATATCGAGGCTGTCGACCGGTGGGTGCTGTCTGATGATGAATACGCTGCGAGTCTCGAAGGTATGGAGTGTCTGATCCTGAAGTCCAAGTGGTTTGCCGACGTTGGTCAGCCACGAAGAGCGTGGATCTGCTACCGTAAGGGTTTGATGTATGCTCAGCTTATGGTATGTTCATTTCTTAACAACGCACATATCGCGGCTAACAAGTCCAGGGTCTGCACCGTAAGCGTACCGCATCTGTAGCTCACGAGAGTATCTGGTGGGGACTCTACCACGGGGATCGATTTCTTTCCCTGCTTCTCGGTCTGCCTTACGGTATCAGCGACTCTCACTGCGACCTTACCATGCCGAATTTCGATGGAGAATACATGCACCCCTTGATTTTCATCACCAACGTCTCCAAACTTGCCGGCCGCGTTATCGACCGCAACCAAGGCGTCGCCGAGCAGTCATTCGCTTGGGCCCTCCAGCTCGACCAGGAGCTCGAAGACCTCTGGAAGCGCCTCGACCCGACCTGGCTGGACTACTCGGAGCTACTTGCGACGCCCGAGGTCAACGCCGCCGAGCTGCGCGAGCGCATCATGGCCCAGATGATCTACCACCAGATCCGCGTCTACCTGCACCTTCCCTTCATGCTCAAGTCGGCGACAAACAGCCGCTTCACATACTCGCGCACCGCGTGCCTCAACGGGAGCCGCGAGGTGCTGCGCCTCTACCAGGCGCTGCGCACCGGCACCGTGCAGCCGCTGTACGAGTGCAAGGCCGTCGACTTTATCGGCTTCACATCCGCGGTGCTGATCCAAATCGGGCTGTTCAACTTCGCCGCCGTCACGACGCCCGGCGGCTCGCAGGACGCGGCCAAGCTGCGCGAAATCGAAGGCGACGTGCGCCTGATCGAGATCAGCATCGACATCTTCCGGCGAGCGTCGTCGGAAAAGGGCGGCAAAGTCGCACTGCAATCCGCCGAGGTTCTGGAGAAAATGCAAGCCAAATTCAAAGGCGGCGCGGGCGCTCACAAAGGCCCCTGCCACGACGGCGAGTGCGACGACCTCGTGATCCCGTACTTTGGCACCATCAGCATCCGCCGCGGCGGCCAGACATTCAAGGGCATGCCGCCCCCGCCGCCGTGCTTGAGCCCCAGCGTCAGCGTGAACGGCAGCGCGTCGAGCAAGGCGCCGCTGTACACGCCGACCAGCGAGAAGAGCGGGCTGGGCGGCTCAACCGTCTTCTCCGCCCCGCAAACACACAGTCTGAACCTGACGCCCAAATCCACACTCTCGGCTCACACGCCCGCAACCTCCGCATTCAACCTCGACCCCAGTCCCTTCGTGTCGTACGACGGCTTCTACAACTTCACCGCGCTGGCCGAGGACGCGTCAAGCCAATCCGGCGCTGGCAACCCGACCATGGGCACTGGCAACGGCGGCCTAGGTCTCGGCGTCAAAGACGACTCCATGTCCAACTTCCCGCTGCCGACGAACAATTTCAGCTGGCAGAACATGCCCATGGACATCGACCAGGACTGGTCGTGGTTCCTGAACGACGCGCAGACGCAAGGCGGGGGGCCGGGCGCGGCGGTGCCGGTGCAGACGGGCACGTTGGATGCGTTTGGCACGGGGTTTACGGGGTTTGGGTGAGCTGTTACTGATGTTTGTAGGGGCGTGGGTCTGGAGGACGGACTCGCGTTGGGCAAGGACGGAGGGGGGCGTGTATGATAGGAAGTCTGGCACGGGCGTTTGGGGGGGTATCACTCTTGTTGGCGTGGGCTAGATTCTCCACTTTCGCTGAGGCTCGCGAAGCAAGGAGTTGACTATTTGTCTTGTCTATGATTTCTGGGTATGGGGTTATGCTAGATAGACCTAGTGAAAGGCATCTACGTCTACACATTCCAGATAACGACCCTGCCGTCGACGCCGCTCGAGCTGATCTTGCTGACGCGTCCGCCCGCCTCCTCATAGCTGCGAATGGTGCTGATGGTGTTCTGGTGGACCGTCTTGAGCTTGGTGTCGTCGGCGGAGCTCTTGCCCTTGAGATCCATCTGTCTGAACATGTTGAAGGCGCTCTCCTCGCGGGCCTCGGCCAGACCGGGACGGCCCTTGCTCTCGAGCGAGCCGGCGAGGGTCCAGCCCTGCTCGGAGCCCTGCAGGCGGTAGGCCTCGCAGTTGTAGCCGGCGGCGATGATCTCGTCCTCGGAGCTCCAGACCAGCGACATGAAGGGCAGCACCTGGGTGCTGATGCTGATGACGGCGCTGGGGGGCTGCTCGGGGGCGGACGGGTAGACGACGGTGAGGGTGCTGTCGTGGCTGGCGAAGGCGAGGGCGTTGCCCGAGGGCGAGAAGGCGACGCTGTGGACCCAGCCGGCCGTATTGTTGAGGAACTCGCCGCACACGGTGTTGAAGGGGAGGCGCTCGCCCCAGGCACTGGGCTCGGGGCGCTGGTCGACGCCCTTGACGAAGCTCGACAGCACGCGGGCGTGGCCGTCGGTGGAGCCCGCGGCCAGCAGGACCGAGTTGGGGTGCCAGGCGACGGCGGTCACGGTGCTGCGGATGGGCTTCTTGATGTGCTTGGACACCCACCAGTTGTCCTCCTCCTCGAAGTAGCACACGGGGATCAGGCGGGCGCCGCTGCCGACGGCGAACTTGGTCTCGCTCGGGGCCCAGCGCACGCACGTCGCGGCGCGGTTGATGCGCAGCAGGACGAGCGTCGGCTTCCAGCCCGAAGCGCTCGGCTCCCAGACGTAGGCGTTGCGGTCCTGCGAGCAGGTGACGATCTTGCCGCTGTTCGGGGCAATGTCGACGCCCGTGACCGTCTTGTCGTGGCCCGTCAGCTCGTCCTGCAGCTTGAACCCGCTGCCGGAGCGCGCGTACAGGTCGACGTTGTTGTCGCGCGCGACGGCGAGCGTGTCGCGGTCGGCGGAGAAGGAGTGGTCCGCGATGGGATGGTGGAAGAGGTGGTGCACTTCGGGGGCGGCCATTGCGAGGAGCGGAGCGACGAGCAGGCAATGAATTCAAGAAACTGTGGAGGTGCTGAGATTTCAGTAGGAGACTCTCTACTACTGCAGGTGTGAGGTGGTGTAGCTGTCTCCAAGCAGCTCTCACCCCGCTGCCCTGACGTCCTGCCGCGCGAAGAGCAGGGGCCCCGTCTTGGCTCTTCCGTCCGCCGTCCGCCGTCCTCGCTCGAAAAGTTGCCCAGCAGCGCGCGTCTCATCTCACTCGCAATCGCAATCGCAACAAACCACATCACCGCCGCCATGATACTCAGACGCCCGCTCATCAACGCCTCCTCGGCCGCCTCCGCCGCCGTCTCGCTCCCGAAGACGTGCACGCGCGCCCTGCAGCACAGCATCCCCATACGTCCCGTCCCCAAAGCCACGCCCTTCATCCCCGACCAGCTCGCCTTCCTGACCGCAATCGGCCGCGGCCTGTCCGCGCACGCTGGCAAGATTCCCTCCTGGGACGCCCTGTTCACCCTCACCTCGCCGCAGCTGAAAGAGCTGGGCGTCGAGCCCGCGCGCTCGCGCCGCTACCTGCTGCACTGGCGCGAGAAGTTCCGCAACGGCGAGTACGGCGTCGGCGGCGACTGTGTCCACGTTCAAGATGGTGTCGCTGAGCTGGCCGTCGTCGAGGCCCCTGTTACGCCGAATCCAACCCTGGGGAATACCATCAGTCCGCGCTCCGCGGCGGCGACGGCCACGCGTAATCCGGGGACGAGGAGGGTCGTTGTTAATGTGCCGGTGGGCGAGGCGCCGGCTCAGCCTGTTGAAGCGCTGACCGCTGTGGATGGGGTGTTGGTCAAGGGCGCCAGGACGATCAAGGGCAGCTATGTCGAGCCGGTGAAGGGGAGTGAGGGGTTGAGGGCGAGGATACGCCTGCAAGAGGGTATGTGGGAAGAGAGGAGGGGACACAAGATCGATGGTGGTGAGAGGCGGAGGGCCGAAGTCAGGGCGAAGAGGAGGGCGGCCGAGAACAAGGAGAAGGCGAGGTAGAGCGGTCCGTTGTGTGTATTATACAAGAGGTGTATCTGGAATTGTACCATACTGCTGTATCGAGGAACGAGAGACGAAGCGTGTTCCATCAGCATTTTCCCTTACCTGGCCGAATGTGGATGTAGTCGATCCGTCCAAGCACTGCAAGGTATGACTGCCCAAGCCATCGTCTGCCGGTCCAGCATCGGTCGCTGCCAGGTTCCATTCCAGCGTCTCCCATCTTTTCCGTCAGCATGACAAGCCCTTCGGTTCTGTCGAAACTCTCAAAGAGCACGCGCCACGTCTGTTTCCCAAACGCCAACAGCCAACAAATCCGCACTCCTACCCACCCCACATCACCTAAGCCTTCCCATCATACTTCGCGAACAGCTTCCTGCCCACGACCTCCAACTCGTCCTCGCTCTCCTTCCACACAACCGCCCTCTCGTGCACGCCCACAAACTCCATAACACCCGCCTTCTTACCCCCATTAGCCATCGCCTCCTTACCACTGAGCAGGAGCCTCAGATCGGCTCGCAGCAGCAGGTATCCGTTCCCGAGAAACACAATCTCCATCTTGTACCCCTCGACACTCGTCTTGACGACCGTCGACCGGAAGCTCGCGTGCGGCGGGACCTCAAACGACAGGATCTGGTACAGCATGGAGCGTGGTGGGATGCTAAGACGGGCAGTGAACGAGGAAAGGTCTTGTGAGCCGGGCACAGAGTGGATGGTGAGTGTACGCTGGCCGTAGCCGTACTTGTCGACGTGGGTCGCCGAGTACGGGGCGCAGAAGAGCTTCCACGCGCCTTCGAGGTTCCCAATGGGGATGGGGATGCGCGCGGCGATGGACATGGCGAGGAGAGACTCGGCGGCCAAGGCACGCGAGGATGCGTCTTCGAGGAGGGCTGCGTCGGCTTCGGTCGTAACAACTACCTTGAGAGGGTTCTTGGGATCCTCGCGGATAAGCTTCAGGGCGTTCTCTTTCTTGATGCTGCAGCCACTGGCTTTGATGCCGAGACAGGGAAGAGGACCGAGGGTGTTGTTGGCCTTGCGCCAGGCGAGGAAGGAGGTGAGGTACCCAGCTTCGTCGGTGAAGTTGACGGCTCTCTGGGCGGCCTCGAAGCGCTCATTGAACATCCTGATGGAGACTTCCTCGTGAGTCTCGCGCCGCACCTTCTTCTTTGCTTCTGGGGCTACGAATGGGTCGGTCTCAGCGCCTGAGCGAGAGTACGGCTTGCCGACGCAAGCGAACATTTCCTTGACGCTTGGAGTGGTTCCGCCAGATGTCGTTGACCCAGCTGTGGATGCTGCACGGGAGACAACCCTAGGTCTAGGCTTCGGCTCATCGCTCAGGGGCTGCGTAGTGGTTGTGTACTTATGCAGATTTGAAGCGGTCAGCGAGACTCGACCGTCAGTCTTGAGCTGAAGCTTGTGGTCGTTATCCAGTGCTGTAGGTGCAGACGAGGGTGCCTCAGTCACGACAAGCGTAGGAGGCGAGGTCTCGGTCGCTTTCTTCGACTTCTTCGACTTCTTGGCCTTGATGACGTCGGTGAGCTTGCAAGGGATTGGTGAGTCGGGAAGGTTGGCTGGTGTCTTCGGAAGTTGCGACTCTGGTGTCTCCACCATGAGAGAGCTGGTATCTCTGCTGCCGACTCTTTTTGTCTTCGACACATTGGCCCTGTGAGAAAGCGCATTCGCTGGAAGCGGCACAGGAGTCTTCCTAGGCGGCGAAGAGGGGACGATTGCTTTGATGAGCGCGCTCTGTGGGAGTGGCACTGTAGTCGCCTGGAGAGGTGAAGAGAAGATTAGCGGCAACGGAGCGTTGGGCACAGCATCTGGTGTAGACTCATCAGAAACCAGCTTGCTGAATCGCGCATGCGACTTGGGAGAGTTTGTGGTCGCCCCGGGAGGTGAAGAGATAATCGGCGGTGACGGTGCACTCGCTCTGGCTGGTGCAGCTGGACGAGCTTTGTCGCCAGTGCTGTGCCGTTTGGCTCTCTTCTCCTTTTTTTCTTGCTTTGCAATTCGGCGAGTCTCTTTAGCGATGAGGTCGAAGTCCACAGTGTCACCGCTTTTGCGGCTGGCCTTGTCCTTTTTGGCCTTCTTCTTGGATGGCTCTTTTTCACGCTGGGCTGGTGTAGGCGGACTGCTAAACATCTCACGAGCAGCATTGACCGACGACTGGATGTTCTTTAGCATGTCTGCGCCGACAAAGGATATCGCATGGTCTGATAGTCTGTGTTGGGGCATCGGTACTTCACTCTCGCGCTTGCGCTTCTTGCCTTTGGTGCTGGCGGTGGCTGGCGTCACCTTGATGAGAGGAGTGGAGGCTGCTGGTGTACCATCTTTTGCCTTCTTCATATCTTGGATAGATACGGAGGCTTTCTTCTTCTTCTTTTCAACCTTCTCTTGCGGCGCAGTGTCGTTTTGGCTGTCTTTCCTGGGCCGACCAGGTCCACGCTTGGCCTTTGGTGGCTCAGGACTGTCAACCGCGAAGTCCATACTGTTGAAAGAGGGGCCCGGTCCGGACTTTGTACCGTGCAAGTAGTGAGTGGGTATGTTGTACAGACCGGTGCTCTTGTTGAGTGTCATGGTGACGAAGCAGATTGGGCCTGCGAAGCTGACGCCTACGCAACGTTGTTTAAGCTGTTGCGCGAGAACTCGCAATCGAAAATTGGATCTTCTAGAGGTCAGTGACTGATCGGCATAGTAGCAAACTTCCTACATACGTATGTACTGCAAAGTCGCGCAACGGGGGTAGTGCGTCAGGAAGGAGCGAGTTGATAACGGAAAGACGTGGAGAAGTCGCGAGAGAGGCGTTATAGGGCGACGGCGAGAACCATAACAAAAAGTCCTCACGTGGCTGGGAAGTCAAAGTGAAGGTGAAGATAAGTAGCCAACAGTGATTCACCGTAAGTTGACCAGCAGCAACACAAACTAGCGAATCCCAGAAACGGAAACTGCTACATCCATTTTAACCCGAATCGTGTGCTCCAGTGCAATAACCGCTGTTCCGTCGCGTTCCGTCGTCGCTAAAGCCATCAGTTGTGATGCTGAGTCTCTCCACATAAGCTCACACGGCCAATTGCTACGACCTGATCTGAGCCGTGTCCTCTGCCACCATCGCGCGTTACTCTTGCAGGAATGTCGATGCTTGTTCGAAGACCAAGCAGATCTCCAAGATCTTCTGATGTGTCGCACTGAGAACAAAAACTCAAACTCCGCGCGATGCACGTTCCGCTTCCAGCTGCCTGATGTAAAGGATCAGAGAGTTGTTCTCCTCATTCAGCTTCTGGATCTTCTTATTTGCCTCTGCAAGCTCCACCCTGACCTTCTTGTACTTCGTGTCCGGGACCATGAGGACGCGCTCCGGCTTTGGCGCTGGTTGGGCCACTGGCTTCTCCTCCAGAATGTCCTCCATACCTTGGCTGAGGAAGTTCGCATCCACACCATCGGGCATTGCATGTGCAAGCGCGGCCTTGAGCTCATCTAGATATCCTGTCATCTTGGCCGGGACTCCCTTAGCGGCGTTCAAATTATTGAGTCGGCGGCGCAGTTCATTCTCGAGCTGCTGTAGCTCCTTGTAGATCTTCTCTAGTGCCTCCGAATGCTCGGCTTGCTTGTAAGTAGTGGTCAGAAGTCCATATGTCGTTCGGCAGTGCTTGTAGCCCGGGCGATCGATGGTATCAGGTGGGAGGAACCTGTTGAGTGTCAACGCATCTCAAAATGCATGACTTGAGGGTGTTATCGTACGGTTCCATATCGCTGATGATGGCGCCGATAGCAGCGTGCCCACGTCGAGGTTGTGATGAAGCCATTGTGCTCATTCGAGCTATGGTGCGGTTTGGGTGGTCGTAGAAACTTGCACGCCGGTCTTAGTATGCGTGTTTGACTTTGTACGCACGAACAAGCCTGTAAAGGAGGGCGCAAGCAAGTGAAGGAGTGCGTGCTAGGCAAGAGGGAAGACGTAACCTCAGAAGCGTGTCAATACAACCATGTTCGCATCTCAATTTCGAAATGTGATGCCATGTTGTTTTGTCCTAGAAGGCTCTCTGACAGTGCTATCGTGAAGAAGGCAGTCACAGTGTCTGGATGGGAAGGTTCAGGTCGAGCCTTGCGTCATTGATTGGAGGGGGAAGCGACCAGATCGACCAGAGGAAAGTACGAAAGGAGATCAAGAACCATGTCATCCTGAATAAGTGTCATACCCGTTGAAACGTCACTGAAAGAGCATCTTGGGATACAGGTCCAGAAATGGATGCCACATGTATGGTTTGGTTGAGCCAAGGAGCGAGTATGGTGTCTCGGTGGCCTTGAGTCGTCGCACTTGTATTGATACTATCTATCGCCGTTCCGTGCCCATACTAAAGAAATTGTGTCAAACCACCCAATAGGATATCATGTCATACTATACCAAGAGAAAGCCTCGCCGTCACGCACCCACCCCTCGTTTTACCCTGGCAGCAAGCTCCTACCCACTGACAGCACTGCTCAGCACCTTCGCAGCGAGACTGCTCAATAGCCTCGCCTTGTCCGCCTGCGGCATCTCCTGGAACACGGCATAGACACTCTTGCCCTTCGCGTCCCTGACACTGCCCAACCTGTTCCCTGCTACAGCGCCCGCAACCATACCCGGGAAGTTCGCAACAATGAATCCCATAGCACCTCCACTCAGCCCACCAACCATGCTCCAGAACTTGCCCGTCGGACCGGCATCCTGATCAGCCATCCCCTCTTCTCTCAGCATCTCCTCGAAGATGCCACCAAACTGCTCTTCGGAGAACTTGTTATGGGTCTCCTCCGTGTTCCCCGCGGGCTTGTCGCCGCCAAACCCAAACGCACTCCACGGGAAGCTTCCAAAATTGAAGCCTCCTGTGCTCGCACCCGCGCCCTGTCCGGACGCCGTGTGCGGGATCTCTTCCTCCCAGTCGTCGTCGGGTGTCGTCGTGCTGCCCGTCCAGTTGTTGTATGTGCGTGCGGCGTCGTACTCGCGGCGGCGCGTGGGGTCTGAGAGAGTGTAGTATGCATCGTTGATGGCTTGGAAGCGCTTTGTGCGGGCTGCGCGCTCGGGCGAGTCGGCGGGGACGCGGTCGGGGTGGTGCTTTAGGGCGGCTTTTTTGTAGGCATCGCGAATTTGTTGTTGGGTTGCTTTGGCGTCAACGTCGAGGATCTTGTAGTAGTCTTGCGCTGCTGGGCAATGTCAGTGAGACGCCGCTGTGTGAATGGAGGGGAGCCTTACCCATGGTGGACGGTGCGAGCTTGGTTTGCGGGAGAGAGGATTCGGTATAGTAAGAGGGGAGGTATTGTATTAGGGAAGACTGGAGCTGATATTGCGGTATGTTTCGCGCAGGCAGCGAAGTGGGAGCTCAAAGGCAAGGTGGTGTTGCGCGTTTATCGAGTGACGTAGTGTTCCAAACGCGGGCTCCAGCCACTGTGGCTTCAATTTCACATGAACGAAAACGAAACTCACAACGCGAAGTAATTGTGCATCGAATTGGTATCTTTGTGATTTCGAATTTTACGCGACGTTGCCTTTGACGTATCTATCCTACACGCTTCGGAAGAAGCCACTTTTGTCGCCAAATGTTAGGTAGCATGGAGCACGCTACAGGCATTTACCTAGCGCGGCTCTGGGCCTTGGTCTTGCGCTTTCTTGTCTCGCCGTTGATATTCTGAGCGGTCGCAGACTGTAGGGCAGCCTCCTCTTCAGGCAGGTCGGAGGTCTCCATGAGAGGCTCGTCGATGAGCTCCTTCTTTCCGAGAAAACGGCCAACGGATTGGTTATAGGCGAATTTGGGAAGCTTGAAGAGAACAGTGTCGAAAATTGTAGGCGCGGGCTCCTCATCAGGCTATTGTTTGTCAGTCTTTTGGTCAAGTCATTCAAGATTGGGAGATGACTTACGTCAAGCAGAAACTCGCCCTTCATGCCATCCTCGGTCTCCTCCTCGAGGAAGACATTGCCAACCGAGTCGACGATCAACACCTTGCCATTCTGTCCCACAATGCGTCTCTTAGCGCCCTGAGGACCGGAGATGAGCTCTGCTTCCTTGGGCGTGCTGATACCAGCAGTGCGAGCTTTCTTGGCAACGGCGGGCTTCTTGCTGTTCTTGCGCTGGTCCTTCTCCCAGGCACGCGCCTCCTTGCGGTTTCTCGGAACAAACTCTGGCTCCTTCTCTTCCTCTTCGCCATTGTCGAATTGTTGCGCATTGACAGGGGCAGCAGCATCCACGCCAGGAATGCCCTGAATGGCAGACTCATCGCCCCAAGCGGTCTTGCGTGCGTGCCGAATGTAGCGCTCAACGAAGGCTTTGCGTTGCTTCCAGCTCATGTACAGAGCAAAGTAGTGGACACCACCACCAATGACAACCAAAACACCGAGGAGGACAGAGGCGAGGCCAGGACGGAAGCGATCGTAGTAGTAGCCAGAGCCTTTCCAGGCAGGGAAGCCATTCCTCAAGAAGTGGTCGTAGCGCTCGCGCTCAGGGCCCTTGAGAATGTTTGCAACAACAGACAATTTCTGGTATCTGGCAGTGACCTTCTTCATGTGCGCATCGATTTCCTTCTTCGAGGGACCCTTGCTGGACTTGACACCAGGTGTCTTGCCCTCTTTGGCAGCCTTCTTAGCATAGTTGGCGATGAAGATCTTGCGCGCCTTGTCGGGGTGGAGCTCGCGGCCTCTCGTGCGGTAGGCCTTGGTCAATTCGTCTTGGTTGGCACTGGGCTTGACGCCGAGCATGTCATAGAAGGTGACATTGGCACCCTCAGACTTGATGACTTCGTCGCGCAGACGGAAGATTTCGTGGTCTATGCAGTGAGATGTTAGCTAATCTGCATCGTTCTTACACGTGTTGGACGCATGTGTGGGGATGCGTGCATGGCGCAGTATGCCCAGGGGAAATATCTGTTAGATATATTCGCGGTTGGCGGTGTTACGTACCCTCTTTCGACCAGGCAGCAGCAAAGGCCGCGAAGATGCCCAGCAGCAGAGCAAATACGGCAGTGGACCTCATGGCTGTTGGTGTTGGAGAGTCAAACTTCAAGTCCGAGTTCAAGACAGATCGCGAACTTTACAAGCAACGGGAAACTACAGTGGCTTGTGCGTCAGTAGCGCGGCGAACCGCTGGAGACTGGAAGGGGACCAATTGCAAATCTGGACCACAAAGACCGGTGAGGACAGGTACAGGTGTAGCTATAGCTACTGGACATATAGGCAGACCGCTGTTTCCTCTCCTCTCTAACTCTCCATCTCAAGTCTGCCCGCGCACCTCGTCTTTGCTTCCAACATGCTTCCAAGTGTCCTCACCACGGGCACATGAGACGAGCCGGACTAGGAAGCTGTCGGGGCGCATTGTGGCTCAGCGCGCCGGTCCCTTATTTTGGATCGCCGCGTATCCGCAACCAGTATCCAACAAAAGTTAAACCCTCAGCGACACGTACTCCTTAGGTGCACTCCCCTTCGCTCCGCCCACGCTCATTCCACAGCCGCGTCAGCATCGCTCTTTCCTTTCGCACTCGTCGTATCTGTAAGGCAGCCATTTTCTTGAAATACAGCGCTCTTCTGCATTGTTCAGAGGCCACATCTGCACTTTCCCAACACAATTACCATCCAATCCAGGCACGCGCAACAACTGCTAACAATGACTTCCCCTGCAGAACGCGAAGAACAACACCACACCCTCATCACCCCCGACGTCTCTCAGACCAACCACACTCAACCCACTACACAGTCGCACAACCCTTTCGCTGCCACCATGTCGCGCTTCAACATCCCTATCTCTGCCCTGACGTCCAGGATGGACCTCCAGGGGCGCTTCGACGGCATCCGCTCCACCTCAGTTTCGTCGCGCTTCGCCAATTTGAAGCCTATCAGCGAGTTCCTTGACTTCAAGCGCATCTCGAAGCCCGCCAACTTCGGTGAGGCGCAGAGTCGCATCAACTACAACCTGAGCTACTTCTCCAGCAACTATGCTGCTGTCTTTGCTATGCTTAGCATCTACAGCTTGCTCACCCACTTGCTGCTGCTCTTTGTCATCATCTTCGTCATTGGAGGTATGTACGGCATTGGCAAGCTCGAAGGCAATGACCTCCAGGTCGGTTCCTGGCGCGCGACTACCTCGCAGCTTTACACTACCCTGGCCATCATTGCCATTCCTCTTGGGCTGTGGTCCTCGCCCTTCTCTGCTGTTTTATGGCTTATCGGTGCCTCCGGTGTAACCATCGTCGGCCACGCTGCGTTCCTTGACAAGCCCATCGAGTCAGCTTTTTCCGAGGAGGCGGTCTAGGTGGTCGGCCGCGAACTCCTCATGCTTCGCCCCAATGGGGAAGACCATCAGGGGCTGTGGGGAGATACATGGAGGAAGGGGAAGATATATATAGATTCCAGGATGTGGGCAGTGATACTGAAACGACCGGCGTTAATGTAGAACATGGACACCAGCAAGCTTCGAATGGCAAGCAACTTCTTAAAAAGGACGACCTATACTTCAACGACATGGATATACGCGCATGGGAACGAAGGACGGCAGCGCTCGGTGGCGCATCATCCAGCAGGAACGACCGCGATTACCAGGAAGATGAGGGCTACTACGACGATTCTGGAGGACCCATGTCTGCAGCTGAATACGAAGAAATGCTTTTCCAACGCGTTCTCGACAAGATCAGACTTGCACGAGCAGCAGATGTTCCTGATGTGCAGCTCACACCGGAGGAGTTGGATGCGTACCAGTCCAAGCTTCACGGCACAAGGTCGCCTGCAGCGCGTCCGTCACGAAGTTCTCGCTCTTCGCCTATCAACGACACTATGAGTGTCGCGAACGCCAGCACGACTAGCAAGAAGGGCTCAAGCAATTCGCGGAGCAAAAAGGATCAGCAGAGAGCATCGATGTTTTCATCCAAGTCAAAGAAGGAGAAAGAAAAGCCCAGCAGCCGCAAACGCGCTCCTCCAAATATCTCCAGCGCTCCACCGCCCGGCTTCATGATCCCTGGGCCAGGCGGACAGCCTATCTATACACCCATCAACGCCTATCAGGGAAGCATGGTCCGCGACCCAATAGCACCACCTCAGCCCACCTCTCGGGCGGTCTCGAATAGCGAGCAGCCTGCGATGCCTACACACCGTGCTCTGACAGACATGCCCGGAGCCTTTCCCGGCGCTCTTCCTACCTCTCCACACCTGTACCGCCCAACCACCCCTCTAGAGATATCTCATCCCTCTCCACGAGATCTGGCACCTGCCTTTGACGACCTGGGTATCAGTACGCAACCGAACTCCAAGCCCTCTTCCAAATCCTCAAAGTCCAAAATGGCGCCTGTGGAGCCCGATCAGTACCACAATTTTAGTTCTTCATCGTCTGCGCAGTCCAGTCCCAAGCCAAAGTACACCCACAGAGTGTCGAGCGCGGAGAGTAGCTACACCGCCATGCCTCGCCGTGTCCCTGTCCCTGTCCCGTCCTACACGACAGCTCAACCCAACTACTTGGACGCACGCCTAAGCCCGCATGCGGCGGGCTTGAGGGTTGATAGGGGAGGTACTCCGGGCGACGAGGACGCAGCAATGATGGATATAGACACTCAGACTGATAGTGGGAAGTCCGTGAAAAGCCGTAGGAAGCGAGGATCTGGGGGTGGTGGTGGCAAAGAGGAGAAGGAGAAGAGGAAGAGCGGAAAGGGGAAGAAGCGGGCGTAAGCCCTCTGAGTTTGCCTGTACGTTTGAAGTCGATGCAAGTTTGAATTGATGGGATTCGCACCTGGAGTTGTGCTACGAAACGTGCAATGACTTTTTGACTGGTTGCAAGGGTGTTTTGTCTCGGTTGTGGATGCGTGTAACGGCAACTCCGTCCACTCAACGACTTTCTATTGGAATGAGAGGAACTCAACAGGGCACTCGTGCATTCTCCTGTACGCATATCCAGGTAGGGACAAACAGAGTTGCTTGTAATCTCAGCACACCCTCATCTGCCTACGGCACGCCTGCGAAATCTGTGATGACTCCCTCCCGTGTCCTCTCTCTGGTCATTCTATCAACAACGCATGATCGTGGAGCAGTGATGACAGCTGATGGGACAGAGGCTGTGGACCACGGAGTTCAGCGCTCCTATATTCGGCGGGGACGCGTTGATGGCCTTCCATCTCAGGTTAGTGGTACTTTTTCAAACCCCACATCGCTGGTTTCCGGCGGATCCTTCATACCAAACGTTTTGTATCGACTTTGGACGAATCTTGGAGGAGTGTCCGGGTGAGAAGGAGCCGCTGCTCGATTCTGACAAATGAGTTACATATATTAATAATATTTTGCCGCTCTTCCATCAAGCATTCTTGGTGAAAGGGTATCATAATTGCCTTCCAAGCAATTGGCCCGGGTTCGAGTCCCGGAGAATGCATAGCTTCTATCTTGCTGATCCACCAAGTCTCTGTCCGGAGACAACATCTTTTTGCTGTGGTTTTGGGGGTGCAAGGATACCTTTTGGACTAGCGTACGCTAGCGCCGTCCTTTGCCCAGCCTAGACCACGTTTTGCGGGGGCACACGTGCGAGATGACGCGGGCATCTACCATCTCGTCCTGGGAATCGAATGTGTCACGACTGAGTTATGAAGAAACGTGCAAGTGATATCATGATATTGTTGGATCATCGCTTATTAAGAGTCTGCAACGCCTGCAAACTTGAATACTCCAAGGTTCTGAGCCATGCGAGACATAGGAGGTGTCCAGTTCAACGTCCCAGTATGCAGGACTCAGGCAAATTGGAGCATATCAACGCTAATCGCTTGTACGATGGTCCGATCTCCATCTACTCCGCTGGCTACAATAAAGTTAAAGAGCATTCGAGAAGTTTTCCCGAGGTCTCCTGCCGGCTTCTAGTAATGGGCGCGACCACTTCGTAGCGTCTCGATAAGAGATAAAGGCCTGTCGAGTTGTAAGCAGGTGCGATTGTTCGAGTTTGCTACATCTTGTTACTTACAGTGTTCAGAACAGATGCTTGTGCGTACGCCATGTTGTCATGCTGTTGGAGTCAGCTGCGAATCCAGGAGCGTTGTCGAGCACATCGTAAAAGTGCTCCTTGTTCGTGAACGTCTCAACGTTAATGAGGATGCCGGCCAGAAAGATGGCCTTGGCTGCGTGTGCGTGACCCCGGAACACGTCGATCGAGTTGTAGACCTTCGCCACGCCCTCGTACAGCTCGAACACTTCCACGAAGTGCTTGACACGAAGGCGGAGGTTTGTGAGAACAACCTCTGCCAGAAGCTCGTCTTCCAGACTGCATGCCGCTTCCAACAGCTCGAGGGGCACAATGACGGAGGTGTTTTGGCACAAAGGTCTGCCCCTCTAGGATTGGTTGGCGGACACTCAGCGCGTCACGAGACCTTGTCTGCACCAACGTTGACATGGCACGTGGCGCCAGCAGTCAATAACGCGGTCAAGGAGGAAAGGGTGGACTTTATTGCAGGGGAAGTAGTAAGCAGTGCCCTCGTTCGGTAGTGGCAGCCCGAGCCTTGATGCTGCACCGGTGCTGTCTTCATAGGCAACGACGACCCCGAGCCTCGGTCATGTCTTCACCGAGGTCTCGCATACATGCCACTGGACGCGGTGCATCAACACCAACCACACAATGAAGGGACCCGTGAAGAATAACAAGAGGTGGAACAACTGCTGACAGCTTGCGTTTGACATGCTCAAGGGCACCCGCACAACTATCGAAAGGAGAGAGGTTGCGAGGTGAGTGAGAGAAGCTTGCTTCCCGGGAGACCCCAACGGGTGAGGCAGTGCTTTCCAAGGAGCATGGTATTGTTGAAGCTGGGCGATAAGAGAGATCCGCCTGAGGACTGCAGAGGCCGTTCGAGTGATGATGTTTGTAGCCATCAGAAGAATTGTGAGCTTGTGAGATGTCCGCGGACAGGCCTTGACTACATCCGTTATTCTGGGTGAGAATTTGCCAATAGTCGACGTCTTCTGCTGATCGAAACCAAACATACGTGCCAGGTATGAGAGTACTCGGATGATTAGGGAATTGGTTCAGTGCGAATGTTTGAAGAGTGCAGTACGCCTGTCAGTGTATATGTGTTGTTTCACAAGCACCCTTGATCGTGGTCGACTGTCGGAAACCTAGCGATAGGTCGCAAAACAAGACCTTTGTCCGCTTACTCTGCAAACAATCCAGAATATATCCTGAGCTCTTCGGTGATGTGTATGTCTATTTGGTTTGCAAGGGTTGTGAGATGACCATGTCTTACAGGGGGATCTGATGATGCTCTGATGCAGGGGGCGACGCGACGGCTTCAAGATAGACTACACACGAGCGCAGGGATCTGCAAGCTTAACTCAACACGTTGTGCATTCGTGTGTGAGAGTCGCCTCGGAGAGCTATGGGCGGAAGAACGGAGAAGGACATATCGATGTTGTTGATGAGCTAACTGTCAGGATGCCGTGAGTACGAAGAAGCCTGTTCTCTATAGGCAATCACTGGTAGGAACACCAGAGCGCACCGTCTACTTCGACTTGAGCACACTCAACGCCACAACATTAAAAAATTAAAAACTACACAAGCGTTTAGAGAAAGAGACGCTCTATCTTTCTATATAGCTCTAGAAACAATTTGGGTTATTGTGCCACTATTACAGCCTGCACAATAGGGTAAACTTGCTTCGTGGTTTTACTAGTGATCGGTCATGAGAAACGGGCTTGTATGTATGTACCTCTGTACCTAGTGTTTCGAAGCAAAACATAGTGGTAGGGCAGCCCTCTCGAGATTTCCTTGGGCCATGTGAGTGGGGTAAATAAGCCGGCGTTATCGCCTGAAATTCACCGAAAGTGGGACGTGAGCATGCAAATTGTATGTCTCGGTGAATATTCAAAACTATGTTATAATATTTCTAGAACGAAATTTCTTCATCAAACAACACCAAATACGGTGGTATGGTGTAAGTTTCATATCTCACCATCGCCCTCGCAGCGTCTAACAATC
Source organism: Didymella glomerata (assembly GCA_030271015.1). Classification (NCBI taxonomy): domain Eukaryota; kingdom Fungi; phylum Ascomycota; class Dothideomycetes; order Pleosporales; family Didymellaceae; genus Didymella; species Didymella glomerata. Next base: position 854,432 of record JAJOHN010000010.1, read on the forward strand.
CCCAGCTAGTGGTATGACGTCGCGTTGTGGCTGGCGAGCACTTAGTGCTCTGATCCAGATCCGCGCCAGCCCGTGTTCGATTCACGGTACCGCCATGGCTCTTACGAGCTTGCGACATTTTTTTGCATTATTGAGATACCTGTGGTTGGAGTTTTGCGGTGGTGGAGGACGCTTTGGGACTAGCGCGATCTCATGCCGAGACTACGTGCGCACGTGTGAAATGACGCGAATACCTTGGAATGCCGTCGAGAACCTTACTCAATCTGCAAGACTGACCTTCGGTCTTCGGTCTGTTGTCTTCGGGAGCGCAACAATTTATGGGTGACGACTGCACTGATGGCGCATTCACCGGCAGCACAGAGCATTGGAAATAGATTTCAAGGACTGCTGTCATAATTGCAACATCGATTTTACTCTGTGGTATTCCTGACTTGTGCATGGCTGGCGCTACTCTTCGCCTTGGGCATTCTGCATCCGCGTCTGACCATGGCCGATGAGCAACTTGGGAACTTCGAAGGACTCCGAAAGACTCATTGCCAAGTTGCTCAACAGCGGCTGCTCGACGCAGTGTGTTGAGTCATGGATGCTGCAGTTCCCGACGGGAAAGTCATGACGAGAGTCACCCAGGCAAAGAGAACGAAGCAACACATGCGAGGAGAGCGTTCTCTATTTTCAACGTCATCCCAAACATCTAGAATGGAACAGTCAAAGGCCGCCTCAAACTTGCAGCTCACACTATGCATACATTACGCACCAGACGTTCGCGCAGACCCCAACCTTGCTGCAAGCCTGACAGCTTTCATCAATGACGGCTACCGATACATGTCTCCAGCAAATAAAGAGCGATGGGACCGTGGAGGAGATGAGCGACTGGCTTCACCCGAATCCATTCACCAAGCACTTGGTGAGGACGGACTGATCGCAGCGGTCTATAATGCCGAGGCTCAGGAACCTGTAGCTTGTGCAGCTACGAAGAGGTGGTTACATGACCTAGAAGGGTTTTCAGAAGAGGGAGAAGAGGGCTGGGAAATCAAAATGGTCACCACAAACATTGACTGGATGAAGCGTGGACTTGCTGGACAGTGTGTGGACGCTCTGATCGATGACCTAGCAAGGCGGGAGAGTGTGAGGCGAGGGAAGGACACAGCAACCTCGCAGGGGCCATTGAATATATGGATACAGGCTGTCGAGTGTTTGAACGGAGCCTTCTGGTTGAAGAAGGGTGGGAGGCTGATGCGGTCGTACGACAAACCAATTGGACACTGGGGCTCGAAGTATGGTTACCGCCTGCTCGTCCTGTTGCGAGAAATCGATATCGGCGAACGACTATCAAGACTGAGTGGAGTTGACGCATGATCTAGGTGGTCGATGTCCTGATGCTAGGCGAGGGCTTCTACGCTGGATTGAAGGGGCCCTTCAGGGAAAACTACCCTGGATGCTCAGACGATGGACGCGGCTTCCACTTTTGTGAGACTGTGCAGCCGCGCAGATGGGCCCGGAAGGCCCTCGTGGACAATTACCTTTATCGTGGAGTCGTCCTTTCCAGCACTTCGATGGACCTCGTACCAACGCCCCAGTGAGACCTCAGGCCCACATGCAATCAGTCCCGACTCATCCATGAACCGTTTCGAAGGCAATGCCCTAACGATGATCATGTCCTTGAGCATGAGAATCCTGCTCTATGATCAGCTCACGTCCTCTGGTCTCACGAGCGGACTGGCCAGCGCGTGTCTAGCTGCACTCAGATGTGAAGCCTTAGTACAGACGTTCGGTGGCACCCTGTCACTCGCTGCTGCGCAAGCATTCATCAAGTGCACCACATGACCACTGCAGCCTCAAGACTACTGGTCAATCAGCGAACGGCTATTCTGAAACCGGATGCACTGTGCCGATGACTGGTTCGCGGTTGCCAATTCAGAAGGTCACTATCCAATGTGACGAGAGCATCTCCCGGCGCTCGCTCAGCCGATTACGTCACCTCATTCAACTCACTCTACCATCTGAGCCGTGGTCTCTTGTGTTCGGCGGCTCAGAAGGTGAGCGCCCTTTACGATGGTGTTACAACGCTTATCGGATACTTAACCTGCACGAGCTGCATACGACCCCTGCAGCTATTTGTTTGCCAGGTACGGGCTGCCCCAGCCATGCAGGTCGGACGACCATCAACAGCTGAATATGGATGCTGCTGCATGCGGTTTCCACGAAATGACCTGAAAATCCACACCGCCACATCATTTGGTGCCACTCATATTCCGTACTGGACATGTTGGGAGGCATGTTGAGGGTCGCACAATGGCTCCGTCACGAGCTGCACCCCGGAACTGACCGCTATACAAAGGAGGAAGATGAGTTCGCCAGCCCTTTGTCTTGACTACACACTTTGACCATACCTCCATTCTGTTACTTCCAACTTCAACCATCCACTGCCACGCGTTGACCTCAACCCCACTGAACTCATCCAAAATGTTCTGGGGAGATCGACCACGGCGTCATCGGGAGCGGAGTTACTATCCTGGCTATCCACCATATGGGTACTGTGAAGACAGTAACGGCTATGAGAGCATCGAGCGATATTCCTATCCACCATATGGGTACTGTGAAGACAGTAACGGCTATGAGAGCATCGAGCGATATTCCTATGCTACACGAAGAAGCAAAAGGCCTCTCTGTTCCGGTCGGTGTCAATTCTGCAACGGCGACTACCGAGAGCCGGTAAGCACCATGAACTGGAGTTCTAACACAATACGACTGACATTTTCCTCAGCTCGAGAGACTCAGCTGCTATGAACCGTTCGACGAGCACATGGATTTTGTGCACAATTGTATTATTGCTCTGAATGCCGGTCGAATGATCGCACAAGATGCTACAGACAGGATCGAGGGGGTCTCCAAGATGATCAACCGTACATACGGATACGACCCTACCTACAAGAGTATGTCTAGGTTCGTCAAGCAGGTAGCGCGCGATGCACAACTACTACCAAATTGCGACCCGTATTGGTCACGACGCACTCGTGGACCAACATCATATTGGTACTCGTAGAACGCAGTAGGGTATCCATGTCCGCAGTTCACTTCGATGTAGATCTGAAACCCCCACAATAAATATCAACTTGTGCTTCTGCTGCTACAATTGTAGTACGTGGAAGAACAGGCGCACTAGGAGGATGATACTTGCAATGGAAATGAAGCAACAAAGGATCCCTTCCGCGTCTTCGATCACAGGACATCTGTCCTCCATCTCGGTTTTATACTCAAACAGCTTCGTCGAGCGAATCTCGACCTTGGCTCTGTGCTTGCTCGCAAATATCATCTTCTTGATCTCTTCGTTTTGCCGGAGGATCTCATTGAGCTCGTCTGGATCAGCCGCGCGCGCTTGCAGATAGGCAAAGACGAAGAAGAATTGAAGATATCAATGAATGTGCTCTTGAGTGCTTCTGATAACTTACTGTGTCGGGGTGCCAATCAGGCTTGGGAATGCGATACCTCTCCCCCAGACTTGACGCTTTTGCAAACATGCCGCCCTGAAGCAGTCAGCTTATGCATACAAACGTATGTAGACACGCATACCGGTAGAGCTGAAGGAGGAATAGTAGGAGTGCGAGGCCTGGTGCCGATCGTCTTGGGCTTGTTAAAATAAGCGCTTTCGTTCACGGCGGCGCACTTTGCTTCGACGGAAGCCTCTGCATCTTTAGCATCTTGACAAGCAGAAACGATTTCCCCAGATTGTGCATCAAGTTCTTGACTAAAGTCGACCAGTAAAGGCTCGGACTGAGGAGGTGGAGGGCGAATATTGGCGGGATCCCATCTCTTGGTGGCCGTTTTGTTCAGAGCAGTGGACATCATGTTCATTCTGATGATATTCGTGATCTGTTCTCAAACTTAGTTGCGAAGAATGAACAGTAGGTTTGAAAGGAAGCGAAGAATCTATGTATTTTAGCTACCATAGGTCCTGCCTGACTAGGGCGATTGATTCACTGTAGAGAACCGGAGTTGAGACATGTGCGAACCAAATCGAGAACAGCCACAAGAACGGAAACTCCGTCCGTATCCATACAACATGTGCACATGCTTTCGAAGGCGATCAAAGGCAGAGTGTGGAAGAGAAAGACATCGCGCTAATGTGAGGAGTAGACGGGACGCCAACAGCGGTCAAGTTTAATAGGGTGACGACCTCCAGCCTATTTCGTCAGCTCGGGAGAGCGATCAGATATCCAAAGCTACAGCTCATATTGAAAGCTGACTCGGGAGGTAGTCGGACTGTTGGCATGACGATGATACTGCGATCGTAGGAAATGTCGCGGTGATGGGGACAGAACGAAGCCCCACTACATTGCGCTGTGATTGGCTGGCGCTATCGATGGGCATGGATATTTTGAACTCTTGGCATGCCACCACGGGCAGGCGCAACGCTCTACACAAAGCCCAAATCACTCCAGCGCTCGACGACCCCGCCCGCCCACTTCTCCAGGCATATTCCCACACGTCAAACACGATGCCGGGCCCCAAGAACACGCTTTTGATCGAAGGCTCCTTCGAGGAGCTTACCGACGAGTTCGCACAATACATCGACACGCTCAAAAAATCCCAGGGCGACGAGAGCTCGAACGTTCAGCAGGAGGCCGCAGACCTGCTGAAGGAGAACAAGAAGGATGAGGTGCTCAAGAAGCTGGTCGTCGGCGCGCAAGCGCTCAACCAGGCGCCAGAGAAGGGTACGCGAGTGATACAGTCATGAAGGTGGAGGTGGGGCTAACATGGCGGTGCACAGAGTTCATAGCAGCATACAACCTGCTGATCCACCTCGTAAACCAGTCGCCGAACGTGTCCATGTTCCTGCCCAAGATCTGCCAGAATCTGAGCACCCCGGTCACCTCCTCGCCCGCCAACGGCAGCGGCCTTGCCCTTTCGATTCTCAGCACAATCTTCAACATTCTTCCCGCAGACAGGGAAGAGCGCTACCACGTCCTGCTCGCCGTCCTCCGTGTCATTCGCGCCACAACGAACTTCGAGTACCTGCGCCCACAGTTGAAGCAGTTGGACAGCTGGTTAGCGACATGGGAGGTCGAGGAGGAGGAGCAGCGCAAGCTGTACCTCGCAGTCAGCGACTCGGCTGCTGCAGCCGGTGAGGACGAGCAGGCATACACATACCTGCTGCGCGCGCTCCGCACATTCCCCTCCGAGGAGGTCTCGTCCCCAGAGGCCCAGGAGCTTTCTCTCCGCGCGCTCAAGTCCGCGCTCACCCACCCCAGCCACTTCGACTTCCAGGACCTCACCGACCTTGACTCGATCCAGGCCCTCCGCAACTCCGAGCCCGTTTACTTCCAGCTCCTCGAGATCTTCAACTCCGACGTTGTAGACGACTTCAACGACTTCAAGGACGAGCACGACGGCTGGATCGAGAGCTCCGGCCTCGACAGCGCCGCTCTGAACCGCAAGATTCGTCTTCTTACACTCGCCTCGATCGCCGCCTCGTCCGGTCAGCAAAGGTCGCTTCCCTACGAGAAGATTGCCAAGGCGCTGCAGGTCCCCAGCGAGGACGTCGAGATGTGGGTCATTGACGTGATCCGCGCCGGTCTTGTCGAGGGCAAGCTCAGCCAGCTCAACCAGACATTCCTGATCCACCGTTCCACATACCGCGTCTTCGGCGAGAACCAGTGGAGAGAGGTCGCCAGCAGGCTCGACATGTGGAGGAATAGCTTGGTCGGTGTGCTCGAGGTCATCCAGCAGGAGAAGCAGAGGTTCATCCAGGAGAAGGAGGAGGAGGCCAACAGGGCCGACCAGAAGGCTGAGCAGGCATCGAGGTTCAAGGGACGGCAGCAGCAGAAGCCTCGGGCTCCCCTTGACGAGGACGCTGATTAGATGTAGATAGAGGTGTTGGGAGAGGTACTGCTTTCGTTTGTTTCGACATGTCACGACAAAAGGAGTAGGGATTTGAGCGCATGCATCACGGCTCTCTTTCTGGGTAATGGATGAACAAGCAGCCCTCGTGCTGCATATAGAAAATGCGATACAGATACTTCAAATACCGGTTCTGGAGAATCGAATTGCCGTGACGTTGTTTGTATTGATTTGGAATCTACCGTTACTGCCTGTATCTACAACCCTTCGATTCTCAATCCGACCCGCATGATCTATGCGGTCTGAACGAACTTCAAGCTGATCGGCTCAATGCCCCACGCCTTGATTTTCTCCTGCACATCCTTGTAAACCTTATCGGGCTCTTGGACAGCGTCGACCTTGACAACACGCCCCTGAGACTCGAACTCATCGACAACGGGCATGCTGGTGTCGACAAAGGTCTTGAAGCGCTTCTTAATCGACTCGATATTGTCGTCAGCACGACCAGAGGTCTCGCCGCGGTGCAAAAGACGCTTGAGCATGACCTCCTCGGACGCGTCGAAGAAGAGGGTGAACTTGGAAGGGACGACGGAGCGCTCGAAAGCGTGGGCCTGGTCGAGCTTGCGGGGGAAACCTGGGATCTGTCAGCTTTGCAGTTATGCCTTGTAGCTCGAAGAACAATACCATCGATGAGGAACAAGCTCTTGTTCTCATTCTCCATGGCGCTCTTCATGGCGTTCTCCAGCAGCTGAATGGTAACCTCCATGGGCACAATTGTACCCTCCTTGATGTACGTCTTGATCATCTCGCCGAACTCGCTCCCAGGGCGATCCTGCTCCTCACGCAGCAAGTCGCCGGCACTCAAGTGCTTGAAGCCATAGTCGGAGACAAGCTTCGCGCACTGCGTTCCCTTGCCCGCACCAGGGCCACCGAGGACGAAGATAACGGTGACCTTGTCCGGCGACCAGAGCGAGCTGGTACGCGTTGCAGCGCCGAGGTTCTCAATCGCAGGCATGGTGAGCGGTGAAGGTGTTTAGTGGGGTACGACGGCGTTGTTGTTGGCTCGAGGCGTTGCTGGTTTGCTGCTGCTGCTGCTGGGCGAATGTCCGGCAACAGGTCCTGTAGGCTTGTACTGGCCCTCGCGCTGGTCAACGATCTTCTTAAAGAGAAAAGTGCCGATGCCAAATATGGCGAGAATGGGCCAGACTTTCAGGGGGGACTTGCTCTTGGGAGCACTGATGTGGGTCGGCGGTTCGTTGGGGCCTGTGGGGTCGCCGGGCTGGCGGCGGTAGAAGCGTGGAGTGGTGGTGCTGAACTGGCGTGCAGCTGTGGGCAGAGCGAGACGGGCGGTGCGAGTCTTGAGTGTTGTGAGTGTTGAAGACATGGTCGGTGTGGAAGCGGGTATGACGATGCGGGATGCAGGTGTTGCGGCGATATTTCGTTAGCGTGGTGCTATCTATGAGCTGCAGGGCCAATGGCCGCCGGTCAATCTTCACCTTCCTCATCTTCATTAATGGAGGTGAGGAAGAAGGCGCAAACTCTGCGTCCTTCTGCCTGGTTCTGCTCGAGGCTGAGCTTTGATGCGTCTTTGCTAATAGTGAGCTGCTAATCCAATCCAGCAAAGTCTCGTCACGTCACTACTAGCCCCGAGACATACTTTCAGGCATGGCCCGCAAACGCCCAATGTATGGTGGAAAGAGACCAAAAGAACCCAAGAAGTCTGCTGACTCACCACGACAAACGAATAACTGGCGTGAAGCTCCTTTACCTCGTTGTCGACAGTTCTTCTAGTTCACTGACCTCGACACAGACTTCAGCTCCACCATGGATCCCAAGAGATCTCTCTTCGCTCGAGCTCAGCCAAGGGTGAAGCTACCACCCAAACTACCGACGAATACCAACAAGGCGAGCCTGAGATTTCTCCAGTTACCCGGAGAAATCAGGAATAAGATATACCAGTTCTACTTCTGGGAACCCTATCGTTGCGAGCTTGTCGGAGAGGGTTGCGACCTTACTGAACATGCTTCTAAAACGCTCAAACTACGGTCGAACACCAGTCACACATATATGCCACACCGATATTCGCATCCTGACACCCCTGTACGATACATATCTGTGCCGAAGACTATTCGATTCTCCCGCCTTCATCGTCCAGGTCGGACTCCCAACTACAAAGACAAACATTGGCCCAATCCCTACGGTGCCCTCATACTGGTTTCCAAGCAAGTCTGTGTGGAAGCCTTGCCACTACTCTACCATCAGATCACCTTCGTGTTCGAAGCGCCTCGCCGCATCACCCAATTCATCGCCCGAATCCCTTCGCAGAGCCACTTTAATATAACGAAGCTGCACCTGTACTACACCACTTACGGAAGCCCAGCAGCTGCGAGCGATGTCACATGGCAAGAGAAGCACATCGAGAGCTGGACGCGCGCGTGCAAAGCAGCGGCCAAGAGTTTTACCTGCCTGCGAGAGCTGGACGTCGACGTCTGGATCACCGAGGACGCGCCGAAGTTCAACCTACGACAGAAATGGCTCCAACCGCTGCTGCAGTTCCGCCGACTGACTTGCGAGTATCAACATGGGGAGACTTCAAGCGGCGCCTCCCTCTCACGGAAACCAAAACTGCTCACCACCGTCCGAGTCACGGTCAGAACTCGACTCTGGGCGCACGACTTCAACAACAATCCTCCTGTGGCCAAAGCGTGCAAGGACCTCCATCGACTTTATGGAATAGGTATCAGCAAAGCTATACTCGGAGCAAAAGAGGACGAGGCTATGGACTTGTTCGATAAGGGGTGGGAAGGCAAACATAAGAAATGGCAGCACCATCTGGGTTTTGCGAGGACTGGATGGTAAGCGCCGGCTCTGCAGATCCATACGTACACCTCTGCGCATGTCTTTCGCGAGGCTTTCCCTAGGCTGTGAAAACAGATCTATGACATGGATGGAAGATCATATCGACACCACTAGTTGCTGCTGTTCTCGTATGCGCAGCTTCCTTTCGTAGCTCACAACATTTGCAGCACTGAACGTTTAGGATCACCGAAACTCAATGCCATTGCATTCCTCAAGATTCGTAGCAAATTTCATTGTTTCAAGCGCTACATCATGATGCTCATATGTTCCATATCGTCATACAAGTCATGCTCATACTGAGTCGAGCTGATTCATCGAACGCAGACATCTATACTTTTTGTCTACACCGTTATTGAGCCAATCCTATATGCTGCACACATCGAGCTCTACTCGAATCGACTATGTTGTGTTTCATCTGCCGAAGTAGCCAGTTGACACGATAACTCGACTCAGATGTTCTTGGGCAGCAGGTTGGCGCTCTTGGCCTTGCTAGCCTCGAGGGCACCAGCAAGAGAAAACTGAGTATTGATACCGTCGACACGGTGAACGGCGTTGAGGTTCTTGACGCAGGTGATCTGGAAGCAGGTGGCGGAACCCTGGCGGGAGGCAATCGTGGAGTAGGCAAGGAAGTACTCCCAGATGCGGTACCAGCGGGCACCATACTTAGCGTTGACCTTGTCCTTGTTGCCGAGCCAGTTGCGGTACCACCTCCAGAGGGTAGCAGAGTAGTGGACACCGATTGTGTCGGTCATCTTGACCTCGAAGCCAGCGCCCTCAAGAGTGTCGATAACGAAGCCCAGGGGAGTCGAGGCATCGGCACCGGGGAAGACATATTTGTTCATGAAGAGACCCCAGGTGAAGTCCTCGAACTGCCATGCCTTGCGGAGACCAGCGATTTGAAGGAAGAAAGTACCATCATCCTCAAGCATGTCGTAGACCTGACGGAAGAACGCACCCAAGTGACGAACACCAACGTGCTCGGCCATCTCAAGACAGGTAATCTTGTCGTAGCCACCAGAGGGAACGGGGATTTCACGGTAGTCCATGCAGAGGATCTTAGACTGATCCTCCTGAACTCCAATCCTCCTGAGGCCGTTGTTGCCCCAGGCGGTCTGGTTGCGGCCAAGTGTGACACCAGTGACGTGAGCGCCGTAGTTAGCAGAGGCGAACTTGGTAAGAGTTCCCCAACCGCAACCAATGTCGAGCATCTTCTCGCCCTTCTTGAGGCCGATCTTCTCGCAAACAATAGCCATCTTGTTGTCCTGGAGCTGCTCGAGAGACTCCTCCTTGTTGATGTCGGAGATGATACCGGAAGTGTAGATCATGCGTGGGCCAAGGAACCAGCCGTAGAAGTCGTCGCCGCGGTCGTAGTGGTCACGAACCTGCTCCTCGTCTGAGGCATTGTTAGCTGGAGCTCTCCACGTGCATGGTTATCAGTTAGATCAACGTACCCTGAGACTTGGAGTGAACAATCATCTCCGGGATCATGCCAAAGAGGAAGTGCTTGATCAGACCGAGAGTGAAGCGGGGCTTGGACCAGTCGTGGCGCCATTCGAGGATATCGAGCATGTCGCCGTTGAGCTCAATCTCACCATCGAAGTACTTCTCCTGGAAGGTCTCGATCGGGATCTTCTTCTTGCCGTAGTAGGCGTCACGGTCCTCCTCCTTCTTGAACTTCAGGTAGTGCTCGATGTTCTTGCCGGGCAGCTTGGCCTTCTCGTTCTTGCGAGGCGCAAACTCAGAGGTGAGCCACCAGAAAGGACCAAGAATAGGCAGACTTGTGATCAGAGCAATGAAGATCCATGTCTTGAGGCCACCACCCAGCTTGTATGTGAAGTAGGCGGGGACACCGACTAGCAGCGAGATTAGGGCGTAGTTGTTGAACGAGTCGCGGCCAGAGCCCTCAGCGGGGAGAGGAGCATTAGCGATTGTAGGGTACTATTCATGCCAAATGTCAGCTCAATTGCTCTTTTGCACGTCGCGCAATGGCTCGCGCCAAAATGTTGGGGTGCTGCGTACCGAAGTCGTTTTGACCCCGCAATCGAACTCGGAGACGGTCGAAGACGCCGCAGGCGTTTCGATGAACTCGAAAGTCTCCTCAGAGGTGTTGCCGCTCATCTTGCGCAACTCCAGTGAATTTTGCAGGAAGGAAAGAAGACGTGGTGTTTTCAGAGGGCAGCTGCATACGCCAAGGATGGACGGTGTAGCCCACTAAGCGAACAGGGGAGCAGTAGCTTGCTTCGAGCCCTAGCTTTACACCTGAAACGTCAACACCCAACGATAATGCGTGCATACGAGAGGCACAGGTGTTGATCAGGGTCCGAGAACAGTTATACAGCTTATTATCCGAGCACAACGTCTTGTGCCTTGAGATGTTCGATATCAATCGAGCTCACATGTCAATTCTTAGCAATTGAGACCAGGGCCCAAGGGTTGATCTCGGTGGTACACCAACGCGGACGCGTGGCTTCCTACGAATCAGCAGCCAGCATCCTCCTCCTTACGTTCTCTAGCGTTTCCCGACTAACCCCAACTTTCTCCAAGAGGTATTTCTCAACACTGCCATACTTCTCCTGGATGTGCGAATGGACCTCTTTTGCAAGGCCTGGTGGGCAGACAGCGAATTGCTCTGAGAGGCCGATTGCGCCGATTTCCTTCATTCGGGACTCCTTCTCTGGCGCGAGCTCGGGCTCTGACAGCAGGTAGTCCTCCTCGATGATCTCATCGTCGATTTGCGTAAGCCAGAGGACAAGCATTACAAGGAGTCCCGTTCGGTCTTTGCCTTGTGTGCAATGGACCATGACTGGCCAATTGCGGTCATCTGTAAACACATCGAAGACCTGCTTGACTTCTTTGGTGCAGACGTCTACCGAGTTCTTCGCCAACCCAACAAGACCCATCTCTTCCATATGTGGCGAAAGAACCTTAATTGCATCGAGACGGTAGCCGAATATCATGAGACCGGCTAGGCGGAAGAACTCCAACCAAGTGAGCTTGGAGATGAGCATTCGTGAGAACGCCGATCCGTTGAAATTTATTTCGTGATAGACGACGTCTGACATCTTCAGTGGTCCAGCGACATCGTCGTTCGATTGAGGCACTGCCGCAGATGCCTTGACTTTAGCATCGCGCTTCTGGGCTTGTTCGATATGTTCAGTCCTGCCTTCGTTAGCTTGCAAGTCTTGACGCAGATCTGGCGTGCGCACTTTGTTCGCAAGTCAATGATGCTTCTGATCCCATATTCGTTGACAAGCCGTTCTCTGTCTCGAACTGTTGCCTCGTCTACTCGAATCAGCAACTGCACGCCTTGAAGCGATCATGATACACACCTGGTCGGGCGCCTCGGTACAGCAGTCTCGTCTTCAAACGACTGTGATCTGTCAGCTTTGCAGCGCCTGGGAAGAGTCCTGCTTACGTTGTTCCTGAGGCTCGATTGACAAATGCGCCCACGTCTCTGAAGTTCAGCACGCTCTTCAAAGGCGTGTTGAGATCATTGACATCAGCGGCGGCGGACACAGGCGCTTTGGCAGCCATGACTTGATGATACGAGGATGCGGATGAAGGCTGGGCAAAATGTATGTTTCTGGTAGCCAACACTGACGTCGCTCCTGCAGATCGCGCTAGCGACGGTTGGAATTCCTGATTTCTGGAACAGCAGTCGCGCGCGCTGGCAACGCAGATCTGCAAATTGAGGCTGCTCCCTTGAGATGCAGGTGTGTCCTCTATGAACGGCCCTCAGAAGAGGAGGCTGGTGCTGCCTGACCGTTGTGCCCCTCCAGTATTATTGTTACAGCACGTCGCACCATGCTTCACACGACGTTAAGCTCCTCCTCAACGCACTCATGAACACAGGGATTCAATCGTACATTGCATCCGTGGTTGAAGGACCAAATACAAAAGGTCTTTGAGGTGCAAGACCAGCGCTGACCCAACGTAGTTAGCGCGTCGGCGATTTGCTAGCTCCGGCGCCGCTCTATAAAATCTTCGCAGCGCCCACACCCATTTCTGTTTCCTTATCAAAAAAGCTCAGGGGCCCAGCCACGACCATTAGCATCATCCACTGCTTCTGGTTGCCAGTCACTACGGTGGCGTGGGCCCCGCGAACAACTCTCCTGTTAGGAAACTGGTTTCTCGATGGGTCGTCTTTAGTGATGGCGATGGGATATCGGTGTCGATTTTAGGGAGCACATACCTTTTGACTGCTGGATTTGTTTTTGCATAAGTGAACATCCAGTGCGCGCGGAGTCCGGGCCGTAACCCGCGTCTGGGTCCTTGAAATCTTGATGTAGCCAAGGTTGCACACAAGGCGATGGTAAAGTCCAACGCCACGTGCACCAAACTGGCTAGCAAGTGTGGAAGGAGCCATCCGCCCAGGCGGAGACAACGCTGTTTCTTCGACGTCGCATAAGCCCGCAACAACAACGCAGAGGCACACATGCCGGGATGATATGGCAACGAATCGCGGCTATGCTCATTTTTGAAGCAGCGCTATCTACAGCTTTGATCGTGTCGGTGAGTGGAAGATGCGGTCTGGATGCCATAACATCAACCAAAAGCAGACGGATGGGACAATTAATGTGTGAGAACTGAGATATTTGGTATATTGAAAGAGGTATAAGTTGCAAGTGCAACGCGGTCTATACTGATGTTATTCAGACTGCCGCCAGACAAAGTGCTTTTAGCCTTTCAAAACTTTCTTCCATCGCGACACCACTCCGTCTAGTTCTTGTAACCGTTGGAGTAGCCGTTGGCGATGCCCTGCAGGCCGGCAGGAATACCATTGTTCGCCTGCTTCTGGCCGTTGGGTAGCCCATCAGCGTGACCGTTGCTAAGCTTCTCAGCAACCTTGTTCTCCTGGAGGGCGTCCTCGACGGGTACATCGTTCTGTGTGTATCCTGTGTCGGAAGCGTCGACGTAGGCCTCGAGACCCTCACCGTTGCGGGGGTACTCCTTCATTAGCTCCTTGTGCTTGCGCAGAGCAGCGTTCATCTCCTCGGCGGATACATCGTTCAAGAAAACACATGTACCGATGGGGTGGGGAACAGCAGCACGGAGAAGACCGTCACGGGTCTTGAGGATAGCCTTGGTGGCCTTGTCAAGCATGTCCTCGTCGAACATGTCGTGGTCCATGGACAAACCAGCACGGGAGAACAGGTTCAACAACCTGCGGTGCTCCTCATCGGAGAGGAGGCCGCGCATGTTGGCCAATGTTGCGGAGTAAGCCATGTCGATGGAGATGGCGTGTCCGTGGCGAAGAGGTGTAGGAGGGGAGAGCTACTTGAAGTCAGCAAAGAAACAAAGATCGATGAACTGGAGGCACATACCTCGTGGAGAGGGCTCCATGTGTGGCCGTAGGCGATGACACGGTCAAGACCGATCTCGTGAAGGTTGGGTGTCTCCAACTTCAACATCTCGTGGATGCCGGCACGGTTGATGGTGTCAGCAGCCTCGCGGACCTCCTGGTTATCGCCTTCGCGACCGAAGCGAGTAGTGATCAGCTGCTCGCAGTACTTGTCAAGAAGATCGAATGTGGGCTTGTGAGCACATGTCGAGATCTTGATCAATTCGGCAAAGCCATTTCGGACTTGTGCCTCGGGGAGTGTCCTCAGGAAAGAGAAGTCCAAGAAGGTGTGCATGGGAGCGTGGTAAGCACCCAGCCTGTTCTTGTAGTTGCCGTAGTTAACGGCGACCTTGATACTGACACTGGCGTCGATGAGACCAATGACAGTTGTGGGGATACGAATGTAGTTGGAGCTCCTGCGGTACGCAGCACAAGCAAATCTGAAGATGACGAGTTAGTTCTGTCTTCGTAACGCTTTCAGGCCAGAGTGCCTTAGAGATAAGTTTTACCCAGCAACATCGGTCACAAGACCACCACCCTGGATAATGTAAGTAAAATGTCGACATCTTGAGAAATTAAGCGGAACTTACAACAACGAGAACAGGCTCCTTGCGAATGATACCGAATTCGGTCATCGAGTCAACGATGTTCAACAAGGTCTCCATGGACTTGGCCTTCTCGCCAATCATTGTCTTGTGGACAGTCAATGGCAGGTTGTAGTGGTCGAAGTACTTCTGCATGTCCTTGCCGTAGACATTGTAAATGTTCAAGTCCATGACGGCAAGGCAGCGGCCCCAACGCTCGTAGCAGTTGGCAAGCTGAGGGTTGGCGGGGTTGAAGACGCCGTCCATGAAGGTGAAGTCATATTCAATCTTCTCGTAACCCTCGACGTGGAAGCCGGCCTTGGTCTCGGCAACGGTAGCTTTGAGGTCTGACATGATGAAAGAGTAGTAATGTATGAGAGAGATACGTTGAGTGTCTGCTGGGCCAAGTTACGGGGTCCAGCTTCACTATATAAACTGTCTCAGGGCCGATGTCGTTTCTGACCGGGCATAGCGGGCAGAGTACACGGTGTCACTCAATTGGCTCACACATGCCGGTAACGCCTAAGGAAACGTCAACCATACGCAGGATTCTACACCAGCCAAGCCGAGGAACTGTGTAGGCCTCGTTTGTGTGGATCTGGTACGACTACACTTGTAGAACTAAACTGTTACTGGTTGGCCATGATGAAATGACTTGAGAGCCAACCAACCTCCAACGGCAGAATCCGGTTCCGGCACATGGGAAAACTCGATTGCTCAATGCGAACAGGGGCTTTTGCATAGCTTGGACAAAACAGTGTAATCGTAATTGCTTGCGGCCCAGATACCAAAGGAGCGTAGTACCACGACTAACCGTTTTAGTGCTGCGCACGGAGTACCGCCCGGTGTGGAGATAGAATCGATGAGTTGCGGGGCATCCATCAGGATCACTTCATCGCCACGCCACTATCCCGTCCTAGACTCGCTGTAGAGAAGGTACAGCTCAACAACGCGCAGACGGGAATGCATGCCAACTAATTGGTCGGCTAGGGACTCTGGAACCTCGCTAAACCACCAGCCACAGACAGCGTTGCTTCGCCTCCCAGAGTACCCCTCAACACCATGCTTGAGAGTCAGTGTGACGTCTCGCGAGATCCTGCGATCTTAGCTCCCGCGTCGGGTAGATAGAGTTTGGATGATCCTAGATCTTTGAGGGATATTACCATATCGGGTTTTGGTTTGTCCATGTCATGTTCTGTGGAGCTGTCTCCGCTAAACGTGGGTACGCCTAGAACCGTTCAGAACAGGTACAACTGTCTTAACGTCAGGACTCTAAGGAATGAAGAAATGCACCAATTGCACGACCCACTCAAGCCACACCAGCGTCGTCCACATGCTTGCGCGACAAGCTTGCGAGAACCTTGCCATAACAGGGCTGAGCAACCCCTTGATATGCACTGTATGGCGCCATGGCAGTATGTCACGAAAACGGTACATTGCACTTGCAGTGACATCCCGCATCGTGTGCAGGACTAATGACTGAATGGGCATAGCATGGAGATCATTGCTAAGACGATTTCTAACGTCTGACGACACCACACAGATTTGTCTGGATGTTCGTTCCCGAGAGCATGTCCTGGCTCACATCAGGCCCCACGCGTGGACCCGTTTATGCAGCTTGAGCATGCAGCGCCGCCGTCATCGTTAATGAGAGCGCCCCGCATTAAGTTACGCGTTGAGGGGTCTCCGAGGGGCATTCTGGGCACCCTCGACGCGTCGAGCTCCGAGAGCTCCAGGTTTACCACAATTTGCAATTGCACACTTTCAGCACATCCAGCAATCATGGGCAGCTTCGACCAGAGCAAAGCATACGCAGCACAGGAGGAAGAGGGTGCTTTCTTCGACGATGGTCGCGAAATCGAGCTCCTCCACTTCGTATACTCACACAAGAACATCGACAAGATCCGCGGCTCGCCCGAGGGCGTTCTCGCAGCCATTGACGAGTATGGGCGCACGAAGAAGTACCTCATGAACGTCGGCGAGGACAAGGGTCGCATTGTAACAGACCTGATCGCAGAAGTCAAGCCAAAGACTATGGTAAGTCAATTGGTTGGTGGGGCTTCAAACCCAAGCTGACGTGAACCCAGGTCGAACTCGGTGGCTACGTTGGCTACTCGTGTGTTCTGTTCGGCGATGCAGTTCGCAAAGCTGGAGGGCAACGGTACTTCAGTCTGGAGCGTGATCCTGCATTTGCTGCGGTGATCATGTCTCTCGTCGATCTGGCAGGTCTCTCTGACATTGTCAAGGTCGTCGTTGGCTCTAGTGATGAATCAATTGCTCGCCTGTACCAATCTGGGCAGCTGAAGCACATTGATCTCATGTTCCTCGACCATTACAAGCCTGCCTACACAACCGATCTCAAGCTTTGCGAAGAGCTCGGTCTGATCACTGAAGGCTCGGTGCTGGCCGCCGACAACGTGATCAAGCCTGGCAACCCACCATACCTCAAGTATGTCAGGAGCAGTGTTGAAGAGAAGGTTACAGAGGCGAAGAAGAGCGGCAACAGCAACACAGAAGGCATCGCAGAGACAAACGTCAAGATGTATGAGAAGAGATACGGCGAGGCCAAGTTCAACCAGAGCCCCGGAAAGCCGACTCTCATCTACGAGAGCAAGCTGGTGAACAGCTACGAGCCCACGGGAGTCCCTGTGAGTTTCTACATCCAGCCTGTTCATCTGAGCGTAACACTGACCTTTCATCAGGACGGCATCGAGATCACTCGCTGCAAAGGAGAGCAGAAGTGAGCGACGATTTCGCAAAAGCATCGCATGCTGGTTCAGACTCAACGTCACTTTTTGGTAGCACAGATGTGTCATAGATAGACGCAGGAACCCGTGGATAAATCGATGGCGAGGCTGGCAGGACACCCTCAGCGGCTTCTAGCACGTGGCTGTAGTTTCTGCGGCAACAGCAGCCTCAGCTCCAATAGCACAACTAGAGCATTTGTAATCACCTATGAAAAGTCTAAGATCTCTCATTCGGATGCGAATAGCACTAGAAGTTGCCCGTGTCATCGTCCGCAAGGCAATTGATGGTCGGCGATCCCTCACTCCTCGCTGTCGCCATTCTTACTGCCAAACTTCACCACCCCACACCAAACAAACAAGCACCCCACCACGCATGCCGCATTACCACACAGAAAGATCCTTCTGCGATCCAGGGCGCCTGGCCCATGGCCCGCTGAACCTTGCAGTATGCAAGCATTGCGAAACTCAGCACTTACCAGGGGTCCACATGCACCAACGAATAACGATGACGTCGAGACTAAATCTGCATTCAGCACAGAGACAAGAACGCAACCGCGTCCGCGCTTGCATGCATACACACACGACTTGCATGTGAAATCCTTGCCTGCTAGCAGCCGTCCTAGCCGCTAGGAATTCTTAGTCTCTGTTCGCGACTTTGTTTTGGGTTGATGGGGTCTGAGGCTTTTGTTCCTTTTGATGAGGTTGCCTTGCTACGACTAAGGAGAGCTAGCGACACTGCGAGAAGAGAGGCCGGCGACAATACCTCAACGACAGCAATGGGTGCAGAAGAAGGGAAGCAGAAGGGCGCCCAGCCTTTCTACTATTCTCATGTGTGGAAGAATGCGTCGCTTGTCGCGCTGAGCATCCTCACCCTGCCCGTCTCGGCCGTTCTCGTGCTGCTCAGTCTCATCGTGCAGCGGGTCAATGGTCGCGACAAGGTCCTGCAAGCAGAGAGAAAAAGCACAGCTGTCACAGTCGCACAACGTAAGACGATCCTCGTGACGGGAGTCTCAATGACCAAAGGCCTGTCAATTGCGCGAGTTCTATCACAAAACACGCAACATCGTGTCATTGGCGCAGACATCTCTCCCCTCTCACCAGGCCGCTTCTCCAGCGCAATCATACGGTACTACCGATTGGACAAACCCAACGGCGACGATGCGGAGCCTTACATTGACTCCATCCTTTCGGTTATCCGGAATGAGAAGGTCGACCTCTGGATAAGCTGCTCATCGGTGATCGCGGCAGTTGAAGATGGTCAGGTTGTACGACTCGCACAGAAGCAAGCGAAGGAAGCTGGGCGACGATTCGAGGCTATTCAGTTCTACGAGGACGTAGTCGAGAAATTCCACGAGAAAGACAAGTTCATCGATTACGTCCACTCCCTCGATCTCCCGATCCCCGAATCGCACCGTGTCGCGTCTCCCGAAGAGGCGCTGAACGTACTCCTCCGAAATGTCGGAAACAGCGAGGATGGCAACAAGAAGTTCATCATGAAGCCCATTGGGGTGGATGACCACGCTCGCAATGCGATGATGACGCTCCTCCCATTTGAGTCGCCTTCGCAGACGAAGACCTACATCCACAATCTGAACATCTCCACGTCAAACCCCTTCCAGCTCCAACAATTCATCAAAGGCAATGAGTACTGCACACACGCGCTCGTCATACGCGGCAAAGTCAAAGCATTCTGCAGCTGTCCTTCGCTCGAACTTCTGATGCACTACGAGCCTCTTCCCGCATACTCGAAGCTGAACCAGGAAATGCTCGCATTCACAGAGCGCGTCGTGGCAGATGGCGGTAGCGCCTTTACCGGGCACCTGAGTTTCGACTTCCTTGTCGAAGACGAAGAGAACGTCGAATTATACCCTATCGAATGCAACCCACGTGCGCACACAGCCAACGTACTTTTCGAGAAGACGCCCGAAATGGCAGACGCTTATCTCTCGGCACTGGACTACCGCAAGGATTCCGGTGAGCACGAGAAGCCCGTGTTCCCGCGCACTCCAACGAGCAGCTACTATTGGTTCGGACACGACCTTGTCAGCTTTTTGATCCTGCCATTCCTGGACGCTATCTTCGGCGTAGGCTCCTGGGGCGAGTTCTTCGATGGACTGGCAACGTTCTGGTACCACTTCTCCTGCTGGAAGGATGGCACGCTTACGATCGCGGACCCCTGGCCGTTCTTTGTGCTGTACCATGTGTACTGGCCTGCGAGATTCTTGGAGTGCTTGTACAAAGGCAAGGAGTGGAGCAGGTGAGTTTTGACTTTGTCGCTATCATCACGGACAAACTACTGACTTCTCGCAGAATCAACGTCAGCACCACGAAGATGTTCGAGATCTAGCGAAGGATTCAGTCGTCCGATTTGAGCTGAGCAAACTAGATGCCAGTATTCCGACAATATACGGGAGGCTGGTGGCCGGCGCTTCTCGCGATTGCATCAAGTCAAACCCTACCCTATATCGACAACAGATCCACGCGGTGAAGAAGGGCAGGTTCAAACGTTTGCGTTTTTCAAGGTTCGGAAGATCGTGCGGATGGGATCTGTTATAGACGACCAGGCGTTCACCAGAAGATACCAATAGATCTTGGGAGTAGCAATTTGAGGTGCATCGCTTTCTCTGGCACTCTTGTCTAAGTTGTTCGCACAACTTCCGTTCCGCAGCTTGCAAGACCCCTGCCCTTAGCCGCAGCCTAGCGCCACCGAATCCGCACGTTATCATTTAAAACAGCATCTACCATCAGCACGCAGTAAACCGCTATGCGAGCAGTTCGACCTCAGCTGTTCTGGTCAGGACAACCGAGAGCACATACTAATGTCGAATAACAATAAGTACGAGTACGACAAGTTGACTTACCCCGCTCATGAGGTCCGGGTAGCTATTATAGAGCCTGGTGCTTTTGACAACGCTATTGTCGTGCGATTCATCTCTCGGAACCTCCAGGTATGTACCACGTATGTTGCAGATTGAAAGAGGGCGGGTCGATCGTACCTGACAGAGATGCAAGATGGAATGACGCGGGTGCAGGATGAAGGTCCCTCTTACGAAGCCCCATCATACGTATGGGGCTCTGAGACTAATCCCTCCTACATTGGAGTGAGCTCGGGTCGAAGGTCCGGGGCTGTCCCAGTCACACAGAACCTATATGTCGCGCTTAGACACCTTCGCTACGATCAGCATCCGCGGACATTGTGGATAGATGCGCTGTGTATTGACCAGACAGATAACCAAGAGAAGGCCGTGCAGGTGCTCAATATGGGAAATGTTTTTGCAAAAGCATCACGCGTGATACCCTGCCTGGGCCCTGAAGAGGCTGGCAGCAACAAAGCAATAGCGCTACTGCAGAAAACGGCACGGGGGATCCAAATTGATTGGGAAACCTTTACACTGTGGTCAAGAAATTAGGAGACCCCTACCAGCTTCAAATCCTCGGCCCGCTGGGCACCCGAACGCCGAGTAGTGCAGTCTTTGAAGCCAATGGAGATTGACGGTCACCTGAAGTGGACTGCTGATGATTATCAGTCAGTCTACAGTATGTTGATACGCCCCTACTTCCGAAGGGCTTGGGTCTTGCAGGAGATTCGACTTGCGCGGCGCGTCTTTTTTCAGTGTGGCTTCACAATGTTCGTTGAGGACGATTTCTGGACAGCCATTTACTACTTGAGCCAGAAGAGTGAACCAAAGTTGTCCGCGCCCGGATATTGGCAGAGAGCGATCAAGAACACCTTGAAGCTTGCATATCTCAGAGCACGAGAAGAGGTAGTCTCTTTCGTCAGCCTTCGGCGCTACACAGGAGGAGCTTTGTGTCGGGATCCTCGTGACAAGATTTACTCGACACTAGGCATCATGGAGCCTTTTGTGAAAGATCTACAGATACAGCATACCTATACAGGTCGCGTACAGGATGTATATCTGGCTGTAAACCAGCGCATATTTACGACGTGGTCTTGTCTGGACCTGCTTGAAGCCTGTGAGCTTTCATCAAGGTCACTGAACATACCATCATGGGTCCCTGACCGGTCATGCCCGTTGGTATGCGAGGAGTATCTTCCATTGAGACGGAGTGCATGCGCATGGATCGCGAGTCAGCCAAGGTTCGATCAAGATGGGTTAAGCTGTACCGTATCAGGAATACATCTTGCTCAGATCACGGAGCTGGACTCACTGGGCAGAGAGGCACCTACCACCACTGGAGAGGTCTTCGAGTTCATCAGAAAGACCAAATCATCGATACAGAGTCACGATGATGTATATATGACGGGTCAAATTCTATTGGAAGCATACTGCCGAACTTTGATTGCGGATGATTTCCTGGCCCACAACCAACCAGACCTTGCGGACGACGGTCTGCCAGACTTGACGCATAGTCTTGAGCTGCTGAAGTTGGCCTGGACGCAGCAATTGAGCGACAATGAAGACGAGGACGTGGTAAATAGTACTAAGAGCTATTTCCATACTGTGCATAGAGCTACCAAAAATCGGCGCATCTTCAGGACCACTGAAGGTCATGTGGGCCTCGCGCCCCTCGATACAAAAGCCGGGGATGTTCTCGCTGTTCTGTTTGGGAGCAGAATTCCTGTGATCTTGCGGCCAGTCGCGGGTAGAACATGGGCGGTTCTAGGGCATTGCTATGCGCATGGCCTCATGGATGGAGAGGCTATTTATCGTGGCAGACATGCAGTGAGGTACGAGTCACGACGCTTGCTACCAGGGGGGTTGACCAGATCACGATTGGCTTTCGTGAGCCAGGTTGATGGCACACTCAATAGCGATTTTATCGCAATTCTAGAAGACACGGGTATCAAAGTCGAGCACAAACAGGATGAGCCACCGGTGCTCTTTGTGCTCCCGGAAACCCTCCGAGCTGCTGGACCGCAAGTCCAAGATTTCACACTCGTCCAAGGCGAAACCACTAGCCTCTGTCGTCAAATCCCGACGAGCAATGCCACTATCGTAAAAATGGCTGCTGACGAACAACCTGAACCAAGAGAGCTCGACACATGCCACAGCGACGTGCTCTCGCAAGGACCCAAGTAGTATCCACTTGCAGGGCCACAAAGAGAATCAAGTGGGAGTTCCTGCCACCTGGAGGTAAACCTGTTCGAAATCGGCCTTGCCTTGAGCACAGCGCTATCACAAGAGGCTGTTCTTAAATCTTGGAATTGTATACGCCGACGTCTCGAGGTCAGTTGTAAGAGTGCCACCTGTGCCCAACCGACCTCCAATCCTGACCACGATCACCCTCGAGCTTGTCGACGCTCATACATACGAGAGCATCATCGAAATTGCCCGATGCGTACCCCAACTCGAAACGGTAACGTTCAAGGACATCAGAATCGCGTTCCAGTACAAACTGGAGAGTATCCTCGGCGGGTTTGCAGCCCTCGAAAATCAAAATCTTCGACATCAGCAACATCACCGTAATAACACCCAGTGTCGTCATGTTGGTGTTGAGCAAGAATGAACACCTCGCTAACAACGACAAAGGAGATATCATCACACTGGAGAAGTACCGCATCTGCCTCCGCACAGCCAACGCAGGGCTGGCTCGCGGGTTCACAGTTGCCAAGGTTCAGTCATCCTCCGGACCAAGGCATACGAAGAGGAGGAAGAAGTTAATCCCACCCAGCCTGAGCTACCGCGTACGATCAGGAGTTTAGTTCACGTAATTTGTCACACCCACAACCGGTTCTAATTGGCTTTACTATTGGCTGCAGCATCACGTGGGCTGAACTCCTGATCGGACGCGGTGCTGGCTCATCGGAGCCATGCTGCAAGTATATGACGGCTATAAACTCC
This sequence comes from Didymella glomerata, assembly GCA_030271015.1. NCBI lineage: Eukaryota > Fungi > Ascomycota > Dothideomycetes > Pleosporales > Didymellaceae > Didymella > Didymella glomerata. The sequence goes on from JAJOHN010000010.1 coordinate 877,605, forward strand.
TCGATGAAGACGAAAAGTGCTCGCGCTGCGCAACAGACAGTGGCCTATGCGAACGCTGCGCGTCGTGAGGAACGAGAGAGACGATACTATCATGACTGCATGCATTCACAGCTAGGATTCTAACAAAGAGATTGCCTGTGTAGCAGGGAAAATAAGATACAAACGGGGCATCATTTTAGCCAATAGGGGATCTGTTTGCACTTTGAAGATGCGTGTAGGGTTGCTGACTGCCTCCGGATTGTGTTCAATGATCATGCGTTCCAAACGACATGGCGTTGTACATGGAACCATCCAAAGCGAGTTTGCAATCAGCGAGGAGATCAGCTGGTGTTCATAGATGACAATACAATAGTACAGTCTCTTGAACCCCCGTAATTCAAGACCTGAGCCCGGCCTTCAACAGGACCCATTGAACCACACCGGCCTCTTCTGCAGCCACCTTCATAACGCACACCTGCGGAACGCCCTTACTTTCCCACCCAGCCACCGGGCCTTCCACGAACGGCCCACGGTCCACGCGCTGTGGCACAGAAGATGACACAACCCACACTGCCGAGCACGCCGAGCGGGTAGTACAGTGGGCACTCGAAGCACCGGGCGCTTACAGGTGGTCTGCAAAGGTCTCCCGCCATTCTAGTTCGAACCGTTGAGGCGGCGAGACGCCGTGGCGACTCATTACAGCACCACCGGGATTGCTCTCACTACCAAAAATCACGAATAGTCAACGGAAGGGGTAGTTGTTGTAATCTTTTTGATTTGTCCGTGCGTCCAGACACTCAATTTGTCTCTGCATACTGCATCACTCAATCCCATACTTAGTGATCGACAACCAACTCAAACACAAACGCAAAGGTATCTCGCGGAGATTCTCAATGAAAGACAACATAGGAAAAGTCGCATGCCAACACCTCGTATATCCAAATGAAAAATGTACAAAAGCACCCGTGATCGCCAGCCATGCCCAAAAATGACCCTGATCTCAGATTGAAGAAGAGAAGATAACGATGCGTGATGCGCTATACCGCTTGAGCTAAGGAATATACACACGTTTGGCTTATCGCGTGACGTTGTGGCCGAAGTCAAACCCTTGTTGTTGCTGTGGTGGCGGGTATGACGGCGATGCTAGCGGTGTGTAAGCTCCTGGGATGGGGACAGCAGCGTATTGCTGTTCGCCCGGTGCAGCGGCCACGTGGTCGTTATGTCTCTCGAAGCCTGGAGATAGAGGAGGCATTGGCGGCGAGACGGTCTGTGATCGCGCAGGCGCATCGAAGCCGTCCTGGCTGATCTTTGGTGTCGCGCCGGTGACCTTGATTGGCGGCGCTTGCAGTGTGAACGGCTGTGGCTGGACGATCTCACGAACCTGTGCGTACTGAACCTTGCCGTCCTCGCTGTCATGAGCCATGCCGTTAGGGTCCACGTAATCCGGATGTCCCGGAGGTGGGCGCCAACCGCCTGAGCGGGGCGAAAGAGGTCCAAATCCTGGGGTGTTCGGTGCTGACTGCGAGCGGAGCTGGGCAAGGTAGAGATCAGAGCGGGCTTTATCGCGGACAGCCATAGACTTCCTGAGCTTCCTCTTGGACCAGAAACGGTAGAAGACGATGCCGTAGATGATGATGCAGAGGACTTCAACGACGACTTCGATGATGCAGCAAACAAGTGCCCAGTTCTGAAGACGGCATACAAGGCCGTAAGCAATGTCATCTTCGAACAGATGCCGTCTCTTATTGTCGACGCAAGACCAACCCCACATGTCTTTGTTGCTGTTTTGTGCTTTGCTTTGGTTGAAAATAGCTGCGCCTACAGCCCACATGATGATGCTGAAGATGAAGAAGCCAACGGCAAAGATAGTGTAGTAGGCGGCGACTTTCTCGGCTCGGTTGTGACCTCCCCGGCAGTATGCAATCATAACCGTGATGGACATGACAAGCGAAATAACAGCGATGGTCAGGAGAAGAATCTGTGGCCAGGTCTTGGTGTTGTCGGCCCACGGTGGCAGGTTGTTGCGCTTCGGTAGTGCTTTTGTTGCGTGGAAGACGGCAAGAGCTGTTGCGAGCATGGAAAGGACGATGAGACTGCAGGCGAAGTTGATGCCACGAAGGAAGATCTTCGCGATCCTTACTCGGACCTTGACTTTCTAGTCGTTGTCAGCTATGCTCGAGTTCAACCTGGACGGTAACGACTTACAATATCCTTTGCCTGCTCCTTCTCCAGGGAGACTTCCTGCTTCTCGAGATCTCGTTCCTCTTTGAAGGTAGGGCTCAAGATCATACTTGGTCTACCGGGTGTCCTTGGTGGCGCACCGGGCGACTTCAGCGCACTCTTCAGGGGAGCGCCCCTTGGTGTCGGGGGAGGAAGGTAAGTCCTGTCTGTTTCCTCCATCTCGACTGACTGGACGTAGCCGAAGCCTACGTCTGATACTTGAGGTTGCGGCTTGTAGTGGGTGGTAGGGTACGCGAATGGCGACTTTGGTGCGTCGACGGGCGAGTACACCGATGTTGCTTCAGCGAAGCGTGCTGTGCGAGGTGTCTTGACTTCTGATGAGGTCGATTCGTCTGTGTTGCGTCTTTCAATCGTAACTGTGAGACCCTTCTTATTGTTGGTTGACATCCTTAAGCTCGAGCGTTCACGTGGCGGGAGAGTGCGCTCTCATGAGAGGTTTGTGATATGATAGAGTGGTAGAGATGTATGGAAGGACAACGACTATAATCCAGGCCAGCTTAGACCAGTCGCAAGAGTACAGAGGCGTGCAGTAAGAGAGACAGAATGCAGAGACGCACAAGGTATTACAATGAGACCTGCTAGAGAGCAGACAAGAGGCAACGGGCGAAGCGCTGACTTAAGATAGTAGGCGCTTCGAGGGCTGCGAACTCGTGGATTGGATAGAAGGAAGCACGGATAGCGGCCGGTGGAGAGAGATCGGAACGATAGTGGGCGGGTACTTACAACGTATAAAAAGCAAGATGCCTGCACGACTGCAGGTGCCCGTCTGATAGGTCAAGTGGGGAGACGAGGTGGTTGCAATGGCGCGCAGAGAAGGACGAGGAGTGGTGGCCCCGAAATAGACGCCCGGATGAACTCAATAAACGAGGTCCAAGAGATGCGCGGCCAGACCAGCGCGCTGCTGTGCGAAGATCTTGGTCTTAAGATATCTGACAGCTTGCTGATCCTGCTGTCAGCACAATTGCGGAATGCAGTCCAGAGCGGCGCTGTCGTCAGTCGTCAAGGTCGTACGTATGCTCCTTTGCGCCCCAGAGACGGTGAAGTCTTCCATAGAAAAGGAAGCCCGCAGAAGAGGGCCATGTTCGCACCTCGTGCCCCTCGGGCGCAAAGCTCTGCCGAGTCTGTGGGCGCTCGAAATCCAGGGCATTGGATCTCCAACGTCCAATTGCTGAGGGCTGTTTCGCGCCTGCAGAACGCGACATGGCCGTTACGAAAGGTGAGTGGTTGGAGCACACAGGGACTGTGCATTGATGTACATTCGCGCTAGGCAGGTTAAGCTCAAAAGCTCAGCGGGTAAGCACGCATCCCGCCAATCGTGGTCCGCAGGTGCCCTGAGACCTCTGGGAAGGCGCCGCCCCGCTCGTTAGTGCGGAGTCTAGCACGACCTCGAGTCCAAGACGGTCGACATGGACAGAGCCTCGAGTTTTGTCTTGCCTCGAGTCGCTGTCTCAACTGCCGCCTGCCAGGGCATAAGAGCACCATGCCGTCCGCGCTCTTATTATAACTGATCGCCTTGAGTAAGTTTGCCACGGCTGTCAGCTCGCGTCTTACCAGTTCGTCGAGTTGTGACGGACGGCTGGCTGGGAATGTGAGCATGGTAGCGTCGCCTATCAGTGCAGGCGTGTGCCCGCTGCTGCAGGAGCCCAGCACAAGGCACATCGCATATGACGCTAATTAGCCACGCGTTGGCCTGGTCGTGGAACACACCAGCAGAAAATTGGGATATTTACCTGGATATCTTCAATACTCTAACCACATGAAGGTAAATGCGTTTCGAAACTCTTACGCCTATTTTTGGGGCCTTTTGCGCATTGCAGAGTGGCACGCGGCCCGCAAAGATCTGCCATGCGTTCAACGGTCGTGGTAAATTAGTGCGCTGGCCTCTTCGACAAGCCTCTGAATTTGTCCACGTTGTACCTGCGACGTGTGGTTGCATCTTCCATATCGTGCAGCTCTTGGTATTGGACAAGGTAGAGAATCCCCCTCTCTTGATAAGCCACCCATCCAACATCGCCAGCATGCATGAGATTTCAACCGAGGAACATCCTCAAGCGACATCGGTGTCTACCGGATTGCCACTCTGCCTTGCTTGAGACCGAGACATGCAAGATAGGCCGAAAATCTCACAGGTCACGTTCTCACAATTGTGTAAGCCTGGCTGCAGAGATGGCTACTTTTACACAATACCTTACCAAAGTCGTGGTAGTGAAACGCGAACGATGTGTCTTTCACACGCTGTGTTACCTTCCAGCTTTCAATGCCGTCATGACTGCAGCCTCGCGCATTATTCGACTTGGATGCACTTGCCCGACTCACGTGCGTCTACAGGCATAGTTTCCTTGAAGCAGAATTGTAATTATCAACTGTAAGAGCATCTTGAGGAACCGAGAGCAGATCTCTTCATATACATATTCCACGAAGGCTTGGGGGTACACGATCACAAGAGAGGGATAAGCCTTGATCAAAGAAGAGGAAGAACAAGCACTGCAAATAGTCGAAAGTGTCAATTGCAAAACTCCCATCATACATACCAACCCTCTAAACCCAGCGACCAGTCCTACCCTGCTCCTCTGCAGCATCACAAGCTTTATGATAGCTCCCATAACTCCCACGCTCAGAGAAAAGTGGCGCAGGCACCGACGTCTCATCAATCGTCTCCGTAGAAGTCTCTTCAGCGCTCAGCGCACCCCCACCCATGATCATCTCCGCATACACATTGCTCTCGCGCAGACCCTGACAAGCAAAGCTCTCATCCGAAGCCGGACGCTTCTTGGGCTTGTAGAATGTCGGCATCACCGGCATCATTGGTATCGCGGGAAGTGCGGGAAGCGCGAGCTTATCGAGCCAGGTCGGCGACGAAGGGCCTTTGGGCTTACCTTTGGTCTTCTCGGTCAATCCCGGGGTGAGCTCAGCGGAAGGGCTGTAGACTTTCTGTGAGATGGGCATGGGGCGCGAGATCTTAGCTTTTAGCGCGTCGTGCGCTTTGTCAGCCTTGCTGGGTTTGGGCTTACCTTCCGGTGGAACGGGGAAACTGGTGGTGTCTGTGAAGTCACCGAGCCATGTCCATTCTGGGTCTTGTTCGAGGCATTGTGGAGGCCACTCGATGCCCTCTTGAGATAATTCAGGCTGCTTTGCTGACAGTACAGAACCTACCGTTCGGGTTTGTATTGAGTCCCAGGGCGCATCTACTGTAGAATCCTCCACGGGCTCCCGTGCTTGCTTCTCTGATATTGAAGAGCAGTAGAGTGGGGTACGAGGAAGAGGCTTGTTGATGTTCAACAGCTGACTTTTCTCATTTCGTAGTCGTTGCATCGGCGTTGCGTCAAGCGGAGGCAGTGGTGGTAGAGGTTTGTTAATGTTCATCTCCAGCACTGTGCGCCGAAGCTTCACGGGCACCTCTTGTGAGGTGCATGAGATGGTACCATGGCTTACTGCTGAGTCCTTTCGTGTTCGTGTGTAATGCCCGTTGACTGTGCGATGTGTCAGCGGAAGTTTCCGCACTGATTGAGTTGAAAGTTGCTGCTGACCAACTGGTCTTGCTTCATCCTTTTGTTTCGGTGAGCACATCTCGAACTCAACGATGGTCTTCCGTTCTTTCAAGTAGCTGTTCATACCTGCCAAGAACGTCTGAGCCTCACCTGGAGGCCCATTGTCATGGACTTCTTTCAACCGCCGATAATGCTTTTTGAAGAACGATTCTTTCTGAGCGGCTGGACCCTGCTCTTTGGAAGTTCTGGTCTGCGACGTGTTAGCTTCTTTCGGCACTCGATCATAGTCGATGCCACGAGGAAACAAGGTCACAACGGACGGTGCGCGGACGCCAGTGGCGGACGACACTGTGTGCTGATCGCGTGGTCGAGCAGCAGCCCCAGATGCTTGGGCTGCGTCGAGCATATACAGATCACTGAAGTATTTTGATGTCCTAGGAGACAAGGCTCCAGCATCATTGTGCGAAGTATCGCCGGTCGGCGTCAGAGTGTATGGGTCTGAGCAACCACGGTCTTGCTGCAGGCTGCCCACTCCACCATGCCGTGTTTGTGCATGGGTATCATGCATCTCGAAGAAACTCACAGAGTAGGTCGAGTACGTGTGGCAATGATTAGACGGATTTCAAAAGCTAGTCCGCTACTGCGAGCTTTTCGTGTTTGTTTGCGTTGAAGGCTCTGTCTAGAAGATCGATTTGCTCAAGCAAAGGGATTGAATGAATAAGCTCATTCCGCATATACGTTGTGCGGGTATGAAGAAAGAAGCCACATTGTGATTCGCGATGCGAGGCCTCCAAAGAGCGACTGAGCAAGGCAGGTTTGTTCTCGCACAATGTTGGAGACAACAATGCAGTGCGACAACTTTCAGGGACCAACAGCCCGGAATATCTCGCCGCAGGATACTGTGCCAGTGACTGACGTGTCCGTGAATTCATCGTACGGGCTCGATGCTGTAATATGATCGCCAGAATCCGGAGATGGTGGTTGTCGAACACCTCGGGAGACAGGTGGGTAGTCCCGGGACTGGCATTGCCTAACGCATTCGTAGTTACATAAGGCTAGCAACGGAACAGCTTCCCGCACCACCAGCCTCGCTGATGTACGTTTGTACAGTCGGGGAGTACATGCTCGGTGAATTTTAGTAGAGGAGAGCTCTCTTAAGACTGTGACGACTGTCAGCCCGATTGTCAACACTCATGAGAAGACCGGAAGTCTTTTGGTGTATTGTATGAACATGGGTATTTGATTGCATTTGTTGCATCTTGTATATGGAAATCGTCGCTATATCATAATCATTGCACTTCTAAATGGTGCATTTTGTGAATTGTGTTCTTCCTCGTGCACATCTTTACATGTTGACGGCAGTCCTGAACTTGGAGCCAGCGTAGATGGCGTTGTCACCAAGCTCCTCCTCGATACGGAGGATCTGGTTGAGCTTGGCGAGACGCTCAGAACGGGCGGGAGCACCAGTCTTGATCTGACCAGCGCGGAGACCGACAACGATGTCAGCGATGGTGACATCCTCAGTCTCACCAGAGCGGTGAGAAACCATGACACCCCAGTCAGCGCCAAAAGCGTCCTTGGCAGCCTGGATGGCCTCGGTGATGGTACCGATCTGGTTGACCTTCAGGAGAAGGGCGTTGCAAGACTTCTGCTCGATGGCCTTCTTGATGAACTCAGGGTTGGTGACCGTCAGGTCATCACCGACAATCTGGAAGTCGGAGGTCTTGAAGAAGTAAGACCAAGCCTCCCAGTCGTCCTCAGCGAAGGGGTCCTCGATGGAGACGATGGGGTATTTCTGGGAGAGGGATTTGTAGAGCTCAGCGAGCTGCTCGTAGGTGAGCCACTTGCTCTTGTCGCTCTCGGGGTTCTTGAAATCGAGGTCGTACTTCTTCTCCTCGGCCTTGTAGAACTCGCTGGAGGCAACGTCCATGGCGATCTTGATCTGGCCAGTGTAACCAGCAGCCTCGATGGCCTCGGTGATGAGGTCGAGAGCCTCCTCGGGAGTCTGAATATCGGGAGCGACACCACCCTCGTCACCAACGTTGCCGGCGGACTGGCCGTACTTCTTCTTGGCGAGGGTCTTGAGCTTCTGGTAGACCTCGGCACCCTGGCGCATGGCCTCGGTGAAGGTAGGAGCCTCACTGTATGTTGTTAGACAAACTTTACCATGCAGAGATTCGAGAGAACGTACGAAGGAACAATCATGAACTCCTGGAAAGCCATACGGCCACCGGCGTGGGAGCCACCGTTCAGTACGTTCATGAAAGGAACGGGCAGAACGTAGGGCTTCTTAGTGCCAGCCAAGTCGGAGATGTGAGCGTAGAGAGGGACACCCTTCTCAGCAGCAGCGGCCTTAGCGATGGCCATGGAGACACCGAGAATAGCGTTGGCACCGAGCTCAGTCTTGTTCTTGGTTCCATCGAGCTTGTTGAGGAAAGCATCGACAGCGGACTGGTCCTTGACGTCAATGTTCTCCTTGATCAGAGCGGGGGCGATCTTGTCGTTGACGTTGGCAACGGCCTTGGTGACACCCTTGCCGCCCCACTTGCTCTTGTCACCATCGCGGAGCTCGCAAGCCTCGTGGGAGCCGGTGGAGGCACCGGAGGGGACAATGGCGCGGTGAAGGCCAGTCTCGGTGACGATATCGACCTCGACGGTAGGGTTACCCTGTAGCTAGTCAGCATGCTTTCAATTGATGGGCTACAAGTAGAGACATACGCGAGAGTCGTAGACGGAGCGGGCGTGGATCTTGGTGATGGCCATGATGTGTGTTTGTGTACTGGATTGATCAGTAAAGAGTCAATTGAAGGTGTGGAGCTGAGCAGCAGTCGAGTATATATAGGTGCAATTCAGCCCTATGGTATGTGCTCGAGAGACTACAGCGTTCTGGTCAAGCGTCACCGGCCGGTGATGATGTGGATCCTGAAGAAACACTCGACCATTGCCCAGCCCTTAACTGTTAGAGGCCGGCGGAGCCTCAAACGGGCATAGGTGTGGGATGGCACGGCCGGCCGCGGATGGGAGGCTAAAGCAGAGCTTGACTTACCAGGCGGATGTGAAAAAGTTGCACTGATGTTTTGTTTGGGTGGGGTGTCAAGCTTAAGTAGTTGGGAAGTTGCGACTGCCCCTCCTTCAGCTTGGGGCAGTCGCGACCTTCTCAGCAGATCGAGCCCCGCCACGCCGTGGAACCCATTGGCCGCCGCCGCGCATGTGTCGTAAGAGGGTGCATTAATCGTATCGCAAACCATCGGAGCGGCTGTCACGGCGATGACTGTCTTCTAGAATTGTTGAGATGAGGCTTCCACGTCCATTGATCGCCAATCTAATTACCCCTCCAGCCCACCATCTACGCAACAGCTTCGAAAGCCTTCTCCAAGACCCCTCGGAGCTGTCAGAGTTTCTTATCACAGCTTCCCCAAGCTCATCGTAGAAGCTATTGGATTTCCGTCCAGCGCCGCTGCCTCGTTGTACTTGTTATCGTCGCCCAGGAAACCTGCGGAGCATCTCTAGGTCCGCAAAAAGCAATTGAGTATCTTACGCAAAAGGCTTGACCAACACTCGTCTCCGTCCGAAAACATGGCTTGCTACAGCACCTGCAAACAGCGTTGTTTGATTCTTCAAATTACGTTGAACACGCTATGTACCTGACAGGGCAAGTACCCTGATGACGCCACTGCGCCGATCGCCCACAATATGCAACCCGCCAAGCCAGACTTCGGAGCTTAGACATGGTGTTCTCTGTCTACCTTCGTCAATGCTGCTCACAATGCGCGACTGAGCTACCGAAAAGAGCAGACAATTACGTTGTTACCCGCGCTCGAACGAGCGACTACTTTCGACACGCATACGTCATGGGGAATCATTTCTTATTTACTCCGGTTTTGCAATGCGCCTGCAGTTCATCTTCTTCTCTTAGGTGACACTTCCCGGCTCCTGTGCTCTAACCCTTTCCTTTTACCCGTCGATCCAGACGGAGTGCTTGTGCGGCTTGCAGCGCCAGATTTGGTAGCAGAAACAAATTCCCTCGGTGCACCGGATTGCTTCTGCTCTCTCGTCTTGAGGATCTTCTTCTGTGACGCTCGTAGCTCCTCAACATACGCCCAGGAAGGGAATGCTACAGGCACCGCAAGATCATTTGGTAGCGTAGAAGCGTACTGTTCCTCCTCACTGATCCCAGCAAAGTCCATCAGCTTTTGCGAGTGACCTGGATCGCGTAGCACTGCTGAGCTCTCGAGTCGCTGATTGAAATGCTGCTCCTTCTTCTTCAGCTCCAGGAATTGAGCGAACTTCTGTGTTGCTCGCTGTGGCGGCGAACCCGGGGGCGAAGGCGGTATATCGAAATTAGGTACGGTAGGCAGGGTCAAGTTTTGGATGATGGCTCGACTGGACGTGTACGGTGAGCCTGGTGGAAGGTCGTCGTTATGGTCGTTGTCTGGAGGAGGAGGAGGCGACACAGTTGGACCTTTCACAGGTCCATTAACTGGAGCAGGTGGTGGTGGCGCGGCTTGCGGAGAAGCTGGTCTGGAGACGGCCTCGGGTGCAGGTGCTGCTACAGGAACATTCGCCAGCTCAATATTAGTAGCTATCGAAGTCCTCCTAGGCGTGTACTTGAGACTCACCTTGGGCACAGTCGCTGAAAGCTGCTCCTCCTCATCGCTGCTCTCATAATTGACTCCCAGCATGGCGTGTATGTGAAGTGAAAGAGCGACCGCGGGAGTTCATGCGGAAGACGGTGGTCATAGCTCAAACTGCTGCACCGCCAAGCAACGTCGCAAGCGTGAGCTGCCTGCCATCATCAACCACTCACCTCCGAACGCCGCCTCGCCGCCATATCACGCCGTTCATACTAGAGCAGTTCATTCCAGATCGACAAACAACACTTCAGATACCGCCGCACACGATGAACCACCTTCCGCAAGCTTGGGGCCGTGTAAGACGCCTCCCCGCCTCGCAAACACCCGCAGTACTGACATCAATACAGCCTAGAGACGATGTCTACGGCGCGTACGACCACTCACACTTCCAGACAGCTGGCCCGACCCAGCACTCGCAAGCACCTATCGTCACCGGTACCTCGGTTCTGGCGGCAAAGTTCAAGGACGGCGTGGTCATTGCCGCAGACAACCTGGGTATGACATAGCTTGTTACTGAGTTGATAGGTTCGTTTTATGCTGATACTGTTCTACAGCTTCGTACGGATCGCTCGCTCGCTTCACCGACGTCAAGCGACTACGGAAGTTCAACGATGAGGTCGTTGTAGGCTTCGGCGGCGACGTTTCGGACATGCAGTACATCGACCGCCTCCTCAACTCCCTCGATATCCGCGAAAACTACTCCTCGACCGACGACAACCTGAACGCCAAGAATCTCCACACATACCTTGCCAAGGTCATGTACAACCGCCGATCCAAGTTTGACCCACTGTGGAATCACCTCTTGATCGCTGGCCTGGACGGCGAGGGCAAGCCGTTCCTTGCGAGTGCAGATCTCCTCGGTACCACATTCTCTTCTCCATCGATTGCCACAGGTTTCGGCGCGCATCTTGCACAGCCCATTATGCGGACATTACTGCCTGACGAGGCTTCAGTACAGAATGTCACCAAGGAGCAGGCAGTGGAGAAGGTCAAGGAGTGCATGAAGGTCCTCTTCTACAGAGACGCCAGGAGCATGGACAAGTACTCCATCGCCGTCATCACAAAGGACGGCGTCGACTTGAACGAGGACGTCAAGCTAGAGAACCAGAGCTGGGCGTTTGCGGAGAGGATCAGAGGATACGGCACTCAGACGGCGTAAACCTGAGTCAGGTGTGTCTGACGGTGTGGAGATGATGATATGCTCAGAGCCAAGCAGCTCTTGAGGCTGAATGGCTGAACGATAGACATGAATAAATGTACAATTCGACGGAATGATGATCAATCTCAAGCCTTCACCATCCTTCGGGCAAGCCACACGCATCTGCTCCCTTGGCTATCACTTCGGCGGCATGCCGATGCTAAAGCGCACACCAATCGCGCTAGAGCCGACGCGACCACCTCAAGCTCCATGCGATGCGGGGAAGCTCCGCGGTAAACCACCCTCGTATAAAGCCTCGAAGATGGAACAAGCCCAATCGAGCGCCTCATGTCTCTCTCCAGCTCTCACCTGCCGTAACCATGTCTCTCGATCTGTCCTCAGGGCCCCCGAAGCGCATCGTCATCACCGGCGGCTCGGGCGTCGTCGGCCGCACCGTTATCGAGAAGCTGCTCAGCTACGGCCATGAGATTCTCAATGTTGATCAGACGCCCCTCGATAACCCGAATGTGCACACGCTGAAGGCAGACTTGACGGATGGTGCGCAGGCGTTTAATGCGCTGAGCTGTCATTTTAAGATCGGGGAGCCGTTTATGGATGAATTGAGGACGCCGGATGTGGTGATACATCTTGCTGGTACGTACTGGGTAATGTTTTCCGGAGTCGCAATATAGTCAAAGATTGGACTATAGGAACCATACGCAAGCAAAAGAGAACTTGCACACTTCGATGTTCTAAAATAGGATTCAGAAGCATTCAATGATTCAACCGATTGATCGAGACTGCTAACCAACTGCCCAGGCATCCCACAACCAAACCGCATCCCCGACAACGAAACCTTCCGAATCAACACGCTCTCCTCCTACGCCATAATAGAAGCCGCCTGCAAACTCGGCATCCCCAAAATCATCCTCGCCTCCAGCATCACCGTCTACGGCGTCACCTACGCCGAGGGCAACATCTCCTTCCCGCACTTCCCCATCACCGAGTCCTCCCCCACAGAACCCATGGACGTCTACGCCACCTCCAAGGTCTGCATGGAGCGCATCGCGCACTCATTCGAGAAACGTTTCCGCGCCCTCGGGAAACCGGTCGACATGTACTGTCTGCGCTTCGGGGCGGTGGTGACGCCGCAGAAGCACCAGGAGACTATGAGCGCGTACCTGGAGGCGCCGCGCAACTGGAAGGTGCACGGGTGGAGCTACATCGACGCGCGGGATCTGGGCACGTTTCTGAATTGCTGTGTCAGGACGGATGGGCTGGGATTTGAAGTGTTCAATGCGGTGAATGATGAGAATACGCTGCCGGATGGGAAGGCGATGACGATTGATTGGCTCCGGAGCTTTTGTCCCGAGAGTGAGATTTTGGATGAGGAGGCGTTGATGGGGAGGGCGGCGCCGATTTCGAATGCGAAAGCCAAGAGGCTTTTGGGGTTTAGGGAGGAGTTTCCGTGGAGGGAGGAGAGGAGGAAGTGGGTTGCGAGGGAGATTCGAGAGGAGCGGCAGCTGTAGACATGCATCTGTTGAAGCGATACCAGCATACCTTCGAAAAGTAATCTCATGTCTTGGTTGGCATTTGAGAAGCGATTGAACGGGGTATCTTTGATTCGAGTAGTATGTATGTAAAGAAACCTACCACGTAATCCCCCTCCAATCGAACTCCCCATCGATATTCCGCCAATTGCCCTGCTGGATCGCCTTGTCCCACCCCATCATCACAGCCAACAGCCTACACGCCGTGCTGCTCACTGTACACACCATCGTATCCGCCTTACTCAGCACCGCCAAATCCAGCATATACGCGCGCCCAACCAACTCTCTAAGCTTCATCGCCTGCTCAGGCACATTCTCGCTATCCAATTTCTGCATATCATTCGCATTCCCGACAGGCTGGCCCAGACTGAAGAACACATCGCGGTAGAAACCGCCTTCCCAGCCGGTAATCTCATCGATCCAGGGATTTTTCTTGCCCTGCGCAGCCTCGAGCGCCTGCTTGGTAGCGAGCATGATGCGGTCCTGTGCGCGGATCGAATTGGGGCCAAGCTCGGTGGACTCGTATACGAGCGGATCATCGGACGCGAGGACCATTTTGGAGGTTGTGTGGCGCGCGAAGAGCGCGGTGCCGGCGTCTGCGCTGCGCTTTTTAGACTTCTTGCCGCTGTTCTCGATCAAGTCGATGTAGATCTCGCGCGCGGTGTTGATGTAGCGGTCCAGTGGGATGTAGTCTTTTTGGTACTGGAATTCGAGTGGGTGCTTGTCGCCGTGGCGGACGTGCATGCCAATGCTGATGCCGCCTTCGGATTTGACGTCGCCGTAGAGCTCCAGGGCACGGTTAAGGACGTATTTTGCGTCGTCGGTGCGCAGCTTGAAGAGCGCTTCGTAGCCGGTTTGCAGCAGTTTGAAGATCTTGTGCTGGCGCTGGACGCCCATCTTGGTTGGGTCCTCCCATTCTTCTGTGAAAGAATGACCGAACGTGGATTGGACCGTTGCTCCAGAGACGACAATGTGACGAGCATTGTGCGGACAAGGCACCATGTGCGACTTGGGTGGGGGAAGACATCCTGCGGTGGGCGGGTTGATAAAGTACGACAAGTACCTGCCATACGGCCTACTTGATGTCAGTCTGCGTCAAATTCCCGCTTAATCACATGCACTTACCACCTGCTATCATCAATAAAGAACGTACGGTTCTCCGCTTTCGCCAACCCGTACGACATCCACAATCGCATCAGAGAGTTACCGAAACCCGCGTCGTTCGTCTCCATGACATATGTCAAACTCCTATCACAGACCTTCAGGCCAGTAGTCGAGAAGCCATCCGCAATCATATCATCCTCCACAAATCCCTTAGGCCTCCCACTCGCCTTCGATGGCGGCAACAGTGACTGCTGTTCCGCCTCCTGGACATCGATATAGAACTGGTCTTTCTGGTAATAGTTGAGCATACGCTTCGCAAAACCCGAAGAGGTCCGCGACTCCTGGCGCATATTGCTCGACACCTCCATGGCCTGGTGGCATATATCGCGGTACTGGGCCGGCCGCAGCGGGAAGTCGAAGTTCGACGGGATCGACACAGTCCACCTCATCTTCCCTGTGTTGTCGGCCGTGGCGACCACGGAGGGCTCCTGTGGTAGTTGGGCTCCTCCGGCCATTTCCCACTCCTGGCCGTCGCCGTCATAGCTCGCTGACGACTGAGCGGATGCATGTAAATGGCGGACTATTAGCCACAGTAGGAGTATCAGAGCCAAACCTCCAATCAGGATACGTTTGATCAGGCGGTTGTGCGTGGGCTGTGATTGTTTCTTCCCATGGCGCGGGATCAGAGACGGCAAGCTGGGCGAAGCAGGTGGTGAGCGTGAAAGCAAGCCTCTGCGGTCCAGACCCGGGCTCAAGAACGCGCTGGAAGTAGCGGAAAGCACTGGTGGCGTCAGCTGGCTATATGCCGCTGTGGACTGAATAGACAGATTCGGGTTCCTTCTAGCATGCATCTTGGAGAGCTTTTGTGTTGCTTGGTTCAACATGTCGAAGGTTGGGATCCGGGATGTTCACTCGCTGATATCACGTCGGCACGTCGGGGCGTTGCAGTGCGATGATGAGTAGTGCTGCAGATAGTCACCTGTCCCTGCAGGTGTCGTGTAACCGAAAAGAGGGGACAAGGCAACGTCGAGTTGCCTTTGACCAAGGAGTGTAAGAATCGAAAGAAAAGAGCACAAGGAGAAGCAAGCTTTGATTGACCTCAACAAGTAAGTGTAGAAGTCATTGAAAGAGACAATGAAGAGGAGAGGCCGAAGAAAAAAGAGGGAGGGTTTCTGCTTCAGATGAAGAACCCCGAGCGTGAGAAGTTTCACGACATTAAACAAACGAGCAGGATCTCCATCCAGAGCGTCCTGAGGCTCGACGAAGCGAGAGAGATCGTGGCCTGATCTGGTAGGTGTAATTTGAGGGTTTGTCCATTGAGGGCAGAATCCCACGATTGACCTAGCGGCAGCGGACACGGCCTGCATAGCTTGCATCTTCAGGAAGGTCGACTCTGAAGCGAGGAGCAAGCGGGCGTCATTTGGAGGGGAGCCTGGTTGGAGCGATCCGCGGACGCATGGTTAGTGTCCGTGTTCAAGTCTGAAACACTCCAGCATGTGTGATGATGGGGCCTATCAACGGGTTTCGCCCAATCCGTGCAAGCTCCTTCCACAGCGAGATCCACTGCGAGCATCGCATCTCCGAACCGCAAGCTCACGGACGGCAGGACGTTCCTCTGCTCGGCTTCTCGCTTCCCATTTCTTCGCACGCCTCGCATCTCGCGCTCTTTGCGAGAGATGCGAAACCGACAACTGTGTGAGAGCTGGAACACTCCAGCGCGGCACGGGTTGCCAAGGGTTCCACCGTCAACGTCACACAGACGCGCACAGTTGAATGCACGAAGCCTAGCGCGCACATCTGAGTCCTCGTAGCGTTCATAAGGTGCTCAGTGGTTTCAACGGTAAACGGCTACCAACACGGTAGGCCGCACGATAGGTCGCTTGTTTGAACGACGCCTCAAGTAAGATGAGACGCGTTGATGAAGGTGAATCGCATGAATCTTGGGCAGGTGGCATGCCTTACGGCACTAGTACATGCTTCACTCATCACGAACACTTGTAAAAGAGAAAAGGAACCTTCTACATGCAGTGTGATTGAGATAGTATATTGTGCGAGGATGTCGACGCAGCCCTCTGGCAGATACAAGTCGCTGAGCAGAGGTCAGGAGAGCGCTGCATCGACCTTCGCTGTAACACTAGTGGAAGCGAGTCCTGAAGTGCGATCACGAGCGTGAGTGCGAGAATGCGAAAATGGTACGATCTTCCCAAGGAAGAGCTTCACGCTGGCGGCTACTCCCACACCCCGGGTACGAGGCGCGTACTCCACGTACCCTTAATCTACATCAGACTGATCTGCAGCATGTGTGCAAGTGCAACTGACGACACGCTTGCCAGCAATGGCAGTAGCGAATCGGATTGCGTTCGCTGGCTCCTTCAGCTTAGAGGCACATTCAACGGCAATGAAATCAAAGCGTCATCTTTCAATTACAATGGTCTAATCAAGACCAATAGATTCGCGTACGGGGTATCAGATCTCCTCCTCCGTCTCTCTCATCTCAACAATTAGAATACAGGAAGCCGCCCAATGCCTTAGCATGTCTGAGTAAGGCATGCCTGATAATATAGTACATGCGCCCAAACCATATGTGAAAAAGCAAGGTACTATAGATAAAGCGTGGTGTGCAACGCCGTGGGGTACCGGTTCCCCAGGCACATTCCGGTGCCAGATAACGCCAGAGAGATGCCCTCAAATAGTAAGATCGATCATCTTTCTGCTTTTGACCGGGCGAGCGCCGCACCGTGTCTTATCCTCATTACATGATGTCCATTAAGGTCGTTGTGTCTCTGCTCAGCTCGTGAGGGGAGCCAGAGATCTTTGTGCTACATGTGTAGTCGCATTTCTCGGTTCGGGATAGTTTTGTGTTGATGTGTGCTGGGTGTTTTGCGCTCCCTTGCGTGCGTTCAAGTCCGGCGCGACTCATTGACGGGCATCAGGCTGCGCCTTGCAGCCCTGTCGACTCTCCCTGTGATCATCTCGTCGAGCATTCTCGTCATTTCCTCGATGTTTTTCCCCGGGTTGGTGGGCGCGGGAGGGAAGAATGGCGTGCTGTTGGGGCTAGTGGGGGATGTTGGGCCCTTGGCATGGAGTATGTTAACGACGCTGCTCCCCTCGCTGCGCTGGTACGAAGATGTTCGCCGGCTGCCTGGTGAGCCGTCACTACCGACATCGTGCGCTGTGTCATTTCTCTGTCTCGCCCTGTTAAGCGCGGAAATCATTCGCTCCTTGTCCTCAAGCTGTGCTCGCAGCGTGGAAATCTCGGCATCCCTTTCAGCAACCTTGGCAAGTAAGCCACCATCCTCACTACCGTGCCTAGAGTTGATCGACAGGGAAACGCGAGAGTGGCTGGATCTTCTTGCCTGATGAAGTCGGTGCTCCAGAGTCTTGATGTAACGGTTCCTATCTGCAAGATCGGCTTGCAGGGCTTGAATCTGGGCACTCGGGCTGGCCATACCGTCGCCGTTCTCGCCGACCGAGTCATCTTCTTCCGACCCCTCCACAGGCGAGGGGAAGGACTGGATCGAGGCGCGCGGCACCTCGAGGGTGGCATGGCTAGCAGAAGATCGCACGGACATCGGCCGGAAGTCGCTGACATGACTGAATGTAGAAGCACGCTGCAAGCTCATCGACGAGTATGTCCTGCCGTTATTCACCCCGAGCGACTTGGAGCTCAGGATCAACCGATTAAGATGTTCGATGCGCTCCTTGAGGGCAGTTCGAGCAAGCTGCATCTCCAGCATCTGCTCTTCGTGCCTTTTCTTGTCTTGTTGCTCACGTTCTCTTTCTTCTTCCTTGTCACGCCTCATCTCTTGCTCCTCCTCATCTTTGGCTTCCTTGTTCTTGCCCTCTTCCAGTTGCCTCTTTAAGTCTTGAATCTCGAGGCGGTAGCGATCCAACAATGCCCGGCTTCCTGCGTCACCTCCAGCACCCAGCGAATCATCTGCCTTCTTTGCGTGACTGACGATGTTGTTCTTGGCCCGAGACGCGAACTTCAATGTGTTCAGCGTTTCGTTGACATGGGTAGCAGATGCTGCAGGGCTACCGCTGGCGCCAATTTGGATCGTGCAGAGAATGCTGACCAAGGAGTTACCCGAGAGAGCACCCTGCAAGAGGCGGGTCAATTTGCTGTCACGGTACGGCAAGTGATTGTCCTTCTTCCCGTCTTTTCCGGTCTTGCTCTGTGCCAGCCCACCAACGACGGCTCCTAAAGTGAGCAAACTCTTGTTGATATGAGAGCCTTCGGTCCGCCTTTCCTTGTCGTCGGCTGCTTTCTCGGATCCGGCTAAATCGATCAGACTGAGTGTCGACACGCGAACGCCACCGGGTATGATGGCAGATCGCTTGTCGCCACTTAGACTGGGCCCAGAGGCTCGCTCTCTGCTTTCCACGACGATCTGTACAACCGCGTGACTGCGGGAACTTCTCGCGTTGAATTGGGTACCAGCAACCCTTCTTGCTTGGTCACCACGGGCGATGACACGAAGCAGCTGAGTTGGACTTTGGACAATCTCCTCTTTCAGCGGGGTCGCATAGACACCTCGTTTGCTGTCCTCGCGAAGCTTGATCTCCTCTTGTGGACCGGACTGGCCACCCATGCCAATCGCGGATCCAGCCAGGAGGTCGTTGATCTTCTCGTTGTAAATCTCGAGGTAGCTGACGCGTAGGAGAAATTCGCGATGCGGCGTTTCGCGAATATACGAGAAAATGTCAGTAATGGCCAGTGGAATTACACCGGGATTTGTTGCTGTTCCCTGCATGGAGAATGTCTTTCCAGTTCCGGTCATACCGTAAGCGAACACGGTTCCGTGGTAACCTTCCATCACTCTTCTGACCAATCGTTTTGCCGTTGCGTCGTATACGCGAGCGTTGTTGTCTTGGGTGTCGAAGACATTGTCTAAGCCGGGATTAGTACGCTGGGATGTCGTGCAACCTCACCGTGGCTGCTTACCATAGATGTAATCTCCACCGCCATCGCGACCATGATATGCAACCGTATGTCGCTTGCCATTGACGTCCCAGTCCTTTTCTTGCTGGCCGTCTTTTGGCCCTGCATCTGGTCGCACTCGAACACTGACAATGACGTTTCCTTTACTTCCTGATTCACCATCTGACTTGTTCTTTCGCCCTCTTGCTTCGTCGTCGCCTTCTTCGATAGTTGTCGCGCTCGTTGACCGCGATCCGTTGGGAGAGGTGGTGCGGCTCTGTGGCGGAGACGGGAGGCTAAGATGGCTGGTGTCTATTGCGACTGACTCTGCGCTGCCGTTGCCATTTAGGAAGCTAGGGGGCGATAGTGGTGACTTGGGCAGCAGACCTCTGCCTCCCCCAATATTTGACGCTCGTGGTGGCTTCTTGAGACTGCTTCTTCTTGACGGTATTGAGGCCTTGGAGCCCGTGGACAGCCGCTGGTCTACCGAGTCACCGTTGAGGGAGACAGCACTGGAGGCCAGTGGACTACTTGGGGTCCGCGACCCATGCCTGGGTGGCTGTGGGAATGCGCCGATACTGACAACCTTGCGTAGCGACTTTCCCTGCGGTTGGCTGCTTGTTGCGTGGTCGGCTGCAAAGGTCGGGACGGAAGGTGAAGTGATGTGCTTCGCGGCGCCCGGACGGAAAGGTGAGTTCGAGTACGAGACGGCGCGATTCGACGGACTGGGAAGGCCACTGGAGGGTGTTCGAAGACCGGCGGGGCTGGCATTTGCGGAGCGTTGTTTCGGCACAGGCAGAGATGGCAGCGGCCCTGTGGGAGGGGCGATGGTGCGGCGAGGCAGCTGGTTGCCAGACATGTTGCTGGCTGTGGTGGTGGGCGCAGGCAGCTGGTGTGCTTTGTGATGTCAATATTGACTGACGCGGTCCCAGGTGTTGCTGGTGTTCCAAGGACCCGGGCGCGGCTGCGTCTTGTTTTCTTTTTGGCCCAGGCTTCACTGCGTCGCACGCATAACAGTCGTCACCGCAGGCGTCGTCAACGAGACTCTGGTCCTCTCTAAGGTTTGCGGGCAGCGCAATCCGGACAGCGCTGGTGCAGCTCGCCCACTGGGACCCCCGGGAGAGGCCTGGTGCTTGGAGTGCTTATTGCGGTAGCAAGCGATGGTAGCAAGCGCGCAGCGGAAACGTGCAGCGGGACAAGGATGCAGACGTCGGGCGGGTTTGCGGTGCCGGGCGGTATGTCACTGCGGCGTGGTGCTGCTGCGGTTGTGCGACAGAGGGCCTGGCTATGCGAGCGAGTGTCGCAGCCGTGGAAGGTTGCGTTCGTGTTTTCAGGGTCTGAGCTGCGAAGTCTGGGAAGTTCGCGGGGAGAAAGGAGCGTGTCGACAGCAAGTGGTCGCCGGCCCAACAACCGTGCAGGATACTCGGTCATGCACAGGCCTCAATGCGCCCGAGAAAGGATCGATGGTCCAAATTAACTTGGTGGGGAGGCTCACGAGCGGAAAGGCCAGAGAGCGGCCTGAAATGAGTGTGGGGGGAGCGGCAAAAGCAAGAGAAAAGAGAAAAAGATGCTGCGCGGTGGGAACAGGAAAGGGGTTCACGCGCGCCGTATGGTCCTCGAGAGCGCACATCAAATCACAGCCATGGTGGAGAGCCATCCTCGAAGCGGCACAGTGGGTCGCAGGGCCTCTATCCGCGCTCACCACCCCTGCATGCGCCGGCTGCTTTAGGCGGAGCATTTCGGCTGATGTAAAGCCTCGCCAGGAAGTGATCGTTGCACAGTTCACGACCCTGAGCCTGTCCGTGTCTGTCGCTCGAGGCTGTGCCGGCAATCTAACATCTGGCTCTCGCTGCACCGTTGGATCTGCTGCTTCCACACAGACACGAGCTTTGTGGAGAAGTCCTCGAGCTTGGAGCAATTGTTTTACTGCGCCGCACTGCGTCGGAAATATCAAGCCCCATCAAGCCTCGTTCCTGCAAACACTCCACACAGTCACCCTCAATAGGCCACCCAGGCTCGAAATAATCTCCGAGTCACAAAAGGGTTGTCCAAACTTGCATCCTCATTCGCGTGCCTGCCAATGAACGCATCGAATTTTGGAATACAATGCGCTACGCCCCCTGACGCCACCGAGGACACGTGCTGCCGCCTCTGCATGCGTGTAGGATTGAACGTGCTCGTATCATGGCCAAATACTGCAGGTCGATAATTGGGAGCGACGCTGGTACAGCAGCGCAGAGGTGAAATGCACGTTGACGTACTCCCAGGCGTTTACATGCAGTGTGTCAATGTCATCACAATTTAGGCCTTGTTCCTGTGAAAACATGCGTATGTGTTACACGGTGTCCGTATCCAAAAACTCGTGCGATTTCATGGCCGCGTGGTAGTGCTGAGATCACTTTACATTGTGTGCTTCTACTTTGCGTCTACACAATGCTGTCCACGTAGTCGCAATACCTTGTCCTACGTGTCAGACCTTCCAAACCTGGACGTGAGCAAGCGCTCGTTGCCGTGTTCCCACGCCATATTCATGCTTTTTCCTGCGCCGTGATAGACCGTCCTAAATTCGCACAGGCACGGCCGCATCGTGGGTCAACACTGCGTGCTAAAGCAGCCGCATGTATCAGCCACTGATGTGCGGTATACACGGCGCCATCCGCGCGCACGAAGATCATCGGAGTTCCGTCCGATGGGTGGAAAGCAACCATTCCAGCTGCCGTGCGCAACCAAGAGCTCCCAACAGGGGAGTCGGAGAATTTCCCGTCGACTCTTGCCGCTTTGTCGAGCCCAGCTTCCTGGTGTAACATCCTATCGAGCTGCCTGGTAAGTTGACACTTCGAGTCAGAGTCGTGTGGGCGGGACTGTAAGTAATATACCCGGGGGCATTTCATGTGATATACCTGAGGGCACATGCCAGTTCCTAAAGCATGCCCCATCCAAAGATGCTTTTGCCGGCAGCCACAACCGCCAGGTACTGTGCACTCCAAAGACCCAGGTCGATAGCTAGCTCAAAGGCAGCGCAGAGTGCTACCCGTGACATGCCAATACCCAGGGACCGCAGTGACATGCCACTTGGGCTCGGGAACGGCTCGACGAATCGTGGGATAGATCCGCTGTGATCCTGACTCGCCAAGTAGTGAGATGCAACTAGCCGAAGGACGACAAGCTTGAAAGGTAGCACTGCAAGTCCGACAAGCTGTGCCTTGACAATAGCGCCGATCATCTGGGATGGCTCAGTCGAGAGCTGAGTTACGCGGTGATGTCGACGACTCGTTGCATGCTGATCGTTTCCCTGTGACGCGACTCGATGGCGACTCGACGACCCAGGCCGAGCATCTAGGATTTCTGTGTGAGAAGAGATGACTCGCGGAGGCAAGCGCACTTCCATCTCTACAATCCCCTCGCGCGATGTTATCCTGATCCGAGGATCGTTGTCACCATGGTCAGAGGCCGGTGGCGTTGGCGGTGTAGTGGGACGGACGGGTCGTTCTGCAATGTTGGTGGGTATTGCGACGGAATGAGTATCGTCGTTGGCTCCATCTGTGGAAGATTGATCTGTGCGTGAGAGTGGAATATTCACAGGCGTCAGGTCAGTAATCTGAGCGCCAGCAACCTCTATGCTTTGTTCTGAAGCTGTCGAAGGATCGAGAGAAGGCTTCGTTTCCGCTTCATTAAGATTTGCTGGCTCAGCCCAACCAAGGAGCACGAGCATTCTGTTGACGGCGTTCCTAATGAATTGAGGCGATCGTCGCTGGAGCCCAAGGATAGATGTGGCGCGGTCCTTGCTTATGGCGTCTGGACTTTCTATGTCCGCATTGTCCGGTCGAATGATGAACGTCTCTACTGCCTCGAATATCGCCGAGTATATCCAGCGTTCATAGAAATGTTCCGCGATGATCATGACCATGGGCGAAGTAAGGATAGCTTTTGCGATAGTCACTGCTGAGCCAGATGTGACATCATGGTGGACGGATAGCGGCGTCAGGGGGGACGAAGGTGAGAACGGAATGAACGACTTCCAGAGGGGTAGCAACGGTCGTGCTGGGAGAAGACCCAATCTTTGCAAGTTCGCGTGATAAGAGAGGGGATAGAATAGGACCTCAAGGCTCAGTCGAAATCTGCGCAAGGTCAACAGCGTGTCAACATTAGCGTGGAGCAAGACTAACCCGAATGTCAATACGCTCTTTGAACGACGTATAAAGCGACGCGTCTTAGAGCTTGCGCGTGTGAGCTGTAACAACCGCTCGACAGGCTGGTAAACATAAGCGCCGTAGACCAGTGCTTGAATGCCAATCGTGGAGACAAGTCGAGAGGTGAAGCCAGTGTATGCAATCGAGTTGCCAGACGCTGCGCGCTCGGAAGCTACGATCTGGAGGAACAGAATTGCGTCTGGGATGCGGAACGACAGAAGTCGGTCTCTGATACTGCCGATCCACCAAGTGCACAAGTTTTCTACTACAGTGGACGTAAGAGCAAGCGCGTTGCCCACTGTTTCTTCAGACTCGAGCTCGTCCAGGCGTTCTTCGTACGAACCAGGTAAGCCCTCTGCTGGAGATCTACGTCTTTCGACTACACCAACACTGGCAAGGACGTCATTCTGCGCATCTCTGAGCTGTTTGCC
Organism: Didymella glomerata; assembly: GCA_030271015.1. NCBI lineage: Eukaryota > Fungi > Ascomycota > Dothideomycetes > Pleosporales > Didymellaceae > Didymella > Didymella glomerata. The sequence goes on from JAJOHN010000010.1 coordinate 901,281, forward strand.
ATACGCATGAGCGCGTGGATTGATTGGGTTGCCGCGTTCATCGTACAACTGAATGTAATTATTCGCTTTGGCTTCACGGTAGCGTTCAGGCAGTGCCTCATCAGACCGAGAGGCGGCAAGCTGTATGTACTCGTCCGACTCGGTGGCCTCTTCAGTAGGTTCGAAAGCAGACCGTCCCTGGATAGTCAGATTAGTCACGTGTACTCAAGACGAGGTTGTGTTGCAGCGTATGAATGGACTGGGCTGGACTGTTAACGCACAAATGCGATCTTGCTCAAATAGGCTTGTCGGCCCATGATATCGAGCCCTAGAGGCGTTGCCAGTGACGGGCGTAAGAATGCATTGTTGGTTGGTGGTGGGAGTGTCGCCCGTGGTGCCTGGAACTAGACGTCAGCCAGCCGGGGCCGAATGCACGCGAGTCGCGCGTTATCGATACGAAACTTTTCAAGCCTTCCCGCCAGCACAAAAGTTCCAGCAGCACTCTCAGCTCGAAGCAAACCAGCGCAACACCATGGCGCAGAGAACGACGGTCCAGACGACCTATGAGGTTGAGCGCACATTACAGCCAATTTACTCCGGCGGCAGCATCGCGCTCAGTGAAGATGGACGCATCTTGGCCGCATGTCTTGGGGAAGAGGCTCTACTCACAGATTTGTCCACTGGGAAAGAGCTGGCGAGAGCAGAGGGCGATGGCGAGGCAATCACATCTCTTGCTTGTGAGTGGCGGAACCGCGGCTGGAAGTGCCCCGGCTGACTGGAATAGTAACACCCTCTGCGTCGCACCTCATTGTCTGCTCTCGGTCGCTGTCCATGCGCATATACGCCCTGCAACCCTCGGAAACGGATGACGAAGTAGTAGAGCTCGAGCTCCTCCGATCGCTGAAGCCGCACGCAGGTCCTGTGGTGACATTGGCAGTCGACAGCACCGGTACGCTTGTGGCAACAGGCGGCGCGGACGGCGTAGTTAAGATCTGGGACATTCGCGCAGGATACACCACCCACACTTTTCACGGGCACGGCGGCGTTGTTTCGGCGTTGCACTTCTTCCAAGTTGAGGTGACAGCGAAGGTCGAGCCTGCAGACAGTGGCAAGAAGAGGAAGAGGAGCAAGTCGCAGCAAAGATCTGAAGAAGCACAGGGCGAGAGCACACTCGAATACCGGCTGGCCTCTGGTGCCGAAGATGGCAAGATTCGCGTATGGGATCTGCACAAGAAGAAGAGCATCGCAGTTTTGGATTCGCACGTATCGGTCGTGCGCACGCTACAGTACTCGGCGCAGGAAAAGCTCCTACTTTCTGGAAGCAGAGACAAGACCTTGATCATGTGGACATCTGAGAAGTGGAAGCAACAGCGCACGATTGCTGCATTGGAAGGCATCGAAAGTGCAGGCTTCCTCGCAAACGGACAGATCGTGTACTCTGGTGGAGAGCATGGCAATGTTCGACTGTGGTCGACAGCGAACGGCCAGGAGCTGACGGAAGAGCAAGAGCCCGGGAACGAGACCGACGAGATTGTCAACATCCTCTACTATCCCTCGCTGCCGTACCTCATCTCAGTCCATGCTGAGCAAGTCCTCAACTTCCATTCGCTGAAGTCAGTCGAGCCGCCCTTCGTCGAAGAAATCATAGAACCGCTCTCTATTTTCCGACGTGTTTCCGGCACACACGACGAAGTTATCGACATTGCATACGTTGGACGAGACAGGTCGCTTTTGGCGCTGAACACCAACTCGGAAGACATTCGGATAGTGACATTGAAGGAAGATGCCGCGGAAGGGAGATACTTTGGTGCAGATGTCGGCGTGCTGGAAGGACACGAAGATATCGTCATCTGTCTGGACGTAGACTGGTCAGGTCATTGGCTGGTCACAGGTGCGAAAGACAACACCGCGCGGTTGTGGCGACTGGATCCTGAGAACAACTCCTTCGAGTGCGCAGCTCTTCTCACAGGTCACGCCGAGTCTTTGGGAGCCATCGCGCTACCTCACACAGTTCCTCAGGAGGGCTCAGCCGCATTTACGGACCCACTCTCACATCCACCAGCATACATTGTTACAGGTTCGCAGGATCGAACTGTGAAGCGATGGGACGTCACCAAGGATACAAAGAAGCTGCGTGCAAAATACACACGAAAAGCCCACGACAAAGACATCAATGCTATTGATGTCGACCCGTCAGGCACTCTGTTCGCATCGGCATCGCAGGATAGGACAGTCAAAATCTACTCGGCAGCAGAAGGTGAAGCTGTTGGTGTCCTGAGAGGGCACCGCCGCGGTGTCTGGACCGTCAAATTTGCGCCAAAGACATCGCAGGTTCCCAACTCCGCCAACAAGGGTCTGGTAGCCACTGGGAGCGGAGACAAGACGGTCAAGATCTGGAGCTTGGCAGACTACTCATGTTTGCTGACACTCGAGGGGCACTCCAACAGTGTTCTGAAGCTCGCATGGTTGCCTTACCGCCCGGTCGATGCGCGCGACAAGCGTGGCCCGCAAGTAGCATCCGCTGCCGGTGACGGTCTTGTCAAGGTCTGGGACTCAACGTCAGGCGAGTCAATGTCCACTCTCGACAACCACGAGGACCGTGTCTGGGCCCTCGTCGCGCACCCCGAAACAGGCGCCCTCGTCTCCGGCGGCGGCGACAGCGTCATCACATTCTGGAAAGACACAACAACCTCGACCCTCGAAGCCGCCACAACCGCCGAAACCGAGCGCGTTGAACTCGACCAGAAACTGCAAAACTACACCTACTCGGGCAACTACCGCGAAGCCATCACCCTGGCGCTGCAAATGGACCAGCCCGGCCGTCTCTTCGCGCTCTTCAAATCCGTCGCCGAGACAGAACAACCCGACGGTGGAAGCCTGTCCGGCCTGACTGCCGTCGACGACGTCCTCGCCAACCTCGCAGACGAGCAACTCTACAAACTGCTCCTGCGCCTGCGCGACTGGAACACAAACGTGCGCACCGCGCCCGTCGCGCAGAAAATCCTCTGGACGCTCGTCAAGTCGTATCCCGCCTCACGCCTCGCAAGTCTAAGACCCAAGGGCAAGGTCGGCGCAAAGGGCAGCCTGCGGGATGTGCTCGACGCGATCCGCGCGTACTCTGAGAGGCATTACAAGAGGGTTGAGGAGCTGGTTGATGAGAGTTATCTGTTGGACTTCACGCTCAGGGAGATGGATGAGGTTGGTGATATCAAGGCTATTACTAACGGGACGTCGCGGTTGGGGCTGGAGCGTGATGTTGTCATGGCAGAGTAGAGCTGTTGCGGAGTGGAAATTATACCCCGTTCGAGTTTCGAAGCATTTCCCTCGTGCTGCTGTTTCTGTTGTCTTCTTGTGACTGTGATCTTGTAATTCTGCGATATTGAGGACTGTGTTAACGCAGTGTCAAAACCACCGATGAGCCAATGAGAGCGACATTGGTTCGCAAATGTCGATTGATGTGCCGGTATCTCTTATAATACACTCCTCCACATTGTTTTCCTCCTCTTCACGTCACGCCCTCCTACCACCCCTCACCTAGTTCTTACCAACAGCAGCCTTCGCCTTATCCGCAAGCTTCGTCGCCTCGTTGACAGCCTCGTGCCCCGCGGTCTTCGCCTTCTCGCTCACTGCCGCCTCTTTCCCGCCGAAGTGGAAGTAGTTGATGTACCGGTAGCCCTGGACCAGCTGGGAGGAGAAGTTGATCGCGTGGCAGCCGAAGAGCAGGTAGTTGGCGGGCGACACGGCGAGCGCGTAGCGCATGAAGGTGCCGGAGTAGAGCGTCAGGGCGCCGGTCATGCGGCCGGAGATACTGTTAGTATAGGATTAGTATCTCTGTTAAAATTGGTGTTGTCGGGGGTTGGATTGGCATAGTCGAGGGCGGTTTGAAGCAAGGCCTTCTGAGTGAGAGGCTTTACGCAGGGGAACTGTGTGATGTGGACGGGACGTACATCTCGGGGTCTTTGCTCATGTCCGCAATCGCAGCAATCGGGATACCGAAGTTACTAACGGGGCCCCAGAAATCTGGTCGCAAATGTCAGCCCTGTTTCCAGCCTTATTCCAGTTCCTCCGTATGCACTCCCAATCGCTATTCACTCTCTGCGAGCTTGTCCAAATCCTCCGATACCAGCGCTGAACGTCGGAAGTGGGCACGTACGGGTCGAGCAGATGTAGTCGGTGTACTTGTTTGAGCGAATCTTCGCATTGAGGGCTTTGATTGCGGCGGCCATGGCGGGCAATGTGTGGCGAGGTGAACGGGCGAGACGGGTTGCGCGTTGGTCCTGGGTGGAGCTCGGAGCCGCAATCTTTGGTGTTGAGATGTCCGTGGACCCGTTCTTGGCGCGTCGGATCAGCCCTGCGGACGACCGCTTTTCGGAGTGTCACGTGCGCATGTCAGCCTGACTGTTGGCTGTTGGCGAGTAACTGGGTCTTGTGCATGATGGTCCGAGTGTAGGTAGAGTGTGGGAAAAGACATGGAGATGGTTGTTGGTGTCGTTGATATTGTAGGGCAGCGCCCGAAATGTCACTGCTTCTAGATGGAACATTCAAACGGACCGCTTTTGAGCGCCATCACCCTCCCTGACAGAACCCAGTGTATCCATCAAGCGCGCGGGATCTGCTGCACCTGGACCTGACCTCAAGTTCGACTACTTCTGACTTGATTGACCTCCTCCGTGCGCCTGTGCGCACACTGCTTTTTCCAGATCTATCGTGCGGCGCAAAGTGAGGCGGATTGCTGAGCAAAGAAACTCGATTGTTGTGGACTTCTGAGACTTCTATCGTCCGCCAAAACCAGGAGGGCCACCACGGCCCTGGAACCCTGGTGGTACACCGAAGCCTGGGGGTCCACCAAACCCAGGAGGTCCGCCGGCGGGTGGAAATCCAGCTGTCATATGTTAGCTCGTTGTACTTCGTGAAGACCATACGCGCAACTTACGCGGTCCACCTGGGGGTCCTCCACGTCCACCAAAACCAGGAGGCCCTCCAAAGCCTGGCGGGCCACCGAAGCCTGGCGGTCCGCTAAAACCAGCACCGGGTCCTCCAACACCAGGCGCAGGCCCGGTCAGACCAACTGGCAGGCCGCGTCCTGCAGGACGTGCGACGCCAGGTCCAGCAGCCAAAGTCGCAGCAGTCGAAGGTCCACCAGAGGACCCTCCAAGACGTGCGGCAGGGTCGGCAGGCGGTGGTCCGTCGACGGACAGCGAGATGACGTGCGCGCCGCGGATGATGGTGAGTCCAATGGCGCGTCGCTCCTCAGTCTCGGTGACCTGCTGGGTTGCGCCGGGCGCGGCCTTTCCCCTTCGTCGTGTGCGGCGGAACTCTTCTGTGTCGGCGAGGACGAGGTTCATGTGCTGCGAGCGCTGTCAGCGCACAATCTCTACACAGCGATCAGGCGACGTACCTTGTCGAATGCGAGCATCTGCCCGACCATCTGCCTGCCATCTTGAAGTGTCACCTTCATGCGGTAGTTGATCTGCGCATTGTGAGTTCGCGTGCTTTCGGGCGGATTAGAGGGCGCTTACTAGGTTTTGCTACATCAAAGCAGGTCAGTCAGTTTCTATGCGCGTCTTCTCTCAGGTCCAGGATTCGAGCGTCCAGGCGGAGAAACTTACCATCTTGCCCTGTCTGTTGGCGGCAGCCATGGCTGTTGTTGCGCGTCCAAGGACGACTTGCGGCTCAAAAAATAAGTGACAGTGTTTGTCTGCACAACCCCTTCCTACGCGTGTCGGTGGGGTGGATCGATGATGTTCGAGCTCGACAGTCGTAGCTTCGTTCAATGTTCGATGTTCTCAGACGCTCGGTCCACACGCCAGTCGCCATTGGGGCAAGCGCGCCCTCCACGCACAGCCGAGCAAAGCCCAACTCGCGAAATTCCAACATCGACTCTCCGACCGACTTCTCTCGACAGCCCCTACTAACACACCCGTAGCAGTCACCATGGTATGCGCCCGCCATTCTCGACGACAGCAGCACCGCAGCCAATGCTAACCGCAATGCCAGTCCGACTCCAAGGCCTCCAACCCCATGCGGGAGCTCCGCATCCAGAAGCTCGTCCTCAACATCTCCGTCGGCGAGTCTGGTGACAGGCTCACTCGTGCCGCCAAGGTGCTCGAGCAGCTGTCTGGTCAGACCCCCGTCTACTCCAAGGCCCGCTACACCGTCCGTACCTTCGGTATCCGCCGTAACGAGAAGATCGCCGTCCACGTCACCGTCCGCGGCCCCAAGGCTGAGGAGATCCTCGAGCGTGGCCTCAAGGTCAAGGAGTACGAGCTCCGCAAGCGCAACTTCTCCGAGTCCGGCAACTTCGGTTTCGGTATCTCCGAGCACATCGACTTGGGTATCAAGTACGACCCTAGCATTGGGTATGTGGAATCTGTCAGATGAAGGGAGCGTGCGCATCCGCTAACACGGCACAGTATCTACGGTATGGACTTCTACGTCTGCATGACCCGCCCCGGTGAGCGCGTCGCCAAGCGCAGGCGCTGCCAGAGCAAGATCGGTGCCTCGCACAAGGTCAACCAGCAGGAGACCGTCAAGTGGTACAAGAACCGCTTCGAGGGCATTGTCCGATAAGCGTGTCATGAGTAGGGCGAAGAGGGAACGAAATGAAGATTCTGAACGATTCACCAGCATATTCCGTCTCGGAGGGTTTGGTCCTGCGGAGTCCCGGAGTGTACTTAAAACAGCAAGCATTGAACTTGCAAGTTCAGGCCTATCAATGGAGCTGACCTCGTCTCGAACGAGCGGGTCTTCGATCACATTACAATGGAGGCTTCACTTGGGTGATGTTCCGCATAACCATTGGTGATCATTTCAAGATGCCTTGTCCTCTGCATGTGCTGTGTTTGTCAAGGTGCGACTGACATCATCGTCCAGAACCCTGCAGCCCGTCTATATTCTCAGGCAATGTACTAATTGCCAACTATCAGCAGCGCGCTGTCCCTGCTGATCGAGTGACGCGCCATGTAATGCTGAGGTGTGCTAACGATGGGCATTTCGTTCTTGACTGTTGTACGCATGCTTGCTACCCTGCACCTGAGACCACTATCAGAAATAGGGCTGAAGCTGTAGCGCGGACGCATGGTAAGTTTGCTTTTGGGTGTGGTGGTGCGTTATTCCTTCCTCGTTTTAGCAACAACAAATGATCTACCTTTTCAAGGAAATGGGCTTCCCTCTTCCACCAAACTCCCTCTCTCTCACGCATGCATTGGTCCGTTATTGGAACTCGACCGCGCGATCATCATGTTCTATTCACCGTGCCTCGCACTCGCAATGTCGGTTTCTGCTGACCGAGTCGGCCTTGCCCTGTACACAGCCCACTAGCGTCGATGCTGTGGGGCAAGAATGCCTGCTCTAAGAACCATCTACCAGCCTACTGTATGAGCATACATTCGCCTGCTCTCTCCTGTCATGACTTTCAAATATGATCGACTGCATCGGCCTGACCGCGAGATCCGCATCGCTGTCCTGCAGCCAGGTACCTTCGATGACCCGATCGTTGTGCAGTTCGATCGAAGAGAACTTGCGGTAGTCACTCCTCTGGTCATGAAGGCAGCTGTGGTACTGACATTCCCATAGAAGGGCTATCCTGCTTATGAAGCTCTTTCCTATGTCTGGGGTTCAGAGGACGACCCTTCACACGTCGAAGTGAAGTCGCAGCTGAAGACAGGGGAGGTTCCTATCACAAAGAATCTTGACATTGCACTCCGACATCTGCGATACAAAGAGTCGCCGCGATACCTGTGGATTGATGCCTTATGCATCAATCAAGCCAACAACTCCGAGAAGAGTAAGCAAGTAGCCACCATGGGCATCATTTTTAAGACAGCCGACCGCGTCACTGCCTGGCTCGGTCCCGAGGACAGCAACAGTGAGCTTGCAATGGGGTGGGTTCACGCCATAGGGCGCAATCTGGACGTTGACTGGACGGCAGAGGCGGTGAGATTTCGCATAAAAGAGAGAACAGAAGAATTCGTTGTTCGACGAGAGCAAGAGATGCCAGGACTCGTCGATTTCATCGAGGGACGTGGAACTTTTCCGTGGACGAATGATGAGGCTGCAGCTGTCTCCTCCCTGCTGGTTCGTCCCTATTTTGAAAGAGCTTGGGTGGCGCAAGAGTTGCGACTTGCAAAGTACGTATTCTTCCAATGTGGCAAGGACACCATTCCAGAAAGATCTCTGTGGGTGTCCGCGAAGTTGCTCGACAGCAACTTCAAATTGAACGCAGGGATTACCTCCTTCGAGCGATGGTCTCAAGCACGCGGGCGAGTCTTCCTCCTCGCCGATACAAGGATGCAAGGAGTTGGCGAAACACTCTTCACACTTCGAAACAATATGGGCCATCTTATCTGTAAAGATGCCCGCGATAAAATATATTCAGTCCTAGGTCTCATGAGCCTGTCGACCCAGAATCTGACCATCGTACCATCCTATGCCCATCCGACGGAACAGGTGTATACAGATATAGCCAGACGCGCAATCACTCAGTGGTCTGATCTCGAGATACTCAACGATTGCGGGCTTTCATCTCGACTCCTAAACATACCGTCATGGGTGCCGGACTGGTCGACCCCAGCGCAAACCAGACCTACAGCCCCGAAATGGAGCGCCTGCGCATGTATCGCAGGTCGACCGTCTTTCGATGCTAGCGGCCTGCAGTGCACTGTGTCTGGCGTCTTCAACAACCCGATCGTCGAAGTTGTGGACCAGGGAGATCTCAATTTCGACATGTCGGATGAGGAGTTGTGGAAAACCATTAGATCGTGGCGGCCGGCAGTAGAAAGCCTGGACGACATCTATCTGACTGGCGAAGGACTGCTGGAAGCGTATTGCCGCATCCTTGTTTGGGACTCGTTCTCAGAGGCGCATCTCAGCTTTGCGAAGAGCCTGGAGTCACTGAAGAAGGTGTGGTGCGGAGACGAGAGTTCGAGCAAGCGCGAGTTCACAAGGGAACTCGCAGACGAAAACAGCTACTTTCGGCGGGTGCATGTGATCACGCGCAATCGGAAACTCTACAGGACCTCAAGCGGTCACATAGGCCTCGGCCCAGCTGACGCGCAACCATACGATGTCGTTTGCATCTTACTCGGTTGCAGGTACCCTGTCATACTGCGCCCAGCTGCTGATCGCAAATACCAGGTCGTCGGAACTTGCTACACACATGGTCTTATGAACGGCGAGATCCTATATAACAACGAACACACCAGGAAAAGCAACGTTCACGTCGACCCGAGTGATCCAGACACCGGCCGGGGCAGGCATACTCCACAAGACTTGCTTGAGAAGGCGGGCCTTCGAGTCGACGGTAGACAGAAAGGATACCCGTGGACGTGCTGGGTATCTGACAAGACCCTGCTCGCCGCTGGCATACAGATTGAGGACTTCGTTCTGGCATGACATCCTCGCGTAAAGGAGACTCAGACCCAATAGCAGAATCTTTGTAGCCAACAGGGGATCAATTCGCACTCTAGCAAACCGACTGCCTCGGGGTTGTGTAGAATCTGCGGCTTGTGTTGTTCGCATTGCCCAGAGTGATGTGCACAGATAAAGTGATTTGCACAAATGGCCCGTGTCGACATGCTGCTACTATTCCCGACGGCACTTCTGGGTCAACCTACTCCACAGACGAGATCCCAACTACCTGTACAACAATACTCGCGACGACCAATAATGATAACACGCTCTACATCAGACTCGTCCGCCCCCCAATCTCACTCCCCCCTTGTCCAGAGGGCAAGTTGCCGTCCCGGCCCTCGACAAACTCGCGGTATATCCGCGCAAGACGCTGGCGCTCCTGCGCGCTGATACTGCTGCGGCCCGAGGTGAGCGAGGACTCGATGTGCTTCCAGTGGATCTGGGGTTCTTTTCTTTCGGTGTCGTCAGCCGCGTCGTCGTCGTCATGGTGTCCATCTGTCGTGTGGCCGGCGCTCTGTGGGCGTGTGAGGGCTTTCTGTTTCCTCCTCAGGGACTGCAGGGCGGCGATTTTCTGGGCGACGAGGGCGCGCTCGGTGATGGCGTGGCTTGCGGAGAGCGAGGTTGCGTCGTTGTCGTGCGCCGGGGGAGCGTCGCCGTAGCGGAAGTAGCTGAACTCCGGTATGCGCTTTCCGTCCTTGCCGTCTGCGGTCTTCGTGCCCGCTGGAGGAGCAGTCAGATCTGTGTCGCCGAGCACATCGTGGATGGCTTCGAGCTGCGCGTTGTACACGACGGCCTGCAGATCCGCGCCCGAGTACCCCTCAGTGCGCTGCGCTATCTCGCGGAGATTCTGGCCCTGCGGGCCCGTCGCGAGGACCGAGGGAGCGAGATGTAGTTTCCGCGTCACGGCTCTCAGGATATCGATGCGCTCCTCTGTATCCGGCATATCGCACAGCAGACTCTTATCCAAGCGCCCCGGTCTCAGCAGCGCAGGATCAATCAAGTCCGGCCGACTCGTCGCAGCAAGCACATACACGCCGCTCAGGCCCTCGGCGCCGTCCATCTGCGTGAGCAGCTGGTTGACCACGCGGTCCGTGACGCCGGTGGAGTCGTGGCCGCGCTTTGGCGCGATCGAGTCGAATTCGTCGAAGAAGAGCACGCAGGGCCGTGCTGCTTCGGCGCGCTCGAAGAGGTCGCGCACGCTCTTCTCTGACGCGCCGATGTACTTGTTTAGGATCTCGGGGCCTTTGACCGATATAAAGTTCAGCCCGCATTCGCCTGCGACGGCAGATGCGAGGAGTGTCTTGCCGCAGCCAGGGAAACCGTAGAGGAGCAGACCGGAGCGGAGGCGCAGTGGGCACTGTGCGAAGATCGGGGCGTAGGTGGTGGGGTATTGGAGGGTTTCGAGGAGGGTCTGGCGGGTCGCTGTCAGGCCGCCGATGGAGTCCCACTTTGTTGTTGAGGACTGGAGGGTGACGTTTCGAAGGGAGGCGGGAGTGAACCCTTTGATGGCTGATGCGTAGTCTTCTCTTGTCAGGGTGACGATGTTTCCTGTGTCGTTAACCGAGCGGATGAGAGCTTCGTTGCGGGCTCTCGAGGTGAGGAGAACAAGATCGCCGGGCATGTAGCCGTCGGTCTGTCCAGCTAGATCGAGGAAGTCGATGCCGGCGTCGACGACGAAGCCAAAGTCGTTCGACTGTTCGTGCTGTATACTACCATCGCTCGGTTGGCTGCGGTGAGATGTGCTGGGCCGGCTATTTGAAGGTGAGGGCGGGAATGCGTGCCCATTTGTTTGCGGTATCGATGATTGAGGTTTGGCGTCCTTGAAGGCGAGCTTCTCGAGGACCTTGCGTCTGCCATCTTTGTTCGGCGCCTTTAAGCTGACCATTTCGCGGACGATATGTCCACCCACGATGACATTGTTGAGTGCCTCCTTGCCTTGTGCTGTGGCGAGCAGAACCACGCCAGAGTCTATCGAACAGTACTTCCTCACGATGGAGACGATGCTCTCACTGACATGGCGGCTGCGGCCGTTCTCATTGCCCACTTGGAGTTCAGTCTCTACCGGACACAGCTTGTCCAAGTCATCCAAGACGACTACCGAGTTACCGCCAGAGCGTGCACTCCATGCTGCCGTCGCGAAGAGCCTCTCTAGTGTCTCCTTGATCGTTGCTACTCTTGTCTCGTCCGTGACCAGCTTACGACAGGGGAAGTAGATGGTGTTGAACAGATACTCTGTTCGTAACTGGTGCGCAAGGAGCTGAGCGCAGTGCGATTTGCCGGCGCCGAGTCCACCGCTGAGCAGAACTGAAGAGTTGTGAGTAAGGTGTGAGCGTAACTGATCGATAAGAGTGTCGATGCCAACCAGTTCTGGAGGAGTGTCCGGCAACGGATCGCCCTGCTGCCAGCCCCTGGCCCAGCTTGATGGAGTCGCGACCTCGGCTCCCAGCTCGATCGTGGGTTTTCGTTCCGGAAAGAGCACCCACGATATTCCGCTCGTTGGCTGAGATGGCTCAAACCGGATTATTCCTCCCTGCCAGCTGAACCCTGAATCAGTCACTGGAGGTAGAACCATGCCATCTGTGACTGGACCGTCCAGAAGACCGTTTTTCTTGCCGTATAGCATCTTCAGCTTTTGTATGGCTTCTTCCTGCTCTTGCTTCGACTCGCCGCCGAATCTCAAGTTTGCATTGCCCTGTGACGCAGCTGTGGAGAATGGCAGGATCTTGATGGACTTGACGACGGCCTCTTTCGAGTCTTTTGAGGCTGGATTCGAGGGTTTGATGGCTGACGGTTTGGGAGTCTGACTAGGAGCGGCTTCCATTCGAACCAGGCCACCGACGAACCCCTCATGTCCTAGGACTCTGCACAGATCACTTGAAAGTGCGACGTGCCGGCTGTCTGGCGCATCGTCCCAGGCGACTACTCTTGCAACGACGCGGACGGCGGTCTTCTCTTGGTCCTGCTCTTTCGACATGTCCACAGGCTCTTGAAGACCTGCAGGCTTGATGACAGCCACCGAGACCCATGTCGCTCCCCTCAGCGCTTTTGTGAGAAGTACGTCCTTGTCGACCCAGATCTTGAGACCTTCTGCGTCGGCGTCTTCTTCCTCGTCAAACCACTCCTGAGCCACGCTGCGGTCGACGCCTCGGAGGAAGACGGACCCCTTGCTGCTCGCTTCGTCTCGGCCACTCCGACGCCGAACGGTGCTCGCAGCGCTCTTCCCACTCTTTCGTGACGCTGCGCCAACGCTTCTGCTCTCTCGACTGGCTGAGCTTCGGTCTGACTTCTGGCGTGTTTTCGGCGCAACGATGACCTCGGCGTCAGGAGATATCTTCACGAACAGCGAGCCAGCCGCAGGCGCGGGTGTGACTGAGGTGACGATGATGTTCGCGGTCGTAGTCGGCGAGAGATGGAGGGTGACGGGGTGAGGTGTCTGGGCCTGAGGGTTGGGCAGGGCGCGGATCTGGGAGAGGAAGTTGAGCTCGAGGAACTGGGCGTGCAGCTCGATCATCTCCCAGTCCACTGGCGTCAATGGCTCGATGTTGATGGTGTGCGCCTGCGGAGGGTCCAGGTGCAGCTGTATCCCCACCTTCTGTCCCTCGCTCAGCCCGATCAGCCGGGCAAAGGTCGCGTCGACCTCGACCGCGGCGATGTCCTGCTGGCTGGCTGCGGGACTGTTTCGCAGGCCGTTCCTGTCCACGACGGCTGCGAGCCTGCGCTTGCTCTGCATGCCCGTCCATCCCACGAACACGGACTTTTGCGGAGCTGCATTGCGCGCGTCCGAGGCACCGGGCGGCGGCGGCTGGCGGTAGGAGAGCTCGACGACGACGTTCTGGGCGACAGCGTTCGCATTCACGAGCACCGAGACGAGCGATGCCGGCAGGTTGACGAGGCAGTTCTTCAGCGAGGGCTGCAGGGCGACCTCTGCCTGGACAAGGTTGCCCGCAGGCTTCTTCGGCGGCATGGTGCGTGGGTGTGGAGAGTGCGAGCTCAGCGCCGACATCGACGGCGATGCATGAGCTCTCCCACGAGCCGAGGCTACGTCGGCGCTGGCGACGGGCGGTCCCTGCGCGGGCGACGGGCCAATGACGGCCGGAGTGGGACGGGCTGGCCCTACGCGACGCGTTGGCGTGCATGCAGCAACGCGCTTCCCAAATTCTCGAGTCGCAGACCACCCCCTCCCCGCGATACACTCCACACGGCCACTCTCCCGCACCCGACGTCTCTGTACCGCGCACACCCCGAGACGCAATGGCGCTGCTTACCGAGAAGGCGCTGGTCAACTACGAGGAGCAGGAAGGTGGGTAAACACGGCGCAAAACACACGGACCCTGGCTGAGCAACCACAGCTGCCTTTGTTGACTTCCTCAAGCACTTCAAGTCCTCGTCGACCGAGGCGGAAGAGCAACTGGAGGGCCTCACCCTCAACGGCAATGGCAACGACGACGAGTATGACATGGTCGACGGCCCTGACGACCCGGCCCCGTCGCAGCGCAACCGCCCGTCGAAGATCAAGTACATGAACATCCTGCAGGACGTCGCAAACCGCGTGCGCAGCGACATCCTGATTGACCTGAACGATCTGGAGGCATACGAAAAGGCCACCGTCGACGACGACACCAACTACAGGCTCGTCGAGTCGATCGAGCGCAACGCCCACCACTACCTCGAAATCCTCTCCCGAGCCGTAGACAAGTGCCTGCCGCCGCCGACCCGAGAGATCAAGTACGCATGGTAGCACACAATCCCTGCACCGACACTGACACTGCACAGCTTCAAGGACGATGTGCTGGACGTTATCATGACACAGCGATCGAAGCGCAACGAGAGGATACAGGAGCTGCAGGGCGTCGAGGACAGCGCGCAAGCTGCGCCCGAGTCCATCTTCCCCGCAGCATTGACCCGGCGATACACGCTCAACTTCGCGCCCAGGATAGCCTCCGGGTCCAGCAGCCAGCGCCCTATCAAAGCCCTCGCCGTCCGCAACGTCAAGGGCGAACACCTGGGCCACCTCATCACCGTCCGCGGTATTTCGACCCGCGTATCAGATGTCAAGCCTGCCGTCCTCGTCAACGCCTACTCTTGCGACCGTTGCGGAAGCGAAGTCTTCCAGCCCGTCAGCACGAAACAGTTCACGCCGCTCGTCGAGTGTCCCTCCGAGGAATGCAAGAACAACAAGACCAAAGGGCAGCTTTTCTTGTCCACCCGCGCCTCCAAGTTCCTCCCGTTCCAGGAAGTCAAGATCCAGGAGATGGCCGACCAGGTGCCGGTCGGACACATCCCTCGCCAGCTCACCATCCACTGCCACGGTGCGCTCGTGCGCAAGATCAACCCTGGTGACGTTGTCGACGTCGCTGGTATCTTCCTCCCGACTCCTTACACAGGATTCAAGGCTATCCGCGCTGGGTTGCTCACAGACACCTACCTCGAGGCTCAATTCGTCATGCAGCACAAGAAGGCGTACGACGACATGGTTCTTGCCCAGCCTACCCTGAAGAGGATGAACGAGCTGGAGAGAACCGGTCAGCTGTACGAGTACCTCTCGCGCTCGATTGCGCCCGAGATCTTCGGTCACGTCGATGTAAAAAAGGCGCTCCTTTTGCAGCTGATCGGAGGTGTCACAAAGGAGGTCAAGGACGGCATGCGCATCCGTGGTGACATCAACGTGTGCTTGATGGGTGACCCTGGTGTGGCCAAGTCGCAACTTCTGAAGTACATCACCAAGGTAGCTCCTCGTGGTGTCTACACCACAGGTCGCGGTAGCAGTGGCGTCGGTCTGACAGCTGCTGTTATGCGCGATCCTGTCACAGACGAGATGGTTCTTGAAGGCGGTGCTCTTGTCTTGGCGGACAACGGCATGTGCTGTATCGATGAGTTCGACAAGATGGACGACAGCGACCGAACTGCCATCCACGAAGTCATGGAGCAGCAGACCATCTCGATCAGCAAGGCTGGCATCACCACCACCCTCAACGCTCGCACATCGATCCTCGCCGCTGCCAACCCCCTCTACGGCCGCTACAACCCTCGCATCTCCCCGGTCGAGAACATCAATCTCCCCGCCGCGCTTTTGTCCCGTTTCGACGTACTTTTCCTTATTCTTGATACCCCTTCGCGAGACTCTGACGAGGAGCTGGCGCGTCACGTTGCTTATGTCCACATGCACAACGCTCACCCTGAGGCTGCTGGAGGTGTTGTGTTCAGCCCAGCTGAGGTCCGACAATGGGTTGCTCGCGCCCGCTCGTACCGGCCCACCGTGCCAAAGGAGGTCTCAGACTACATGGTTGGCGCATACGTTCGCATGCGTCAGCAGCAGAAGCGCGACGAGGGCTCGAAGAAGGCTTTCACACACACATCGCCCCGTACCCTGCTTGGTGTCCTGCGTCTCGCACAGGCTCTTGCCCGTCTTCGATTCGCTGACGAGGTCATTTCCGAGGATGTGGACGAGGCGCTTCGTCTCACAGAAGTGAGCAAGGCCAGTTTGTACGCCGACGAGAACCGCAGGGACGACCACACACCCAGCAGTAAGATCTACCACCTCATCAAGTCAATGGAGGCCAGCGGAGCTGCTGCTGTCGGCGACGGCACACGAGGCGAGCTGGACCTTCGCCGTGTCCGGGAGCGTGTCTTGGCCAAGGGCTTCACTGCGGACCAGTTCGAGCAGGCCATCGACGAGTACTCTCTGCTCGATGTAAGTTTCAGTCATTTTGAACTCATGTCACAAAGCACTAATATAATACGCAGGTCTGGCAAACGACTGGCGAAGGCACAAGGCTCGTTTTCATCGAAGCCGGAGACGAGGATATGGATGCCGACAACGATTTCTGAGCAATGTGACCATGAAGGTGATGATGGGCAGTGTTGTTTTTGGATATGGCGCACAAAGGCGTTTTCAGGCCTATTGAGGATGGGTGCCTGTCTCGTAAGATCCACGCATGTTCGAGATAGCGAAAGAATATCAATTGTACAATCTCAAAGTCCAAGCAAAGGCGTAGTCTTGCACGTGAGCCGAGCTGCCTGGACCCTGCCAAGCGTCGATGTCATCGCGAGAAATGTTGCGACGAACTCAACCACTACAACGCCAAACCTCTCAACTGCACCACGTACCGGCCCCTTGCCACTCAGCCCACCCGTCCCTTCACTTCTGCCTTCCCCACTCGTCGTTTTCTTGAGAAATCCTCTCTCACCATCATGGCCGCAGGCGGCTTCAAAATGTCGCTGGGCGGCCTCAAGGCAAAGCCCGGTCTGAAAAGCGGCGGACTCAAAAACAGCAGCGCCGCGAACGGCACGAAGCCGAAGAAAGCGCTCCTCGGCGACGACGAGCCCGAAGACGCTCCTAAAGCGCAGCAAATCGCAGCATTCGACGCGGCGCAAGGCGGCGCAATCGACATCAACGGCCCCGCGGAAAAGAAGGGCCCACTCGTCATTCCCTCGCTGCCGAACCGCAATTGGCGCGACGAAGCAAGAAAACGCAAAGCGCAGCTGGAGAAGGCGCCGCACACAAAGCAGACCGAGGATGTGGTTATGGAGGAGCCGGAGAAGGAGGTTGTGTACGGGCTGACGGTGCCCAGTCAACGCGACGCAACGCAGGAAGCAACACCAGCAGAGGCCATGGAAATCGACAGCGCTCCCAAGGACGGCGACGCGGAGCTGACAGACGCCCAGCGCCTCGAGAAGGCGGCGCTCGAACACCTCCTCAACGGCAAGACCACAGATACCCAGCGCGTCGTGCCCGCCCTCACCGACGAGCAGGCCCTCGCAAACGACCTCGTCGACGCGCCCGACGAACCCTCTCTCGACGCCTACGAAGCCACGCCCATCGAGGGCTTCGGGCTCGCGATGCTGCGCGGCATGGGCTGGCGCGACAGCGACGGCGAATCCCGCGCCACCAAAAACGGCACCAAGAACCCCCGCGCCGCGCCCAAGGAAGTCAAACGGCGCCCGGCGCTGCTCGGCATCGGGGCCAAGGAAGACGCAGCCAAGGACGTAGAGCTGGGCGAGTTCAACAGCAAGGCGCGGCCGAAGAAAGGCCAAAAGGACGCCCCGGCGGGCTACAATCCCGTGACGCTGCGGAACAAGAAGACGGGCGAGGTGATTAGCGAGGAGGACTTGAAGCGGAAGTTGGAGAGCCAGGATATTGTGCCGGACGAGAAGCCGAGGGAGAAGGAGTCGCGCAGGCGCGACGACGAGTACGAGAGTGATCGCAGGAGCAGCAGGAGGGATGTTAGAGATGGCGAGAGGCGGCGGGGGGACGACTACGATAGCGAGAGGAGGAGGGATAGAGAGCGCAAGGACGATCGAAGGCGCGACAAACACGACGACGACAGTGACCGGCGGCGCGAGAAACGGCGCGATCGCTCCGACGACCACGACAGCGAGCGTCGGAGCGAGAAACGCAGAGACCGCGACCGTGACAGACGCGACCGAAGCAGAAGTCCTCGCGACGAGAAACGGCGCGATCGATACCGCAGTCGAAGCCGAGACTCCAAAGACCGACCGAGTCGGCGAGACAGGAGTCGAAGCCGAGACGACGACGACAGGCGGAGGCGCAGGAGAGAGAGAGATAGAGACGATAGAAGCTCAAGAAGATAGCATAACATTTGCCGCGAAGGCAGATTACGGTATCGAGACGATATCAACAGACGGCGCTCTGACGTCGATCCCACCAAAGCTCTTGCCCACCGTCCGAAGTATAGTACAAAAGGGTGTATTTTTCATCATCCCCCAGTGTTAATGGCCCTGGATTGGCACGACTTCTTCTTCCTCCCCAGACCCTATTCCCTTGCGCTTGGAATGACATGTGTTCAACTTACTCACACTTAACAGTCACATCCGTCCCCAGATGTTTACTCCACAGGCACAGCCAGTTTGACATCGAAGATCAAGCCGTAGACCTGACCGGAGGTGAAAGATGCCTGAACAGCAGTCTTCCTGCCGGAGAAGTCGACGTGGGCAGTCTGCGTACGCTTCAGTGGATCTCTGTCTGGGAGCATGGTGATGTTGACACTGCGGCATTAGTATGTCTGGTACAATAAGATACAGGTTGAAACCTACATATCGTAGCGGTACTGCCAGAATTGGCGTTCCACCTCTTCCGCCTCTGAGCTGGCAGCCAGGTTGGAGACGATGAGGCGACGCTGGAGCTTTGTCTCCTCATCTTTGCGGTGGTTGTCTTGCTCCACTTTCATGACGCTGTCAATGGTCTTCTGGAGCGCTTCTTCTGCATGAGTCACAGCAGTCTCCTTCTCTTTCTGTGCCTCGTAGCTGTCTAGACTGGAGCTGAACAAACACCGTGTCCATCCTTGGGCAACTGCCCAGTCGCAATCCGAGAGTTCGAGCTCAAGAGCGACGACATATGGGATAGCTTCTGGTGGTAGACCATCCGCGATGGCTGTCTCGACCCTACCTTCATCTAAGCCAACGGGAGCCGGCGTCGGTGTTACACTCCTAGCGGGCAATGTCAGTCTTTCGAGCCTGGCCCGGAGTGCACTGATATCGTCGTCGCCTTCTTCTTCGAAATCTTCACTCGTGGGCGATCGAAGCTCCCGAGGACCTGGTGCTGACAATGCAAGTAGCTCTTCGAGCATCACTCGTGGATCGTTGGAGATATCCACAGTTGCTTGAGTGGATCGGGCAGGTCTGTCGAACTCCGCAAGCATCTGTCTGAGGACATCACTACCGTGGACTGTATGTTCGATCTCCGCTTCTGGCAGATGCACAGTCTCTCTCAAGCTGGCGAGTTCGGCAAGCAAGGCTCCAGGATCATCGTCGAGAGGCGTCGCATGGCTACCTCGTATGCCACCTCGCATAACAGCGTCGATGGTATTGCCATCCGCGACTTCTTTCTCTGACGCGGCATACGAAGGAGGTGGGGAATCCGGAGGGCTCGCTGGAGGGAGAAGGTAAGAGCGTTCAGCTTCTGGCCGTCTTCTAAGCCTCCGGAGTTCTTCTTCGGCACTCTTGTTCGTTACGGCTTCATCTGCGTTTTCTGTGTCGTTTGGGAACACTTGGCGCCTTAGCCATTGCGCCGCTTCGATACGCTCGCAGTCTCGCGCTTCCTCGGAGGCCCTTATGCACTCGAATGCCTTGTCCCCAGCGAGCCCGGAAGTGCGACCAGCCTTTTCTCTTGCCATGCGACCTTCAGCTCTTATCACTGTGGCTTCGCGTACTATGTCCCATAAGGCTACCCTCTTCGTCATTTTCTTGTAGTCGTCTCTGATCTTTCGGTTTCTCTCCTCCTCCTCCTCAGCAGCAGCAGCAGCAGCGGCAGCGAGCGCAGTTGCCTCGCGCTGAGCTTCTTCGGCTTTTTTGGTGGTAGCCAGGGGTGTTTCGTGATGCTCGGCATCCTGATCGTCTTCCTCTGCACTACGAAGCTGAGGTATCGCGGGTAAAGCATGCTCATCCTTATGCTCGTCTGACAAGAGAGCCATCGCCGAGTCACCGGGGGACTCGGCCGGCTTGTACTTCTTGTTGCCCTCATCAACCTCTTCCGATCCTCTGGAGGCAGTCGCGGCCTCCAAGTCTTTGGCATCCCGAGCTTCCATCGGAGCGACGAGATGCTCGAAAAGCTCCTCTTCCAGACATGCCAACCCTGCCTTCTCTTCTTCGGAGTTGTTGAACAGGGCGGCATGTTTAGTCTGGGTCGGGAACTCCGAACGAATGCTTTGAGCCCAATCTTTAGCCCTCGCACGCAGGCCTTCCCTCATTTCCTCCTCCAACTGCCTCAGTCTCGACTCACAGTCCTCCAGCTCCATGTCTTCCTCCTCTTCCAGCATCAGCTCTTTGAAATCGTCGATCTCTCTTTCCCGTATGACTATCTGCTCATCTTCGCCGACTTTCTCTTCCTCTGCTTCCAAACCTTCCCGTAAGACTTCTTTTTGCGTGCTCATCTTGGCAGGATTGGAACGAGCTAGCAGGCACTCAACCATCTGCTCTCGCTCCGGGTCGTCTGGACCTTTGCCCTTGACCATATTCTCGAACTCCTTGCGTTCCTGACGTACGCCTTCTGCCTTCTCCCATTGCTCCACACACGGAGTGTGGTATGGGTCGCTGTTCCCTTCATCTCCACCTCCGCGCAGGTACATAGTGACCGGTGTTTGTTGGCCGTGATCGGAAACCGCTCGTTGCACAGATGCTGTGAGCTTCTTTGGAGAGGCAGAGTTCGTCGTCGCAGTCGAAGTTCTTGACGGCCTGCGCGCCCTCTTCGCTTCCTCGTCGCGCCGCTGAGAGGCTTTAGCGAGAGTATCGGTGATGCTAGCGAGCTGTCTGCTGGGCAAGCTCTTGGAGGCTGTCGAGCTACCCCGTCTCCTCCGATCCATGTTTGGCGAAGCAGCGTCGTTGGACGGGACGGTGAAACTGTCGAGCAGCTGAGAAAGAAGTGAAAGGAAGGCCCCTGGAGCTGCTATCGTGTAGGCTGCCTTCTTAGTGATAAACTGTCCGAATGGTGATGAGAGTGGGGGGCCTTTCAGGAGGACAGGGTCATCGAAGTCGGCGGTCTATTGTCGTTTGGGAGAGGAAGGTGCGAGTGGGTTGGCAAACGGGCGGTGGCGAAGCGGTCTGCACCATGGCAACACGATCACGAGCCCGACTTCCCAACTCGTGAAGGCCTCCCTGCTCTTGTTGAATGCGCTACTCTCTGTCCTGCTGTCGACTGTGCATGTCTCTTCGCCAGTGATCTAGAGACAGAAATACTTTGTCGCAAAATGAATTGAGAAACGAAACTACTTTGCCATTACCTTGCACTCGCACATGACCGCGCCGAGGCGCATCCACGCCTCTCGATCCTAGTTCTTCTTCTTGCCCGCGATCTTGCTCTCCGCCTCCTTACGCTCAATCTCCTTGATCTCGTTCTCTTCGGCGCGCTTCGCATACCACTGCCCAGCCTGCAGAACCAACACACCAACCAACACCAGCGCCAAAATCGTATTACTCGCCGCAAAAACCCTCAGCGTATCCTCCCTACTGATATAATCCCCCTCACTGTCATCCTGAACCTGCATCTCCGGTGACACATTCCCATAAATGCCCGCCGTCACGACCCGGAACCCCTTCACAATGTTCGTCAAATACACCGTAATGCCGGCCATGTACAGCACCAAGCTGGCGCCATCAAACAGCATGTTGCTCTCGCTGGCTTTGAACAGCTTGAAGAGGAACCCGAGGAGGCCCGTGCCGATGACCATGTTCAAGATGCGGCTAATGATCGGCGGCGACGCGTACAGGAACTTGATGTGGTCCTCGAGGATCGTGAAGTACGCTTCGCGGTCGTCGGGGACCGCCCAGAGCGCGTTGTAGTCGTACGGGAGAGAGGCGAAGAGGATGCCGAGGAAGAAGCATGTTGCTGGCGCATGTCAGTGTATTATTGTCATTGTTGTTGCTGGTTTCTGAGGCATGCAAGAGATGAGTGTCGAGGGTGTATGCGTTCAGTGGTGGTAGTGGGGTACGTACGGCCGATGACCATGAACTGCGCGAAAGTGTTGCCAGCCATTGTAGCGGTGGTCAAGCTGGAGGATGGCTTTGCGGTGCTGTGCGCGTGGTTTTGGAGTGTTCAGGGAGTGTCCTAGGTGGTTGTGGGAAGGAAGCTGTCGGCTTATCGTTTGCGGCTCGCAAGATCAAGGACCAACTAAAAGCGGTTGGTAACGGGCGGGAAGCCGCAGCCTATCTCAGAAGTCGTTGCGAGGACTTTATTCCAGTAGAATCATAGAGTGTGTGTAAAGTGAAGTTTGAGTCAAGTTGCCAAAACAACGATCCGAATTGCACAGCAAGTCAGTTTGGTGGTGATCGACCCCGCAAGGCGCGAATGCTGCGCGATGATGTTGAGCTGCATATCGAACCTTGGCATACGAAAAGCGCTCCAAACAAGGGACTTGAGAACACGACTTATCGAGTCATGTGCATGCATGCTTGAACTGTCCAGTTGCTTTGAGTACTATGCTACTTAGAAACGCTTCATTCATTCATAAGCTATGCTCTTTGGCGCAAACCACCCAGGTATCAACATGCACTTCCAACTCGACAAAACCGTCCGCCAGCAACAATGTCTACAAAACCGCTACAACCGCTTAACTCCATGTAACAATGATTTTCTTCTTGACTATGACCCGCCATCTCTGTGCAGATACTTCGCCGTGTCGTTGCCTGCAAACGAGAACGGACTCTTGCCTATCTCAGGGCTTCGGGGATCGATCGGGCTCGCAAACAGCCCCTCGTCTTTGTCATCGTCGTCTGTGATGATCGGACCCCGGGACTGAAAGGCGGGTGTTGGGCTTGATAGAGCGTTGAGTGATGCCATGCCTGTGGAGTCTTGCCGTGCGACGATTGAAGGGGGTGGGACTTGGACTGCGACTTTCCGTGGCGCTAAGGTTTGTAATGGCTGGGCGGGCTGAGGAGGCTTTGCGGCGAGAGAGGATGGGTTCTCGCCTTTCAGCATTGCGAAAGAGGAGAATGAGGATACGGC
Source organism: Didymella glomerata (assembly GCA_030271015.1). Classification (NCBI taxonomy): domain Eukaryota; kingdom Fungi; phylum Ascomycota; class Dothideomycetes; order Pleosporales; family Didymellaceae; genus Didymella; species Didymella glomerata. The sequence goes on from JAJOHN010000010.1 coordinate 924,127, forward strand.
GACGTCTGAGCCTTCTGGCGAGAGGGGGTTGGCGAACGGTGCGTCGCCATTGATGTCTTCTTTGGGTGTCAGATCGCGCGAGTTGGTGCTCAGCTTCAGCCCTGCGAGCTTATCGAGCAGGCGTCCTCCGCCAGGTGATCTGGGACTGGCAGGCCCGTTCGTCGTCGGTGGCCCCGTGGGTAGTGAGATACTGAGCCCAGACGGTCGCGCGTTGACGCCAAATGTCTGCTCGATCCATTCCTTCTCCTGTACCGCCATGAGCAGCCCAATGCCCTCGACATTGTCCCGCGACTCGGCTTCAATCTCCTTCTGCAGCACCTGTAACCGCTTCTTCGCCCATATCGTGTGCAGAACGCCCTTCTTCCCTGCAGCACGAGCTGAAGCGCCTAATTCTGGCGGAAAGAGTGCCGGCAGCGGGTTGGTATGCCATACTACGGGCAGCCTGCCAGCTTCCTGCGGTCGATGTGTGAGAGTGACTCTCTTCGGCACCGTGCTCCCTGCCGGCAGCAGAAAATACATGCGGTGCACGTCGTTGGTCTGCTGGTCGTCTGCAGGCAGCACTCTCGAGCTCTCCTCCCACGACACGTGCCATTCGCCGCGCACCCCTCGCGTTGCATCGTCGTCCTCCCATTCTACCATGAGGATCTTCGTCCCCCCGGGCGTGGCATGGTCGTACTCGTAGCGCGCGAGCGCATTCGTGACCGAGATGCTCGGGCTCTCGACCTCATCCTTGTGCAGCGCCACACTCATCGTGTCTACCGACGCGAAGGGCTGTGCGGCCGGAGACGCCATGTGCAGTTGTGGAGTGCCTGGTCTCTCGCGCGGTACGGAGGCGTATACAGACAGGGTGGGGGCAGAATACGAAGTCGAAATGCTGCCGCGCGACGGCTGATTTGGGGGTCAGAGGAAGGCGCGGCCCGTAATCGACGGGCTCCAGAGGGCTCCAGATCACCTGGGGCTAATTACACCCGCGCAAAATCTTCTTCCGTCTTGGTAGAGCGTCCAGAAAACCGTTGCAGACAGCTTGCAAAACAAACCGTCATCCGCGTCGAGCTGCCTGAAGGCTGCTTCGTTGAGCCTTCGATACTCTTGCTAAGGCCAGCTATATTTAGATCAGTCTGTCAGAAACGGCCCCGGAGGGGCAAGGCCTACCGCCACTTGGGGAGGTTGCAGCCTCGACCACTCGTAGCCAATCACAAGTTTGGAACACAAGAGGGCGGCAAAGATGGATAGAGCGATACGCCAGTGTCGGCTTTCGATTCTTCTCGAGCTGGGCAGTGCCCCTATCAAGTACTGTACAGAAAGTGGGAGCTGCACTAGCTTCCCAATGCCCCTTTGCCAACCCAAAGTATGCAGCCGTATCGTCATAGTCCCGCATCGTCCAGTCGATGCTGCTCTGCGCCGTAAAAATGCTTCGAGCTCGCCAGAGCTGAAAATGCTGAAAGAACAGAAAGTGGGTATAGTGCAGGAAAAAAAGTATATGCAAAGAAGAAGCAAGTGCTTTTTGGCGAAGTCGCCAGAAGTGAATGTGCAAACAGATGGAGATGCTGTCCAGCAGAGTGGCGGGGATGCTCAGATGAGCAAGAAATCCCAGCCCTTCTGTTGCATCGTGTCCCGCCAGTGGACACTCTGTTTGATGCCCTTGGAGAGGTTGAAGTCATTGACTGTCCACACCTCGTTCAAGAGCGCCTTCATCCGGCCAAAGGAACCGGAGTTGGAGGCATCGCCGAGGCGCGCAGTGCGCTCAGAGAACATCTTGCGGAAAGATGAGTTGGGAAGAGAGACTGTGCCTGCGACGAGCAGGGGCCAGACAAGGGAGCGGTCGAAGCCCTCAGGTCCGGCGGGGATGTAGTCCATGGCCTTGCTGAGCGCGCTGACAAGGTTGGCGTTGATGGGCTGAGTGCGATCGAAGTCAGGAACTAGGCTGCAGAGGTAGATGCGAGCTGCTAGGCGGTAGACTGCGGTCATGTTCCTGCGAAGCTGCCTGGGAAGGACCTCGCCAGTGGAGGAGAGCGCACTGTTGTTGGAGCCGACAGGTGGCTCTGTGAGGCTGATTTGCTCGCCAAGGAGCTGGATGTGCTGGCAGAGCTGAACATCGTCCATACCTTCCTGCTTCAAGGCGTCCAGGCAGGCGATCTCCGAGATCAAATACATAATCCGGTCTTCGCAGCCCATGAGCTCGGCAAGACCGGAGGGCGCATCAGCAATGAGCTTCTCGCGGTAAGTGTCGGCAAAGGACGGTGTCCTGCCCTTCATGGTGGCGCCGAGAATGTCGATCCATGAGGCGAGAGTCATGTTGAAGGGAGGCTGTGCTTGCTGCTGTCCGTTCATCGCCACAAGCTGATTGGGCAGCTCAAGCTTGTGAACAAGGCTCTGTACAGCCTGGAAGTGCTGGTGCCAGGGAATGTCAACCAAAGCATCGTCGAATCGACCGACAGAGCAGGGGAAGAAGATCATTCCGAGGGTAGCTTCCAGGGTCTCGGCGTGATCGCAGTCGCTCATCAGGGAGTCTGTGAGCTGCTGGACAGCGGCGAAACGGTTCCTGTAGATGTCGTTGTCAATCTGCTCTCCTTGAAGCCCCTGGGTGGTCTTCATGTGGAGCGCGGAAACGCTCAAGCAGGCGTGCAGGTAGGCCTTGTTAGACTCAAGAGCTGGCAAGATGACTTTGTCGCGGGCGGATCCGGGCTGGTTAGCCTCGAGCACTGGGTAGACCATGTGCATGACGTTGTCGACAAAGTGGGTAAGAAGGTGCTGGTCGCACTCGTCTACCTGAACCATGGGTTGATGCGAAGGGCTGAAAGCATCGTGAGTAGGGAAATCGAAGGTGTTGAAGTCAAGAGGCTCCTCTGTGAATGCTTCGCGGTGGCTCTCGAAGTAGTCCTGCTGGATCCAGTTGTCGGTGGGGTAACCTTGACCGACGGCTGGTGGTGTCTGGTAGTGGCTAAAGGTAGAGAAGGTGGAATCCCTCCGAGCGGGGATATCGTTGATAAACATCTGGCTCTCAGTCTTGATGTCAATCTCGTAAGGTGCGAATTGACCCGGGTGTTGGTAGACTGGGGCGAACATTGGTGGTGGCATCGCCGCGTTGTAGTAGTCGGGCGGTGTCACTGTGTTGAAGTTGTAGTCCAATGAGTTCTGAGAGTCGACTGATTGTGCGCGGGTGCAAGCAATGCCGTCAGAGTAGTCGGCTGTTTGCATTGAATGGCAGAGGCTTGGTGGTGTGTTGGTGCTCATTGCGACTCCCTGTGCGGTTTTCTCATTCAATTTCGTGCGCTTGATGATGTTCTTGATGACCTCCTTCTGGTTCTTCCTCTGTTCACTGTTGCTCCACCATACTGGCCTCTTGTATTCGCACTTGAGACCAAGGTGCTTGCAAGCGCGGCACGAGTTCTTACCCTCGTCGCACTTCTTCCGTCGCAGACGGCATGTGAAGCACCCTGCAGAGCCATGGTTAGTCAAATGTTCAAGCGGGATGTATCTCTGCATGGTTGTTGCAAGGGTCGACCTACCTGTTCGTGACCGACGGTGCATCTTTGCGGCAGCTTGCTTTGCTGCATTGGCAGCAGTTGTGGTTCCAACCATGGTTGAGGTTTGCTTGACAGACGATGTGAGTGCTGAGGAGGGCGACATGGCGATGTATGTACTAATGCCCCGGGCAATGGTACAGAAAGCTAGTAAACAATGCGGCAATAACGACTAATGCGCAACGGGACGATGTGCAAGGGACAGGATGGCAGGGCTCGGCCGGCTGCTCGTAATTAAAGATAGGTAGGCGAAGTTCGACCAGCGGACTTCAGTGTGAAAAGAAGGGAACCAAATTATGCTGCTGTCTGGTTTGCTTTGGAGGGAAGAGACAGGCATATATGTACCATAAGATAACCACGAACGGCACAAATGTGAGCAAATGCTGCTCGATCTATTTCTGGACCCCATGCTATCGACCCGGTGGTCAAGAGGATCCATCCAACGGCATGACAGTACGAACGCTAGTATGCAGGTTGTACGGTGTGGTGATTGGTCAGATTAGTCGTACGCTGCAGGCAGATATCGAAATTTGGGGCCTTTTCGAGATTGCACCTATTTTGGGGCTTACTTACCCGCCGAGCTAAGACCAACTGCAGCACTAGGCTTGGAGGGGTGCATATCTCGACAGCTATCCGATCGGCTGCAAGGCTTTCGCGAGCTTGTCGAGCACGTTGATTGACCTTTCCGTACTAGAGGAAGGTTTTTCTGGTCTGCTTCGTGATCTTTGGTCGAGGTCCGTGTCCTTAGCTGTTCGCTCCCCAACCTCTTGCGGGGCAGTCAGAGATGCATCCGTGAACACTCGCAGCGGCTGCGATAACTGGCCGGCCCGAACGTTGCTAGTGACCTGATCTGTCTACGTAGATCTCTAGATGTGAGCTGCAGGTGGAGCGTTGAATGAACGTGTTCAATGTTGTGGAGCGTAACAGCATGAGGTTGGTTCTTGCTTTGGCCATCGTCACCGACAAAGGCGTGGTGGCTCGTGGCACCGCAATATGCGACTGTTTCTCGAAGCTATTCGTTTGTGCAATGTGCGGCCAGAACGCTGGGGCAAAAGAGAGGGGTCATGCAGACTGGAGCTGGCCCAATTCGAGGTTGCAATTGTCGTGATCATTTCCACTGCGGGCCTCGATGACCAAGCTAGCTAGGCCGACGAGAAGACAGAGAGCATGGTCTACCCAAGGGGGCAGGTCGGTTGGTGCCCATTTCCGAGCTACGCGAGTTGTAGGTTTTCGTGTGACGCGGCACACTGACATGGGCGCAACATGCAGAAGCGATAGAGCGAAGGCGTGATGGCTGTTTCCGTGCGGGATTGCGCGCTGAGTGGTGCAGATGCATGCGTGGGAGTTGGATTTTGCTTGACAAGCTTTGTCTAGTCTGTCCAATGAGCAAGCGTAGATACCTAGCTCCCACAGCGGGTCCAGCCACATGACAGGGACCGCTCCGCGCGGGCTTCCTGCTATGTTTAGTCCCTTAATTAGGCCATTTGCTCGAGGAAAGACTGCTAATTAGGCAGGCATTGATCGGGCCTCAGTGAGCATGGACTGACTTCCGCTTTGGTAGACACACGGTTCCTGCAACCTGCCATTGGTTACCGATTATACAAGTCAATACTTGATAGTCCACGAATGGCTCTTGAATACAGATTACCCCTCGAGCTTCCAGCACGCGTGAGATTTGCTCACCTGACAGCGTGGACTTCATGCTGTCCTGGTATCCACTTCAACCCGTGGTCGCCATCCTGGTCTTCGGGAGACCCTTTTCATCCCTTGCCTCTGTGTGGGCCTCGTCAAGGCGACGGATGAAGTCGCTCGTTGAATCTTCGGCGTATTACCTGGAGCTCGTTGTTCCTTCCCAGTTTTGGGCCAGGATAGCGACTCAGCTTAGATTGATGGCAGCAGAGCTAAACGTAAGCCACAAGCCATCGGTAAGATAGTTCAAAGCGCGATACAGGTCTGGACGAGCTCTGAATGTTGAGCACGGTACGATGACCGTTGTGTCGGCGCCGTGTTCGCGAAAAGTGCGCAAACCCGCAAAGTAGCTTTTCCCAGTCATCTTGGCGGAGGAGCGTCGAAGTGGGCTCAGGCTGATCCCTGTTTGCAAGTTTCCTTAGCGAGTTGTAGTGCGAACTCCCAGAGAGCACTTCTGATAGCTCATTCGTCTTGCTCAAACACGCTCCAGCAGGCTCTTCGTGGTAGCGGACGGTCAGAGAGCAGAAGAGTCAGGTTAGCCCGCATGAATGTTCGGTCACGGGAGCAGAGACTGGTGGACTCTCGCGCTTTCGTTGGCTGAAGACGTGAAGCGGGTTCCATCGCGACCGTCCACAAGCTGCTCCGCTGAGTGGTCACTGGTGAAGCTCTCACGGCCGGAGAAGCAGCGGTCAGTGTCGCAAATTGGTACGGTGGAGTCACAATGTCCCGTGTGCTGGCGTCGCAGTGAGTCGACGGTTTGATCCGCTATCGGTCGTGGTTGTCGCGTTGCACAGCAGGCAAAGTGGCGCTCTTGATGGGTTGAGCAGAGACAGGTTGAGACCGAATGAGAGACCAATGACGTATATCGAGATTGTCGTGCATCCGACACGCGAACGCACGCGGCCTGTCAGCAGCCGTGCGTTCTGTGCTGGACTCGGCACATTCTGTGATGAGCTGTTGCCAATATCGCGTCGCGCAGATGGCTTGAGATGAGGCTAATGATTCACACTTTTGCGAGGCTGCGGTCCCTGTCGGACAAGCCCGCCCGCATCCCGCAATCTGTAATTCATCTCAACCGTTCCCCAACCTCACTGGCCAGCCACAACTGCTGCCCGAACCATCACCGACAGGGGACTCCTACCATCGCCGCCCAAGCCAGAGTCAGTTGACCGCTGGACAGGCGAATAACGCTGTTCATGCGACATCAAAACAGGCTGCGTAGCTCCGGACCGGAGGTACTTCTCGGTACGTACCATCGTGAGGCTGTGCGACGTGTCGAAGCAGGCACCGTACATTGCACGCGTACACAGCATGGCCAACTCAGATCTGCAATGCATCTGGTGCACGCAGCCGGCGTCCGCTATGATCGCCTCTGGCGCCTCTGGACGAATCTCTTTGCGCACGTCCCGTTGACGGTGCGCCCATTGCCGTCGTCCCGAAGCGAGCCCGGTCCAGTACGGACCCCTCTCAATCCTGGTCTAGTGCCGCGTGACCTGCGGTGAAGGTTATTAATGGCATTTGCATTGCCTATTCGGGGGCATTTAGGTACGTCGCTCATCTGCAGAGCGACGAATAGCGTTGCTGTCGTGCCCTCTCAACGCTGTCGTACAAGCGCCGGCCTCACATCGACCATCATGCGGGCGGGAAAGGTCCGCTCGCGGATTGGCGGAGGCTTCGTGTCTATCTTGGACTGGAGAACTCTCACTGGAGGATACAACCCGGTAGATGTGCTCTCTCTGCACAGTAGAACTGTGACAGACTCGAGCCACCAGCATCCACCGTCTAACGGTCACTACACCACGCTCTACAAGTACACCTGCAAGCGCCCTCCACCCGAAGGGTCTTTTCCGATTTTCCAACGTTGTTCTGACACCGTGCGCGTGCCATGCTTGAGACGTCAGCCCGGATGCACTGCTAGACTGTCAGAGGTCGTTTGTTTCTGAGTGCGCAAATACCAAACCCGTGATCATGGTAAGCTGAAGACACTGGACCCAGTCCGCTCGAATAGGAAATACTGACGACCTCGCAGCAGGCCATGACGCCCATAACCCCGTTAGAACCGGGCGTAGAGATGTTCGAGAGGGCGTTGAGAGGAAAGAACCGAGACTCACTCTTCTCTTCACACCTCACAGTGCGATCATCGCTTGAGCGACCAGTCTCTGGGATAAGCGTCGCATATACCGACATTGAAGACGATTCCAGCGAGTTCGAAGAATACAGTGGCTCATCTGTAAGACAATGCGAAGCATCCGACCACTAGGTCTTACTAACATATCATAGAGCGACAACAGGCGCAGCCAGACTACCATCTCAACATTTGAAGAAGTGCGAACCCCAGGAGACGACATCAGACCACAATATGCCGAGTGGTATCTGCCCAAAGCTGTGGAAGGTCCTCGAGGCCCGCATCTCTTCCGCGCCTCAGTATCCTCGAACGATTTCGATTACGCTTTGCAGATGTCACCTCTCCTTCCTAAGGATATGGCTTCCCGTTTTCCGACATCCACCAGAGAACCTACGCCCGCTACAATTGTCCCGCAACACGAGTACAATAACATCGCGTCTGCAGTAGCACATCTAGATAACGCTGAAGTGCGTGCCTGGAGCTCGCGCGATGTTGCGACATGGATGTATCAGAATGGCTTCGAGGACGATGTGATCGACAAGTTTGTCACTCACGATATCACTGGCGCAGTGTTGTTGGACCTGCAATTCGATGATCTGAAGGAATTGGAGATCCAGTCATTCGGCAAGAGGCATCAGCTGTGGCATCAGATCGACTCCCTTCGCACAGCGGATGGCTTGGCTTCCCCGGTTGCCCCTGCGCCCATTCCTACACCATTCGAGGATATTGAGCGGCCTTGTACCGAGGCGAGGGAACGGTCGAAGAGTAAGGGCCGTGGCGGCCGACGCCGACGCAATCTTGGGGATGATTTAATCACGCCTGCCGAATCTGTATCAATCGTCGCCATTGAGCAGCTACTGCCAAAGCCGCACGTTTGTGCGAAGGGCGAGCGGTGCGCAAAATGGAGGAAGCAACAACGACAGCTGGCCAGGCTTCAAGAAGAGCACGGGTTCCCCATCTCTCCGGAAAAGGGCGGCAAGATCTTCATCGCTGGAGATCCAGGCAACGCCCACACTGCACAACGCGCCGTCGAGAACGTACATCGTCCAATATCTGATGCAGCACCATCAGTTATCGTCCCTTCCGTGGTGGCATCATCCGACATTCTTGGGCCAGGTCAACTGCCAGAGTTCAGCTTGCAGGACCTTCAGAAACTGGAGCAGCGCGATCCCCAGGACCATGTGCGACACTTTTTATCACTCCAGGGCATGGACCACCCCTATGCGACTGCTACACCGATTGAGGCCCCGCCGACACCACCAATGGACATGTTTCCTCCCCGGCCACAGCTCATAATACCGCAAACTCAGCACTACCCACAAGTCTCGGCCTTCTCAGCGTCCACGTCTGCTCACACGATGAAGTTCGATCCTGCCACCCTTCCAACCCCCGTTTTGTACTCTCCGGAAACGGCACCAGCCCCACACTCGAATTTGAGGAGTCTCCCGAAGCTCACAATTCCACGTTCCATGTCTGCCCAGCCACAGGGTAACCCACGACACGCTGTACCACAAAGCTCGTATGTCGCACCAGACACCGCTTTTTCGCCCGCTTGCGAAACTGCCGTCACACCAGGCGGAATCTACCGATTCGGTACACCAGCCTCCATGATGGACGTGCCCGTGACGGCCGTCCACATCGAGCCTGTGGCTCGTGACACCAGCCAGTCGGTGCCACCAAACATGCAGTACAAGATCCAACTCCAGAGGGCCGGATCCCGCAGCGAGCGACGCCGGCCATCGCTGAACATGCCAGCGCTTAACGAAAACCATGTGTTCACACCCACCGGTGCGCACTCGGACGACGACACCTACCGTGGCACACAGTTCTTCGACAACAGCCCTGACTCGTCGCCGACCAGGGAAACTGAGCTGGTCAATATTCAAGAGGCTGGCGACAAACTCGCACCACTCCCAAGCAAGGGCGGCTTCGAGTACAAGGGTATCAACCACCACGGGTGGATGAAGAAGCGTAAGACGAAGATGCTGCGTCATGAGTGGCAAGACCACCACTTCCGGCTCAACGGCACAATGCTAGCCATGCATCCCAACGAGCTGCCTTCTTCGTCTGCTTTGCAGACCATCGACGTCGACGACTATGCTGTTGCCTGCTCGTCGCTCGCGTCGAACAAACTGTCTGCGAAGCTCCGCGCGCTCAAGCTTAGCTCCAGTAAGAAAGAAGAAATCCTCGCCAACCCTGCGGCGTTCGAGTTCCAGCTCGTCCCTACCATTGGTGAGGCAAAGAAGGTCATGCCCCATGGTAAGGTGCACCACTTTGCTACCAAGGGCCGGGACGAGCGCATTGACTGGATGCGCGAGCTGATGCTCGCCAAAGCGCTGAAGGCGAAGAACCAGGGCTATGAAGTCACCGTCAATGGCGCTGGCATGTAAGCGTTACGCCATACCACACAGTTTCTGTTATGTTTGTTGTTTGTTTTGTTTTTTTCACTTGCCAGATCATGACCGCTATTATACCCTTCCGAGTATCTCATACTGTTCTCCCCTCTGTTCCGTTTAGCATAGCATAGCAAAGACTTCGCGCGCATGACCGCAAGGTCTGGATGATAATGGCTTAGGCATATTTGGGCCAACTGATACACAAAAGCGGTCGTTACAATGGTACAGAATGTAGATGAGGACGCTGGATGATTGGTGGATTTGGACGGGGATAGGTAGCTTGCATGAATACATGAAATCGCACGAAACCGTGCCCCTGTCTTTGATGCTGTTGCATGAACGTAAGAAATTGTATGTGGTGCTTTCACCGGGCAAGGTCAACGTAGGATCGGCTACGAAGCGAGTCTGAGTCACACCGTTTAGCTGGCGTTCATAGTGTGATACACTGTAGTACCGCTACGATCTTACTGGACCTCGGGCTTACTACCATCGAGGTGGTGGTTGAGTTGAACAGACGCCGGTGGGGAAGTGACAGCGAGTCACGGCAGTAGTTGAGGTGATATCTGGACACAGATAGCTGGCGCGAAGCCGTTGGTTGCCAGTGGTGTGGTGAAGCGGGTGCTTGCGTATCCTTTCTTGGCTATCCTATATGCGTTCGTGCTTTGGGAACACTTTCATGCGCTGGATGCGGACAATGCTGCTGCAGGAACAGAGAAAGCTTACGAGTGCCTTCAGCTAGCTCCATATTATCAGTCCATCTAGATGGTTGTATTAACACAAGAACAAATTTGTGCAAATTTGCTGTCAGTATTGAAAAGGTTAATTTATTCAAGTGTGACGAAAGGCTCCAGTTCACCACCGCCCGAAAGTGTCAACTGATTCGCGACGAATTCGAATTTGGTAGCGTAAATAGAATGAGAGGAAGGTCAGTACACTCGGCGAAGAGCTGAAGTTGTATCATGCGAGAGTCAATTACTAGGGTAGGCGCAAGAGGCGATGAACAAGCAGGCTCTATTGTATTTTTCTATCCATCCATGTGCATGATAGAATGCGCCAGCTTCGCCGCTGAAAGTTTAGACGAAACGGCTTTGTTACACATATCTCCTCACTTCTCAAAATCTTCTACTTACTCTGTTACTTTGCCTGCTACATCGTAGGCGCTCAGGCAGTTTACGCGTGACCGCCTACGATGTAGCAGGCAAAGTCCTAAAGTAAGCGCATTAGGTAAGACATTGAGAGAGGCTACACCAAAGGTACTATACCGCAGTAAAAACAACGCGACTGCGGCACACTCCGAGATGACAAACACTATCAGCAGCTCAGTACAATGTACGCCCAGGCGCAGGATCACTCCACGTCCCGTTCGGCCACCAGATCCCCGCCCTTGTAAAGTCGCTGTACGAGATACTGCCAAAAGGCAGGTAGTTGATGAATCCAAATCGGAAGTACCCTGGACTCTCTGCCTGTCTCGTCCACGTGAAGTTCCCGTCACTGCCGGCATGCACGCCTCTGTATCTCTCCACGTCGTTGACAATGACACTAACACCCTCGTAACCCCGCAAAATGCTGTCCCAAGTGAACGTAATGTTGCTGCCACTCACAGCTGCCATGATCGAGGGTATACCAGAGCCGAGCTCTGCGTCACCGCGTAGCGCCGCGGCGGTTTGAAGAACGGGATCGAAGCCCCAGCGCGCAATGCCGTTGATGAAGAGGCCGACCAGCAGTCCTGAGCACAAGAGGCTGACGCGTGTCTGCATCGAAGTACCAGGCAGGAGCAGCAAAGCTAAGATGTAGTGGTGAATCCTCAGACTCAGCTTCGGAATGCCTAAGCAAATGAGTAGGCTACCGCCCAAGAGTGCGTATAGACCTAGCATCCTGGGTAGCCGGCCCTCGGTGCGGAAGCACCAGGCTTGGTACAGTACGACGGCGAAGAGTACCAGGATGATAATGACTAGGGCGGTCACGGCGCCGGGCTGCTGGTTGATGTCATGGGATGTAAGTCTTTGGATGGGAATCTGCTCGAAGGTGTAGTTGCCCAGCGCTCCTACCCAGCAGCCACCGATCCATAGGATCGTCTTCTCGAGGTGTGCTTTGCAGTTCTGGAGCGTTTTGCGCACACTAAAGCGGTAGAACAGCGCGGCTACGAACGCTGCTGGAAGAAAACGTCCGAGCGTTGTGGATGCCAGAGAAGGGTAGTTCGAGTACGATGGAGGGTCTGAGGCCATAGCGATTTGGAAGAAGGTGATGATGAAGATTGGTGTAAAGAACGTAGCCGCACTCGATGTGAATATGCCAAATAATGCCGTGAAGATGGTCGACAAGATGAGGAGGTCCCATCGAGGGTCGCGGCACTTCTCGGAAGCACTGACAATGGGCGCCGTTGTGTTAAACTCGAATGACAGCGGGAAGTCAGAATCAAAGCCAACGCTTGCGATTCCGTTCCTGTTCGCAGAGCCGTAGCTGTTGCGTTCGCCTATTAGAGAGATGACACCACATCCACCTCTTCCATTCTTGATTATGCCAGCATGTATAGCTGCTCCGCACACAAACGAATCGCCGCGGTATACGAGCGCAGCGTCGGTGGCATTAGAAGTACCTCCAACTACTAGCGAGCGGTAGACAATTGACGTATTTCCGATCGCTCGAGGATTCAACACTTGCGTACCCGCGCAGTCTGCTGGACAATTGAACGCGAAGGCTGAACTATCGAAAGGGAGGCAATCGCGTCCATCCACGCCGCAGCTTTGTGCATTGGGCCTGAAAGATGTCAGCAGAACTCCGAGTGGTTTGAGGTGCAATGTACATACCATAGCTGTGCAGCGCAGCCCAATCGGACGGGCGCACCATAGCCAGCGAGGTTCGTAGGTAAGCTGAAGTCGCTGATGATGACGCCAAAAAGTACAACCCAAAGAATGAACGCAGCAGCGAAAAGACAGAAGCGCACTGGCTTGGGTAATCGCGCAACAAGGCGCGAAGGATATGTCTGTATAGGCTCGAAAAGCGGATTGATGCGGTGCAGTACAGGTGGCTCAGGTCCTTCTATCCAACCAACTGCCTTGCGACTCCACCGCATGACCGGTGTAGGTAGTTTTTCTTCTGCCTTTCTCCATATCTTCGTCACAAACGAACGTTGGACCGGTTGGCGGTCCTCAAAGTCGAGACTCCTGCGCGGCGTTGCGGCTTTCGAAGGCGTGTCGTCCGGGGTGAACGATGACGATCCACTGGCGGCGATCTGGTCCCTGCTTCCTCCACTCTCGAGGTCTACCGGTGCCGCGGTCGCGGTCGCTGCACTTTTCGCCATGTTTTCGCGGAGATCCTGCGCTACAGCGCAACTTATGGGTGTCGTAGTATCATGATGCGCGAGTGTCAGACGTCTTTAGGAAGCAATGAGAGCTAACGAGCGACGGAGGCGTGGCTATCATCATCGACGTCTGGGGTTGCGTACTCGGACCCATTCCTGCCGAGCCGTTGGAGCCGCACAACTCGAAACCCTCACCCGACAATGTCTCTCTCACACCAACGGACGTCGAACCACCATTTCTTTACATTAGATATGGCTGTACAGCTTCGTTTCTGCGATATTCGTGTGAGACACTCATGTCCCGAGCAATCTGACGCAGCAAAGATCCTGGCTGTGTACTGCCTTGACTTCGTAGGGCCAATTGATCCTTGCTGTTCATCTATTCGCACGCGACAGGTCCATGGTCGAAATGACTATATGTTGACGAGGATGATGGTTGCGTCTTTGGCATGTCAAGTCAAGAAATTGAAACGTCACAATAAGGATTGCGACTTGCGTTGTAGGCTTCAGACATATCTCATGGGTGCTAAAGAAAAAGGCGAGCTCACAACCAGTAGGTTGGCTTTTCTAATTCTCAAGTCAAGCTTGAAAATACATCTGTGATGTACCCGCAGTGGCTCTCACGTCGCAGAAGACGCCGGATACGATAACAATCTCATTATAGCCAACAGAGGATCTATCAGCAGTCAAACAACGCTTAGATAGACACTGACTATCTCCTATCTTCCTAGAACCTGGTACTTATATTCGACCTTTTCTACGACACGAGAGAGTGGCTACTAGTCCTGCAGGATGGAATCGGTGTGTGACTGGGGTCTGGCGTGCCCTCATCATAGCAGTTACGAGCCAGCCGGCCTGCAAAGATATAATCCCCACGATCCCCACACCCATTTCCACCGGTCTTTCACCACGTCCTACTACCATCTGCACGCTGCAAGAATTTCTTCCGCCCGCCGCTATCACGAACGCTCACCAGTGCCTCAGCTTTCTCCGCCAGACCAACCAGTCAACGCACCCAAGAGTCCTTCAGTCTGATCACCATGTTCGGTTACGTCCAAGACCAGGAATGCGGCATATAGATCGCTACAGCTGAGGACGATTTTGCCTCTTACGACTGGCTCAGACTGCAAGAGGAGGTCGACCAAGCTATTCCTGGGCCCTTCGCCGACGTCACGCTTGCCTCACTCCAGGAGAACAATGGTGTGGAGGACTTTGATGATCACGGCACCGAGGCGCAGCATGACGAGTGGTAATTAAAAAAAAACACGAGCTGACCGAACGGCAAAGCGGTCTCATACGAAACATCAGAACACCGACCAATGACAACAGTCCAAGGGACTGATGACGATCTTCCGATACTTCGTCTTCAGCTCTGATATGCGGCTTCGAAGGCTGCAAACATGGCTCACGGCCGTACAAGCACAAGGGTGATTTGACTCGCCACAAGAATTGTCATGAACGTGGACCACGATTCGACTGTACTGCGTCGGAATGCAATTACTCCTTCACCAGGAACGACAAGCTTCAGGACCGCGTTCGTGCAGGTCACGATGACGAGATCCCACCCTCCTACTCCAAGCTGGGCTGTCACGCTCTTGTGACCCGAGACTTGTTGAGTGTGCGCGACTACCGGACCAGTGCCACGGTAGACTGCCAGCAATGCCCTCTCCCAAAACGCAGCTTCACCATCCGGCTTTGGAGAAACGATGCCCCAGGTCTTGATGCTTTTCAGGAGCACCTACTGAAGGGCCGTGACATTAAAGGAAGAAAACGCTTCGTCTCGCTTCTTGCACAGAGAGGATATCACTACGAGACTGCTGATGTACTCGGCCCCATCTGCTCTGAAGTCCGCATCCTCAAAACATCTTATTGACGGTCATTTCGGCAGCTTCCGCCTATTCGAAGCTGGTGACGACTGGTGGTTCAGTCGAGATCTTACCTTCAGGCATATAGATGCGAGTGTGAAGTGTACGAAGCCATCCCTCGTGAGCTCAATGAGCATTGACGTACCATCTTGAACCTGTGGCCAGATTTTGGGAGCTATCCTGTATGGGCTGACATCAAAAGATGCCGTTGGAGATGAAAACTTCGGACATAGCTCTACGCATCCCCTTCAGCCTTGGACTGGTCCACGCTCTGTTTCCTTTCGTCGCTGTTCGCTCGCCTCGTCTCCCTCGTTTCTTCCGTGAGCTAGAAAGGAATAAAAACATCTATCTCCTTGACCACCTCCACTTTTCCTGAACCCCATCAAACACATCCCCATCGACCTTCAGCCTCACCTCAACCCAACAGCCTCTTCATCTCCACACTTCACTCTCTTCGGCATTCTCGGTACATACCGAGCCCTCCCTGAGTCGTGCTGCCACAGCACTGAAACCAGCGCCCGCCCTCTCTATCCGCCTCAGCTACGCCCTCACCACACTTCGCTACGCTACACCACGCCTCGCTGCGCCACAAAACGCCCGCACGTCACCGGGAAGACCCCGCGGTGACAGTGGCATGTGACATGTGGGGTGTTTGATCGTCTGGGACATGGGGTTGTCTTGAGACGAGCGACAGGGCACGTCTTGACGGCTTTAAATCGGGGCAGTACCCGGTCCAGCGATTCACGTCGCGTGACTCGGACAGATGAGGGAGGCTCAGAAGTAGGTGTGGAGTGCTACTCGTCTCTTGACTTTCGCTTGTATTCAGATCTAGAAGTTATGTACAGTGTAGATAGATGTGTAGATGGCGGAAGACGAAGAATAGGTAGATGATGGGTGAGACAAAAGAAAGACAAGCTGTACAAGCCCAAGTAAAACGCCGGTAGATGCAGAAAATGGCGCGTTGCGCGTGGTACACGCCATGCTGTCGCAACGCGTACAGCAGCTAAGAATGCCGTTTATGTCGTCTCTCATCCTTCTATACAACAACAAAACTCTCCACTCAAAGTGGGAGTCAGAGCAAGGGTGTGCGGAAAACGGCCAGCGACTACAGTCTCAGCCCATCTTCCCCGCCTCATACACCCTCGCCATAAACTCATCAACGTCGAGCTCGACCCTCTTCTCCCGGAGGACCTGCTCGACGCCGCTCTTCTCGCCTTCCATGCACGCGCCCTCCAGCACGAGCAAAATCGCAACCGCGACGCGCGGCGGAATCTTGTCGCTCTCGATCGCGTACACGTCCATGACGCGCGCTGCGTGCTCGACACCGAGGCGTCCGCAGAACAGGCTGCTGAACATGTGGTACAGGTAGTCCCTGGGCTCGACGCGCAGGGCTTCCAGGCGCTTTGCGAGGGTAGGCGATTTCTTGGAGAGCGCATGCAGCGTGGTGGAGTATGCGGCGTGGATTGCGTTCGGGTCGTGGACGAGGAAGGAGAGTGGGAGGGGGCGGTTGAGGAGGTTTGAGAGGGTAATGAAGGTTTGTGGGGCGGGGAGGTTGAGCAGGAGGAGTGCGGCGATATGGTGGATGCCGTTTTCTTTGTGGGAGATGTCGGGGCGGTAGGTTGCGTACGCTAGGCAGACATTTATGAGGTCCTGGTGGAGCGGTTGCTCGTCGTTCGCGGCAGGCGTCGAGGGTGCGGCAAACATCTTTAGCTCGGGGAAGACTGAGCGGGTGTTCTCAAGGATTTGTGCGTAGCGGCCGTCCAGTGCTTCGGTGTCGAGTCGCTTGATCTCCTTTTGTGCCTTTTCCAGTGCGATCTTGAAGGTGCCTTCTGTCACCTCAAGGTCGTTTCCCACTGCCTTCGACCAGACTTGTCCTCTCAACCGCGGAGGGATGCCGTTCCACCACATTTTTCTGTGCGATGCGCGAAGCTCAGGGTTCGTCATTTCGGTAGCCCAGTTGGGGAGTAGTAGGTTCGACCAGTAATCTGCTTTTACACGGGAGGCTTTTTCGCGGGCAAGAGCCTCGTCTTGAGCTCGTTGTGCTTCAAGGCGTTCTACAAATATTAGTCCTTGCATGTCCTGGAGGTGTCCAAATCAACTTACCTGCTTCTTCGATCCGTGCCAGCATCCGCTGGTACTCTTTCAGATGCTTCTTCTCCTCCTTCGGGTTCTTGGGTGGTAACCACGAGGGACGAGTGCGTGAAAGGTACTTCTGCTTCTCAGCGGATGGCTGGAACGGGTCGATCAGGGGGTCGCTCTTGCGGATGGGCGGTAATGTAGGTTTTTTCGACTTCGACTCAGGCTCACTCAGCGAGTTCGATCTTGCAAGGCCTGGTTGCTGTCGCTTGATCTCTTGCTTCCGCTCGAACTCCACCTGGAACTCTTCCAGTGCCTCTGTCAGCTTTTTCGCGTCCGGATCGAGGGAACCGTATGTGTCCTGCCATGTGTGCGTCCGCTGTCTTTCTAGTGTGGGCGGTGATTCGGTCCTGCTTGCGGAATTCGGCGATGGCGGTTGCGGGAGGCGTGAATTGGGTGCGGGAGACGTTCTTGTGGACGAAGGCCCGGCGCTGACTGTGCTGCCAATCGGCGAGGGCTGCGGCGGGCTGCCGCTTGTGGATGGCGCTGGTGACCGCTCCTGAGCAGGTCGAGGGGAGATGGGAATATTCCAGATGACGGCATCCTCCGGCAGCTCGTCGTCCTCGTCGTCACATTCCGCCTCCCTTTCTTTTACTGTTTTCCGCTTGGCGTCCTGCCACGACTGTCTCCTGGCGTTGACTGAGGGCGAGGGGAGCACGTCGAGTGTCCGCGAGCTTTTCCGCGAGAGTGTGCGTGGTGCTGTGGTGTGGGCACTGGAGGGCGAGGGCGAGCGAGACGAGCGTCGGGGCGCTGCCAGGTTCATGGTCTGCAACGATGGCGCTGACGGCGACGTGAACCCCCTCCGCATCTTCCCCGGGGCCAACTGCTGCGGCTGCTGGCGCACATGGTGGTTGACGGGCCCCTTCAAGCCGGGGTACTGCGGCTTCCGGCCGGTCAGGTCGCGGAACGAGTGCTGGGCCGGGTGGACGAGCGGCGTGCTGCGGATGCTCGAGAGCGAGGACGACGAGATGCTGCGGGCCTCGTAGACGACGCGGTGGTCGGCGCCCGGGGCCATGGGGAAGACATTCGGTCCCCCGCTGACGTCGTCGAGGTTGATCTCCTCAAAGTGCGAGAGGTCGCTCGGCCCCATGTAGTCGGACAGCGTCTCCGAGTGGAAGCTGCTCGACTTGGACGACTTCGAGTTGGTCAGGTCCGGCGGCTCCAGCTCGTAGGCGGCCATGGTGTGCATTGTGCCTACGGCAGGCATCGTGTGCGCCGGCTGCTGGGTGTAGGCGAGCGTGGCCATAAGAGATCGCGGCTGGCGTTGGGCGGACGGGCGCACTGGGGCCCCAATGCGGTGAAGAATGGAAGTCGATTTGCACGCTTGCAGGTCAGGATCGCGCGAGGCCGGGAGCGGAATCAGCGAGCTCTCGCGGCCATAGTCGAGCTCCGAGATAATGTACAGCGCAGTGCCTTTCGAAAAATATCTCTCCGCCGCCGAGTCGGTGTTGTCGTCGTCACAAACTTGATGTGGGTGCTCCAACTGGGCGACGCAATTTCGGGAAGGCATCGTCACGCTAAGCCCCTGATGATCCCTGCTCGAGGACCGTTGTTCCAGGCCTGGTGACGGCTGCTCTCGTCCTGTTATTGCGGGCGGCTTCACGTCAATCGAGATGATAAGAGGGCCTGGCATGCACTTGGGTGGGGAGGCAGAGGGCTATCGAGCGAACATGGCGGTGATGGTGGACTGAGGCACTGTGAACGCGAGACGCGCAAGGGACGCCGGACTTTTGAACCATGAATTGCACTCAATGCTCTAAACGGGCCTCTTCCATGGCGTCTGCAGCGGCCTCCCGCGTCTGGAGACTGGACGACGCGCGCGGATGAAACCATCGAAGCCCGTCATGGTTCACTGTGGCTGGTACCGGCCCCTGCAATTCATCGGTGCACGGAACTGCGCGCTTGATATCATTGAAATTTCATGACTGGCCAGTTGCGCCCACCGCACCACTTTTCGCGGCAGATCGAGCAATCGTCAAAAGCTGGACCGCCGCCTGGTGGCTGATCGTCTCCAGCCCAAGACTGCCAGCAGCAAAGCTCTTCTTTCATCGACGGAAACAGGATTTGGACGTCAACATTCCTGAATGCCCGATGCTTCCGCCATGCGCCGTTCATGCAGCCAAGCCTGGCTTGCAGACAGGCCGCCGCGCTAGTACATGCCGGGTCTGATCTTGATCCCCGGTGTTGAGCCCGCTTGCTGCTTTGAAGCTCCAAGGCCTTGCAAGCAGTGGTATGAAGGCCGTCACACTGCAGCCAGCTTGCCGCCCTCCACACCACTGCGAAGCTCGATCAGCGCCTCTTATCTTCGCTGCCAAGCACTAGCAGCCGCCTCGAGCAACTCTCTCTCCGCCGCATCAGACATGCGAGCCGCCCTGAGTGACCTTTCGAGCCATGCCAGCAAAGCACCATGCTTTGTCTGCGCGCGCTGAAACACTGTGTAGAACCCTTTGCAAGCGAGCCTGTCCTCAAATTAGCTTCAGCGCTCATTAAAGTCTCCGTAACACGAATTCCCCGCCAGACCGTCTCGCGCACCCTGGGGTTCATCCGCTGGCACCCTGGGCTGCGCAATTGGGGAAAAGGGCATCTCGAGTCCCGTCCCCGCCAACTGTGAGACACCCGCTTCAGCCACACTTACCACTGGAGCTGCCGCCGGGAGATGACGCTTTGTACATGCACAAGTCGTGCTTCGCTGCGCGAACGCGCACGTCGCTGCACCATCACAAAAGCCAGCGCGATGATGCTATCGACTGTCCCTGTACAGTTCGTCAGTACACCAAGATCGGTAGGAATACCCGACGCTGCACTGCAGATTACTCGTGTCCCCGCTCAATCTGTGCATGTCCGCCTGCAGCCTGCTTCTGACTGGCTGGAAAAGCAAGCATTTCAGGAAATCGCGATGGCACGGCTACATTTGGGGAATTGTCGGGCTTGAGGTGAACGCACTGATAAGCAAGCTCGAACACGTTGTCCGCACTTTGGACAGCACGCGCACGTATTCGAGGCACCTTACTGCCGTTTCATGGAAGCTTTGGTGCAAATTGGTTAGAACTGTTGACACGCTGTTTAAGGCGGTGTCGATGAACATGGCTTTCAGCTGGATCTTGAACGCACTGCGCCATGTCAGCACAGCATCACAAATATGGTACCAAAACGACGCGGTAAAGTTAAGATGGACATTGAAACATCATCAGACTTACTTGAGCGCTTTCCGATGGAATGACTGCCCCGGGACTTTCGAGAGCTCTATGGTCAGCGAGTTTTCGACATCTGCTGCACGTCAGCTTCCTAGTCCAGCCTCCACAAGCCACTTTGTCCACTCACCAGCCCTTGTGGAACGCTCAGTATTCTTCCTCACTTCTAGCGTCGTCGTGTCGATACAAACACCACAGTACAGAAAGTGCGTACCCGGGCTGCATTTGGGGACCCGGACACTGTCATCAGTAACCACGTCGAAGTTCGTCATGGACTTTGTGGGTTTGACCTGAACGCCATAGTCTGCATGGCCGCGGTGCATGACGCGTACGAAGCGCTCTGCGTGCTGACGATCAACTGTTATCAAGAGAAAGTCGTCGAGCAGACGTAAGAGCAGGCAATCGCTTCCATCAGCAAACCCCAGAACATCGCGCTCGAGCTCAGCATAAAAGTAGTTACAGAGGATGCTCGACAAGATGGAGCCTTGCGGGATGCCTGTCTTTTGACGAAAGAAGCGTTTGCCGATCTTGACAATGTTGCGCTCTACATGCTCGCGCAGCAGGTGCATCAGGTCAGCCTTTGCTTCCTGCTGCTGCAGATGGCTGTTGACAAAGACTGTATTGCTCTTTGTCCCGGCCAACTTACTTTGTACAATATGGCCGAATGATGCTGCGTCTTTGCCAGCTGCAGTGTGCGAGGCCCAACGCATTCGTGGTGCTGGATTCACGTACTCACCGTCGAGACGCTGCAAAGCGCCCAATGGCCTGATCTCCACATGCTTGCCAGTCTGGTAAGCTTGTGCTGACATGAGGCTGTCTGCCATGGCTAACAATCGTTTCTGAGGGATGGTATCGAAGCAGGATACAACATCAACCTTTGCGAAGTAGAGCTGCCTATCTTGCAAACCTTGCGCTCGCAGAGAGTCTTTGAAGGCATCCAGCTTGGGTAACATGTCGCCAACGGAGAACAGGGACGAGCCAAGCTTCTCAGGTTGAATGATCTGTCACAATCAGCGTGATTTGCATGTCTTACGGCGGCTGCTCACCTTCTCGTAGGTGACCGCATTGAAGACGGGTGTCATGACTGAATTGATACTTTTCCCAAGCGTGACAGCGCCATAGCGCGTCACCTGCGGTCTCCGTTTGAGGTTCATGATCATGCGGATGCCTTGCTTTTTCGGAAGCAGTCGCATCTTGCTGAAGCCGAGCGGACGGGCAGCGAGCAGCCGGTTGACGCGATCATTTGGCATGTCCTCGAACATCTCCAATTTTAACGTTGATAACGCTGGCTCCGTCAGGATGCGCCAGATATCATGTCGAAAGTAGAACAGTCGATTGCGGTGCGCGTTCGATTCTGTGACATAGAAGTTCGATCTGATCAGTGGGATCAGGAATGAGTCGAAGACCCAATAGACAAATTCTTGGAATATCTCCTTGCGTTTGTTGAAGTCAGATCGCGCCAGTTTAGTGGTTCCATCGTGACCTGGTAGCCGGAGCCAAAGTACACTGGTAATCTGTCCTGTCTCAGTTGAGGAACGGGCCAAGATCCTGGTGGTACATACCTGGAGCTTTTGTGTAACCTCATGGAGCGTCAAAGTCTCAAACTTTCGAATGCTTACAAATTGATCGATGTAGTGCATGACTGCACGTCTATTGTTGTCGTCTCCCAACAGTCGTTTGGGCACAACCTTAGCCACTACAGCACGACAGAAAGCAGACACATGTGCTGTGGGACAAGCCAAGTCCGTAAAGCAAGTATCGTCTGTTGTCCGGCCATCGTCTGTCTTGTTGGCTATGCCTGCTGCCCGGCGAGTCGCTCCAGGCTTGAGGCAATCCCTCTTCCATTCTGATTTGGAAGAGAGAGGGACGGTCTATGTTGTCAGCACATGGTAGAGATCTGGCGAGAAGACTCACTTCAACCGGACAATAGTGGCGCAGCAGTTCCGTATACGAACATCTTTGATTGAGTATTTGCATCTTGGCGATCAGAGAGACCAAGTCCCCTCGCAGTCTTTTCGGCACACGTTGCTTCCATCGTGTCACTTCGTCGGGATTGCTGATTCCGTCACCCAGATCCTTGCACATCTTCTGATGGATCTCTTTCTCTCGTAGGGTGTAGTCCTTGAACGGCATGGCAGTCTCGCGCTTATCGACCTTAGAGGTAAAGACATTGTGCAACTTGAACTGGCGTGGAAACATGTATCTCATGATCTGTACAGTGTGCTGTGTGTCGTTCCGGCGTGGAAAACGGTTCAATACATCTGTAATGTGATTCAGTGAACATCTTCAAAGAAAGAGCACAGGTTCACCAACGAATATGACGCATGCCAAATCTGATACCCCCCTTGGCGTTCAATGCTGCTTTGGCGTAGAACATTCGACTGCGCACGAAAGGTACCTGGCAGGGTGTTCGCTCTTCAGTCGGTAGATTAGTGGGTCCGCCTGTTGGATGCGGCTGCGCAATGTTCGTGTTTGCTGCTGTGATGGGCTGCAAGTCAAACATAGGAGGACCGCTCAGCTGGTAGTAGTTCGCCGACTTCTCGTCAACAGGAACAAATATAGCACATTCTGTAAGCATGTCCATGATCAGTCGATCTCCTCCTTCACCAAGGGCTGCATGAAGCCGACACCACAACGGGCCTTTCAGTTCATGCACATGACTGTTGGGATGACGCGCAACCAGTCCAGGTATTGACGAAGTGATGTCTGCATCATTGTCCTTGTGTCTGAATAATGACGCAGATCGCTCGTACCCGTGGCACAGCAAATGTTGAAGCTTATGGGACGAAGAGCGTTTGAAGAGGCGCCAGATCACGAAGTCAACAATCTGCGTATCTTAGCACCTGCACGACTACCTCGCAAATTCCACGATGTGACGTTGCGCGAGACCTACCTCTGCTTGTTTGAAGTAGCCAGGTTCGAAGGTACCTCCAGTGATGGCAGGAGATAATTGCTGAGTGAAAGTTTCGATGTCTCTGATGCGTTCCTTCGTGAGTCGTTCCTCGACGTCAACTTTTGTTGTCTCGCGTTCACCGATCACAGTCGAGTCGAGAAGCTGCCCAAGCTCGACATCAGGCTCACATATTGAAGTTGCTTCGCTGGATGCAATTGGTCGCCCCAGGTGAGTAAGCTTTCGACGCCTGTTCCTCGACGATTTCGGAAGCACGGACAAGAGATAGTGGCGCAGCGTAAGCAGTCGAGGGTAGAAGCGTTGCAAAACAGGCTGCTCAATGGCTGCAGGTGTGGCACTCGCAGATTGGTCAACGAGGTGCGCCTTCTTCCGAGGGCCACCCGCGTGGGATGTGCATTTTCGCTTCATACTGGCCTGACAACATTGATGTGACGGCGATTGCCCGAGAGGCTCGAGCAGTGTTCGCGTTGGTGAAGTGGCAAAGGATCGTGCGTGTTGGGGCCGTTTGTTGTGTCTGGGTGGCTGGAAGAAGAAAGCACGCCAGTGACACGCGATCTCTGCAGATATTGGACGCGCCGGTCTGGGAAAGCAATGGATTTTGGAGTTCAACGCGTGTCCACACAAGAGCTGCGTCAGCTGTGCTTGTTCTGCGATACAGAGAAAGGAGAACGGGCGCGGGCTGTCGTTCCAGTAGAGTTGAGGGTGTTTCTAGGTTGGCCGTGAGGAGCAACACACAGAGTGACTGTTTCGGCCTAGCAGCAAATACCCCCAGTGGAGACGGCTGGGATGGTTCCAGGACGGTTGCCAGTGGGTGCAGCAGGAGCACCGAGAATAGCTGTTTGAGATTCTCTTCCTTGCAGCCTCGTGCGGATTCTGGCGTGCTACCAGTCCTGCAGTGCCGTTTACCCAGCTTCTGCTGTTGCTGTTGCTGCTGCTGTCAAAGGCTAATACTATAGCCCGGCGCTGTAAGGTTCCAACCACTCTCGCGCTGGCGGAAGATCTCCACACTCGAACCCACGTTGTCCCGTTGCCAGTTCGCTTGACGACCGAGACGCCGTGCCAGGCGCCTCTTCTCCTCGACCGGACGTCTCCCACGCGTGCTGAGTCGCGCTCCTAGATTTCTGGAATCTCTGGCCCTGTGCAGCCCAGCGCTCTGCCTGAAACACACGCAGGGCTCGTCCCAAGAGCCGCTCCCCCACCCACCATTGGCTGCTTTGCGGAGGCTTGACGGCGTGAGTTGTCGCCGCGACCTCGCTGCGCAGTCGACGGGCGCCCTTCGATTGGACCACGACGGCGCTGGAGCTGCCTTGATTCGCGCCCTCGCTTCCCGCAACTGCAGAGGAGCATGGAACGGTAGAGGAGGGACAACATGGCCGAGCCCAACTATGCATACAACCCGGCCGTGGCCAGCTGGGTGCAGTCCATGTCGCTGGCCGGCATTGAAGAGCAGGAGCTGGAGCAGGGCCCCATCACCCAGGGCCAGCATGCCGTCGACACACCGGACAGCCCCTCCCCCGATGACTACTACAAGTCTGCCTACACGCCCGCCCCAGAGCACGACATCGCGCCGCCCCCAATTCCCGTCCCGCCGACAGACATGAGCGTCACGCGCCAGCGACAGAACACGGCGAGCTCCAACAACGACCGCTTCCCGACGCGAGGCGGTCCTCGCTCTGTGTCTGGGCCCGCGTCCTCGGTAGCCTCGTCGCGCTCGCCGCCGCAGGTGTCGAACAAGGTCAAGGCGCTGGCCGAGAGATTCGAGCGCTCGCCGGGCGGCGACGTGATCCCCTCTGTCATCCGCTCGCGGTCGAGGGAGCCCACACGAGCCGGCGCACACGACCCTGTCAAACGTCAACCGGGCCCAACGTCCTCGCCTGCCTCGGCAGCTCGACCAACCAAGGAAGCTGCGTATGGAGCATATCAGTTCAAGAACCTCAAGCCTCGCGAGCGACCGCAGCCTGCGCCCACATCACCGCCGCGAACCCAGCGACGAGCCACGAACGCGAGTCATGCCAGCAGAAGCAGCATCGATCAAACACTCTCACCCTCTCGACACACAGTCACTTCCCCGTCACGAAACTCGGTCACCTCCCCATCACGGCAGTCTGTCACATCGCCGAATCGAAGACCTGGCCTCGAGCGAGCTTCCTCGAGTGGGCGGCAGCTCTTTGGCGAGGTCATAGGCGGACAGGACGCATCACTACCTGGATTTATGATACCCACATTTGCAAGCACAGCCCGCGAGGAAGCGGTACAGGCAGCTCAGGTCCCTCTGCCACCCATTAATGACGCTCAAGACCTAGCAGGAGACGAGGTGCAGCTACCTGCAACCACGTTTACCCCAGCTCAACACCAGCGCTCACAGAGCAATGCCACAACAACGTCCACTAGACATAGACAATCACGACCCAGTTCGCGCTCTGTACAGTCTCCACCAAGACAATCACCACCTTCCCGAATACCTATCATGGCACAGCGCTCGCGGCGGTCGAGCAACGCATCAGACGCCAGTTCCACAGCTCGGTCAGTGAAGTACACACCTACGCGCAGCAATCGCTCCTCGCCCAACCGCAGTATGACCAGGAAAACAGTAGGAGGAAGCACAGGCGCGAAGAACAATGGTGTTGACCATGCAACGCTACCAGCGTTAGCCTACCGTGGATATCGAGAACGAGGGAAATCGCCCGCAAGGACCGGCCCCAGCGTACCAGCAGTCGTAAATGCCCCACCTCCACCAGCCTCCCCGCGATTGCGTAACTCTAGAGAGAGACAACCTCTGCAATCGCCTAATGCACATCCTAGAGCGGGCGACTCACATGGCGAGCATGAGTACTTTTCACTTGGCAATCAGCTCCACTCGAAACCGGATCCTTTGGCAAGCCAACCAGAACTCTTTGACGGTGAAAGTGAATCGCAGACTCTGAATTTCTCCTTCTCACCTAGCGTACTCAACTTTTCTCAAGATATACAATCGCTGCCGACAGAGCAGTCTCAAGAAGAGAACCAGAATCCATCATCACGGCGCCAACAATCGCTCAGCTTGCAAACGTCCAGCTTAGGCATACCGCCACCAACACAGCCGTGGTCTGCGGTCACGGATTTCGAAGAGTCTCCAACTCTGGGCATACCTGGAAGCTTTGTTTCAACCCCACCAATAGCTCAACCTAGTCCTCAAGACGCAGAAGCACAGCAACCACTGCAGGAAGCTGCGCTCGAGCCCAAGCAGGAGCCTCAGGAAGAGCTTGAACCGCAACTTCTCACGCCGGCTGTCTTCCGCGCACCGAGCAAGGAGCAAGCTCCCAAACTCCCTCCAGTTGAGGAATCTATCCTGGGCGTGAGAGAGTCAATTCCGATCATGTTCAACGATGAGCACTTGTCTGGAGATCTCAACGGTTCACCTACCTTGCAGCAAGAGGAAACACAACGTACTGCACCTCCCAGGCGATCGGTGCAGGTGTATGGACACGAGACTTTGCTTCCCGCCCTTCACTTCAAGGGCGAGGACTCGCCCACAGACTCTTTCCACGACCGCGACTCTTTACACCCAGACGATTCGATTAGCGTTGCTCCGTACCGGTCGCAAAAGTCAATGCATACCAAGAGCGAAACGTACACTGTCATTAACTCTGTACTGAATCTGTACCATCAGTCGCCGGTCATCTCACCAGAGTTGGCTTCGCTATCCAGGCAAAGAGTACAGCAGGTCTCCCCCGTCATAGCGCAACACCAGGACTGGGCTTCAAAAGAAGCAACGGAGACCTATCTTGCACGGATTCTGAGCGATGCTAATGGGATGCCGCGAGATAGCGCGCAAGATCCGTCACACGAGAGAGCAGCTCCGCCACTTCTTACGCCAAACGTATACCAAGCACGAAAACCCTCGCCCGAGCGTGCAAACCAGATCCCAGATTTTGTTTTCCCTCAAGAATCGCAACGCTACTCGCGCGGCTCGCAAGGCTCAGCTACCACGCTCATACAGGAGGATGCGTCGCCGCCAGGAAGTTCATTTGGCAACCCATCACAAGACACGCTTTTACCAAACGCCACGCACGATAACGCGGCGCCTTCAACAAACGGTCTAGAACTGCCGCAGCTTGCATGGACTAATGGCGGTCTCGGGCTATCAATGAACAACTACATGCCCCCTTCACCTACGGTTCCGTCACCTACCGTACAACATCCTCCGCGGCCTGTGTATTCACCGCCGCCTCCGCCTCCTCCCTCGAAGAGCCTGGACGAGCTGCCGCCAATCTCACCCTCAATTCCGTCATATCACTTCTCCGGACATGCGAAACCATCACCCGCGTCGCAGACTGACGAGTGTTTCGAGCAGCATCCTGCGCGCGCGCTCACGCCGATTGGCAATATGCATGATAGGAACTACAGCGATAGACTCAGTACACCACGGTCTATAGAGATCAGCGACAAACCGTTGCCGGACATTGACGTGGCGGAAGGAGAGACACCGGCAGCTACGGAAGGGACGCCACCAGATCCCGCTCGCCAGGCTTTGACTAAGCGCTATCGCATTCTCGAGGAGATGCTGACAACAGAGCACCAGTTCTGCATCGACATGATGATAGCCCACAATATTTTCGAGGCAACCGCTGGGAGCATCATGACGGAAAAAGAGAAGCGAGCCCTTTTCAGCAATTGCAAAGACTTAGAGAAGTTCTCTCTGTCATTATTCCGATCATTCAAGAAGGCTGCGAAACCTATCGTCAATCACGATATGCCACCTCCGACAGGGCCATGGAGTCGCGATTCAACCGACTCAAAGTCTTTTGGCTCTGCAGAGTTGCCTGCAAACCTTCGCTCGGACGAGTTTAACCAATTCGAGAACTGCACCCTTGAGAACGACCACCAAACTTCAATCGGCAACGTCTTCCTCGAGAACCTGGAGAAGATGGAACGACTGTACACGACGTACTATCTCAACTCGCAGAACCAGCATGCGTATATAAAAAAGAACCAGAGCAACCCGGAACTTACCGGTTGGGTTGTGGCATGTTTCGAACAAGTCGAGAACATGACTCAAGCTTGGGACCTGGATTCCCTCCTTGTCAAGCCAGCACAACGTTTACTGAAGTATCCTCTGCTTTTGGAGTCTCTTGAGCAATGCACCGATGCTGAACACCCAGATCTGGTCAACATCAAGAAAGCTCGTCTCGAGATCCTTGCCATCAGTGGACGTATCAATGACGCGAAGAAGCGTGCAGACACCTTCCGCGCAGCGACCACAGAAGGCAAAAAAGAGAAGAGTAAAGGCAAGGGACTTGGCAATGCCTTCGTCAAGGCTTTCATCCCTAAGGCAGACAAGACCAAGACTTACGACGAAGCTGAGAAGACCTTCAAGGATATGGAGTACAAATCTCGCGAACAGAAGTTTGGTGGCCATTTCTTCCAGCTCCAGATCGTCATGCGCGATTTTGAGAACTACCTGGAGTCGATCACCGAACATTACCTGCAACTCAACATCGTCTTCCTGGGGTTCATCACTGTTTGTGAGGTGGCACCCTCCGTCAACCCTGAGATTGAAAGCACATGGCGCAAGTGGGCTATGGCTCATTTCGAGCTTCAGAACAAAGCCCTTGAAGATCATGTAAGTTCATCCAACTCTTTTCGGCGAGGTTTGTACTAACACAATCATAGAAAGCTGCTGTTCGCAGTCGGGTGCTCAAACCAATCTCAGATCTTTGGGAGATGTGGGTATCGTATCAGAAGACAATAGAGCAGCGCAAGAAGTTGCTGATTAACTACGTGAAACACAAACAGGCTCTTGAACGCGGCGAGAAGCCTGATCCTGAAGTTGTGGCATCCGCAGAGCGATTCACAACCATCAATGATACCCTGAAGCTGGAGCTGCCATTGCTCTACGACAAGACAAAAGCCGTCATGCGAAATGTCATGACCCTCTTCATGGCGCTCCAGAAGGATTGGTATAAGACCTGTTCGAAGAAGATTCTTCCACTCTTGGAAACGGAGCCACAACACACCACATCAATAGACTACGACCTGAAGGCGTACACAGAACGTTTCAAATCCGACTACAATGTGCAAGAGCAGAGAGCGAGGAGTTTCGGTATCACCAACAGTCAGCGCCTGCTGCAAGAGATCTCAAGCATGACCTCTCCGATACCGTCTGACGGCACTGGCTCAGCACGCAATTCGCAGTCTCGCCGCACAGAGTCGATGAGTAGCGAGGCCTCCGGCTTCGATCCACGTAACCGTCACAGCGGCGGATACAGCTCGCGGTCGAACATGCGTTCCATGGATGGACCTCCGCGGTCGTCACCCGCAGGCCCGGCCTATCCCTCGCTCTACCAGAACACGAGTGCCTCGTCACGCAATAATTTCGGACCTGCCTCCTCACGCGAGGCAGCCAAGGCACTCAGTCCTACGTCTGACAACAATGAAGCCGCTTCGTTGCGTCAACGGGAACGACGCAACTCCGCGCGATCTAGGAACAATTATCTGGGCATGGACGGTGTTGTTGACTTCGATGATCGCTCGTCGTTCGGCACAGGCGTTTTCGACTTCCCACCTCAGTTGGGCGCTTCGTTCCTCTCACCCACCCAGTCGAGCATGCTCACAATGTCTGCACCCAACTCGCAACCACCTTCTCTTCCAGGCTCGACGCGCCAGTCGGGTGTTTTCAATTCGGCTCTGCCCATGTCCGACAACCCAATGCGTGCCAGCGCCGAAGAGCTCCCAATCACACCAGGCGAAACCGACGAGCCCGAAGTCCTCTTCCTCGCTGCAAGTCTTTTTGAATTCAACATTGCGCACGACCGTCGCGAAGGCGGTATTCCCTATCTCGTTTACGTTCCTGGTGAGATTTTCGACGTCATCGGCATGAAGGGCGAGTTGTGGCT
Organism: Didymella glomerata; assembly: GCA_030271015.1. Classification (NCBI taxonomy): domain Eukaryota; kingdom Fungi; phylum Ascomycota; class Dothideomycetes; order Pleosporales; family Didymellaceae; genus Didymella; species Didymella glomerata. The sequence goes on from JAJOHN010000010.1 coordinate 954,140, forward strand.
GGCACGCAACCAAGACGACTCCACAAAGACGGTTGGCTGGATCTGGGAGAAGCATTTCGCGCGTATACTTCCCGAAGACGCTTGATCTACGGTATGTCGCTCGCATATGATGTTTCTGTGGAGCCGCCAAACTATTTCTTTACTGTTTACTGTTTCTTTTCGAGCGAATCTTCGCGGATCGTCGAGTTTTCAAGGACTTCAAATTTCGAGACTTTCGACTTCTTCATATAGGCTAGGGCGGGTTTGGCGCACACGGGTTGGAAGGAAAGTCCATGTGCGATCACAAGCATTGCTGGCGCAATTTTTTGCTATGTATGAACGATTGGTGGACACGGCAGGAGGGGATGTAGCACGGCTATGTGGGATGTATGATATGAGCAATAACGCATCAATGCATCTGCGATGCTCAAACCACCGTTCCTTGTGTCTTTGATAACGTGTATCTTGGTCTAGAAATCGCGGTCATTAGTCACGATCACTGCCGCATTCGCGGGCCAGTCAGGCCCCGACTGGAGGCTGCAATACGCCGTGGAGGCCTTCAATGTCACCATCAACGCCGTGGCCAGTTGATCTTCATTCCTGGTAACTAATACGCTTCAAAGGATGATAAAGGTTTATCAGTCTTCTAACAAATAGAATTGCAGAGGACACTAGGCTCACTGAAGGTCTCTCACTGGCGGACTGCTCGGATGCACAAGATGCAGCCGCGTGAGCTTGGCGTACCGCCCTACACAATGCGAAAGAGATGAAATGCTGCAATCTCTCGAGAGCAGTGCTTTGATGGGTCGGGGTGAGCCATTGAACTTTACAATCAGTGGTCCAGAGACATATCATCACGGGTAATTACAGTTGAAGATGCGTAACGACCATATCGGACTGGGTCGGCTTTTTCCCATCAATGCAAGCTTCCCAAGAGTGATCCGTCTCCGCCAAAGAAGCGCAAAAACCCTCGAACTGGTGTTGACCGACACGCATCACACAATAACTATGTCTCCTCGGTGTTGGTGCTTGGAGCCCTTCGAGATGCTATCGATGAATGCAATCGAGTCAGAGACGGTACCAACAAATTTGCGAACGTGTCGCACAGAGCCTCATTCCGCAGCCACGCGTCGAGCACCAGGAACGGTGGAATTTGGCCATGTGAGGTTGCAACCAAAGAGGCAGGTGCGAAGATCCGCGCCGCCCATCAAATCCCAAGGTTGTTCCAGGCCTTCCCCGCCCCCGGACTCCGACAACGCAGTCAGGGTCCAATCCACTGAAATCCATTGATTGGCCTCAACAACCGAATTGTCATCCGCCCAACGCCCAACGCGACCTGATTTGTTCGCCTAGGGCCTTTTGAAAGGTGCCGTGACTTTGCGGCGCGTGGCAGCATGCTCGTCCCGAGCAAACCCCCTCTCGGCATGAGCTGTCGCGATGGCTGGAGGAACGAAGGACGGCCGGGGGAAATGCCGGAGTCAGGAGACGAGCTGAGGCGCACCGTACATATACTGACGGCAGAGCCATGGTGTCGTGCTGCATTAACTGTACCTACGTACTCTATCTGCTCACCACCGACTTTCGTTCTTGACCGCATCGTAGCCGGATACCGAGAGAACGGAGTGACGACTGGTCCACGATACCAACATCAATAGACCCAATTGAAAACACCCTTCAGCGAAATACCAAATCAGAGCCCGGAAACAGCAATGCCACCATCCCTCCTCTCCCTCCCCCGCGAACTGCGCGACCAGATCTACGACTCGCTCTGGGTTCTCACACCCAAGATCTCTCTGCTGGACCACCCATCGCAAGGCCGCACAATCTGCTCCTACAAATCACTTTCAACGCCCGAATCCGCTCTACCCTCATGGCTCCTCACGAACAAGCAGATCCTGTCCGAAGCCACGGAGCAGATGATCCGCCATGGAACGTGGATCGTGCGCCTGCGCAACGAGTACGATGCGAGCCGCGTGGGTAGCGTGCTGAGCCCGGCGCTGGCGAGGAGATTGACGGTCACGCTCACGCAGCCACTGGAGGGCCCAAGACCGAGGTGGCCGCATGTTGTGAGGGAGAAGGTGCTGAGGCCGAGTAAAGAGAATGTGGTCTGCTTGGAGAAGGTGGTCGCGCAATTGTCTGCATCCAAGAGGGCGAAAGATTTGAGGCTTGTGCTGGAGTTGGTGAGGGAGGAGCAGAGTGCGAGGATTGATCTTTCGAGCTTGGAGGTTGCGAGTGCCTTGAGGCTAGGGCTGGAGAGGCTGGAGGTCGTGGTCTTGAGGGAGCAGATCTATCGAACGTATACAGAGGAATTTGTTGAGGCTGTTGGGGCGGAGGTCAAGAAGATTGGGGACACGATCATGGGCAGCGATGAAGATCCAACTGTGAGTGGTATCTTCCAGAACAGGGGGTTTGTGTACACGTTCGAGAAGTCTAGTGGAATGAGCCTGTGTCGAGTCGATTCGGCAGTGGGAGGAGAGGTCTGTTGAAACCCAGTTCAGGCTGGCACATCACCAAAACAGCAGGCAACGCGTAATGACAGGCACTTGGACTTTGAACATCTAAGACGTCAATCTCGAGAAGCGTTACTTGTGCATGAATATCAGACTGAGAGCGCACCTTCGAAGGGTTATAAGTGATGCAATCTTCTCTGCGTGGACCGTCACTTCCATGTAGCCCACCACTTGGCTTCGACGGATGTAAAAAACAGATAAAGCCATGAACATATGTATTAGAAGAATCGCACGCTATGAAATCTATCAATCTAACAACGAAACAAGACTTTTCCACCGTGCAGCAGTGCGCCCAGAGCCGCACGCCATGCTCTCTATATACGCTAGCAAAGTATATACTCATGTCAAAGACCCAACAGAGCCTGAGCGCCCGGCTCGCTGCAGACATACACCACATCGTGGCTGTCAGTGAAGCCATTGAAGCGAGTGGCAGAGCACTTAGTGTATGCGCCCATGTCCTCAAAGTACAACCAGTCACCAACATCCAGGAGCTCGGGGAAGGTGCTGGACGAGGAGATAATGTCGATGCCATCACAGGTAGGGCCCCAGATGGAGTACTCAATCTGCGAGGGGGTATCATAGCCGGAGCGGCGCACGTCGTAAATGACATCATTGCCAGACTTCAGCACCTTCGCGACCGGGTGCTGATGGTCAAAGATAATGCTGGAGAAGTTGCCGTAGACTCCATCGTTGAGGTACAACATGTAATTAGTGGTGCCGAGAGTGGCATCGGTAACGGTACGGCGGGCAATGACGTGACACGCAATGGTGAACGCAGTCGAGACATAGTAGCGTCCAGGCTCGCCAATCACACGGATATGAGGCGGGAAGTACTCGTCCAGGGAAGCGGACAGGACTGCAGCCATGGGCTCAAAAGTAGCGTCGCCGGTGAAGCCACCACCGACGTCCAAGGTGTGCATGTTGAAACCGAGGGCAGCCGCCTGGTCAAAGACGAAGCGGGCGTCCTGCACAGCCTTGATGAAGGCCTTGGGGTCAGAAGCACCAGAGCCGACGTGGAAAGCAACGCCAACAACGTTCAGCTCCAACTTCTTCGCGAGCTCCAGCAGCTCGCCGGTCTGGTCCATTGCGGCACCGAACTTCTGGCTCAGACGGCACAAGCTGGCCGTGTCGTCGGTGATAATACGCAAGTACAGCTCAGCGCTTGGGAAGAGCTGCTTGGTCTTGTAGAGCTCATCGGCGTTGTCGAAGGTCATCTGCTTCACGCCAGCATTGGCAGCGTAGCGGACGTACGACTTGGTCTTGCAGGGCTGCGCGTAGATGATACGGGAGGGGTCGACGCCGATCTTGAGAACCGTCTCAATCTCGTTCTTAGAGGCGCAGTCGAAGCCGAGTCCGAGCTCAGTCATGAGACGCAGGACCTGCGGGTCCGGGTTGCACTTGACCGCTGTAGACAGGTTAGCACAGGCATTGTGGCAGCAAGTAAGGGCGCTGCTTACCATAGTGCGGCTTGACACGAGCCAGGTTCTTCTTCCAGCGTAGGTGCTGGCGGTAGACCTCGCCCAGGTCAGCGACGAAGAAGGTGTCCTCGTCGCCGACGTCACAGATGTCGTGGTCGATAGCCTCGACACGGCTCTTCAAAGCGGCGCCAATGAGTTGCTTGGAGCTGATCGCGCCATTATTGCTGATGCTGCCGAGAGAACAGTCGCTGAGATACTGTTTGTGATTCAACGCAATGTTGTATTCCTCGGGAGGGGGCGTAAGAGCAGAAGGTGCCATTCCCTTGCTAGATGTAGTCGGGGAAACCTTGGCGGTAGTTGAAATGTGTGCTGGCTGGCAAAGGGACGTTAGGGCGGCTTGAAGGGCGCGAAGCCGAGGCTTGGTGTTGGGCGAGGCCTCCTGTCAGACTGTTCCTCGACGGAACAGACCTGGAAGAGCGTGCTATGCGGCAGCTGAGATTCGGGCGGAACGGGGATCTGGTTGTTGTACGAAAACAACACGCGCTCGAGCTCCTGCTTAGAAGTGTGTGGCAGGCGGTGGGGGAATGTTGTTGAAGACGTGTACGTGTGGCGCGGGTCGTGCAGATTGAAGATTGATCAGGAAGAGGCGGCCGCGAGCCGTCTTAAAGTAGCGCCTTTGATTGCGACCAAAGGCTGTCGGTGCGTTATTTTAGGGGCAGCGAGAGACAGTCGCGGAGAGCTCCAGCGGCTGGGTGTTTTGAGTGTGCAAAGACGAGACGGTGAGGTGAGGTGAAAAGAGCTGGAGGGTGGCTGCGCTGAAAATTGGACTCCCCGCCGCCAAGTGTGTTCGCAAAGGTCGGTGCTGTGTGCTGTGCCTGGATTTCCGGAGCGTCACAGCCCATTGGCCTCCACATTTGGCGCCCCACACAACAAACCACTCAGCGCTGCGTCATTGACCTCTCGATCATCGGGCGCTCGTTGAGGCTCGCCCGCCTGGAGCAGGAAAGCACGCCCCGGCAGCGCCTCAAGAGGTTAGCCGCAGCAGAATTCGCTGTCTCCGTGGAGGAAACCACGCACAGCGCGGAGGCAAATATCGACACAATTACTGCGAGCGTAGGTGCACCGATCGGGGAGTTGGGCAGCGGTAACATCGGCGATGGGTGTTCGCACGTGCATGCGCCGTTATTGTGCAACCTTGGAACGAGGCATTTCTCGATACGAACTCAGCAACACCACCGCAGCAGATCAACGATAGCTCAATTGTTCAGAAAGATCGTAAATGTGTTCATTTCAATGCCACTCGTGTGCCCGTAGGCATGGTCGTGTAAGAGAATGCTATTCTACATGTTCGTGCGTTCGAATCGAAGGTCATTAGTAGTAAGGTAGTTCTAACGCCGCCCAATGTATATGCAAAACATGCAAAAGAAGGCATCTACTGCTGCCTCTGTACAAAAATAGGAACGTCAGACAGATCTACGCCGTAGCTCTGCTTGAAGTGCATGCTCTTCTGCGACGCATAGCTGTGCAGCTGCCGCGTGCCGGCTGAGCCACCGAGTTGTCCGCGGCCCTCGTGGTCGTAGTCGAGTCCACCACTGTAACGACCAAGGGTAGTGAGCTCGTGGGCTGTGTAGGACATGGGTCGGGTACGAGGAGCAGGTGCGATATTTTCTTTGGCTTCGACTGTTGATCGAGGTCGCAGGCTCTCACCGAGAGACTGGCGGCGCTTGCTCCACTGGAGGGCATGCTGCTCCCAATCTACCTTCTGTTCCCAGTCGACGTTCTTGTGAGCCGACGGTGGTCGTGTATGGTTGGGTCTCAGCGGCGACTGGGGTCGCGAATTCGCGCGTACGCGAGACTGGTTCGCGATGGGGGTGTCTACATCTTCCAGCCGGGGTTTGGCGGAGAGTGGTGCTGCGTACTTTGCATGATCAATGGCTGGCATTGGTGGAGCTTCATCAAAGTAGAAGGTTTGCGGTCGTCGTTTCGACTGCTTCGCCTCGCCGATCTCCATCTTTGGCTTCCGGCGTGGTTTACGCTGAGGGATTTCTGGCATCTCTGGCTCGGGAAGAGCACGATCCTTACTGCGCATGCGCGCATATTCTGCAGCTGTGTCGGAGCTCATGCTTATTGCTGATCTTGACCGTGAGTGCGAGCGTGCTTGACCAAGCTGGTGAGGATGAGTGGGGTGTTCCACAGCCTCAGTCTGCTGGAATGAACCAAACATGGAGGGGTCGTAAGGAGAAGCACCAAGTGACACTGCAATTGTGCCGAGGTCAAGGACTTGGGGTGAGGGAATTTTGTCTTCCTCATCTTTGTTCTTCTTGTCCGACGTCGACTTCCTCCGGAAGAAAGATATTCTGCGACTTCGAGCTGGAGGTGCAGGCGCCTCATCAGGCTCAAGCTGCATCGGTGACTGAACTGGATCTACAGGACTGACGCTGGTCGTTGACCCGGCCGAGGTGATGTGATCTTTGGTTGGGTAGGTGTGTGTCAAGCACTCCATGCCAGGAGTCGCTGAGAGGCGCCGGGAGAATTTGATCCTGACATCGTCTGGTACCTCAGGAATGATCTCACGGCTCAGCAGAGCTGACTGGACCACGGGTAATTGAGGCTGAGATGGGCGTCGCTTTTGGAGACGTCTGGACTGCCTCGGTGGCTGTTTCTCAGTATTGTTGATCGTAGCTGACTGTGGCGTAGCAGGCGTAAGCACTGAGTCCATCGAGGGCAGCTCAGCAACGTCCCGAGGGATATCGAGGGACAGAGTGCGCCCGTGCCCATGCGGACGTTTCGGTACAGTGGCTAACAGAGACTGTTCGAATGACGACGATGGGCCGCCTCGAATGGGCATAGTCTGTCTCCTGCTCATGCTGTACAAGGCATGCGGTGTATCCGAAGGTCGACCAGCCACTCGAAGCGCCTGAGGATGTTGCTGCCGCTGCTCTTCGTGAGTGGGCACTTTCGTGCTGCCACCAGAGGAGCCAATGGACGAGTAACCGGAGTCTGATGTCTGTGGCGATGGTCGAAGTGTCCGGTTCTTGGGCGTCTCTAGCGTATTCGTACTTGTGGCTGTAGATGGTGGCGAGAGTTCGGATACGTCGGTGATTGTGGCAGATAACTCTACCAGGTTATCTGGGCGTTGATGAGGTCGAAACTCCTCTAAGAAGAGCTCGTCGGTCGTTGCCTCCTGTTCCTTCCAGATGTTGTGGATCACCATCTGGTTTTCGAACGGACTGTATGGAATGTAAGCCTGGTAATCTCTTGCGAGAGTATCAGCACTCTGTGACGGCCGTCTTGTAGTCACTGCGATACTCTGTGGTCGTTTTTTCGGCTTAGTCTCTGGCTTAATGTAGGTGATGGCTATCTTCTCTTCACCAGCCGGGTCGGGACGAGCTTTGGCGCTGTTGTCGCGTACACCAACAGCTGACATGCTTCTAGGTTTCGTCTGCTTTCTCCCGCTCTTTATTGCCAAAGGACTAGGCGCAGGCTCAGTTGCAGAAAAGTAGTCATTCCTCACGTTCACTTGCCCAACGTGTGTCAGGTTGACTGTGCTGGGAGCTGGCGAAGGTTCGCCATTGACAACCATCAATGTTCCAGGCTTGTACCCAAGTAAGTGTGAGAAGTCCATATCCCCGGGAGTTTTCGCTTGAGAGTTGTCCGCCAGATCCAGGGCTTTCAAGCGATCCAAAGGGGACGGTCCCTGCTTCGGAGCTTGCCATTTGGCTTCGTCTCCTGGTCGCATTTGCGGTGCTTTCCACGAGTTCCAGGTTCGGCGCTGACCTTCGATGGGCGAGATCCGAGTCGCGACGCCAGGTGCTTGGACCAGTGACTTCCGCCGGGTAAGTACACCACTGATCTCAGGGCTGGATCGGTCGTACTCTTGCTCTAGTATCGCGGCGGACGAATCTGTTGGGCGTTCCAAAGCTTCGCCTACAAATAACGAGGTTAGCTGACAGTCAAGCTTTGAGTATTAACGTGCAGTGACAGCTTCTTCTGACCAGTGTTCGAGGGAATGTGGGAGCACTCACGCAATGCTGCCAGATCCTCAGGCGATGCGTTCTTCCTAACTTCTTGCAACAAGCGAATAGCCGCGTCAATGTCTGATTGTGTAGTTGAGACTAGAGACACCTTTGACTCAGGAAGGTTCTTGAGATTCGTGGTCGAGTTCCGCCGGCTTCGTACAAAGGAGCGTAGCGCAGAACCTGATCTCGAATGTGTGCGTGAGTTCGACCTCGAGACCACAGTCGAACGGCGCCCGCGACCTTCCATTGCTGGCTCAATCTCCACTACGTCTGGATCAGACCAGATTGCCGAGTCAGCCTCTTTGCTCAATGGCGACAGCATTGAATCGCGGATCTCTTTCCGTGTACTCGCACTTAAGTCGCCGTATCGTGGCGAGTCTGGAAAGGGGATATCATTGTTGACGACAGGACTGTTCGGCTTCGAGTTCGTGTTTGTTCTCGGCTTCGATAAGCGATGGTGTTGGGCGGTCGATTGGCCGCTACTCTTGTTGCGACGGGCGACGCGGTCCTTGAACTGAGAAAACATATTTACAGAACTATAGAGAAAAAGACATTGAACGAACGGATCTACAAGAGCTGACAGCTGCAAGAACGAATGCGGGTGTCTGTCTTAAGAGATGCGCCCACCCTATATCAGGCCTGAGGATGGCCGGGACACTTGCAGTGTGGGGGGGCTGGGATAGTGTTCGGTCTTGAAGCTTAGTGTAACGCGGATAACATGGAGCTCAGGGCTTGTCTATGTATGAAGACATGCAACGCCCCTCAAAGCAAGGCGCTTGGGTCGGTCAGGTCCCACCGACCTGTGTCGCCTCTTGCCGAACGTACGATTACGAGTCTGTGCATGTTGCAAAGTGGAGAGTGCAGCGACACAAACAACAAACTTGGAAGAGCTGTGAACTTGAAACTAGGCGCATCAGCATTACGCCTCAACTGCCAATCAAGATACGAGGAAGCTAGAGGCTGCGCAAAGTGCCAGCCAATGATCGCGATCGAGTGCGTGGCTGAAAGCTTGACCCCAGCCGATGATCTTGCCTAACGGCTCGTCGTTCAGGTCCAGATCCCGGGTTTCGAAGTGTGAGGCTCGCACTTGAAGCCAGCAATTCCCTGAGAACCTGCAAATTTCGATGCTCGATTCACCTAAAATATCGATGCGCAGCGGGGATTGCAGAATCTTTGCAATTTCTTCGAATGTCTTTCATACCCAAAACGCTCGCACCGGGCCGCACGGTCGCGTGTCAACCAAAGTACACTGCCACAGGTGCGTGAACAGGTTTGCTGTGGTCACTGTACAATGTACGAAGTCAGTACATGGTCGAGTCTATAGACCAACAGCCACTCGAGCGCGCGGGATCCTGCTGCAGATGGCAATTCCGCTGGAGTTGCATCCTCATTTCAGGTATCGAGAGGTAGTACGCCATGATCGTAATCCTTCCATCAGTCCTTGGATAGTCCCACTCACTTGCACGTGCTGTGATGTTGCCAAGCAGATGCAGTCTGAAAAACTCATTCGTCCCTTCATGAGCTGAGCGTTGTTGCAAGTCTGCCTGGGAACCTTGAGAGCCAGACCAGGACGCGCACGCCAGGGCAGTGCTGCACAGAGTGCGAACTCGTGACGGCGGAATGACATCGTCATTAGGCTGTGCCTTGGAATTCGGACAATAACCGCGATGCGGGCTTGATGCGGGTCAGTGACTACGGGATCGTGAAGCGAACGTGCTTGTGGTGCTGCCGTTTTGCCTGCCGTCTTTCCGACTCCAGAGATAAAGGCCTGGATCCCAACACCCGTTCGTGGTGATGTCGAATTCGCAGACCTTCAGCACACATCCTTGGAAGTCGCCCGTGCTGGGATATGTGGGTGCGCTATTGATTTCGAGTTGAGACTGACCGCTTTGCACAAGCGAAATGCCCTGCTGCGGCAGTCGATCGTCTCTGCCGCAATTGCGCGTTCAGTCATCAGCTCAGCTCCTCGCAGGACACAACTTCGACCAGCTTTCGTCCACCATCCAACGTTGCTTTGCAGCGCCGCGGAAACAACGTAATTTTTCGATGATGAAGCCTCAACAGACGCCCGATCTTAACCCCAGATGACGTGGAGACGATGAGAAGCCCCTCGGATGGTAGTAGACCGGGACCCGGCGGATCTGTCGCGGTGACGTCAAGCCTCGCCCGACGGTTATGTAGCGTGTATGGAATTTGATTTGCGCGCAAGACCAGCTTTTCCATTGTTTCTGCGGCGACCCTTGAATCATATACAGTCGGCGATCCGCTCAGGGACTGTCCCTTATCGTCCAACAGCCTCCTCGTTGTCTTCAACACGAAGCAAATACGCGACTTCCACGTCTACGCCCAACGAGGCCCACGATAGTCGACGCTCTTCCACCCTCGGACCACCGCGTCGCGACAACACCTGACGTCAGCCATCATGTTGGTGGCATCGTTTTGGGTCGTGCCCATCTTCAGTTCGATATGCTGGATGGCAATGTTGATCACCATGCTGGTGTACTGGAGTGCAAAGGGGCACCCAATATATCCTACCATGACTGATGGTATGTGATACGGCTCAACAATCAGGTGCTCAAATACTAACAAAGTCCCATAGGCCAGCACATAGCCTACATCTCAGATATTGGCGCTCAGAACCTGAAGCCCATGTTCATTGCTATGTCTGCGGTCACCGTCGTTACTTTCGATCTCGCCTTCATCTTCGAGCGCTACCTTCGCCATGCCGGCAAGCTCGCACCCAACACATCGAACTGGCAGAAACTATACTCTGGAATCAGTATCATTGCTGCGATCGTTGGCGCGGTCGGTCTTATCCTCTTGACGATCTTCGACAACTACCACCACAACCGGATGCATAATATCTGTCTGGCTATCTTCATTATTGGGTACATCGTCAGCGCCATCTTTATCTGCTGGGAGTACCAGCGCCTGGGTATCCACTACCGCCAGCACTCCATATTGCGCATCTCATTCTGGATCAAGCTCGCTTTCATCATCGCTGAGATCTGCCTCTGCATCGTCTTTGGTGTTACCCAGCAATACAACAAATGGAACGTCGCCGCTGTATTCGAATGGATCATTGCGTTCGTTTACACGTGGTACGTGCTCAGCTTCTTCATCGACTTCCTGCCTGCCGTGCGCACCAAGCACCACCAGAGCTACGAGACGGAAATGCAGATGGCCGAGGAGGGTGGTCCCCAGCCAAGAACAATGGGTGACGGCGCCGCAGAGAGCCAACAGTACTTCCGCGGCCAGTCTACGAACGCCGTTCCCCACGTCAACGGCAATCAAGGATACACCAACGGTTATGCCACTGGTGAACCTGGTCAGAACTTCTACCCCAACGCTAACGGGTACAACAACAACTACCCCAAGCCTGAGGCACCGCTCCCGTCGAGGAATTTCTAGATACCTATTCTCTTATTAATTTTGTAATGCCCGAATGCATATTCAGACGTACAGCTCATCATTTACCGCGATTTGGCGTCTTGGTTCATGACTGCTATGATATACCACAGGACGAAGTTCCTTTTGCGAGCATGTATACTAGCATTGAAAAGATCTGAAAGCACTATAGAGCGTTCTGCATCTCAAAATGAGAACACAATCAATCTCATATCTATCCCGTTCTCCCATGTGACGTTCACTGAATGCCGTGCCTACTACCCGCATATTACAAACCTCTGTCTACAACACCACTTGCCTTCTCGTTATCTATCACCTGAGTGACGATGCGTTTTTGCTTGCAATACCAACAGACTCGATCCTTGCATCTTGAACTCAAGCTTCTGGCAATTGTGACATTCGTGGTCGACTAGTGCATCGGCTTTGGCCGCCTCGGAGCTGACCGCGTTCAGGGTCTCCAACTCCACCATTTGCCATCAGCGAATGCCCCCACTCTAGCAACCATCCACCACGCTTGCGACCAAATGGGGTTCTGCCGAGTGCGTTTCCTTTTCTTCTCTGCCTTTGTAGACTGTGGGTGAATACGGTAGCACGCGCTGCTGCGATTCAACACCATGGACGAAGCAGCTCATATCGCTTATGATAAGGCGGTCGAAGAGTTGCGTGAGCAGGAATACCCTATGCTCCAAGGTCAGTCTTTCGGAACAACCTAGTAATGGTTTCCTGACTGTCCTAGGGTCAACGTATCTCGACCATGCCGGAACGACGCTCTATTCAAAGTCGCTGATCGAGCGCTTCTCAGCTGATATGATCTCGAATCTTTACGGCAATCCGCACTCAGCCTCGAACGCCTCCCAACTGACGACGCGCCGTATCGAAGATGTCCGACTCAGGTTACTGAATCTGTTCAATGCAGACCCGGAAGACTTCGACGTAGTCTTTGTCGCGAACGCCACTGCGGGCATCAAGTTGGTCATGGATGCATTCAGGGATCAAGAAGAAGGTTTTTGGTACGGATACCACAGGGATGCGCATACCAGTCTCATAGGCGTACGGGAAGCAGCGACTGAACACTGCTGCTTTGCCACAGACGCAGAAATACAGGACTGGATCCAACAACCTACACCAACGGATGGGAAAGCACGCTTGTTCGCGTATCCTGCGCAATCGAACATGAATGGGCGCCGACTACCGCTTGACTGGTCCCAACACATCCGCGCCGCAGACGACAAAGAGACGACTTACACATTGCTGGACGCCGCAGCCTTGGTGTCGACTGCGCCTCTGGATCTTAGCAATGCCACCCATGCACCTGACTTCACGGTGCTGAGTCTGTACAAGATGTTTGGGTTCCCTGACCTAGGCGCATTAATCGTCAGGCGGGCATCAGCACACGCATTCGACAGGCGCCGCTATTTCGGTGGCGGCACAGTTGAGATGGTGGTGTGCTTGAAAGAGCAATGGCATGCGAAGAAGGTAGACTCGCTTCATGAGCGTTTGGAGGATGGCACATTGCCCATACATAGTATCATGGCGCTCGACTCCGCCATCGCTGTTCACAAGGAGCTGTACGGCTCGCTGGAACGGGTATCGCAACACACAAGCTTTCTAGCCGCGAAGTTGTATGACCAACTCTCCTCCCTGCGGCACAGCAATGGCCAGAAAGTCTGTCAGATCTATGGAGACTCCGCGGCCACCTACGGCAACGCAGCTACGCAAGGACCGATTGTTGCATTTAATCTGCATAACGAAACTGGCGGCTGGGTCAGTAACGCCGAAGTGGAGAAGCTGGCGGCAATTAAGAACTTCCATTTGCGTACAGGTGGACTCTGCAACCCCGGCGGCATTGCTTCTTCGCTAGGATTGGCCCCATGGGAGATGCATGAGAACTTCTCAGCCGGCCAACGGTGTGGCAATGAGAACGATATCATGCGTGGGAAGCCCACGGGCATGATACGTGTCAGTCTAGGAGCGATGAGTACACGCAAAGATGTGGACTCTTTCGTTGCCTTCTTACGCGAGTTCTTCGTACAGAGCAAGCCACCAAGCACAACGCCGCCAGCTTCGTGCGAAGAAGTGGAGATGTCGACAGCGAGTCGTCTGCATGTGGAGAGCCTATCAGTGTATCCTATTAAGAGCTGTGCTGGATTCAGCGTGCGGCCAGGGCAAGCCTGGGAAGTCTATCCAGAAGGGCTGGCTTGGGATCGTGAGTGGTGCCTCGTCCATCAAGGCACGGGCGCAGCGTTGAGCCAGAAGCGCTATCCAAAGATGGCCCTCATTCGTCCCAGTATCGACCTTGCCGAAGGTGTGCTACGCGTCCGCCTGGCAGGGCTTTTGAAGGGCATGACCGCAGCCGATGAGATTACCGTTCCTCTCTCTGCAGATCCAAGGTTGTTTGCAGATTACACGGTGTACCGAAACGCCAGCGCCAAAGTGTGCGGAGATTCTGTCCAAGCCAAAACGTACAAGTCGAGCCAGATATCAGCCTTTTTTTCGCAAGCACTCGGGGTGGCTTGCCATCTTGCCCGCTTCCCAGCCGCTGGTAGCGGGAGCGGCTCCTCGCCTAGACACTCCAAAGCGCATCTGCAAAAGTACCAAAGAGCCCGTAGCATGCGGATACCCGGCGCTTATCCAGATGCAGCGCCCGTTGTACCAGGCGCATGCGTTTCTAAGCCAATCTTGCTGTCGAATGAGAGTCCCATATTGACGATCTCACGATCAAGCCTTAACCGCTTGAATGAATTGATCAAAGCGGATGGCGGCAAGGCGGCGCAAGCAGAAGTCTTTCGCGCAAACATCGTGATTGCAGAGAACCCAGACTATCCACCAGGACTCGAAGACCCGTATGCAGAAGATGACTGGCGCTATCTACAAATCGGCGAACAGTACTTTGAGATGCTAGGTGCTTGTCGAAGATGTCAGATGGTGTGCATCGACCAGCAAACTGCGGAGCGGGACCAAGAGCCATTCTCCACACTCGCGAAGACGCGGCGCTTCGATGGTCGTGTTTACTTCGGTGAACATACGTGTCATGTTCCCATGGGAGACTCATCGGTTCTCAAGCAGCATCCGACTATCAGGGTTGGTGATGCTGTGCAGCCATTCCGCGACGACGAGATCAGTTATGACAGTCTTCTCTGGTCTCTCGTAGGTTAGGAGCATTCCAGCCTCTGCTAGGTGTTGATGAGTGCTCGTATGGCAGCTAATCTTAGTTACACTGCCAATATTGACAGACCTGTCATACTCTTCGAACGCTTCTATCATGCATCTTGAAGTCGTTACGCCTGGTTCAAGTCGCACACGATATTCGACATGATTGGTGGGTAACGTTTGCAGAACCAGCAGTGCAACGAACCTGGAACGGCCACGATCTATCGCACATGGCAACGGGAAGTATGGCGCTTCATCCGGTCAAGATAGCCACGCGTGCAGCAAGTGACAAGGGTAGGCGCTGCACATTGCGGTTTCAAGAAAGATGTGCTCAAGGTACATGAACCTGTAAGGAAGCTTCAGAGGGTGTTCTCCCGCACGGCCTGTGTGTTGACATGGGCGTGCCGCTGGCGTTGAGAGGCGCGCGCTCAACGACGAACCAGAAGTAGCCCTCACAGTGGTTCAAAGGCAGGCATTGCAGCGGCCAGGCGGCGTGGAGATGGTAGCAAATGGAAGCGCGCGACAGGTCTATACAAGCATACAGATTATACAGCGGCTGCAAGCGATACATAAAATGGTCTAACGAGCCCTTGAGATCAGCTGCACAGCTTGCTTGCATCAGCACCTTCGCCTCAATTCTATTCCGGGCAACTATCGCTCAAATAGCGTCCTTCTTGCGATCACCTCGCCCCCAAACACCAAGATCTCATACGCTTGTCTCAGGTTCCCTCCGCCAGACTAGTTCAATCTCATCTGGCTGTCTTTGCAAGTGCAGCATCCCGCACATCGACGCTTGCATCCCCATTCCGCGTGCCACGCAGCAAATCACAGGCTCAAACGTCCGCTCTGCTCTCTCCAGACCTGCAGGGGCCGCAGACAGGTCACACGCTTTGGTTTCATTGCCCTTGGCCAATTGCATCTCTGAGGGGTGAGAGCGTTCATCAGCGCACAGGCCAGCCCCGGCGCTTACAACGAGGTCTGATTTGCGGCGCCGCAGGATTTAGGCGGCTGTTTGGCATCCCCGAAAAGACGGTTCCTCGTTAGGCCCCGCTCTGACACTGGCACTGGCATCCTGTTACGCGCCCGCCTATTCTTAGGTTAACCATACTCTACGGCCCATTCAGCGGCCACCAACACAGCGCACGCGTCCGGCTAGTCGACGCAATAAACACACCTCTGCCCGGCAACAAGAGTACCTGCCTTTCCGTTCTGCTCTCTTTCATCACCTGTCCACCGCACTCGTGGAAGGTACAGCGCAGCCCACTCTCGCTTTCAGGACTATCGACCAGAAGCCCCAGTCTTTCGTTCACGGCACGGCAAACCTCACCAATATGTCCACCACCACAGATGCGAAGCCGACACCGGCAGCTCTACCGTCAACTCTCAAGACACCTTTGTCTGCTACTTATCCGTCCGAACTCAAGTCACCCATGGTCATGTCTGCAACAACACCGACCTTTGCCTGGATCAAGCGGGAGGATAGCTTGAAGACTCCCATCACCCCACCAACAGCGTACCTGGACTTCCTGAAAACCCTGTCGCCTGCTTTCATGAGCCCTATGTCTACTGGCACCAGCACTAAGTTTGTCTTCGAAGGTCGGCCCACCTCGGTCACATCTTCAGCTTCCAGCGGTTCCTTTACTGCAACATCTGGCGCATCTGACAAAGACTCACCCGCAACTTCAAGATCAAGCAGCTGCAGTCGATGCGACACAAAGGACGAGGCTGCTAAAGACGAAGTTCCAATGTCTGCTCCACCTACAAAGATCAAGACTCAGACTATCACCATTCCACCTCCATCACCTTTCACACGGCCACAGTCAGCGCGCACACCACGACTTTACATTCCTCAGTCACCGTTCTCGCCTGCAGCAGTACGGTCACCAAACAGCTCGGATTCTGCCAACAACTCAGCTACTTTCCCTACCGCATCACCCAAGGTCTGGGAAGCTGAGGCCAAGACTGGACGATCACGACGTGTCAGTGTACGTGAAGTCGTCACCCGCACAGTAACGTACAGCAGCACACCAGTCGATAAGAAGGCGCCCAACTTCCCCCAAATTGACCCCGCACCGCGCGGCAAGAGGAGGAAAATCGAATAAACAATGGGTGGTTACACGACATGCCCGTATCGCTGCCTAACCTCGAGCATAAGCGGGTGTGCAACCACCACGTACGACACCACGGCTGAGTTTCCTTTGGCGCTATCTGCCTCGGCGCCTACACGCACAATTGCTCTCCGCCATACATTTGCAAACGCTCATGCATCACGATCACATCTTACTTTCACGATGATTACCGGCATACCCTAAACTAATACCCGGGTCCCGGCGACTCGCTCGCACCACGCATTCCTTTCGATTATCCTTCGATGTTCAATTCCGGAGCTGGTGCACCCACCCACACATTTCCTTTTGTCTACTATTATCACGAGACATTCTCATGACCTGTACGGTTCTCTGGACCGAAACCTTTGGCGCGGAAAATTATGGTGTTGTTGGTGATATCTTTTATCGCGGATACCTCTTGGTGCGCAGGCGCTTATTGGTGTGTTTTCTGGCGTCACGCTGGGATCGATGAATCCCGGTTCTTTCGACTACGAGATGAAGAGGCGTGTTTTGATTGAGGATGGTGTAACTGGCGGTAAGGAAGCCACCAACTGAGTAGGCTTTTGCAAGTTTTCCATAGGAAAGTTTCTATGGGAAAGGAAACCAATCATCATCTTCTTCTTCAACGCTCGTATAGCCTCAGTCTTGATGCGAGTGTACTGCGACTTCCCTCATCGTCACTCAACACATGGAGCGTTCAGACACTAACACCCTACAGCAGCGCCTCCGCCGCCGCAAATCCGCATATGGCCTGTGACAGTCCCGCGCATATCTTCACTCTCACATGACTATTGACTCTCTCTTCTCCTCCGCACACGCAGCCCAATCACCACACCAAGGCCTGCCCCAATCTTAGCTCTCCCGCATGCCGAAAACTTACTTTGCCATCAAGTCCCGACGTCTGTCGCCGTGAACATCACCACCATGACTCGCTCCGAATATCAGCATCCTGATTCGCACCGTTGCAACCGGTGAAGAAGGATGCGGGTGCCTCTTGCAAGGAAGCTTCCCGCTCCGGCTCCGCCAATGAACGCTCAGAGACAGGGGAAAGCAAGGGTGGGGTGAAGATGGGCGCTTAGCCATGTGTCCGCTCGGCGAGCCGCGAGCAGCACACGTGTGGCGTGGACGCATCGCCTCCCCATCGAATCATCATTATTCTCGTTGCTGTAGCTGTTTTGTGGGAAAGCAGTATCAGCAGCTCTTTGCGAGGAAAAGATACCCATTGGACACAACGAATGCTATCTATCTTGCGTGTTTAAAGGCATCTGGATGCGATGAAACGTTATGAGATCGATACGCGCAAGTGAATCCCTGCGCGTGCGAGGCACAGCCGATATGTACGTGACAGAACAATCTGACCTGTGATTGGCGTTGCGGCGTTGTGATTGGACAGGACAAGCGTAGAGATCCTGCATGCACCATTCTTCTGGGCTTAGCGCGTGGCTCTGTGCCAGCGGCGTACTGTTCCGCTCATGGGAATTGATTTTGCGGTCAGGAAGGTGCGCTGTTGAAGGGTTGGGAGTCGAGCGACGTGTGGCAGGCGCAGTGGACATGTTGAGTGGTGATGAGCTTCGAAGCTTTGGTGGCATTGGACACGATCAGAGGGTTCATGTCATAGTGATGCCAGCGCTGAAGGTATGGCATGTCCCAGTTGACGTTGATGAAGGATGTCTAGACGCTCGTGACATGCTTGTATTGTTACTACCTACTCCCTTCTACGTCCACCTAGTACGGGATTCCGTTCGTGATCAACTGGAATCGATCATACGTGCCGGTACTGTAACTGCTCGCGCTCTTGCTAATCAAGCCACGCATGTAATCAGCCGCCTCTCTCTCAGTTCTATCGAGAACGAATCGGTCGCGGAAATTCTTGATAGTCTCGGGTTTGAAACACGGCAATCCACTGTCCAGCATCAACTCAACAATATGGCACAGGTGGTCACAATGCTGTCGTGCCGCAAGATAGGCCTTAATAGTGAGCTCCTCAAACCATCTGTACGGCTGGCTCGTAGTGCTGCCACCCATGACCGCGATCATCTCGGCGGTAAGCTTGAAGGGGGCGCGCTCAAATTTGATGCCACCGGGGGCGATGTCGAAGCAGAATCCGAAGTCAATGTGGATGATATGACCCGCATCGTCGATCATGATGTTGCCATTGTGTCGGTCTTTGAACTGCAGCAAAAAACTGATGACGCTGTACGCGGCCATGGATTTGACGAAGTTGCTACGTGCGGTCTGGAAGCGGATGCTGTCTTCGTTGCCATAGCGGCTGACGAAGTAATCGTCCAGCCGGTTGACGGCTTCGCGGCCTAGCATATCGCGCGAGATGGAATTAGGGAGCACGTCGATGACACCGCAGCCTGGCGCGGTGGCCGTCACGCGGTAAGGAAAGACCCAGACGTCAAGACCGACAGTGTTGAAGATGCCGCGGAAGGCAGCAATCATTTGTAGTGCGAGGACATCTTGGCGACAGTCGTCACCGACTTTGAAGATAGCGCTGAGCCAGGTCTCGTAGGTGTTCTTCTTGTCGGGAAGACCAGAGCGTGGTTCTTCCTCGATGTCCTCAATCAAGCCGGTATCGGGCTTCTCCTTGCGGATGCGGAAGGTGGCCATGAAGGGGGTTTTGGCGTGGGATTGCAATGGTTTGCCAGAGTTGCGGTCGATACCGATGACCTGACCATCAGGGTTACTGGGAAGATATACACCAACTTCGACTTCGATCTTGCGCAGCTCCTCTGCGATCTTCTGCTTCTTGACCTCCTTCGGTTCGTGCAGAACAGAGCGCAAGGTACCAGATATGCCAGTAACTTCGTTAAAGAAGGCGAATTCGCGCTCGTAAAACTCGTGGTCTTCCTTCGAGAAGCTGGACTCGAGACTTGTCATAACCTTGTCGAGGGTAGGCTTGACGGGATCAGGCTATAAGGAGTCAGCACAGAATTCCTAAACAAGGGTTCAGATCACTTACCACCTCTGAGGCTTCGTCCTTGTAGGCGTTCGCCTTGATATTCCAGATGATCTGGTGGGCAAACAACTGAGAGAACTTGGCAGTCTCGATGATGTATCGCTCGACATAGCCGAGTACATCGTAGCGAAGCGTCTGCACGATTTGATAGACGTAGAAGAACATAACATCTACAGAGTGGCTTTCGAGTGCTCGCATCGCGTACTGAATAATGAACGGATGGTTGCCGTAAGCTGGCATGAATAAAGTCACAGCTGTGATAGGGTTCAGCGGCGCCCAGTAAAGCAGGTACTTGAGTTGGAAGGAGACATCTCCAGGCAGCTGGTTGCCCAACATGACTTCCAAGGCGTCAGGCTCGTCCAGCACCTTATGAGGGAAGTTGAGCACCTGGAATCGGACCTCTGCCTGTAAGCGCGGCGACTGGAAGCGCTTGAGGAGCTGGATAGCAATCGCCGGGTTCTCCGCCCATGCAGTCTTGACGTGGGCTGAGATTGCAGCATCTGGCAGACTGTTCCTGCCGCCGCCACCAAAGTGGTGCTTTCGTCCGTTATCCAGAGGGAAAAGCCAGACGTTAAGGCGCGTCTGCTCGTTGGAGAGAAGAATGGACAGCAGATCCTGCTTAGCCTTGACTTGCCTTGAAGCTGAATCCGCAACAGTGGCCACCTTGCCGAGTGCATCGAGGTGGACCTGTACGTC
Source organism: Didymella glomerata (assembly GCA_030271015.1). Classification (NCBI taxonomy): domain Eukaryota; kingdom Fungi; phylum Ascomycota; class Dothideomycetes; order Pleosporales; family Didymellaceae; genus Didymella; species Didymella glomerata. The sequence goes on from JAJOHN010000010.1 coordinate 974,390, forward strand.
TGACAGGACCTGAGTTTCCGCTTTGAGCTGAAGACGGTTGCCGCCGTATGACCATTGGGGTGCGTGGGCGAACCATGCTAGGCCCGCGGTCAGTAGGCGATCCATGAGACGCCATTTGACGGTCGATGATATGGTCGTGCTGTGGCGAACGATCCGTAGTGCAAGCAGAATGACGTGGAAGTAGGCCTCTCTAGCTAAAGGCTGAGAACACCCAGCGCTCATAGCATCAAGCGTCACATGAATCAGACGAACGTACACACGTTCGAAATCCGACTTGCTAAGTCGAGAAGCGCTGAAGTGACTCGAGAGGAACTGCACCAGACGGAAATGTGGTGCAATGAGGTTGTAGATCTGTTGCTGGTGCTTGGCTAGAGCTTCTTTGTCGGTAGCAGCAAACTCTTGCTTCCCGTAGAATGGATCAGGGTGCCTTCAAAACGTCAGCGATATATCAACGCATACAAGATGTATACGCACCTGAGTGCAGGGCTGAAAAGACCCCTCCGCTTACGAACCGTGCTCTCGAAGTTCTCGGCGATTGCGACCAAGACGCGAGACTCCATGCGAGGGTTCTCCTTGATGACACTCGTCCACAACGATATGCCCAGCTTGATCGACTGCTTTGAGAAGACAGCAAAGGGGATGCCAACCAGGTGGTGGACAATCGGTGATTGATCCCTCTTGACTCTACAGAGTAGAGCAGCCGCTCGACGGAGGATGTCCCGCAGCTCAGCAATTGCGACATGCTTGTGATGTAGTGTGCGCTGTTCGAGGTCAACAAGAAGCTTGGTAGCATCCTGGATACTGCGAGATAGGTAAGTTGGCACATGACCGCTTGGGTTTCCGCCATTGAGCCACTCTTCCTGCTGATCGTTGCCACTCTCGAGGAACTTGTACTCTTGTCTTGTCGTGTACTGCGTAATGAAGTCGGATGCGGTGTTGATATTGATGCCTTGACGCTCAATAGCGCCTAGACGCTGATCGTTTGCAGGGATGACAGAACCCATCTCCAGGGCGAATGACCGGCCTAGAGAGACATGACCGTACGAAGTCTCATCGTCGAACTCGGACAAGTATGTTTGAAGAAGACCTTTGATGTCCAAGGGAGCTGCCTCGATGACTCCCTTGACCCAGGACGTAGCACGCTTGTGCAACGTCTCCAATGTTGCTCGACGGAATACGTAGTCGTCTGACAACTCTACCGAGATATCTGACTTCTTCGAAGTAAAGCTCGACTTCCAGGTGTACTCGTCAGTTTCGCCCTCAAGACAGCTATACCACATGATAGACAGCAGCTCGAGAAGCGCAAATAGAGCGTTCTTTTGACACAACGTCGAAGGCACCTCGCGGATGATGATATCGGCGCATGCGGCTGCAGCTTGCTGGACGCGAGCAATGCGGTGACAACAAGCAGCAAAGATCTGCGCAAGCTGTTGTGCAAGGTATGGTGTGGAAAAGGTATGATGCTGACCGGAAAGTGTCTTCGCCAGGTATGTCCTGACGGCGACGAGAGTAATGGCAGACATGCAGTTGCCTACTGCACCAGTACGCAGCTTGGGGTCCAGGAAGTAAGCGAGAGCTTTGGTACAGTCGCCTGTACTGGCACGCAACTCCTCGACCAGATAGGCAGTGTTCAAGAACACTGCCTCCGGATAAGTAAGGGACTTGGTGTCAGCTTCGCATGATGGCAGAAGCTTGACCAGACGTCGCTTTTGCTCAGTGGTGTGTTCAGGGGACTTGCCACGACGAAGCACCGTATTCAACTCAATGTCACTTTCCGACAGCATTGGACGCTCTTCAGCAATAAGAGGCTTGCTGAAGCGAGCAAGCGTACGGAGCTCTTCGATGTACTGCCTTCCGAGATTAGAATTGGTATCGAAGCCGTGAACAACGATGTTGAACCAAGCATCTCGTTGCAGGTTGACGATGGTGTCTTCGAGTTCGATTCCGTCAGCTCGTTGAGAGTTACGAGCAAGAAGGGTGGCCAGAGGTTTCAACATCTGAGCGATCTCCTGTGCAGCCAATTCTGTGTCACGAAGATGTTTGTGGGATGTCTCTTGCGCATCGCCTTTGCTGACGATCGTGTCCAGGAGATGTGTGAGGTACACCTCAAATGCCTCGTCCTCAGATACCGTCTTGGAGATGTTCAGACGGGCGTTCATGACCTTAGCTGTTGTTAGTACTCATTGACAACGTATTCGAATCATACTCACAGCGTCGAGAGTCACGACATCGTCTTTGACAAGTGAGTCATGACACAAGGTTGCATAAAGCTTGAGTAGCGACCTGAACTCCGCTGGTGGCGTGTGGATACCAAGCAATGCTGCATCGGTGATGATCTTGACATCGACAACTTTGCTTGCCCTTCCAATCTTCTGTACCAGCATCGACAAAGCCAGGGCCGTAATCTTCTCGTCTTTGCATTTGCTCGCGACAGAGACTACGGTATCAACAATGGTGGTGTGCACATGATGCGGCTCCTCGACATCACTGGGTGTGAGTGATATGGCGCTGCCGTTTGATTGATGCGCATAGATCCCAGGCGTGCGCAGCGTATTGCCTGTTCCATTCAGTGATAGCGATGCAGAATTACTGCCAGTAGCAGGTCCTGCGCTGATGACATTACCAAGACTGTATATGGTTGTGATGATGGCGTCTTGGGGCAACAAGCTTAGAACTGCTGCGAGGGAGTCCGCAGCAACAGACGACGTTCTGTGATCAAAGTTGGCTTGAACGATCAGCCTCGGAAGTGAACGTCCCAGGTTCGAAGCGGTGGATGGAGACACCTTCGCTAAGATGGCCATGGACTTCAGAGCTGTCGAAGCTAGGTCGTGATCTGCGCTTTGTGTGGGATCGTTCAACACAGCGTCAAGCCAGCCGAGTAGGATATCATCGTCGGCGATGTCTTCATCATATACGGTACAGCATAAGTACGTTGTAATGATCTTGGCTTTGACCGAAGACGCTTGCCGTTGCTGCCATGCAGAGCCAACTCTTTGCAAGTAGTCAACATCATTCTCCAGACCGTGCATCTCATCAATCGCGATCCTAGTCAGACCCTCGGCAAGTGCGTCCTCTGACGTATCCCCAGCTGCGCGGTTCTTACTGTACGATGCTTGCAAGTGATCTAGGATAGACCCGCGGTTATCGCGAGCCGGTGTTTCCACGAGCAAGGATGCGGAAGTCACAACGACCTTCAAGAATGAATCGTGCAGAATCATGGCACCCAGCGGGCGTCCAATGGCTGCATAGTGCTTGGTGTAGCGCTTCCATTCCCTCAAGCCGTGCTGGTGGGAGCGCGCATTACGTGCAATCGACAGAGCGGTCTCGAAAGCAAGGAAGAATTGTTCTGATAGCGCTGACTTGACATCCTGAACAAATTGGAGCCGGTCATAGACATTCCAGAATCTCGAGTGCTCAGCGGCAGCATCCAGGAAGCCCAGCAACGACAAGCTGTGGGTAATGACCTTCGAGAGCTCCCCGTCTGCCTCGAGCTCGGATCTTTCATCGCCGTCGTCTAGTTGTGCCGCCGAAAGCTCTGCAGCCGCAGCTGTCCATCCTTGTACATAGCTTGCGAGTGTGTTCGTGACCTTCGATCGCAGCTGGTCATGGCGAGCACCGAGTTGCAGGATCGCAGAGGCCAAGTTGTAGGAGAGAACTTCGTATGGAGAGGGTTGAACGCGTTCGAGATTTGGTGATGGTAGCAGTATCTGCGCGTATATGCTTGGGAGGTAGGTGGCTAGACGGTCGAGCAGCGGTGCAGCAACCTCTATAGACTCGACGTAGGGTGCGGCTTTGCAGAGAGCCAGAACGGCTTCCAGCTCGGTGACCTTGATACTGATGGCATCATCCGAGGATTTCGATATGCTCGAGCATCGCCTATAGAGTCTTTCGAAGTCGTTGTTCGGGGAGCTCGCAGCCGGCGATTGCGCGGAAAGGCGGGCAAGCTTCTCGAGCGCGTTGCCTCGAATTGTGCGTCTGAATACTCCGGTCAGTCACGAAGCTCTCTCCTTATACCATAGAGACATACGCCATGTTGTCGACTTTCTCGACACGTTGCGCGACACAATGCGCGTAACAATAGGCAATGCGTGATTCTTCGAGGTGTGACGTCGAAATGCCCGGTGAACATTCAGGGATTCAGGGTCCTGGCCGACTCCCGTTGATTGGCGCAATGTCTCCCAGACCTCAGACCCACTGTCTTTGCGACCTACATATTCATACAGTTACCGTCTGTTGTTCTACCAAGTGATAAGCGGCGGAAGAGCGTGCAGCTCATTAATATGCTATGCTCTGCTCCCCTTACGACGGCAGGGGATGAAGCGCTGCCGTCCATCCAAAGGCCCCCTCTCTCGCGCATGTTGGTAGCCTCATTCCTCTAAAATGCTTTGACAGTTAGCAATGGCCTACTGCAGAAGGCAACGCAGTATGTACGGAGCAAGCCATCTCAGAACCGACTGTTTTCGCGGTCGTATAAGATATTGCACCCAGCCAAGCGCCATGTACTCGTCTAACGCAACAGCTTTTCGCGCAGCCACGAGACACAGGATTCTCGCTAGTTGTACGGGCTTATGGCTGCAAATCCGAGCTGTAGTTGAGGAACAGGACACTGCTTGTGCCTTATTCGCTTCATGAACTTTCGCGCCTGAAGCGGTAGTTGGGAATATCATGCGCTATGTGCGTTGGAAGCGCCAGGACGAGCAGGAGCCTGATGCGGGCAGTGATTGGTGCTGATGCACAATCAGTCTAATGGTATCAAGTGATCCAGGAGCGACTGCCTTTCAGGAAACAAACAAAGCTATGGATCTGCTAATTACGAAGGGCGAAGATGCATCGCTGTAATTCCCTGCCAGTCGTCACAAATTTCACGCATTTGTTCGTACTTTGACACTATTTCCAGACCGTTCTGGTGAAAGCACAGTTCAAACTTCCATGGAACGGATATCATATGTAATGTTCTTCTTCGCCATGTCTTTTCTTGTCCCTACACAACACAGTCTAAGTCAACATACGGAACAATGCACCCGTCTGTCACCGCTCCTGCGCTGGTCCCAGCTGCGACTTCCCAAGAAGGTCAAGATATTACGACCGGGTCATGCTACAATTGCAAATGCGATATCCCTTCCATTCCAGTCAAAGTTATCGACAACGTGTTGAAGGCAGTGGGGTTGAAGAGCAAGGAGTATAAGGCGGTTGCGATCTGTGAGTGCCAATGTCATGGACTCAAGAAGTATGAGGAAGAGCACCGATGACGATCTATACCTTGGAAAGAAGCTTTGCTGGGGTCCTTATCTGAGATGTCCTAGATGTAACTAGGGAATATGGTACTACAAGCATTCAGCGAGGTCACTAGACTATCGATGCTGATGATCAGCACGCTGTGAAGCACACCTTGTATTCGCACCATCTGAGCTTTTGAACCGAAAGAGACTCAGCTCGAGAGGGTATTAAAGCAGACCAACAGAAGCTGCGCGGCGATAGCGAAATGCTTGCAGGGAAGGTCCGGTTTGAAAGTCGTATTTACAAGCTATCTTGAGGTCACACGAGCGCGAACGCTAACAATGAAGTTGGGTTTCGCGTGGTTCGCGTCCTTTCACTGCTGCATAGGGTAGTACAGCAAACGCATTCTTGTCAACACAAACACATTCTTATCAACACAAACGCATTGTTATCAACATAAACGCATTGTTATCAACGCAAACGCAGAATCGAACTTTCACCTACCGCCGGCGCGCAATCAATACTCAATGTCGCAAAACAGAAAACAGAGCATGGCTGACTTCTGGGATTCGACCACCAATAGCTCGCTTTTTCCGCATTCCTTGTCTCACTCGTCTCCACCTAAGGTGTTGAAGTCGTGCATCGCAGTCGCGTTACACGCGCGCAGCCTCGTCTACACTATCAACATGTCGGCCTATGTTTGGAAACGCAGCATCGATCCTGACACACCCGACACCTCACCCAGCCCCTCGGAGCAATGCACTTCGACGCCTCGATCAGAACTATCGCCACGCTCACAGTCATGTTCCAGCGCCGCAGGAAGGCGGAGAAGTTCTGTTGGGCCTGACTTTGCTTCCAGGCAAAACAGAACAATCAGTATCTTGGGGACCGACAGCGCCAGGAATAAGCGTCGATCCAGCTACCCGTCCTTCACTTCAAGTTACCAACATGTACAGCCGTCAGACAACAAACACCGCCCAGGCCCTCTCGACAGCCCTGTGATCAACGTCACATACGACACTACCGACACAGTTCGCGACGACTCCACACTTTTGGGAAAGTGGCAATGCTGCGAATGCCTCCGAGATCATGGAGTCTACCGGTTCGAAGAAGGGCGTCACCTGATCTCCATTATGACGTGCCTGTGTCCACATCGTTCCTGTAAGAACTGCACGTTCCAAGGCAGAATCAAGTGCTTCGCCCCGATATATGATGTCGAAGGCTCAGCGTTGATGCCAGCTGCCGGAGACCACGGGCAAGAGATGTACAAAGGAATCGTGTGTCGATGCTGCGGCTTATCCTGGCAAGCGGAGAAGGTCGAGATCCCAAAGCGGCGCAAGTCTTTCCGGGAAAGACTTTCAATCCTGCCAAGGAAGGTCAATCCCATGCCGACTCTGCGCCATGCGCGGTCAATGATTCATCTTGGAATTCCTCACGACTCAAAGTCAGACGACTATCGCTCAGGCACCGCAACGTCCATACCTCCTCGGTCATTCATGGACCTCCACTCGGTGTCAGATTCGCAGGCAAGGGAGCCTAAGTTAGAAGAACAGGCACCAGGTGTCAAGGTCCGGTTTTACGGGACCGAATGCACTTGCGGGCATGTCACAGATGAGCGTGATATCTGCTTTGTGTTCCTCGATCTGCCTAGTGTCACAAATGACAATGTTGAGAGGCATCAGACAGGACGTGAGGTCGTGGACTCGCCTGAGCCACCCTATCTGCCTGAACTGCGGCCCAAGGGATACGGTACGCCAACTCTACGTCTCTTGGGTGGAGCTCATCCAAATCCACTTATGAGTAACCTTTTGCCGGGGTATGTTCTAGCCTAATATTATTATGAATACAGCATTTGCTACTTCGATATCACGGTGGGGATCGGCTGAAATCATGCTATACATAATAATGTGTTGACCATAATGGGACTGATGATGGATTCTTCAGTCAACAAGCAGTGCTAAGACCAAATGGCGTGGGCTGCGGCTTCAATGGCCGTTCATCGAACCTGTCGTTGAATAGATGAAAAATCTTGCGGCATGATACTCTCCCTTACATACTGATGTATAAAACCTCTCGTGCGATCAGTGTCAACATGGCCTTGTAAGGCATGGTGTAATTTGCAGATGATACCCTGTTTGTGCGCGGCGGACTTGTGACAGGCTGCAGAAGGTGTGAGGAGTTCCAAAAAAAAAACCACTGAAGTAGCGTCGGGAGGTATCTCGTGAGTTTCGAAAAGGCGCCGGCCGCAGCCGCCAGGTTGCGCTGCTGATGCCTAGATGTCGTTCGCGATGCTGACTTGAGTCTCCGGACAGCTAGAGGATCCTGAATCGTTTACGAGGCGATTCCCTTGCCGTAGTCTGACTGCACTGCCTACGTCCAGTCTACTCGGAATACTCTTTAACAGCCCGTGTTTCTTACAGTCAGCGCGCTGAGTTTGCAGGCAAGTAGGGTTTTCTCAGCACCGCCATTGTCGAAGCTCGGGCTGTCCGAAGTCAAGCGGTGTATGTTTCCATGCATGAAAGAGCGTTCGATGCGGCAGTTAGTTTGTCACTGATTCATCACGCTCGTTCGGATGCTTCTCGTAATCGCTCGGGCACAACGGCATGAATGAAAGCTTTGGAGTCTGCCGAAAACGCGTCAAATGACTCAGACGACTGTTACGGCATTCAAAGAGACAGGGAGAAGCAGGGCGCCCTGGGACCAGGTTAGAACTAAGAGTTGGAAGCAGTGTGAAGGTGCGATCAAGTAGCGCACGAGGCGGTAGGGCAGAGTGGGGCCTGAGGCTGTGCGGAACCAGGCCGCAACCAGGCTGTGCATTTGGCCTGCCTGAAACCCTCGCATTGTCGATGATAAAGAAGTACTGATGGAAGCGAACAAAGAAATGTGTCATTGCTCTCACTTGTCAAAGGCTCGTCTTACGTTCGTGTCACCATCCAATTGTTTGCGTCAACAGTGCGATCCAACGCCGGTTTCAGCTGCAAACAATGACTTTGGCGGTAGCCCCCATAAGAAATCCAGATCTCGGCTCTCTCCTGCATGGTAGCCTTACCAGATCCTTTACACTACCTCAATCGTTCAACCCCACTTACCTCGCTCACTCGCAACAACCACGCATCGCGGGGTCGCTTACAAGATCCAACACTACTTCGACAGTAGCTCATCAGCGGGGCGCGTCACGCGACAGCGCAACACCAAAGCGAGCCCGAGCCCGCGCTGATCAGGCAACAGCCATGGTTTCCAAGAGAGAAGCAGAGCCGAAAGAGGCCAGAGAATGCTTGATGTGCAAGAGGAAGTTCGAGGACGACGAGGACAAACCTTCTAAGATTGCGAAAAAGGACGGGGCTGTGGACATTGATCAGCCTGTCGAGGATGTATTGCACCAACTACCTCCATTTCCCAATCCTCTTCCGGAACGACACCCCAAGTTTGAGCACTGCATGCCACCTGACGATCCAAAGTACACCGGCGATAAGTCTGTCTTTTTAGCAGGCAGCATTGAGATGGGCAAGGCTGTGCAATGGCAGAGGCAGATGGCAGCGACGCTGCAAGACCTGCCTGTCACCTTGTGCAACCCACGAAGAGGAGCATGGGACCCAAATGTTACCAAGTCGGCTAAAGATGCGGCTTTCAAGCAGCAGGTTGTGTGGGAGCTTACCGCGCTGGAGAATGCCACCATCATCATCTTCTTCTTCGACGCAAACACCGTCAGCCCAGTCACTATGATGGAGCTCGGTCTCTGGGCGAGTTCTGGGAAAGTCATTGTTTGCTGCGATTCCAGGTTCTGGCGTGCGGGCAACATTCACCTGGTCTGCGAACGCTACAACGTCCCCTACGTGGAGAAGTTTGACGACTTGGTGACTGCTGTCAAAGACAGACTCTTCAAAGAGGGCTTGAAGCTTGATTGAAAGACAGATCAACAAATGATTGCGGTATACATCTTACGCACTTACTCGGACCAGCAGTGACAGGGCGTCACTCATAGTCAAGGTCGTGCCCGCGGGTCGATTCCATGCACTGATCCACATATCATTTTTCTGCTATGAGTATGACACTCTATCCATTGTCGATTCTGGAGTTGGCGGTTATCTGGGCATGGCATCAGGGTCGTTAGATGGTGTACAGCCGCGAGGCGGTTTGGTTTTACAAGTTTGTTTGGACTTCATCTCGGCATCAGAGTTGCTAGGGTTGTGTGCGTATGACCGTATGCTTGCTCGTTATACTTGCTATCCCAGACTGTCCTCACATATAAACAACTCACTGACATTACATTCAACTTCATATCTTCTAGCTGTGATTATTCAAGTATGAATCATTGTATGTATGGTTTTTTGTCGGCATGATCGCCGACTTGCAAGGTGAGCTAATCAGTAAGTGCACAGTAGTGAAGGAAGCCTTCTGTTCCTGATCTCGCCCCGCTGATTCTGCCTGCACTTCCCTCTCCTGCACAAATCTGCTTGTCTCTTTCCACTCTCCTTCCCTCAACCAAAAGCCACCACTACCTGCCAGCATGATTTCACCGACTCCCTTCCTTAGTCATCTCCCACAACGGTTCACTGGCATACTAGGCCACAAACACTGGAGATCTCAAGCCACATTCGAGATCTTGAAGATGTACACAGATGTTGCGGTCGGCATTGCCCAAGTGACCCTCGATGTTCGCTGAGTGCTACGGTACCACACCTGACATGGGTCCGATCGAGGAAGAAGTAAGTAGTTCTGACCCATTGTTGGACACCTGGAAGTCACTGTCGAGCAGCGTCTCCAAGAAGCGGTAGACGATTTCTAGCTGAGCTGGGAGGTGTCCTGTCTTGACAAGAACGATAACGAGGTCACTCCCGACTAGTGCCTGAAGCTACTGCATGCTATGTCGGCCGTCTGTGGTAAAGTCGCCATACTGGTGCTTCCTGAGTCCTGAAAGGGTGTGATGGAGGACGTCCGCGGAGACTACTTTCCGAACTTGAAGGAGCCCATTGCGGTACACAATGAGCTGGTCGAAGATGAGGAGCGACCATTTTTTGTCCGAGGACCACCGGAGCCTATGTAGGCATCCTTTCCTGTACTGCACGAAGTATTGTACTTGCTGCCACGGCTTAACCAGACCTCTCGAAGGGAAGCTCTTCTGCTTGTATACTCCATAGCGAGTCTGCGCCACTCTTCTCAACGTAATTGACGACTGTTCATTTGTTCTCTTCCCTATTCCAGCATCTTCAATGTCGTGAATTTCGTGACATCGTGGACAGCGTCGTTATGGCTTTAATTGTTCCATCAAAGCCAACTCTTCTGGCAAACATGCGCGTGGCGTCCCTTCTCAACCCTCCTCGACATCAAACCCCACTCTAACCCACAAACTGCACCCTCCACAACCCACAAGCACCTCCTTCTCGCCCCTCTGCTCCGCATCCTCAAGATCGACCTCCAAGATCCTAAAGCCCTTATCATCCCCACAGCGACAAGCCCTCGTCCACTCGCCCTCCTCGCCGTCTTGCTCCTCAAAATCGCTCAAATCCAGGACATCAAGCCCGAGGATAAAATCCGCGCTGAGCGTCTGCGCCTCCCCTCCACAACGTTCCCCGGTGCTCTGCAAGACATGTGGATTCCTCAGCACCCAATTATCGTACTCGGCCCTACTATGCGGGTCGTCAAGGACACGGTACGCCTCCTTCACGTCGTCGACCGTGTAGCCCCGCACAGCTTGTTCGCCAGCGCTCCCAGCGGACTGCTTGTCCGGATGCGCCTTGAGCAGCGCGTTTCTGTACGCGCGCCTTAGCTCTGCGCTCTTCGGTCGCGCACTCGAGGAGCTCGGGTCGTGCGCGCCGAGGCCAAGGGTTTGATAGTAGTCCTTCGTGTACACCATTTTTGCTCGTCGGAGTCCGTGTTTGGGGGCGTGGGTGCCGCGAGCGAATGCGCGTTTGTTTGTCTGGGGCTCGAGGTGCGTGCGCTGGCCGTTTGTGGTGCGTTGACCGTGGCTATGTGTGGCTCAAGGCATGGTCGCTGTTTGTACTGGCCCTCAAAGTGACTGTGCGCCCCTTGAGGAACTGTATCCAGAATTCAGCTCGTGGAGGCGGGGAGGGAACGCAGTGGGGGAGTCGATCTTGCCAAACTTTTTTGTGGGGCAAAACCACACCCATGGAAACAGCCACAATAAGGCCTCGTGTTGGCTCCTCGAGCTACTCGGCATCTCCACGTCTACGACCTCCTACTCCTTAGGGGTGCCCAAAGTGGAGGTGACTCCTCACCTCGCGTCATCCGGAATCACAGCAGATTTTGTGATTTGGTGGCTCTTCGGTATATCGTGAGCACGATGGGACATCAGGCACAAGAGAAGCAACAATCACTCCATAGGCCTGAGATGCAGTTCAGGACATGAATACACCAGTCTGAGCAAATGCAAATTCAAAGTGCAGTGAGGGTGAGTTGATCACACAGGCACAGTCAATTGACAGGGGGAATAGGGGGATTGCATTGAGGAACCGCGCCAAACTCTTCCACCTCCACACACAGTATTAGTGCCCTCTGCACAAAGGATACCAAATATGTAGGCAGTCGCGTGATGAACGCGACCCCAGTAGACTGCATGCTTGATGAAGACATTGCGGGTGATACAGGAGAGTAAAGGGAAACACATCAGTCATGGGGAATCTGACCATCCGACCCGCTCGCTGGTAAAGCCAATTTTCGAAATCACAGGACACATACAACTCCGTAGGACGCTCGCTGCCGTGGCAGCCTCCTTCGTCTATCCGGAACTAGGAGACGGTGACTGGCGATGAACCGGTCGAGAGAAGTAGGAACTGCTTAGGCGGCAGCGGGAGCGGCAGCTGGTGCCTCCTCGCTCTTCTGCTCGGTAGGTGCGGCGGCCTCGGCGTCAGCAGCCTTCTCCTCCTTGGGGGCGGAAGAGTCAGCGGCCTCAGCCTCGTTGCCATCCGATGATGTCCAGAGGGTGAGGTTGTCACGGAGAAGCTGCATGATGAGAGTGCTGTCGCGGTAGGACTCCTCGGACAGGGAGTCGAGCTCAGCAATGGCATCGTCGAATGCCTGCTTGGCAAGGTGGCAAGCACGGTCGGGCGAGTTCAGGATCTCGTAGTAGAAGACCGAGAAGTTGAGCGCCAGACCCAGACGGATGGGGTGAGTGGGAGTGAGCTCGGTCTGGGCAACGTCGGTGGCCGTCTTTGCATCTTGTCAGTCATCTGATCTGCGTTTGGGCATATCTTCATTGCGTCATACCTTGTAGGCCTCGTGCGCGGCGGTCGCAGCAACCTTGCGCTTCTCGCCGGAAGCGAATTCAGCGAGGTAGCGGTGGTAGTCACCCTTCCTGCCTGGGGTCAGTCTTGCAACGATATTGATAGTCCCAGTTTGACGCACATCTTGTGGTAGAAGACCTTGGACTCGCCAGACTCGGCCTTGGGAATGAGAGACTCGTCAAGAACGTTCAGGACATCCTGGCAGACCTGTTCGAGCTCGGTCTCGATCTTCTGGCGGTAGTCGCGGATGGTGCCAACGTGCTTCTCAGAGCCCTTGGACTCCTCCTTCTGCTCGATCGAGGAGATGATGCGCCACGAGGCACGTCGTGTGCCGACGACGTTCTTGTAGGCGACGGACAGGAGGTTGCGCTCGTCAACGGTGAGCTCACCGCCGATCTGCAGTGGGTTAGGTCAAATCATCTTGCGCTGCAGCGTCGTTGCGGCTGGCACAGCTGGCGGGCGGTGTGGGCATACCTTGGCGACTTCCTGCAAAAGAATCAGTATGTGAGTCCAGAGATGTTTGGGTTTGATGCTGTCGACTGACCTTCATGTACGTAACCATCTCTGCGAGGCACTCCGTTAGCATGCGCGGCTAACACATTGGGCACGCCAGCACTTACCATCGTAGCGCTCGGCCTGTTCGCAAAGCCTGGCGAGGAAAGTCTTGCTGTTGCGACGTCAATAAGGCCGTCGTACGGACTCGGCGGGCGACGCTGCGTACCTCTCGCGCTGTTGGGGCGGTCATGTTAGCCTCTGTTGACAATCATCGTGGCCGGGGGTTGAGCGCCAGAGGGGCATCCCGCCGGGGAGCAACGGCGGGGAGAGCGCAGATAAAGGGTCACGTACCTCGTTCGCCATTGTGTCGGGTGTGTGGTGTACGGGGGTACTGGTAGAGAGAGTCTGGGTTGGGTGGAGATGTGTTTGGAAGGATAGAAGGCGGTGTGCTGGTGAGGTTCACGGAAGAGTTTGTCGAGTTGTTTTGGGGAGATGGGAGGAAGCGAGCGGCTGTCTAGACAGGTGAAGACGGCGCCAAGGAGCGACTGCCCATGGACACCACGACCCCACTGCGCCTTCTCCAGAAGCCGTTTCGCTCACATGCCCTGCCTGCCTGGCCGGCCGCGAGGCTGCTTGCCTTGTACGCGCTTCTTGTTCTCTCTATCTACTTTGTTGCTCCATGTCACTATGTACTCTTGGCAATGAGGGGTCCAGAGGGCTAGCTGCGTGGCTCTTTGTGTGTATACAAACAATCGGCACACCTGAACCTAATCTCCCGCCATGTGCAAAAGCGCCGCTGGAAATCCATCCTGTCCAAATCTCTGCTGCCGCCCTCGACATCACGACACTCGGACTTGCTGTCGCACCTGGTCACGCTGCAATGGGCGGCTGCCAGCGAGCCTGGCTGATGAACCATGCCACGTTGGGGGCCAATCAAGCGTGGTCGTAGAACAGGCTAGAAACCTGGACCATTCGCAGGCGTGAAGCTTGAACCACTGCCCATGAGTCGTGTCACTTCAGATGAATGTTGCATTTGCCAGAACCTCTTAAATGTAATTCTTCGATTACAACGTGGAGGTCGATGCATGAAGATCTTGAGACACTGGACGAAGCAGGTTGTCTGCCTGCAATTGCATCATATGAGGGGCAGTTCGCCTCCAGCAAATGCCGTGTCTTCCTGATACCAGAGCAACGGTAATGCTGGTGTACCACGTTGCGTTGTTCAGCGTCTGCACATCGTATCGGGCCCGTCGACGGCTCCCCGTCCGCTGCAGCACGCATCCACATGCAGCGCATACCTGGTGCACCAATTGTGGCTGCGTAGCTGCTGTTGCACGTGAAGCAGGGATGTGCTGGAGACCTCCTCGGTCGCCGTTGCCCATTGTCCTGCCGGAAGCAGCCCGATCGTTTGAGACAGCCCTACGCATGTCTCCAGTGATCCATTTATGTGCGCGTCTCGTAGATAGTTGAAGCGCGGTTGCTTCACATTAACAAACGCCAAACACCGAGCATGAGCGCAGCAGTACCCGTGCAAACACCCCTGCGACCTTGTTAGCAATGCCGTCACAAGCCATACAACAGACTGCTGTCACATACATCAACCACTGCAATGTAGAGAACTTGACTGCTTCAAGCCTCTCCCGCAGCTGCGCTGTCTCCTGCTCTATCCGTGTCTCGGTCTCCTTCAGCTTGAGCTCCTGGACGTTTGCCTCTTCCCTGATGCGACCCTTCTCAAGATTCAAGTCCAGCCGTACGGACGCTTGCGTGCGCTGTATCTCATCTCGCAAGCGCGAGTTCAGCTTAGCCAGCTCGTTCGTCAAACGCTCGTGCGAGGCGCGAGTCAGCGAAGACTCCGTCGAGTCGGCTGTCATGAGTTCGGATCGCAGCTTGGCGAAGTCGACTTTCTGCGTGTACGTAGCCTTCTCCTGATCCTCACGAAGGACCATGGTTCGTGTGAGATTCTGTATGCTACAAGGCGTCAGCCCAATCTCTTGCAGGGACTGTAAATTGCGACGCACCTTTCTTCTATGACGTCCCCCAGGACCCTCATCATGCCTTCCGCTTGCTCATCTGTGAAACCTTCCTCCTTCAGACGCTGGATGAATTTGAGCGTGTCGAAATGGTGATCCTTCCATTGCGGCGCGGTGGCGCTGAAGTTGCGACGAATCTCGAGGGCAGATCCATAGCCAGCAGCAAAGCTCCTGAACTGTTTCTGATGTTGTAGTGCTCGTTGTCGTTGTAACGCTATGGTAACGGAGCTTGTGGCGCGTCCCTTAGGAGCTATTGAAGAACGATGCCGCCTCACTTCGGCTATGCCTTGTGTCGTAGGCCTCACTGCGGTCGAAAGCCCCCAGGAGGTTTGCGGGAGCAGAAATCGCGGTATCGCCGTTCTCGAAATCATAGGTGCTGCCATTGTGGTGTAGTGGTCGTAAACGTAATTGTCCGCAAGAAAGCGTGTTGAGCCGATACGCGCTAGCTCAACGATGTCATCCAGGCTGTCACTACCCAATACAGAAAACGTTCCCCGGTATCGGCAGCACTGGAGGCCTTCAAGCATTTGCGCATGCAACTGCTGTGTTCTCTTACACTCTAGCTCAATATCACTCATGGGTTATGACGAGAGCGATCTGATCACGTTACAGCGCCGAAAGACCTACGCAATCGAGGGGGTTCAACGTGACATACTAACACAATCAATTCCTTGCTATGCAACCGCTGGAACGCAACAACAAAACGCTAATGCTCAAGCTGCATACTATCAAGCTGCTTACCTGCCATACTCCAGGCTCGGTACAATGACAGGTCCATATTTCATGGGCGCACTGTAGCCACCGTCATTCTGGACCATGAAGTCCACCGCCAAACTCAACTTCCCACTACCGTGCCCAGGTACTGCTTGGCCAAAAGTGCCATTGACGATCTCGGGATCGTAGATGACGCACGCGACATAGTTCCTGCGGCCCATGAGGCGCCGGTATTCGCGAGGTTGACCATTGACATCTTGCGTGAAGATTTCCATCATGTCTTCCTTGGTATCTGACGGCTGGTGGTTGCTACGATGACCATTCTGCGGTACATATAGCGCACGATTGTTGTGCAACAGTCGAAGCACGTAGTTGCTTGGTGGGCCGTTGACAACTGAGGCTGAGATGATTTGATACATCGTCTTGTGATCCTGCGGCTTGGCTGGGTCGTGCACAAGTCCTGCACCACAGCAGTCGACAGCTCCGGAGAAGAACGTCATCCGCAGTGATTTGTTATGAGCAATGCCCTGTAATGTCCGAATCAAGTACGTGCGCTCGAGATCCTGAAGTTGTCAGTGTGGCTCGCACAGTGGACAATGGGAATGCTTACCTTCGACTCATGAGTCCACATATCTCTCAACTCATCAAGCAGATCAATCTCTCCAAATGGACTCAAAACGCCACTCATCAGACCAGACTTGCCAACAGCCTTTTTGATCGAGTTGAAGCCATCGCCGACCACACTCTTGGCACCGACAACTCCAGCAACACCGGCGGTGACTTTGCCAAGCATATTGAAAGTACCCGTAACAGCCTTCTTGCCAGTCGCCATTGAGTGGGCAAGATGCTCGACAGACTCCAAACGGGGGTAGACGATTGGAACCGGTACCATCCAGATGCAGTGCTGCACGCTGGGCGGTAGTGTTGCAACCTTAGGGAAGATGCCTTGATATGTTGGCCCAGCCATGACCTGATGAGGATTACGCTCAGACCGGCAATCCGCACCCACGACCGTGACGCATGGGCCGAGATACTTGATGAAATGCCACCCAGTGCCAGTAACGGTGAAGAGGTCGATGTCGTTGCCAACATTGCGAAGGATCTCCAGTGTTGTGTGGTGTTGGAAGAGTAGGTACATCTCAATACCAAGTCGCCCGATGTTCTTGAACATGTTCGAGAATTGCATGTACTCAGGATACGAACCAAAGCCATCGAAGCTGCATAGTGTCAGTAAAGGCGATGATCCAGCACAGGGCTTACTCACATATCATGGTCGTCGAGCGAAAGAATGTGCGGAATCTGAGCGAACGCTTCTCGCAGGTTGGGCTGGTCAAAGTGGCTTGTGTAGTAGTGGAAGTAGGCATGGCAGACCTCCTCTTCGTGCTTTGCTGTCCAAGGGGCATTCTTGCGCGCTTCTTTGCCGCTGGTCGCGGTCCACTGTTTCAATAGAGGAATCTCTTTCCATAACCTGTCCGCATAGATCTGCCCACCTAGACCTAGTTGCACATGGAAACCGCCACATTCTGTGTTCTTTTGCAGAATGTCTTTCCACATGAGACCTACACCGCCGAGCTTGGTCCTCTCATTTGCGCTCACATTGAGCGCGAAGTCGTTGCCAGAGTGCGCGATAAACCTCCAGCTGGTTTCATGACGACCGGCAACCAGGAACTCGTAGCGGGTGCAGCCAAGATGCGAGGTGATGGCGTACGTCCATTTAGCTGCATGTTCTTCTTCCATCCGTAAGTCGATGTCGTACCGGTAGAAGATCCATGTTTGATGAGTGTAGATAGGATTGGCCTTTAGCTGTCGAGGATTTGGCGACAGGTCCTGGCTCTGATGAATGTGAATCGTCGGAGGGTGAGGGGTGTTCGTGACGAGCAGGATCGATCCCAGCCACAATCCTCGCTCAAGATCCATGTTCGTGTACCTGAGGTAAGGCCCAAAGTACACGCCATTGGTGGGCTGAACTTTGTAAGTGTCGACGCCCGCCGTTGGTGGTGGTCCAGTGAAACCTGCCGCAGTCGGTGTTGCAAGCGGCGCCATACCGAAATCACCAGAGTAGCCGACCGTCTGGGTCGGGAATCCAGGCGAAGCCAAAGGCTGCTTGCCAAAGGTAGGGGATGCAAGAGGGTTGACAAAAGTGCCAGTCGGCGACAGTGGCTCGTTCAAATTGAGTGGAGTAGGACCCTTAGGAAATTCCCACTGTGTAGACTGTGTGGGCAGATGAATGTAGTAGTACTGACCGGAAGAAGGATCCAGGTGCGCAATCCATCCTTCCGGAAGAGGTGGCGGGGACGCTGGACCAGCGCCTGGAGCAGGACTCGGTGTGTGAGCTGGCTGAGATGTCTGGATTTGTGGCACTGCATGTTGTGTCGACGGCGTTGGCGAGACGACATTGGTCGGCTGTGATGGTCCTGCCTGTTGAGGTCGTGGGTCGTTGGCAAAGGCAGGATGGCCCTGCATAGGATCTGTTAACGAGACACCTTGAGGAGTCGGCTGTGGTTGCTGGCCCTTCTCGTTCGGGTATCGCTGTGCTTGTTGGGCATTTGCCTGCTGAATGCTCGAGTACGACGGTGGTGGTTCATCGTTCAAATTCATACGGCCCATGTCCTGCGTCAGCGGATGTTCTGACCTCATGCTGCTGGGAGGTGGTGACGACATATTGCCAACGCCGCCCGGCGCCTGTGGAAGAGGGCCTTGCGGAGGTGTGCTGGTCGCACCAGGTTGCGCCTCACCCATTCCCTGATACACTTGCGGCTGGCCATATGGTGTCTGCCCCGGCTGCTCTGTTGGTGTCCAGGGCCTCCGAATGGGTTGCTGCTGCTGTTGCTGCGGCTGGCTAGGAGTTGGCGAGCTGATCACCGGCCGAGGCTGCTGATTCGCATAGACTTGATTCCTTTGCGCAGCCGCCGCATTCTGGGCGCTCTGTGCTTGCAAGTTGGTCAAAGTCGACGTTCCCGCTATTCCAGCAGCTGCGAATCGGGCCTCGATTCCTCCACCAGGCGGTGGGATGATTGGTGTCTCGGGAGGTGGAGGCGAGCCTCTCTGCGCTTTCACGGTTGATGTGGACGCTGTCGAGCTCAGGCGATTGATGCCTCCAGGATTGGGGATATTGAGCGCTTGTGGCGCTGGCTGGCTCGAGGATGCGCCTGCGGTCGTGTTCGAGCTCGGCGGGGGCCAGTACTGCTGGTGATATTCGGGGAAAGGGTTTGGATCTGTGCTGCCTTTCCTTTGCGGCGCTTTTGCGAACAGTCCCTCCTTGTCTGGTGTTTCTGGCCCCGGCGAATCTGGGAGCGGCTTGGGCGCTGTACCTCGTCGCTCAGCCAGCCTCGAGGGCTGGATCGACCCGTCTTGATTTCTCCCTCCATATCCTCCTACGCTCGGTCTGTTCGGGTCGTTCGCATCAAATCGTGCGCGCGACTCTGGCGATAGAGGGGCCGGGGCGGCATTCGAGCTTCGTCTGCGGCCTTCCGGCTGTGGCGGAGTCGCGTTTCTTGCTGGTCGTTCGCGCTCACTCAGCGGGGTGTATCGACCCTGGCTAACGATAGGGGGCCCGTTGTCTACTGGATACGGGAGAGGCGCAGTAGGAGGAGGAACCGTGGGCGGGCTTGAAGGCGGCGCAGGGAATGAGGGCATGGGCGGTGGGCGCGAGAAGGCTGGCGGCTTGCTCGAGTTGCCAGCCGAGTCTGTTCGTGGCGGTGGGCTCTTCGAGGTCGGCGATTGCTTCTGTATCCTCAGGGGCCCAACTGTGGGTGTGTTCGGATCTGCATCATATCGCAGGAACAGCTCCTCTTCCGGCCTGCCCTGCTTACGGCCCTCCATCTTGTTTCGAGGTTGTGGTTCAAATGCGATACCTTGCTCTTTGTGTACGTGCTGCTAGCACTGGGAGACGGACGTGCTAGCTGCCGCAGGATAGATAGTAGGCAGGCGCGTGGTGGGGTAGTGACAGATGACGTCGGACGACAGGTGCGCAGCAGGTACCTTCACGTGTACAGGGGCCGGTGAGGATATATGTAGGGAGCTGGAAGACCGGCAATGCGCCTGATTCCTGCTGCCGTTCGACGCGAACTTACGTAGCCCGTCTCCATGACTGCACCGCCAGATATTGGGCTCTGCTGCTCTCGCGCGTCTCTGGCCTCCCATTGGTCGATTGCTCTACAGCCGCCCGCCAAGTTGTGACTGGTGGTCTCTAAAGCGGCCGCAGGGCGGCTAGAGACTCGCATGGCAGTCATGTTTCAGGCCCTTCCAGCAGGCCCACCGCGAAGGAGACGTTCCGAGTCGACGGGTGCGCGCAGCTCGACTGCCAGCTAGGCTCCACAACGGGTCCCTGACCGGCCGAAGAAGATCTTCCAGGCTTTAGACAGGGACAAAAGAGACGAGTAAGGAGATAGGACGACATGCAGTACCATCTCTTCCCTATAAACACATCTTAGAACAAAGAGACCTTACGCCAAAATCAGCCCTGGAGGCCGGTTGCAGCTTCAGTCCAATACCAACGACCCGAGAGCGCATTCTTGCTCGGGACAGTGCGCGCGCGTCGAGATCTACGCGAGATTGTCAAAACAGCGAGCTTCAGCAATGTCGTGTAAAGTATTGCAGAGTGCTGGCGCGTGGTTGAGCAAGACCCTGAACGACTTGACCTCGTGGGTCTTGGCAGCACCATCCCGCGTGCGACTGCTCTACGCTTCGACCTTCTCTAGACATGCGCAAGGCTGAACTCCATAATATGCCATAAGCATGCAGATCGCGAAACGTGGGCTGGCAGGGACCGCTTCTTGTCACCAGAAACGGTAAGTATAAAGCCACAGGACAAGGCTAGCTTCAGCTGCATTTACGAGCTTACAGACAGCCCTGGAGGCCTCAGGCGATCTCGTCTTTTCCAGCTCAAGTATTGTCATTGACTTCGATTGTCATCCCGCGCTCACCTGTTGTCCCATGGATTTTGTTGATCTCTTCTATGCGTTGCCTTGATCAAAGCCACTCTCCAGCCACAGTGAACTGCCACAGGTCTTCAGCCTTACCTGTCACTCAAAACTCGACTCTGGGGTCACTAGATAGATTTCCTCCGAAGGAAGTCTGGATAACATCCGACGGGCAGTATGTCTGTCATGCAGCAAGTACCTCCACCATATACGACAAACCCACAACAGCCGTCGACTCCCACTCCAGCACCAATGTCAAACGTGCTTGTACAATCTCTACCTCAAGATGGCTACCAACAAGGGCAGTGCGCCTTTGTCCAAGGCCAGCAGCAGTCACCTCCAATACCACAGCCATACCAAGGCGTTCTCAACATGACGTCCGGGCAGATCCAGCAAGTACAGCAAGTCGTCCAGAACATGCCACCAGAGAAGCTGCAGATGGTCCAACAACAACTCCAAGCAGCGCCTCAATCCCCACCGACGACTCACTGTCAATCACCTCCGCCATACCAGCCGTATCAGCAACCCCCCCAGCTCTCCCAAACCCCCTCCTACACAGCCACCGCCCCCTCTGGACTCTTTGGCACCAAACACTCCCCATCCAGTCAGCCCGGTCCTAAAGACGCCCAGCAATCCGACAAAGTAAAGCGCTTCCTCGGCGACACGCTGTTCGGCCGCGTAGCACGCAGTTCCGTATCAACCCTGACTTCGTTCGCGCAGATGCCGCTCTCGCTCTCGCCGTGGGGCGACAACAACCCCGTCACTTTGCCGAACGTGCGGTACCGCGATGCCGTACTGTTCACCACTTTCGCTTTTGTCGGGGGTCCGCTGGTCGACGGGGCGGCTGATAGCGTGACGAGCGCGTTCGGCGCGGATAGCTTCGTGAGCGAGCTTATCAACTCGGGAGCTGGGGCGATTGCGGCGTCAACGGTGCTGAAGTACAGTGTGTTCCAGATCGTGGAGCAGGCGCTTGACAAGGGTGTCTTGGAGCATATGTTGCCCGAGGAGGAGAAGATGCTTGTTACCACCGGGGTGAAGAGTCTGCAGGTCGGTGTGAAGCACAAGCTCATGGGCGTCGACGCGGATTTGAGGTTCGTCGGGGTGAGGAAGGCGAGGGATCTCCAGGGGATCGAGAAGGGCTGGTTTTGTCCGTACTTGTTCGCTTCGTCGCGCACGCCTTCTGTGCCACGCGCAAACGACTTCGCAGTCGCGAGCTGCTTTGGTCCGTTCCTAGGTGGTGCGTACCATACATACTATTCTTATCTTCTGGCCGGGAGTCGAGGCAGACACTGACGGCAGCAGGTGACTACCTCCTCGCGCACAAACTCCTCTCCGAATCAACCCACACGCTGGCCCTCTGTGATGCAGATCCAACCATCGACATCGGCATAAACCGCCTGCTCGTCCTCTTCACCGCCATATCCCCGTACAGAGCAAACATGTGGTCCACCTCACGGCGCCCTGGCTGCGGAACGCTGATCTTCCACCTCCTCAGTGGGTGCCCTGCGCTCGTTCTGCCCGTGACTTCGTCTGCACCCATCGTGGCGTGGAGCCCATGGACACTCAGTCAAATGCGAGATCCTAGGAGCGGATATCAGGCCGAAGTTCAACACGAGGAACTCTGTGAGTATCTGGACACTATCATCAGTGTGCCGCACTTGAATCCGGTGGTGAGGGAGAAGTACGAGGGCGTGTTGGCGAGGAGTGTGAGTTTGGTAATTAACGGCGCGTTGGCGACGGAGAGGTGTGGGCACGTTGTTGGGATGGATAAGATAGATCCCGCTCGGGCGGGGGTAGTGATGTTCAGGTACTGAGAGGAGTTGGGATGTAAAGACTGCTGATGGTACTGGTAGAGTGCTGCTGCTTCTCGTGACTTGTCCATCTAAATCTGTCCTGATAAAGATGACGTTGCTCTTCGATTGTCCTGAGGTCACTTCCACATTGTTTCTAGGTTCTGAGTTCTAGGCACATTGGTGGCTTCTTCCACCAGAGGCTGGACGGGTCATGGCCGGGTCAAAAAGCATGTTTCACAAGGTACTTCACACCAATACATATAAGCACGTTCTATACCACGCATGAACAGAGGTGATCTCATATGCCGTAAAGAAGTTAAAATGCTATCAAAGCTATATAATCCAAGAATCGAAAAAGGAGTGGTATCATGCCTGGTATCTAGTGTGTACTTCTGCCGTGGCAAGCGACAGGAGCAGCTCTACTGCTCATCAACATAGGGAAACATTACTTCGTCAATCATCATCCAGATCTTCAAATCTTTAACGCCCCCCGCTCCCCTTACGTGAAGCTTGCTAGAACCTCCTCGCCGAACTGCTGAAGTTCTTCACATCCCGACTCTCATCATCATCAAAACCCGCCCGCTCCATAAGCTTCGTGAAAGTCGTGGTCCCACTATCGCACGTCGCACGATTCTCCCGCATCCCCGGCGCTTTCGGGGGCGCGAGGAAGCTCAAATTGGGCGCCGGCATGAGCACATCGATTGTTTCGGTGCTGTGCTCGCGTTCCGGCGTCGGCCGCTGATCCTCATGCTGCTGACGTCCGCGCTCGCTCATCTCAGGCTCTCTGCGTTCATGGCCCGAGCGGTCTTCGCGCCGGCGGTGGGAGCGGCTCGAGCGACTTGTGCGGCGCTGTGAAGGGGCGCGCGCCGGCGTGAGGGTTGGCGTCTTGTAGGGATCGCGGTCACTGCTGCCTGCGCGGACAGCGGGGGGAGGACGCGCGGGGTTAGGGTTGGATGGCAGACCTGGGGTGGTGTGCGTGAAGCCGAAGTTCAACTTCGGCGTGCGGTCCCACATACTCCTGATGCGAGGGGTGAGGCCGGTGCCCACGGTGGGCTTGGAGGGCATGCCGTTGGATACCATGCCGGTGTTGGAGTTGTAGGAGTTTGGCGAGCGGTGCGTTGAGTGCGAGGGCCGCCTGATGAAGTCAACTCGTGCGCCGTGCTCGGGGTCGTAAATAGGGTCGCTGATTTGACGTGCGACGTGGCCAAAGTCGCCTGAGTACTTCTTCTCGCTCTGGGTCTCGCGGCGTTTGTTGATCAGCCACATCAGGGCAATGGCGCCGAGCGCACCGATGACAAGTCCAGGGAAGAGGCCAGCTGCGAAGGACTTGCCGTCGAAGCCTTGCTTGATGGGCACAGGAGCAGGACATCCGCTAGTTTGAGATGAGCCGGCTTCTGAGGCAGGCTTGGTGGCAGAAGGTGATGATGTAGCCGACGAGGTGGGCGTAGGGGCAGTCGCGTCTTTCTTGCACATGCCGCTGTTGCATGTGTAACCCAGCGGACAGCACTTGCTGCCGCATGTTGGAAGCTCAACGCCAGTTGTGTCGGACAGGTGCATTTGGTTGTCCGGGTAGGCGGTCGCATTGAGCTGACTGACGTCGCAGGTGATGGGCTGGATAAAGGCACAATCTTGGCCTGCGGGACAGCAGATGACCGACTGAACATCTTTGCTGTTCAGATTCATGCAAGTCGAGTCCTTCGGGCAGCAGAAGTCAGAGGGAAAGCTGCCGCCGCACTGCTGCAGGCCTTGGACTCCTCCACATGTCTGCGCTTGCCGGAGGAAGAGGCTGGACGCCTGTGTCGACGTGATTACCGATGCGAAGAAGAAGAAAGCGGAGATCCTCGATATTCTTGCCATGGCGAAGATGTGCAAAGCAGTCCAGCTGGTACGAAATGGAGACTGAAGAAAGAGGTGGGTACCAGACCGCGAACTGAAGATGAACAGAACAGCAAGACAGAAGAAGCACGAGGAAACAAACAAGCTAGAGAAACGAAGGAAACGATCTGAGTATATCTACCTCCTGGACGTGTTCGCCCATAAAGAAACTCACGAGAGCCGCAAGAAGCGGTCCCACTACGCATTTGGGCTCTCTCGTGGCCAGCCATTCTGCAGCCCAGCGTGCCCGGAATAGAGCGGTGAGGCGCCGAGTGGACGAGAGGCTCTCGTACCGCCGCCTGCTAGCAGTAGGATCCGACTAGGGCTGTTTTTCTTGTATGGCTCACAGCTGCGAGGAGTCGAGTGGATGAAACGCGCACAGGCGGCTGCTGTTTGGCAACGATGCGCTGGCTGGCGAGGGCGCGTGGTGATTGGGCAATGCGTTAGCGCAGACGTCCCCCCGGGCAAAATGTTAGCACAGCGACGTCGAGGTCGGGACTGGGCTCGTCTTCCGCCTCATCAACCTCACACCATGACGATTCTGCGGTGCATAGCCAGGCGGCCTGCGGCCTCACCTTTCCGGGCTGCGGCCTCGGCTGCGAGCGTATGCGACCCCCAACCCTGCGATGCGATGGCCACACGGGTCTCGAGAGCGGCGCGCTGACAGCAACACGCAGACACGCACAGGTACAGCGACAAGAACCCAGGCACCCTCGTTCGCCCGCAGCCTGTACACGGTCCCGTCGCTGGACCGCCACGACCAGCTCGTCGCCAATGGCGTGCCCGGCCTGTTCTCGCAGCAGGGTTTCAAGACAGCCTTCTCGGACAACCAAGCGCACCTCATCGACGAACTGAACCTCTCGACCACCGGCGGTCCGCTCGAGGGCCAGGACATCAAGTCGCTCATCATCAGCCTCGCGCGCGACCCGACCAAAGCCTACGCCTTCAACCTCGCCAGCATGGCCTTCAACAACCACTTCTTCTTCCGCGGGCTCAACACCAACCCGGACATCGTTTCGCAGCCGCCGTCCGACCTGCTCAACCAGATCAAGACCGACTTCAGCTCCGAGAGCACGCTGAAAGAGACCTTCATCGCCACCGCCAACGCCATGTTCGGCCCGGGCTTCGTCTGGCTCGTCCAGCTCAACCCCACCGGCAACAGCACAACCCAGACACTGCGCATCCTGCCCACATACATGGCCGGCTCACCGCTGAGCGGCGCACACTACAGACGGCAGAGCCACGATCTGAACACGCACAACGCCGACTCGCACGGGCAGCTGAACACCGTCGGCTCGTTTGGCCCCAATGCGCAGAAAGGAAACGTGCAGCAGACCAAGCCGAAGACGCCGTTTGGTGGTATTGACGTCGTGCCGCTGCTGTGCGTGAACACTTGGGAGCATGCGTGGCTGCACGACTACGGTGTTGGTGGCAAGGAGGCGTATCTGAGGGCGTGGTGGAAGAAGATTGACTGGAGTCAGGTTGCTCAGAACGGCACCTTTACAGCGAGGAAGGGCCAAGAACAGCAGTTCTTGTACTGAGCAGGGATGTGTGGAATGTAGCATATATGTACAAAAGGCTGGTGTTACAGCTGGCAATTGCATTAGAGGTGTAGGGCTGTTAAGATATGTATGCATACTCATGTCTCATACGCCTAGTTTGAAAAACGCTCACAGTAGATCTTGTAAGTATGTCCATGTGTATCGTATGCACTTCAACCACAGAAGTCCTGATCAGTGCGAGTGCATGGTGAGAGACGAAATGTGTTCAATCATGAGATTCAGTAGAGTATAGACGCCGTCATGCATCAACATCTCTCGACGCCTTCTAGCATCTAGACTCATCGCCCGACATGCCCTTGAGCCTCGAAACAGCTTCAGCTATTCCTGTCGCTCAGCCTGACGGCTCCATCCACTCCGATATCCCACCGTTCGTTTCATGTACTTTTGCGGATCTAGTTGATCTTCTTGAGCTCGACCTCGAAGATGAGCTCCGAGTTGGCCGGGATGAGACCGCCGCCGACGTCCCTTTACAGTGTTAGAGCCGCATTGCAGTAGAGAGAACGGGTGACTTACTGGCTGCCGTACGCGTAGTCGGAGCTGATGTCGAGCCTGGCCTTCTCGCCGAGCTTCATCTGGACGACGCCCTCGTCCCAGCCTGTTCAGAGTTAGCTACAATAAACAAGCTTGTGAGACTGCAGACGGATGGGCCACCGAGTCGCAGGGTAGCTGTTAAGCTGCAAGGTCAGGTAGAAGTAAGACTGTACGCACCCTTGATAACGCGGCCGACACCAATAGGTGTCTTGAATGGCCCACGGCCAGGCTTCTCAGTCGTGTCGAACTGCTTGCCCTTGCTGTCCTTCTTGCCCGCCTCCTTGAGCCAGCCAGTGTACAGCATAGTGACAACGTCGCCCTGCTGGGGGGAAGGGCCGTTGCCCTCGACGAGAATGGTCTTCTGGACACCCATGTTGCGTGGAGATGTAGTGAAGAATCTGGTGGTGGTGGATGTAATGGGAGTGCGGAGGTGAGTTGCTGAGAGGCGTGTGAAAGATGAGAGAGCTCGAGACATGGTGGGTTGGAGGGGTAATTATGGCAGTGCGGGGCGGAAGGAGCTGACACAGCCACTCGAGATGCAGGAACAGCCCTGTGGAGCGATGGTGGGTGAGGGCAAATGATCGGCACTGGTGAGAGCACGCCTTCGCCGATCTGAGCTCGGACTGCGATGATGAATGCTGTCGCGGAAGTCAATTGAGATGACAGCTCTCGTGTAGCTGACGCAGGCGGCGACAATGTTCCCCCGCTGGAGCATGACAGACAATTAATGCTGTCACCACACACTAGCTAAGCCTCAACTCATCAATGCCAAAGTGGTACTTTTGTCGCGGCTGGTTTTTTGGCCACAGACGAATGTTTACACGATTAGCAAGCAAGGACATTTGTGCGGCTGGACTGGCTGTATCTGATTAACACCTTGCTACTCCGCGCTGATGCTCGTCTGTCTAGATGTCGTACAATATTCATATGCGTCAAGCGCATCGTTCGTATAGTCATTTCATAATACCCACGTAAAGTCATGACACTGTAGGAAGGAGGGGTCGCAGAAGCCTGAGAAGCCATATGCATGCGGTAGTCGGCCGTCAGATTCGACGTCTGCGGAGAAGGATATGCAGGTCTAGGGCATGTCGTGAGCTTTCAGTGCTTCTTCTCTTCCTCCTGCTCTGCACCAATGCGAGGTGGACTCTTCGAATGCGCAGAATGTGGTCGATATGGCGAATGACTGCGCCTGCGAAGCTGTTAGCCGGTACTTGCTTTTGGCCAAATGTGAAGCAACATACGATCGCCGTCTCTCACCCTCCTTCTTTCTGTCCTCAATGACCTTCAACATCTGCTTGCGCCCGTCGCGCGCGTTGATGTGTGCGTCCTTCATGCTCATACTGATCTTCCTGCTTGCATCCGCTCTCAACAGCCTCTTAAGCAGGAGATGCTTCATCAGTACGCAGACGAACACGCCACAGTCGCTGCCATTCTCCTGTTGTGGAGAGTCGTGCATGGGAATAAAGCGGAGCTTCTTCCCAAGCAGCTGTTCCATCTTCATCGTTGTGCTCCGCGCCTCCCGGTCATTACTAGCAGACATTGAGTCGTAGTGGAAAGCTACGCCATCGATTACGGAGACCAGCAGTAATGACCAGTGCGACCCAC
Source organism: Didymella glomerata (assembly GCA_030271015.1). NCBI lineage: Eukaryota > Fungi > Ascomycota > Dothideomycetes > Pleosporales > Didymellaceae > Didymella > Didymella glomerata. The sequence goes on from JAJOHN010000010.1 coordinate 1,002,375, forward strand.
CCTCTGCTGCTGTGACATCGGCGCAATCGTTTATGGGGAGAAACACGTGTGTGGTTGTGCTGAAGTTCGGGAGTGCTTCTTTGAGGGAAAGCGGGTCGGGTGTCTGCATGAGCATGAAACTCATAGACGGGCGGAGGAGGACGATCGAGGCTTTCGGAAAGGCCGTAAGGTCTTCGCGCTCGAGGTATCTAGGCACGATTAGGCCTGCTTAGACGTGTGGTATGAGAGTACGGACTCTTGCCAGAATGCGATTGCCTATGCATGAGGTTCAGCAGAAGTACGACCTGAGCGTGTGAATGTACGCACATTGTCCGTGAGCCAGTCATCCTTGATGCTCTCGACATCGGTTCGCATTACTATCGCGCATCAGCCGAGTCTGTACTCGCGCCGGTGGAGCTGGCGGTTTTCGCGTACTCACACCTTATGTCATGGTCTGCTCGGATTTAGCATTGCAATTGATGTCTCGGTTGTGGAAACTCACAAGAGAGATATGCGTCGTCGGTCGGGCTCAGCGTATGGCGAAAGTGGTGTCTGCCCTTGTCCATTAGCCGGCTGAGTCCGCCGGGCATGTTTCTGTCAGGTGCGCTGCAACGCCGAGCTGATGAGACCTAGGTAAAGATAGTGCGACTTGGTGGTCACTGTGTGCAGCTCAGGATGTAAGACGGTATGCTTCTCGGTGCTCGTTGCAGATACGCAGGTAACTTCTGCCTGACGGACTTCTGGATTGCCGGCGCGTGGGGCAAGCACGCGGGGCCACCGCAATGACGTCGACCGCGGAACTCGCACGTTTCCATTTCAGACAGTGCACGACAGATCGCTGGTGTTGACTGTAGTCTGCGTATGCCGATTATTTTAAAGTTGTTACTTCAGAAGAGCTGATCGTCTTTGCATTGCCTCGTTCTATTCCTTCTGTGTTGTTGGACGTTCATCATTCCTCATTCACTTCATCAGCAGTAGCATCTAAGGCAGCTGTCCAACAGTCTTGGCGCCACCGTTGACCTCTGTCTTGCCAAACTGCGCAGGCCTCTCGACCTTGTACAGCCATCCCTGCTTATCCTCGATCTTGCCCTGCTGGAGACCACGCAGGGTGGTGAGCAGCTTGACGCAAGCTGGGCCAGGCTCCTTCTCTGCGGCCGCGAAGGTGATCTTGTCATTTTTAGAGTTCATGGTAATCGACTTGATAGGCACCAGAGCTGCTGCTGTCCCTGCGGCGAGAACCTCGTCGAATTCCTTGATCTCTTCGTAGGGGATCTGCTATGCCTTAGTGACTGTCAACTACGATTATCAGTCTCGGTACATACCTCTCGGGTCTCGGTCTCCCAGCCGAAAGATTCGGCAATCTTGAGAACACTGTCGCCAGTGACACTCTTGATGACGTTCTTGCTGCCGGAGGCGACGAGCTTCACCTTGTCACCATTCTTCTTGACACCAATGAAGGCCGATGTGGAGAACTCGTCCACCACGCTGCGAGTCTTGCTGTCCAGGTGCAGTGTGATGCCAAAGCCGGCCTTGTATGCCTTCTCGCTGTGTCGCAGGACAGGGGCGTAATTGCCACCGATCTTTGCCGAACCGGTTCCCTCGGGTGCGGCACGGTCGAAGTCCTCAAGAATGAGTGCATCTACGGGATTTGTGCCGTGGTAGACTCCAGTGGGAATGCAGTAGACCACGAAAGTGTACTCTTGGGGAGGGTTGAGACCCAACTGTGCGGAGCTGCCGAAAAGAAGAGGACGGATGTACATGGCTGCACCTGTCTCGTGGGGTGGAACATATGCTGCGTTCATGCCTACTGCCAAGCTGCAGCACTTGAGGTAGTGATCGCTAGGTACCTCGGGAATAGAGATGTAAGAAGCTGAGTGCTGCATGCGCTCGGCGTTCATGTTCGGCCTGAAGATGTTGATGGTATCATCTGGCGAACGGAAAGCCTTCATGCCCTCGTAGCATTGCATGCCGTAGTTCAGAGCTGGCGCCATACCGTGAATCCTCAGGAAAGGATCCTCGACAAAAGTTGGCTCCGTCCATTTTCCAGTCTCACGTGAGTAGTGTGACTCGACATGCCCAGCGACTTTGAGATGTTAGAACTCACTCATCATTGTGCATCGAAAAGTTTCCCAGCTCTTGCTTAATTGAAACGGCGCTGAGACCAGATGTCCTAAAATCGATCTTGAGATCAGGAACAGAGGGTGTAGCTTACCTTCACGGATCTTAAAGCCAACGTTGCTCCAATCTTGTAAATTTGTTAGTAAAAAAACAATTGCAATTGAAGCTCTCAGACATACCAATGGTATCAACCGGCTTAGGAGGGAAGTCAGACATATTGGATGTAGTACGTGTGATCGTTGTCAGGGTATGGGGTAAATGTAGTTGTGTCCGGACAATTTGCGGTGTCCTCGAATTTCGATCCCCTCGACGTTCTGCGAGCTCTCCCTCCACAGCTGCGATATCGGTGACGCCATTTCCGGCATCGTCACTGAGTCAGCCGCAGCAGTCCACCAGAATTCAGCTGCTGCTATCCGCGGACGCATGTATCTTTTACTTGACACACGCTGACAGCTACGAAGACTCGGGGATCAGTCGCCTCGTATACAGTTCTCTAAATACGACATCTCGCCACTTGTAACTCGAGCATGAGCTGTTGTCGGAGATATCTTGGCATCGTGGCCTGAGACATGTCGACTCGACACGCACCAGGCTTCATCTTGTACTCGAACCGCGGTACACAATAAACACACGCTTCTTTTGGATTTGAATAGCGATACCTACTACATACATCTGCAATCACGACTTAATAATACAACAACCCATAAAAGACATCATGATACGCTCAAAACGTTTTGTCTTTCTCGCCCTATCCGTCTTCGCCGTCCTGTGCTTCCTCTTTCTTGGACCCTACAAAGCACACTTACCGAGCGCTCCGTCATTAGTACACGATGGACAGCAGCAGAGTCGCTCTAACGGAGACAGTCAAGCTCTGCTGACAGGCCACGCAATTGCGCCGAAGCTGGGGAACGAGACAGCCAAGTACGTTAAGATTGATGGACGTGGCCACAAGAGCCTTGAAGCTAACACAGCGCGAATAGAGCAGAACTCGGCCGCGCAGCCTGGAAACTTCTGCACACCAACTTCGCCCGATTCCCCGAGAAGCCCACCGACGAAGAGAAGGAAGCGCTGCGACAGTACGTCCACCTGTTCCAGCGACTCTACCCATGCGGAGAGTGCGCCGAGCACTTCGGCCAGGTCCTCAAGAAATATCCGCCGCAGGTGTCCTCGCAGAAGGCTGCAGCGCAGTGGGGCTGCTTTGTACACAATGTCGTTAACAAGCGCTTGAAAAAGCCCGAGTTCGACTGCGAGGAGATAGCAAAGCACTACGACTGTGGCTGCGCGGATGACGAGAAGGAGCCGAAGGCTGCGTGATCTTGACATATCGCACTACGGAATAAGCAAGCATCACCTGCAGAATCATGGAAGGGCAGCTATCGACTCGTCCAAGTCATTGCCCCGCGCTGGCGACGGCAACCTTGTGCTGCGAGCCTCCAGATACACACTTTGAGGGCATTCGAGACGTTGCGCAGAGCGTGCATCTCCTGTTTGCTTGTGCGCTGAACAGTCGTTTGGGCGTCGGCAATCGAGTACTCATTGCTAGCATGGGGAGTTTGATCGACATGTCTCACTGTACACGAAGCAGCTGATACACCATGAACCCGGGCAGCGAGGGTCTACCCGTTCTTCCGGCTGATCGCAATTCGCCCAGGTCAGCCGGACTTCGTGGAGGTGTGCCTCTACTAGTCCAAAGAGATGTCTCAAACAGGCCCGACTGCGCTATGTTCTGGCAGGGAGGCGCGGACATGGAGGGCAGACCAAGGTCGCGGACTCTCGTGATTGTACATGTGGGCTTGGACAAATGGGAGCTCACGCGCCCATGATGGCGCCAGGAATAGCCCTGTCTGGCAGCCACGCGTGCAAGCGCGAAACGAGCGTGTATTCGATAAAGGCAATCAAATCTGTTGACGTATGCTGGTTTTGCTACGATGGATGGCGTGTATGTAGTGTATATCTTTGGACGTGCTGCTCCACCCCTCATGAAGACCGCACACCGGGCGTGTGGTGGTACAGGGCAGCCCGTCGCAGGTTGCCCGCGAAACACGGTCTGGCAGAGGATCGTCAGGCTGGCACCCACAGCTCCACCCGTTCTGTGACGTCCCCGTCGGTGGCTTGCGTCTGCGGGCAGGATGCAGCGCAGCTCTGGCGTCTGACAGGCCCGGCGCGTGATATTCCTGGCAGCGTTTGCATGCAGGGGGCGGTCTTGTAGTGCAGCTCGGGGGATCGCTAGCGGCCGGTTGGCGCATTATGCGCTAGCATGTTTTCTTGAGTGTTGATACTGCGACTGAAACCACTGGGCACAGGAGACGAGTATATGCTGGCGCGCACTCACCGACCTTGCGCCTCTATTCCTGTTCCTGCCCTGCCAGCTGTTCACCGCTCCTGCCACTGTCTGCCGTCCACCGTCTGATCTGCCCCAACATGGTTTCTTTCTCATGCGAAGTGAGTGTTTACTTATTTGTGCCCCTCAACACCAGCGCGCATTCCGCAACGCACCCCTCACTCTGTGGCAGATGCGCTCAGGCTAATCGCGAACGTCCAGAACTGCGGTGATGTGCTCACCAAGAAGAAGCTGGATCCGCACAGGAACCAGTGCTATGGCGCATCCTACACCTGCCTCGACTGCATGGTCCACTTCCCGGGCACCAGCTACAGAAGCCACACGGTATGCCTCGCCCTGCGACCGACGATGTTTTCCAGCTCGATGCGCAATATTCCATGCGCTGTGTGTGTATCATTCGCGCCCGGAAAATTTGCGTTCGGCTTGCGTTTGTCCTACCCGAACGAGAACTAACGAATGCCCTGCAGGCCTGCATAACGGAAGACCAGAAGTACCAGGGCAAGCTGTACAAGGAGAAGAAGCCGAAGGGCCAGCAGCAGAAGAACAACAACAATAACAACAACAATCATAATTCGCAGGCCCTTACGCCACACAACGCCTACGCCCAAGATGCGACCGAAGACAACGCCGTTGCGCTCGTCGATGCGCCTCCCCGCGCACCCACCCCACCACCCGCCGCCCACTCACTCGGGTACCATGAGCAGGCTGCTCTGCCGCCGGTCAACGTGTTCGACTTCCTTGACAACTCCGAGACACCGAGCGCGCGGCGAACAGAGAGCCGCATGATCGAAGACAGCGCTCCGCCCACCTACACCGAGACCCCCATGCCCGCCACCGCCGACGTCATGTCCTTCCAGCTGCCAGACGATGCCTCATTCGTCCAGACCGGCTACGCATACGGCGACGAGCCCGTCCGGCCGTCGAACGAGCGCTTCGACTCATACACAACACCTGCGCCCAAGTCGAAGAAGTCGAAGAAGGATAAGGATGTCGAGACCACCTCCAAGAAGAGCGAGCGCAAGCGGAAGCGGTCGCCTGCCGAGCTTGATCTGTCCGCTGCAAAGGATACTTTGATGGAAGATGCGCCTCCCGTTCTTCACTCTGGTCTGACCGGCGGTCTCAACAGGCTGCTTGCCCGGCCCGAGTTTCCACCCTCGCCTGACGATTCTGGCGACTTCGCGAATTCCCCGTTGAGCCCAATGAAGCGTGCCAAGCAAGGAACTTCAAAGGCACTGATGCGCGCGCAAAGAGAGTGGGAGGTCCAGCAGCACAAGGAGAAGAAAGCAGACATCAAGGAGGAGCGAGCAAAGAGTGACAAGAAGGAGAAGAAGGAAAAGAAGGAGAAAGAGCGAGGCCGTGAGAAGGAGCGCAAAGAGCGCAAAGCCAGCACCGCGCTCGTCAAGATCCGGCCAAAGAAGAGGAAGGACGGCTCCGCCGAGATCAGACGTCTTCGTCAATATGACTCCTCAGCATCCCCAGCACCGCCGGACCGCAAGCTAAAGGCTATTGAGTACACCCGCTCGTCCTCCAGCTCGCCCGCCCCCGACGCAAACAACCAGCTCATGGTCCGTCCCGAGGCTGGTGAACTCGCACTGCCCATCAGCACCCGCGCAGAGCTGTTCATGTCCTTCATCAACAAGGGCCCCGATTCCGAGCGCGGCGTCAGCGTGAACAAGGCGCTGAAAAGGTACCACCGCGAGCGCGAGGGCGCGCTGCACAAAGCTGACGAGGAGAAGGAGCTGTGGAAGGACATCCGCCTCAAGCGCAACGATCGCGGCGAGATTGTCCTGTTCTTCGCGGAAGAGGGCTCCTGACTAGATCTGGAGAGCGACTTTGTGAGGCAGATGCAGGAGTTTAGCTGCTCTGAGCCGAGTCCGAGTCAAGAGTCGCACGACACCGATGACTACGTTTTGGTGGGGAGTGTCTGAGGATGCTTCTGAGCTGTTGGTGGTTCTTTTCTTTGGTAGATACCCGACGCTTGTCAATGCTGGTTGGGTGGCTTGGTGCAAACCTTGGTGCATGGATCCCTCTCCTTTCTTCTGTTGCATGTTCGTATCAGCACGCTTTCTTGTCAAAGCTTTCTCGTCACGGCCGCACATGCGTTTGGAAGCTGGTTTCTTATGGCCTGTCTTCGTACCCTAATGCTCCGGGCTGGGCCCAAAACCGTATGACAGCAATGTTGATGATTGTATGCTTGCTTTATATTCGGTTGGCTGCGTCGCTTGTGCTCTGATCCGATGGCCTTCGTATAGATTTGGGCAGTGGTGAGAAGTTCCTCGCAGAGGTGTGGTACGAAGGCGATATGCTGCAACGCACGTGGCACATGGTGTAGTGTCAAACCCAAAAAGAAGGACTATGGCAACCACTACCCGGGAATTTTCATGATTCTTACCTCATCTCGTAAGATGTCACCGAACCAGAAATACGTCACTGATCTTGAGCAGCTCTAGAGATTGTTCTTGTGTTGACACATATCGTCCAGTCAGATGAGTGGTGTTGAGCACAGCCGCCTGCTGACTGCCGGACCACCTACTGCGCCTGCCTCAGGCGTCAACACATGAGAGCATCATTTCTCAGCCTTGTAATACTTTTCCTCGCATGTCTCATATTTGATCACAACTACCACACCCACCGTACCATAGGAAAACTACGAACAACGAGATGGGTCATCAACCCGGTAGCACTCTCCAAGTCCCAGCGCGCCGCAAGGCTTACTTCTATAAGCCGTTGCACACAGGAAACACTATACGGCTTCTACGACTTGAGCCTGGTGAAGGAAACGAGCCTCTCAAGGGCGAGTTATACCGGACCAAGCTGGTAGATGCCAGAGGCGCTTCACCTCAATACGAGGCCTTATCCTATGTCTGGGTAGAAGGGATGTTTAGCCAGGAGATTCATACCCCTGGTGGTATCATTTCACTGACTTCCAATCTTGCAATGGCTCTCCGCCGCGTACGGACACGTCACCCTGATCGAGCCCAGCAGATCTGGGCTGATGCGATTTGCATCAATCAACAGAATCGCATGGAGCGTGGCCATCAAGTCAAGCTGATGGGGCAAATCTATTCGGCTGCACAGCGTGTACTCGTCTGGCTAGGGCCTGACCCCAGACTCGAAGCGAAGCGCATCTTTGGCTTGTCCGCAGATCCCAAGCAAACGTCAACATTGGAGGGAGTAAGAGACCTAAGAGAGGCACTCAAGATCCTGATTCGCTGCAAGTGGTTCTCCCGACTATGGGTCGTCCAAGAATGTCTCTTGGCACGATCCAAGTTGTGTATGTGGGGCAATGAAGAGATTGACTTCGACTATTTGAGATTTCACGACGTGTTCACCTTGGATGATGGTCTGCCATGGTTCGCTTTGAAGGCCACCGGTCGGACCAGTCTTGAACTCACGGTCTTCAATCTTCTAGCCAGAACTCGTGGACTGGGCTGCACGGATGAGAGAGATCGCATATACGTAATACTGGGACTACCATACGACAAGCAACTCCATTCGGACCTGGTGATTCATCTGCGAAGTATCGAACCTGATTATTCACGTTCTATCGGACACACCGTACTTGAGCATGCACGAGCTTTCGTGAGATGCTCACGCACGTGCTTACTGCTTGCAAAAGTATGTCATGGTGCATCCTTAGGCACTCGCAAACGAGATCGCCCTTCATGGATTCCGGATCTGAGCAACATGATTGGGGAAGACTACTCTCCACTGGAAGTCCATTCAACTGGCCTTCAAGCATTCGTCAAACCCCCAATGCAATTCTGGGACAGGATGATCGGCGTAGATACGCTGAGCATGACAGGCTGGAATATTACGGATGAAGTTTGCGTCCTTGGCCCTGTCATGGATCCAGAAGCAGCGGGGTCGGGGCTTGAAGACATTCCCACTTTCTGGAGAGATCATGTGCATCCAAACGACCGTGACAGAGGAGACTTGCCTGTTGGTCTGCAAGATCAGTTGTTTCTTCAAGTGCTTAGTTGCAGCACTTGGGATCCGAACCTCTCCGTGGATTGGAAAGCCCTACACGCAGCGCTATTTTCGACTCTCAGAAGCCTCAAAACTACTGTCATGAGCGATCGGGTTACTACAATGCTGCAGTCGCTGGAGGCGAGCGCCACATCGAGAAAGGGTTATCTAAAGATACCGCGCTGGCGCAAGCCACATTGCTTTTGGAAGCAGCGACGACTGGTGAAGACACGCATTGGCATCGTAGGACTTGCTCCTCTTGCAGCGGAATCCGGCGATACTGTGGTTTTCTTCCCACACTTCGACCAGCCGTTAGTGCTGCGTAAACAGCATCATTATTATCATTTTGTCGGAGTGGTGTTTATGCCGACTATTCCGCACTGGTTCTTCACCGGTAAGGGATATCGCACTTTCGAGCTGCGGTAAGATCAGCTTGTGCCCATGTAAGCTGCTGAATATCTCTATCTGCCAACACTACTTTTATTGTAGCCGGGTCCGCAGGCTAATTATGCACTCGCTCTGTAATAGGTAACGGATTAGTCTTCATCAGAACGAGTGCGGCTGTTCCATTTAAGCATTTGAGGTCGGCAACGTTGAGCAGCGGGACCGCCAGCTACGCACAGGAAAGACCCAATCATTCGATTTCGTGATCACTCGAAACTTGTGGTCGCATGTTCGGGAGATGAGAAGGTTTTGTTATGAACTGGTCTTGCATTCATGCCAGAAAGTCAGCACGGCAGTGTCACAAAGTCGTCTTCCAAGTCATCTTCCAAGTCACCCGAAAGGGAGAGTGATGTGAAAACAACCAAAGAACAGTATGAAGACAGGACATGGATGTAGAGTTAATGATTAGGTACAAAGGATCCAGCGGTGCGATAGTATCCACAAGCCATACACCAGCCGCCATGACGATGACCCTCAGACAGTCCTGCCCGAGAAATAGTTCCCTTGCGGTCCACTCGGCATCACATTAGAATGCGAGCTCTTCTCCGTACCCCTTCTGACGGGCTTCTCTTTCCTGACGAAGTACTCACCAACAGGGTGACCGTCCTCGCCAGCACACACCCACTTGCCAATACCCATATCCTCGGGCGCTCGTCTAACACCTCGACCTCCACCGCCAACGATCAAATTGCCAGGTCTGTACTTGGGGTTGGCGACCATGCGCTTGATGACGCTGGAGTGGATCATGGCATTGGCTGGAATGTCGCGGGTCTCGCCTTTGGGTAGAGGCCATCTGATGGCTTTCCATGAGCCGTCTTCGCAGAGGTCCATGCGACGGAAAGGCAGATACTCCATGACATTCCAGGAGACGACGCCCATGCTTGTAGCACCATTGTTGAACTGTAGCACATCGTGTATGCGACCCTGTGTCGCAGCATAGTGTAGCTTCCTGTGAAATGTTGTGTCGGGGTGGGTATGATGATGCTCCAGTGTGTTCTTCTCATCGATGAAGCCGTTGACAGAGTCATTTGCAGCGTCATTGCCGTTGACGTGGCCATTGTCCAGAGCTGGCGAGCCTGGGTCAATAGCGATTGTGGGTGCAATTGTTTGGCGTTGAGCGCCACCGAATGTTCGGTCTTCGTGGCAGCAATTCAGAGCTTCCAGTTTGTCCTCGTCAAACTCTAAACCAGCCTTTTGTGCCTCACGAACCATCCATACGAGCGGTACATGGCTCAGAGCGGCGTCGTGGCCAGAGTCAAGGGGCCAGCCTCCACCAATGTCCTACTTCTGTCAGTTGGGGCAACACATATCGTGTGAATAGAAAGACTCACTGCATGACAACCCGGGAACCAGACTTCTTGGATGTCCTGTTCACCTTCGTCCTCATCCCAAGAATCTCGCGTGTGGATAGGGTCGGTGGACTGAATGGACACGCCACTGCACGAGAAATTGGGGCTCAAATTACGAACCCCCGCCGTCTCGTGCGGATTCCTGAAATCTTCAGGCGGGGCAAGGGTGTCTCGTCGCCCTCTAGGCTGCTCGAAGCCTTTCTCTCCATCCTCATCGTCATCATTTGTCTCGTCGCTGGTACTAGAGTGCTTCATGTGGTGTTTCCTGTGATGCCGTTTGTAAAGCATTGTGTGGTCTGGTTTGGCTTGAGAAATAAGATCCTGACGGAATTTGGCACGCCGCTCGTCGATTGAGACAGCATGCCGTATGACGCGCGCTGAACTTCTTGCCGTGTATGGAAACTTGCTTCGCTGCATCCACGCGCTCTCGAAGTGCGGCACACTGTTGACCGTATCGAAGAGACCAAGAAAGCGGATAGCGCGAACGGGTCGACTGAAGGTTTCCCTGAACGCGCACATAAACTCAAGGAGCTCCTTCTTTTCTTTCTTCTCTTCTTGATTGCCTTCAAGGCGACACTGCCACTTTTGAAATGTTCTGAGTCGCACATCAGCTTGTTATGTGAGGCAGCTAACAGGATCAACCTACTTCCAGGCGAAGTGACACATTTCTTCGTTTCCGGCCTAGGGAGATTAGTAATGCGGCTTGTTGCAGGACTATACAGTCTTACCGAGAGCAATCCAACGTGGTCAAGCATCTCTGCCAAGAAGCGAGCGGTGTATGCACCTCGAGAGAAGCCAAAGAAGAAGATGTCATCTCCGGGAGTGTAGTACCTCATCAGGAACTGAAGGACTGGTCAGCCTGTGGTTGGCGCTCGAAATGCTATCAACGCCACGAGGGAGCATTGTGGATGTCCAGAACATTGGAAAGAGCACACTTGTTGACTTACCCTGTAGCCGGCCATGACATGCAGGTCAAAAGAGGTGCCAATTGCGCTGTCCTTCGCTTTTGCGTACCAGTGTTTGAATCGATCGATACGTCCTGTCCTCGACATCGAGCTGTCGGCCTGGGCAACGTAGGTTCCAATGCCGGGTTGATAGTAATGAAACTGATCATCGCCATTGCGGTCAAGCATACGATATACCTTGAGGATATTGGAGTCCGCGTCTGTACCGCTGAACTTGTTGCCAGTGCCATCGAAGCAGAGGACGAACTGCTTGCGAACATGAGCTCGGCGTTGTATGGGGGCGGCGGACTCCATTCGGTCGTGCTGCGAGCGCGAGACAGCGCGCGAATGCGGGTCTTGAGGTTGTTGTTTTTGGTTTTGTTGCGCCATTCTCAAGGTTGGCAAGAACAACGAGAAAGGAAGTAGATAGTTGCTATCGACAGCAAGGTACGGTTGACCCACGCAGCGACTGCTTTAGAGCCTCTGTGGCAAGGACATCGCTCGCAAATGGAGCTATGGCCATACATGCTGATCCCTCATCTGCACTGATGGCTACCGGTCGGGGTTGGTACTCGCTATCGCCATGCTTGATCAGCCATCATGCATGTGCTCATCGATCGGTCTCGGTTAACTAAGCCCTCGAGCTTGTTGATCCTTCGCTCTCGTGCGATTGCACATCCAGTGATGCTGCTTGTCATTCCCGGTGGCTACACAGCAGCCGGACCGTCCCTCTGTGATGCATTGATACGAATGGCATTGGTTCGAGCTCATTCAACAGCAGCCACTCGAGCCAACGAGACGTTCCGCTGGCCACACCGAACAGAAATTGAAAGTGGAGCTCTGCTGCATGCAGAACTCACGACCTGACTGGGTACGGGGAGAGAGTAAGATGCGCGTCGTCATGATCGTTCGATTAGTGATTGGCCCAAGATGGATACTCGCAGCTGCAGTGCTGCAGATCGATGATGCGGCCCATAGGTGAATCTTTCAAGTCGGCGATGTTGAGAGAAGCAACTTGTGCCGTTTCCTAATCGAGGGAGAAACCCTTGCGTCGATGCTCCACTCAGCGCCGGCCCGCGCCCGCATCGATCAGCCTTTCTTCCGCGAATCTGTTCCCAAACATTTGCACCCACCGGATCATGTTTCGGTACAAGCCGATCTCATGAACTGCGGACCCTTGTTGTGTGCGACTGTCATGCATGCACATCACCAGCTGAGCGGATATCCCGTTTTGTTCGTTGCGGCTGCGTGTGTAGTGCAACAGCACGAGAGGACCATGTGTTCGCCCTCAGCGCGCTACACACCAGCTTCGCAATGCACTCGGGCGCGTCATAGTTTCTAACCGCCAATGCGTCTCTGCTAGCCTCTGACTCGGATGACGATCGGGTTTTTGGACTTTCGACGCGTTCAGAAATCGCTAACCGAAAAGCTGTCGGACTGCCGTCCGCAACGGGCCAGCGCCTCCCGCCTTGGGCCAATTACCTGCTGTGTGCCATTGAGCTCTTGGGGTGAAGCGTCCGCCTGCATGAGCTCCACGGCAAATCTGTCCTGGTCGATGGACGGACTGCGTCCTACTGCATCTCAAGTGCACCCACTCAAAGACGACAACGTGAAGCCTCCATTCGCTCCACGCAACACATGCTGTGCGTTCCTAAGCGATCGGTGAGCTCGGCGTCCCTCCTTGAGTGTGGAGACCTCAGCTGGAAAGAGTATACAATTCACTGATCACTGTTGACCTTGCATGGCTTCAAGTCCCAATGCAGCTTCTGCTAGCGAGCACTAGCGTACAACGCTGCACTCCACTCAGCCAGCCACCCAATGAGGTCCGCTTTATTGAAGCTCTCAGAGCTCGGACGACGAGCATCCCACGAGTATCCTCATGATGCCAATGCGGGCATAATGCCATGTGCAATTACTGGGTGGGGCCCTGTGAAATGTTCGCCGACCAGGGCACTGCGTCGTTCTTGCTAGCGATCACCATGAGAGGCTGATCAATCGAGTCAATGCGTTGCACCTGCCGGTGGGAGATACTGTTTGGCAGGCGTGGTGGCTGTCCCTCAAAGCTGCTGTTGACCCCAGAATCTCATCAAGCCATTGCCTCTCCACCTACACGTTATTCTTCCCCTTGTTTTTGTCCCTATTGTTTGTATCTGCACGTGGTAACGCGTGCGATCTTTCACAATGCCCAGCCAATTGCGGTCGTTCTTGGGCACCATCAGGAAGAAGCCTACCAAGGCCAGCGATGGCCGATCCGCTGAAGCTTCAAGTGGCCTGAAGAACCCCCAAAAGACAGCCATTGGCGACGACATTAGAAATCTCGGGTTCAAGAATGCCAAATTTGCTGTCGAAGCTATTACGACCCTAGCGTCCGGCGACCCCATAGATGACAAGGACTGTATGCTAGAACATGGCGTCGAAATGCTCCAAGGTCTGCCTCTCAACAGTGGCTTGAGCGCGAAGGTCTCGGACGGCTTCATCTCCATGCTATGGCACGATCTTCCTCACCCTACGCCCACTATGGCTGGGCCTACGGCACGGTATCGTCAGCCAGATGGCAGCGGGAACAATCCTTGGAATCCTGAGATGGGTAAGGCTGGTTCGCCGTACGCGCGTAATGTGCCACCATCGAAGCCCAAAGGTACGCGACTTGCCATTTATCGAAGACTAGGAGACTGATATTTTGCAAAGGCCCAAATCTTCCAAATGTCGAGGACGTGTACGAAGCTCTGCTGAAGCGCGACGGTCCATTCCGTCCACATCCGTCTGGTTTAAACCGCCTCTTCTTCTCGTTCGCAACAGTGGTCATCCACGAGTGTTTCCAGACGTCAAGAGAAAATCCATGGATCAACGAGACCTCCAGCTACGTCGACCTAAGCACGCTATACGGAAACACAGAGAAAGAGCAGAAGCGCGTCCGCACGTATAACAACGGACTGATCTATCCGGATTCGATTGCTTCAGAGCGCATCATGATGATGCCGCCCGGTGTTGTTGCAGTGCTCTTGATGTTCTCTAGAAACCACAACCATGTTGCGGAATCGCTATACTCCGTCAATGAAGATGGCAAATACAAGCCTCGGGATCAACTGAACGAAGAGGAGAAGAAATGGTATGCGCTCCATGAGCGATTAGCATGCGTCGAATACTGACATAAACCACAGGCAAGACGAAGACATTTTCCAAATCACACGCAACATCAACGTTGGCTTCTTTGCATCAGTTGTCCTCAAAGACTATGTTGCTGCGATCTTGAACACTCCTCGAGCGAACTCTGAATGGTCTCTCGATCTTGGGAAGGAGATCAAGCAGGGTGGAGCTCGTGTTGAACGAGGCACTGGTAGTGCCGTGTCTGTCGAGTTCGCCGTCCTCTATCACTGGCATGCTGCGCTCAGTGCTGCAGATGACAAGTGGATGGAAGACATTGTGCGCTCAGTTCACCCTCACTTGGGCAGTATTGACGATGTGACTGTTGAAATGTTTCAACAAGTCATGAAGGTGTACGGCCACAAGCTCTTTGCGCCTGGTGTGGAAGCCAAAGACTGGACCTTCGCCAATCTGCGAAGAGAGCCAGATGGACACTTTCGAGACAGCGACTTGGCAGAACTTATCAAGAGCTGTATCGAAGAGCCAGCACATGCATTCGGCGCACATGGCACACCAGCAAGTCTTAAGGTTGTAGACATTATGGGTCAGCTACAGGCACGTGACTTGTTCAATGTCTGCACGCTCAATGAGTTCCGCAGATACTTGAACTTGAAGCCGTACGAGACCTTCGAAGACTGGAATGCCGATAAGGAGACCGCACGCGCCGCAGAGCTCCTGTATGGCCACATCGAGAACATGGAGCTGTACCCAGGATTGATGGCCGAGTGCACCAAGCTCCCTATGCCAGGTAGCGGTGTTTGTCCTGGACAGACCACTGGACGAGGTATCTTGGATGATGCTGTTGCTCTAGTGCGTGGCGACCGGTTCCTAAGCTACGATTTCAATGCCAACACCTTGACAAATTGGGGCGCTGCTCTGTTGCAGCAATCAACACCAGGAGCGTACGGAGGAGTCCTTCCAAGACTGCTTTTTAACGGTCTTCCTGGTGCTTTCACAGGTACATCTACCTACGTGCTATTGCCCTTCTACACGCCAGAGGCAGCGAAGGGTATCGTGCAAGGCAACAAAGCCCTGGAGAAGTATGATCTCCAGCGACCGCCCAACGACCGTGAGATCGTCAGTGTGCAGACACAGGAAGGCTGCAAGAAGGTATTCCAGGACCGTGACAGCTTCATAGTCATGTACCAGGCTGCAATCCGTAATTGTACCGCCGGGCATGATTTCATGATCGGCTGGGATGACGCTAAGAAGCACGACGATCGCTCGAATATCCTCCACAAGATCTTCTTCGAGGAAGGCTTCGAGAAGAACATCACCGATTTCTTCAGCACGAACGTCCGCAAGCAGATCCTTAAGAACTCTGTCAAAGGGCCCAAAGGCAGGCGCTCCATCGATGTTGTCCGAGACGTAACCAACATTGTGCCTATCCTCTGGCTTGCAGATCGATTTGCACTGCCATTGAAGACCCAAGAACAGCCAAAGGGCCTTCTGTCTCTGCACGAGGCCTTTACGGCTTACCTCGTGCTCTTCATGTACCAGAGCTTCAACGTCATGCCTGTCAACGAGTGGAAGCTGAAGGAGGGTGCGATGAAAGCTGCTGCGCCGCTGCGACAGATCTTTGAGACTCATATCAAGACCCAGACTGGCAGATTTGAGGGTATCGTCGACTGGATGGCAAAGGGAAGTGCCTTTGAAGTCGGACCTCACGCTGATCGCATCTACAAAGCGCTCGCTGACACAAAGTTGCCCATCGGTGACCAAGTCGGCGACTGCATCGGTATGGGCGCGCCTGTTGCTGGCAACATTACACAGCAGGCATCGCTGCTGATCGATTTGTATCTCAAGCCGGGTTACGAGAAGTACAAGGAGCGCATCATCCAGCTTGCCCATATGGATCCCGCGGCATCGGATCGCGAGCTCCAGGGCTTCGTATATGAAGGTATGCGCCATGTAGGTGTCGTTCCTGGCCTTCCTCGTGTTGCGACGAAAGATATCACCGTCTTGGATGGTGTTCGTGGGCCTGTCACGATCAAGAAGGGCCATACCGTCTTGATCGCTACCTCGAAGGCGGCCATGGATCCAATTGCGTTCCCGAACCCTGAGATCCTCAACCCTCATCGTTCATTCAAGGAGTACACGCTTCTTGGGCACGGCCTTCACTTCTGCTTCGGCGCTCGGTTGGTCGGTCCTTCGCTCGCAGCGACCCTGCGCGAAGTCTTCAAGCTGAAGAATGTGCGTCGCGCACCAGGGAAGCAGGGTCGTTTTACGACAACGGAGCACAAGCTTGCTGGAATCACCATGAGGCATTACTTGGACGCCAGCTCGAACGAGAGCCCAATCCCGACCAGTCTCACATTGCACTACGATGATGAGACCGTAGTGAACGGAGTCAACGGAGTAAATGGGCATTCGAATGGGCACGCCACGAATGGATACTCCAACGGCTATGTAAACGGAGATGCGGTGAATGGGCTCACCACCAACGGTATTGCGCAGTAGGAATGTTATCTGTCGAGTTACGGGATGAGCGGTACAGAACCCTGCGAGATTGCGCCTCCAAAGGTGAAGGCCAGAGACGCATCTTCGAGGATCGACCAGAGCTGGTTGGTAAAGTACATGTAATGCTGGTGTTCTGATTGTATGACGGAGTTGACTCGCTCGCTTGTCTTTCCATATACCCTATTGATGAGAATGGATCCAATTGAATCGAGATGCAAGATATGCAGATGTGGTGTTCAATGTGCTTGATGACGAGCGTGCTTGCTCGCTTCGGCCCGGGTTTTAGTCAGCCTCCAGGCATCCTGCAGGGCCGGCTTCACACAGTGACCACTGTCAGAAGTGATCCTTCGTCAACATCCGCGTGCTTCTTCAGATTGCTGTTCGTGCGCCACAACACTCGACGATGCAGATAACTTTGGACAAAGTGGAACCATACACGCCGCGAAACCTGCTACGTTTGTTGAGCCAAGCTAGGCGATCGCCCCACTCCTGAACGAGTTCCAGACTCGAGAGCAGAGCGCACACGCTTCATGAGTCGAACAGCTCGAATGTGGCCGCTAGAGCACCATGCCCAACGTTGGAAGACCGTCGAAAGGATGTAAGCACTGTAGGGACAGGAAGGTCAAGGTGCGTACGACGACTTATAGATGCTGAACCACGCAGCTGACGTCAATGCAGTGCGATCAAAAGCGGCCTTCCTGCTCGCAATGTATTCGCTCTGGTAAAGAGTGCTATGGCTATCGCGACGCGTTGTCGATGATGTTCAAAGACGAGACTGCCGTCGTGGCCAAGAAAGCAGAGAAACGATATGAAGTATTGGCCCAGCAGCATTCCAGCTCAGAGCCCGGAGATAGGCAACTTTCGCGCGCAAGCAGTTCTCAGGCCTCTCCGGTGACTTGGACAGATGCAGAGACCCAGCTACTAATACCACCCGTTTCATCGATCTCGAGATACCCAACGCCAGAAAGCATGACCCGAGAAATTACGCCTTCGATCGAAGACCAAGCCATGGGGTTCTTCATCTCAAATCATGTTTCGCAACCTGCTCTTGTACCGAGAGGACAGTACGAATGGCTGCTTGAAGCCATAAGTCAGCCCGGATGTGAGGAGATCCTTCGAAGCAGCGCGAATGCAGCCTCTTTAGCCGGTCTGGCCAACTCCACGAAGAACCCCACAATCATGGCGAAAGCACGCGCCGCTTATGGTTCCGCTCTGCGTATGACGAACAGTGCCTTGAGCGCCAAAAAGACAGCAGTGAAGGACAGCACCCTCATGTCGGTTATCATGCTCGGACTGTACGAGAGCATCGCGTTCCCAGACAAGAAATCGACGCAGACATGGTACAAACATGTACAAGGGGCAAGCGCTCTCTTAGTACTCCGAGGCACAGATCAGTTCAAGTCGAATGTCGCGCGCCGCATCTTCCATCAATTCTACGGTATCACCATGTTATGCAGCCTGGAATCTGATGAAGCAGTCCCAGATGGTATGCGCGATCTGTATGAGTTCTGCAACCCAACATCGGACTACGCTGTTCAAGGCCGGCAATGGACAACTAGGATGTCACTCTTCATGCAAGACTCGATCGACTTGAACCGTGACAAAGACAGCGACCCGGTCACCATGGTCACAAAAGCTATCAATCTCGACCGTGAGCTCGATAGTATCAAGGCGCTCATACCGAAGGTATGGCAGTATGAGACTGTTCACCTCGAACAGCCCTCAGACTATGTTCACGGATCGTTTTATCACATCTATATGGACCCTTGGATTGCTCAGATGTGGAACAACCTCCGACTTTGTCGAATGCACCTTTACAAAGTTATTCGTCAACAGCTCTGGAGAGGCCGGGCGTGCGATCCTCCATTGTTCACGGAAGAGGAGGTTGCGCCGCAGATAGCGGCCGCTGAGAAGGTTATACGAACCACCACTGCAGCCATTTGTGCGTCCGTACCACAGCTAACGGGTATGATTATCTTCCCTGAATGGCCAGCTCCCAAGTCCCGTGGCTCTCCGGCAGGACTGCAGCCAGAGATCACTGGACAAGAAGACTCCCGGTATCAGATCCACCCACCTGGGACGTTCCTCGATCCGGGCAGACCAACTTGCATGTACCATCTCTCATGGCCACTTTACGCCGCCGGCTCATCAGATCTGTCAAGTAGCGAGATGCGGCAGTACGCGATAGACATGTTGCACTTTGTTGCCCTACGAATTGGCACGCGGCAAGCTGTTGTGTTGGCAGAGGCGTTGAAAGATATGCAGAGAAGCACTCCGCCGCAGTCGAGCCCTACGGAGCCTGTCCTCACTTATGCCTTCGGGACGTGAGCATTGATGGAGGCAACAGACAGCCTATCTTGGGTTCCAGTCTCCACCTTAGTGCCTGGTGCTGAGCCTTCGGAGGAGCGTCCGGAGCCACTTTCCTTCCCGCTCCCCCCGCACTACGGACTTAAGAGCATCAACGTCACTCCCAGCCGCATATCGTCATACAGCCGAAGAGCGCAATGCAGTAGTCCTTAAGAAGTTGACCAGAAGGGGAAGTGGAAAGACGAATACATTTTCGAAATCACAGCTCAGTGGTCAACAGCTGCAACTGAACCCAATCGCGAACCATCAACCATCATGCCGTCCAGCATACCAAAGGAAATGCTTGCAGCGCAAGTCATGGAATTTAACAAGCCATACAAAGTCCACCAGGTCCCCGTGCCCTCAGATCTCGGGCCGCACGACCTACTGATCAAAGTCGCCGTCGCTTCACTGTGCCACACGGACTTCATGGTCTCAGAAGGCATCATGGGCACGCAATTGCCCTGCACCGGCTCACATGAGGGATCCGGTACCGTGGTCGCCGTCGGATCAGACGTATCTGGCTTCAAAACAGGCGACAGAGTAATGGCAGGTATTATCTACCACCCCTGTGGCACGTGTCCGGATTGTCTGGGCCCGGAGAACTATAGTCAATACTGCGCCCGCAGCGGAGGATACCTGGGCGTCACGGCTCACGGCCACTTTGCGGAGTATGCGCGCATCGACAGCAGAACGGCTGCCGTGCTGCCGGACAAAGTCTCCTTCGAGACTGCCGCGCCACTCGCTTGCGCCGGAATCACTATTTACCGCGGCATTGTGTTGTCTGGCGTTAAGAAGGGCGAGTGGCTTGCTATGACAGGCAGTGGCGGCGGACTGGGCCATCTGGGCGTGCAGTTCGCCAAAGCGCTGGGTCTGAACGTGGTGGGCATCGACGCCCGCGACGAAGGGCTCGACTTGACGCGCAAAGGCGGCGCAGACGTGGTCGTCGACGCGCGCAAGGGGCACGAGGAGGTTGTCAGGCAAGTGCACGCCGTCACCAATGGCGAGGGCGTGACGTGCACACTCAACGTCAGCGATGCAAAGGATGCGATGAAGACCGCTTGTGCTGTTACCAAAATGCACGGCACTGTCATCCAGATCGCGCAGGTACGTCGCTCACACACGACCTTCCCTTGATTGAGAGCGGAGTACTGACACGACAAAACAGCCCGACAACGTCATCATTCCCTTCCAGGAGCTCATCTTCCGCGACATCCGCGTCCGCGGCAGTCTCATCTCCAGCCCGCAAGAAGCCCGCGACATGCTGCAGGTGGTGGCCGAGCACGGCATCTCGGTGAATGGCAATCCTTTCAACGGCCTTGCAGAGGTTGAAAAGCTGGTCCATCTGGCTGAGAGTGGGAAGATGAAGGGTAAAGGATTGATTATCATGGATCCTGAGCAGATCAAGAAGGAGAAGGAGAATGTGGGCGGCGCGAAGCTGGCGTAGAAGTACGTCGAGTAGGAGCATAGCGAGGCGTAGAGTGCGTGCATGTGGAACAGGCTGTACATGATTGGATCTGCGCAGAGAAGACGCGTAACGTCGTGTTCGTTGGTCGCCGGTATCTACATGCTCCCTATACCGTGCAGATGCTGGACAGATGCTGCGCTTATACATAATGTACACTGGTATACACTCCTACATCTCCCCGCTACTCCTTGAGCCGACTCCCGTCCAGCTCCTCCAGCCTCGCGTCGACCATTCTCGGGTCCTCTGTTAGGAGCGTGCGGACCCTCTCCTCAAACGCCCTAACCATAGCCTCCGCAACCTTCGGCGCGACGCCCTGGCTCAGTGCCGCATACATCGGATTCGCAAACCTAAACTCCAGGCTGAGCTCAATCCTTGTCTGCCTCGCGCCCACTTCTTCGACCGTCCACGTATTCCTCAAATGCGTCAACAGTCCCTCGCTCCCTCGTCTCCCCACCTCTCCCCCCTCGCCATCCAGATGATGCCTAATCTGGTCCTGCGGCAACCGCGTCTCCGTATCCCCGCCCACGCTCTCAACCACCCTCCCCGGCACACAGTATACCCGCGACGTAAAGCTCTCCGTTAGATTCCCAAAGCCCGAGGTCAAGACGCCGATGCTGGGCCACTTGCGCCCCGTGAGCGCGTCGGGCGCAGACCAGTGGGTTATTGTGGAGCGCGTGCAGTACGGCAGGAAGGTGGAGTAGGAGGGCACGTCGGCGATTATGGAGTAGATTGGCGCGCTGGGGTAGGGCAGGGTGCGCGAGGCGCGGAGTGTTTGGATTTCGGGGGTGGGTCCGCTGGGGAGGAAGGAGGAGAGGAAGGTGCGGGTCTGGCGGTGGGGTGGTTGAGGGAGGCGCGCGGCGGGGCGAAGTAAGCACTTGAGGGTCGCCATGGCGGGGGTGGTGAGAGGAGAGGGCGTTATTGCTGTGTGCTTTTCATGGTGTGGTAGGTTGGAGTGCGGAGCGTCATTGACTGATGAGGCCGCAGGGACCAGATGTCAGGGCCAGGCCGAGGACATGCTAGTGCGGCTCTTAATTCCTATCGATTAACTTTTTCTCCCCACCACCCCGCGTCTTCAATTCGCAACGCACCGTGAAGACGTCAACATGGCCGAGGACACAGCGAACGGCGCCGACGAGCGCTTCCAGACCGACGACAGCAGGAGCACAAAGCAGCACCCGAAGCAGCAGCTCTCCAAGGCTATGGAGCACATGCGCTTCGCTGTCACCGTCGACCCCGTCACAAGCAAGCCGACCTCTCCCCCACCACCGCCCACCGAGACCGAGAACGACGCATACGGCGTCCCTGCCGCCATCCAGCCCCTGCGCAACCCCGCGTCGCGCTCCCACGACCCGTCCAACAACCAGAAGCGCTCCGACCCGTTCTCGTTCGGCTCACGCATCCTCGAGGAAGGCGACAACATCTTCGAGTTCAACGCGTGGGACAACGTCTCGGTCGACGACACCTACAAGGCCTTTTCCGAGTCGCAGTTCGAAGCGCAAAGAGCCGCACCGGTATCCGACTTCGACAAGAAGCGCTTCAACTCGGCGCCCGAGAAGTGGTGGAACGTCTTCTACAAGAACAACAAGACCAACTTCTTCAAGAACCGCAAGTGGCTGGCGCAGGAATTCCCCATCCTGTCGACCATAGGCGCCGCCGACGCGCCCGCCGCAACCGTCCTCGAGGTCGGCGCCGGCGCCGGCAACAGCGCCTTCCCCATCCTGCAGAACAGCAACAACCCTCGCTTGAAGATCCACGCGTGCGACTTCAGCAAGCAGGCCGTCGAGCTGATCCGCGCACACGAGCTGTACGATCCCGCCCTCATCCAGGCCGATGTCTGGGACGTCGCGGCCTCGCCCGAGTCCGAGAACGGCGGGCTGCCGCCGGGCCTCAGCGAAGGCAGCGTCGACGTGGTGCTCATGATATTCATCTTCTCGGCACTGAACCCGACGCAGTGGGACCAGGCGGTGCGCAACATCTGGCGCGTGCTGAAGCCCGGGGGGCAGGTGCTGTTCCGCGACTACGGGCGCGGTGATCTGGCGCAGGTCCGGTTCAAGAAGGGGCGATACATGGAGGAGAATTTCTACGTGCGGGGAGACGGCACGCGCGTGTATTTCTTCGAGCAGGATGAGCTGGAGCACATCTGGGGCGGGATACCGAGGAAGGCGAACAGCGAGGAGGACGGTAATGGTTCAGGGGAGCAGGCCACCCCAAACCACGACGCCTCGTTGGCGCAAAAGACAGCAAATCTCTCCGTCGAGAGCGATGCGTCCGATCTCCCCTCGCCCCGGCCGGCGTTCGACGTAGCCCACTTCGGCATCGACAGACGCATGCTGGTCAACCGCCAGCGCCGCCTGAAAATGTACAGGTGCTGGATGCAGGCCGTGTTCAAGAAGCCCGGGTCCGCGACTGGCCTGCAGAGCTCTGTGCCGACAAGCACATTACGGCAGGACAAGGAGGGCGATGAGGGCGAGGCCGAGGGCGCTGCTTAAGCCGTGTTGTTAGACGATTACGCTTGAACATAGACTAGTGTTTGTATATACCCGAAGTTCGATTCTGATATGGATTTTACGAGAACGAGGAACCACTACGTGTCGCACGGCACATTGCAGCTGGACCAAGTCCTAACTTCCTCCAAGTGTTCAAGGTCATAATCGTCATTGAGGATGCTGCTAATGCTACACAAGCCCAACCCCGGGGTATCATGCACTCGCCACCAGGCTGTGTATCCGTCACGGCGACATCTCACCACGAGACTCACGGCAAGACCTTGGCATCGTCCTCATGCCTCTCACGGTACGGCGCCAGCGCAATCGGCACATCGCCCGAGTACCCCACCTCGCCCTGCGCCTTCTCCAACTTGCGCGTGATCTTGCCCACCAAGCTCGCAATCCATCGATCATTCGCCATGGCGCTCACCGTGCTAACACCCGCCTTCCGCATCCCCGCCGCCGTCTTCTGACTCGCGTCCTTGAACCCGCTGTCCACCTTGCGCAGAAACGCCTTGAAGCTCTTGTCTTCCGAACTGCCAATCGTCGCGTCCGACGCGGCGCTGTTCATGCTCGACACGCTCTCCGTGTCGGACCCGCCGTTGGCGCTGACGCGCTTGAGTTCGCGCAGCACCTTTGCTTCCTCGAAGCTCTTGTCCGACTCGATGACTTTTGTCGCTTTGACGATGGCCGCGATGAAGTTCAGCATCTCCTGCGACACGACCATGGGCAGGTGCGCGTGCGCGCTGATGTGCATGTTGGCCTCGTCTTTCTCGAGCTGCTTGAGCGTTTTCTGGGCTTGCATGATTTTGGCCGCGTTGCTGGTGTCGGCGGCTGCGGCCTCGGAGATCCGCGTCTCGAGATCTAGCTTCTCCAGGTCTGTGGGGAGCGATGGGAAGATGTGTTCGTGGTGCGGGAA
The DNA here is from genome assembly GCA_030271015.1 of Didymella glomerata. Classification (NCBI taxonomy): domain Eukaryota; kingdom Fungi; phylum Ascomycota; class Dothideomycetes; order Pleosporales; family Didymellaceae; genus Didymella; species Didymella glomerata. The sequence goes on from JAJOHN010000010.1 coordinate 1,026,342, forward strand.
CAGGAAGATGGGCACGTTGAGGATGGCGTCGAGGCCGCCGAGTTCGACGACGCGCTTCAAGTCGACGGCGTCGGGGAGGGAGCGGTACGCCATGACGTCTGACATTTCAAAGTTGCATTTGATGTCGTAGTTGGTGTTGAGGGGGAAGGACGCGCCCGAGACGATCTTGGTGAGCTCGACGCAGAAGTTGGCTTCGGAGAAGAAGGCGGAGATGCGGGCTTCGAGTCTGCGGATCTCGCCGTCTTGTGAAGAGTAATGCTTGAAGAGGTACTTGCTCATCAGTGCCACGAACCACTTGCCGGAACCTGCTGCTGATACTGATTTGAACTTGACTGTGTGGAAGTAGCAGATGGGGAACAGCATCAACCGATACAGGAATGGGAATCGATGTAGCCATCGCTTGACATTGGGGTACGATGTCTTACGTAGTGTCGAGACCCTGATTGATCTTGAAGGAGGATGCGGTATGGAAGGGCCGCTGTGAATCTGTGCACAAATGGCTGCGCGGAGGTCGTCGATCTTATCGGGATCCAAGTTATTCTCGTCCCTCCGCGACTTCTCAATCAGCTGCTTCTTCGCAATCTGAATCGAGCTGGTATCGTGGATGTGTTTGATGTACTGGCGGTACTTGGCATTAGCTTTCTCTTCGTCGGGAGAAAGCTGCTTGACTGAGGAAAACGCAGACTTCGTGTCTTCCGAGTCCGTAGGTGCTGCGTCTGCTGTCATGTTTCTGACCATTTCCGCGGGGCGTGCTTTCGCCGCGGCTTTCAAGATCGCAGTGTCGGCAGCAATGAAACTATCGTCGCTGTCCTCGTCGGCAGGATCAGGCTTGCCATATGGAACGTCTCCGAAGGTAACCTCCCACTCGCCTCCCTTGATGTTCGCGTACACATCGTCGACGTGGATCTCCCTGAAGAGCGGCACAGTCACCTTGTCGACCTGAATACCAAGTTCGACCTCGTCCGAGAGTTTGATACCAGCCTCGATACCATGCGCAACTAGCGTCAAAGTCGAGAGGGATAGCGTAACACCACGGATAACAAACAAGCCCTTAACTTCTGTATCGATCTCCAGAGCCGGGAGGTCGAAGAAAGCGACCTGATCGTTGATGAAGTGAAGATCTCGGAGAAATGTTTTCCGCGACAAACGTCTCGCAAGGCCAGCAGGGGCGTCGAACATGAACAAACACGCGATTGTGAAAGTCGGCCAACAGACAGCCCAGAAGACCCAAAAGAGAAGCCATGATGTCGAGCATACCGCGTATACAAAGTTGACTGTAGCGAAGATGGTCCAGAGAGGAACGAATGGTAGTACACGGTTACCCTTGGCTTCACCCAAGAGAAGGGCGTAGATGAGCTGTGGCGCACCAGATAGTATCCATCGATAGGGCCACCGGAAGGCGAGAGTAGCGACTGCTGCTACAGCCAGGAATGTGAGGTGTAGATTTTTAGAAACGCCAGTCTTCCTCTTCGCGGCTGGCTGTTTAGGAACAGGTCTCCGTTTTGGTACATCGGCCGAGTTTGGCGACATGATGGCAGCGGTAAGGTACGGACTGCAGGAGATTCAACAGGGACAGCGGGAAGATGCAAGGATTCAGGTGTCCATTGTGGATGTCGAGAAGGTTGCGCAGGTACAGAACGCGAGTTGCAGTGGCCTAGCATGTTTATTTGATCACTCACAGACGATGACGTCAAGGGATCGAGGCCGTTTTACCCGCAATCCCAAACAGAGTCCAGACGCAGCCTGAATCATTCTCTCGCATGCATTAGGAAAGAGGCAGAATATCTCGTAGACCAATCCGTAAAGTCAAATGACTTGCTGGTATTCTACGCCGAGAGGTCGTCGATCTTCGTTGTTGTTTCCCAGGTTTCCCCAGTTCGGTGACGTGCCCCCGCAGTGATTTGATTCGTCCATGCCTCACGTGAAATGACCGGCGCTTTTGTAACAAATGCTTGGTAGAAACCACTAAAAACAGGTGTTTGGCCGTAGGAAACTTCTGAACTGTGATGTGCACCAAGTTCCTTGCAAGGTCGGTACGACCGAGCAGAACAGCAAAGACCTGTCATGGTTCGCAACAACGGACTCGAATACTCGAATCCACGTTTACCCTCCATCTAGCACATGCCCTTTCGTCATGCATATGAGGTCGCAGACATGAATTGTATATTGTGGGAATTGGGACGCGTCAATTTCGTTGCAGCCGTCTCACTTTCATTCATCTCACCAGTCTTGGACGTGAAGCATTCAGGATTCAAGTTGAAATTACCCATTGTTGCGATAGTATGCTCGCCCGTGAACACCTCTATGAACGCCGCCCTAATGGTCTTCAAGAAAGCAAAATGACTGAAAGTAAACGTTCTCATCGAGGGGTACCTTCGTGACCTCGTCGGTTTCGATTGTGCCCTACTGCTACCGAAGCCCAGTGCTGAGCAGCAAGGAAGTCCGTTCTAGAAAATCGGCAAGTCATGCTTCGCTCAAAATGGACGGCCAGAAGAGACCGAAGTCTAAGAGAAGACTTAGACGCCAGAACCCAATGATCAGGACCAGTAATAGTTCATGTGTTCAGTCGAGTTCAAAAGAAAGGGTCGTACTCGCTCAATTCCTGTCCCATGACCCACAGCAAGTTCAGAAACTGCACGACAGTTGTTGATGCGCTTGTAGGTTGGCTGCATCACACACGACGAACGTGCAATCGTGTATTGATCAAGTGCAGGATAGGCTGTCCGGATTACTGCCTTCCAGCGGTCTGCTTCTCGTGCTGTTCGACAACTTCTCGTGCGTAGAACTCGACTAGCATAGTGCCATACGCTTCCATCTCTTCAAGGGGAACTGCTAGGCGAAAGTCGTTGAGCAAAAGAAACTGTAGCTCCAGATGATTCAGCTCCACCAGGGGAAGACCACCAACCTGACATATGTTAGCTATGTTGAGGCCATGGTATCGAGCACGAGCATACCTTTGCGTATCTGGAGTTGGTGTAGAATACGTCGGAGAAGAATTTGCTGGCGCAAGTGACGCCAGCGATTACAAGTCGGTGGATATTGAAGCTGTCAACCACGAAGAAATGCGAGAGGTTATAGCCATCAGAGTCCAAGTCTTGTTGAGGTGGAGATGGGGGTTGAGCACCTTGGGCCGGAGGCTCTTGGGGTCGGCCCAGGGATCCAGATGGCGGTGGTGTTGCCGCCAGCGCAGCAGCAGAGGGAGTCTGGTCCGCAGCACTTGATGCTGATGCTGTAGTCGCAGCTGCGTCTGAGCGCTCTAGCGATTGCTGGTTTGCCTGACGGAGGCTGAGCATAGGGCCAGCATTCACTCTCTCCGTCATTCTGTCGAAGTAAACCAGTAAGCTGAGGAACACCTCGTATGTGGTAGGACAGTATTTGTGTATGCGGCTAAGATAGCTCAGGATTGATATGCTGGGGACGTTTTTGCCGTGGAACGCCAATACGCTAGTCGTCTGTTGGCTCAGCCCAGAAGCTCCCTCAACAGGGGGTATCTGGCGGTGTAAGTGGTCGTGCTGCCGGTCATTCGTCGTTGTGATCTTGGTCAGCAAGCCTGCAACCATCTCGATGATATCTGAGACAGGCATCTCGCTGATCTCGTACTGGGGCCCGACATCTGCTGGATCGCGCCGTTGCCGCCTCGACAGCGAGCGCGTCTGAGAGAATGGGCTGGTTTCATCAAGGGCAAAACTCTGTATGTGGGCCAAGCTGGTGACCTTGATCTTTCGCGGCGACGCAGCGTTCGATTCGACAGGCGAGCGCGAGGGCTGTGCTGGTGAGCCTTGAGCAGGAGTCGAGCCAGACGAAGGCACGGTTCGAGGTTGTACGGCAGAGTGTGTAGGTTGCTGCGACTGCGGACGGAAGCGTGGGCTTGCGGGAGGCGCCGGATGCTGGCTAGGAGCGTGCGGGCTGGCTTCTGAGGGGATGTGCTGCTGCGAGCGCTGGGCTGGTGTTGAGCTGGATGGTGGGGCTCCCGCATCGGCCATTGGAACGTCGGCCACGATTCGAGGCGGCGCGTTCGCTGACGACGAGGGCCGTCCGGAGTGTGGAGAGGGAGGTTCCTGCGCCTGTTGATGTCCCCCGCTGCCTCCAAACACGGGGTTGTGAAAGTGGTTTCCACCGAAGTCGCTCACTACTATCGATCCCATGCCGCGGGTCGCAGGCCGGTTGACTTGTAAGTCTAGGGTCTGCAAAAGAAGGCGCGATGCCAGCACCGGCTTCTTACGAAAGGAGCGTGTGTTGAGTGCACACCAGGTGAGGGAGGCAGTGCTGCGTTGAGTTTGGCTGGCGCGAACAAGCTCTTATCGTCACAGAGCCAGCCAGCGCAGACGAAGAAGCGCAACGATTCAAGGGCAATCGAAGATTGACATGCCCTGCTCTTTCCGCCGTAGCCAAAGTGAATTGGACGGCAACGCGTCTGTAGTAGGGTGAAGGGGGGAGTGGTTTAGGGCAGTTGTGTGTTGAGGGTTAGAAGTGGTGTTTCGGTCAGTAGCGCACGGGCGGCGTTCGTCATATGGCGCCGCAATGCTGGCTGCCCAAGCACTACGCAGGACCCTGCACGATACGAGCAACTGAGGCGCGTTGGCCAAGCTTCAGCAGGGCTTCCAGGTTTCGCTATCTACTTGATCTGCACATGCTCGATTGCGTCGAGTATCGTGGTTTGGGACTGCGCGATGCCCCACGTGAACAATCAGTTGGATGAGAGATGCTTAAAGGACCGGCCCATGATTGGGTTGACTTCCAGACCATGCAAATGTCAAGAGCATATCTGGAAGAACACGAGGCGATTAGCAGTTGTCTGCGCATTGTTTGAGCACGAATATATCCTGTGCTGGCTACAAGGTTTTTGCTATTATTTCCAACTTTCTCTGCGGTGCAAGAGAAGGCTTCATTTCATCGTGATGGTCATACCTCGCTCAGAGCTAAGGATCTGCGTCTTTTGTCTTGAGCATATCTCTCTCATGCATCTCCGAGCACCTACTGTCTGCCTGGGCCCTCGTAGTTCTGGTCTGGCAGGTACAGGTGTCGCTGTGCACCAGCAGCTGTAAGAACAACCATACGGATCACACCACCAGAACTGCCGTCCCACTTGATGGCCTCAGACAGCGCACCCTTGACGAACTTGATGCCCTCCTCTTCAGTCATCTGCTCCCTCCAGTTTGCGTCGCAGTATCCGTAGATGTATGTAGACCCCGAACCGCCGATCGCGTACGCTTGCTTGTGCAGGGAGCCTCCGAGTGGGATCGAGTAGACCTGACCACCATGCTTGTGGTCCCAGCCAGCGATGATGAGACCGGCCCTGAGCGATTGTCAGCCATATTTTACACAGACATGCCGCGTAACTCACGAGAGAGAGTCCTTGTTCGAATAGCAGAGCTCCTGGAAGATGGCCGCCGCGGTTTGTGTCGTTGGTGCCTCGTCGTTGGTGGTGCCGTACATTTGCAGGTGGTATTGTACGATGTCAGCGACAGCCTGTGTGTCCGCCGCCGAGCCAGATCTACAGCACCAGATTGTGTCGTGGACTTGTGTGAGCTTGTCGGTGACTCGGTTTGCGATGTAGGCGCCGGTGGTCGTCCTGCTGTCTGCCGCTAATATGACACCGTCCTTGAAGTTGATCGCCATGCTGTCAAGCTGTCAGAGAGGGCACGATGGCGGGGGCGGAGTCGACGAACATGGAGGTGCCCAAACTGTGGTGGCGATCAGCATCTTTCCTCTGAGCTTTGCACGGTTTGCTTACTTGACTTCACCCTTCTTCAAGTGGTTCATGTCGACGTGAATGCCATCTGCGGATAGTATGTCAGTGCAAGCCGGGGCGATGGGGCAAAGCTATGTACCCTCTCCCAACATTCCAGTGGACATCATGGTTGTGGCGTGAGCTGGTCGTAGATACGGCGAGGAGCTTTATGAGAGATCGAGGATCTGCGAGTGTGGTGTGGGCGATGAGGTAGCTGTAAGGTTGCTGGTGTGCAATTGATGGTGGTAAACGCGCAACAGCTACAGCCTGGGCTTGGCGCATCGTCGCGCTTGCGAAGTAGGGCTGACTGGCCCGCCGTACCGCGTAGACGACACCATCACCTCCAGTTTCAGGGATCGCTCAAACCGACCTCAGTGGACGGAAGCGAGCTTTCGAACACGTTGAGCCCATGGGGAAGTGAAAGCTCGTGACTCTAATTTCGGCTTACGCCTGCGAGCCAACCTAAAGGCAGCACCTACTTTCACAACTCCCACCGGCCGATCCCCCGGGTCAAATAAACAAAATGGGTACGGCACTGGACACGTTCATGTCCTACCTACGGATACCCCTTCTCGCCTCTTCCGGTATCGCGGCTCTTTGTAGTGGTCTGCTATACTTCAAGCAGAAGTATGTCTCACTCCACGACGATAGCGGCTCTCCACTAATGTGATCAGTGAGCTCATTTACCCCAGAGCATTTCCACCCGATGCTCGGACCAATGTTCCACGACCTCCGCAATTTGGCCTCACTGACTATGAAGAGCTGTTAATCCCAACTCCTGACGGCGAATCCCTCAGTGCCTTTTATCTTCGACCCAACAGGCAACACGCTCGCAATGTGACCATCCTCATGTTCCACGGCAACGCTGGCAACATCGGTTATCGACTTCCCATCGCCAAGATTCTTGTCAACGACCTTCGATGCAATGTACTTATGCTTCAGTATCGCGGTTACGGTTTATCGACTGGCAATCCCAACGAGAAGGGACTCATGATTGATGCTCAGACAGGCCTCGATTACATTCGTCAACGATCAGAACTGCGAGGCACGCAGGTAGTTATCTATGGTCAGAGTATTGGAGGCGCCGTAGCCATTGGCCTTGCTTCTCGAAACCAGAAACAGGGTGACATTGCTGGTGTTGTTTTGGAGAACACCTTCACGTCAATCAGGAAGCTCATCCCATCGTAAGTCTCCCCCACGTAATTGGGACATGGCGTGTAATAACGTGCAGTGCGTTTCCCCCGGCTCGATTCCTCGCACCACTGTGTCACCAGATATGGCCCAGTGAAGAGACACTACCGACAATTACTTCCATACCGTTTCTCTTCTTGAGCGGTCTGAAAGACGAAATCGTTCCGTAAGTCTCATTGTCTACTCCCAGTGTCCACGCCAGCGCGAGCTTGGTCACTAATCATGGAATAGTGCGTCCCACATGGCTCGCTTGTACAAGATCTGCAAGGCGCCAAAGGTATGGCGAGAACTGCCCAATGGGTCTCACAACGACACGGTTGCAGAGCCAGGGTACTTCCAATACATTGACGACTTCTTGGGGAAATTCGTCACAGCATAGAATCAATTCCTACCCAGCATGCATTCAATCGTAACAGTCGGCCCTTTTGTGGATCAAAAGCAAGGCGACGTGTTTCAATTTGACCAATGAAAGGCAGCTTTGGAGTCATTCAGACCCTTCCCTTTCAAAAGGTGAACTGGTGGATTGCAACGGTCGCATCGTGCCCTAGCGTACTCACAGAACCATCATTGTATCGCAAACTTCGTCGCAAATGCCTCATGATTACAATTGCAAATGAAGTCATTGACCTGGATTGCGTCCTCAAGTGCAGGTCTCGATAACCAGTATCTCGACACAGTAGTGATGCACGTCGCGTGACCAATATATTCCAAAAAGAACCTTGATCAATAAGCTCCACAGGACTCTTCTGCAGCTTGCGTCGGTTGTCCGAGGCGAGTAAGCACATGCAAGCGGGCAAAAATGGCAGGGTTCTCTCTCAGGACTTTCGGAGATCAACGTCAACGGATCAAACATCGCAAGACATGCTGTTCGCGCATGTTTGTTTCTAAAGTTGGTGCACTCAGGGTCCAGGTCCAGGTTCAGTCCAGACTCTGTGGAGTAGCAATTGTCCGATCGCCAGGAACCGGCAACGCCCATTCGCTTCGTGAACTCCATTTCCTCTATCAGTTTCGGCCTCGTACCCTGTCATAGCAAAGATCTCCATCACAGCCACAATCGCTTCGTGACTTCGCCACATGAATGATCTGATCCCGTTCGCCTTCGTTCTTCGCCCGCACGCGAAACCCACAGAATAGCTCTGACGACGTCCAGAATTCCCGCAACAAAGTCGCAAAGCGGTTACATGACACAGAACAGCCGTTCGGACCAGAGCTTGGAAATTGCTTCTGTTATCTCCGGTAGTTCAAGCGTGTTGAGCTCGAAACGGCCCTGGAAAACAAGGCCACAAGTGTCGTTGGAGAATACCCTGGCGACTAGTTTTCGCGCCACACGCTACGTCATACGGTCAAAGCTCGTTTTCCCATCCTGCAATTGATCGAGAATCTTCAATTTCTGCATCAGCGAGATGGGAATTGAAGCATGCCATTCGCCAGGCCAACATCACGACAACCCAACGAAGGGTTCTGTAAGGTACTGTGATTCGAGCCTCCACACGGCACTAGAGCGCCAGCCGTCCGGCACTGTGTATGCAATAAGGCCCGTTAGCAAGAGCTCTGCCGCAGTTCTCCCTTGTCACTGATCTCCACACTGCAGGTTCGCGGCTGTGCTCAGCGCTACTGTCGATCCCGACTGGCAGGGCAGGTGGAGCTTGCAGAAGGCACCCTCCGACGCGGTGTCACCGAGGGTGGCGAACAGCTTCACTGCCAATCTATTGGTGGGCCACTTTCCGTTGCATTCTCAAGGACAACGGCTGCACTGGACAGCCGCCGAGCCGCTGCCGAGGGGAGTTGTTGACTGGTACCGGACGTCTGTAAAACGTTCGTGCGATCCGCGCTCGCTGTCAGTCTGGTATTTGGCCCACTAAGCACGAGTCCAGTCTGGCGCGCCGTTCCAAGCTGTGGCGCTGGCCGGCAACTTTGGTCCCAGACGCATACTGCACCTCGACCTGCTTCTGCCCGGCGGCCGTGCAGAGTTCCCACAGGGCGTTTCGGTACACTGCAGGACAGAATAGCCGGTCTCAACCATGGACACGCTCAGTACCAAAGTGTCTAGCTGGGTATAGCTGGGTACCTCTGTGCGCAATTATCTCTGGGCGCTTCGACCATGTCTGTTCCATCTGACACGGCCACGCGGCGCCTGACGGCTGCTCCCCTGTCCGTCAAGTCCGAAGGCTTGCTGGCATTTGATAGCATCTCCTATTGGCGTGTAATCCCTGTCGTGTTTGGATCTGTTCGGGTAGGTAGTCTACCCATGGATTACTTCATGATCTCTGGCTAACGCGAGGTATTTCGCCGGGGTTTTGCTGCAAATTTGTAAAGGACGTTTGCGGTCCCTTGTCGCTCGAGTTCCCCACAGTCGGCACTTGAAGAATTTCAGGGTCGATCCATGACTTGTGGTGCATGGCGTGAGGTGCTCTGCCGTCACTTGCGACGTCTTTGCGGTCATACTTTTAGCTCTCCCGCCTCAGATGCCAGGGTACAGAGGGTCCGCTAAGATTCACCACAAGTCATCCACAGAAAGCGCCACCGGCCCATTGGCAATCTAGAAACGGATTCACTCGCCACATTCTAGCATATCTTCTTACACAACACCTCCTTTTACCTTGTAATCGTTTCGTGGCACCCAATTGCAAGTCTCTTACAGGATCTAGTCGATCATTTCGCCTCCAGAGTATCGGTTCCCATCCCGTCATCACACAGCCATTCCAGAAGTCACATCCTGCAGCCCTGCATCCAATCAGACCGCCCGAATTTATTGGGCTTGGAGGCAATTGAGGCAGAGGACCTGCAAACCAAACGCGGCGTTCCCGTATTTGCTGGGTCAAGCCAGTGAACACTTCTCCGTCAACCCCTCGCTTATTCTGCTTCTAATTACTTGTCTCCACGTCCTCGTCAGGCTCCTCCTACTTCCGGCCTGTGCCGTTATGCTAACGACCTTGTAGGGCTTCATAGGACTCGGCTCCGCTGTCTGAGTGGCCGTGCAATTTTGATCATCATCTCGTTCCGCTCCAAGCGAGTACTTCCTTGAGTGGGCCCTCTACTGCAGCCGTTAGCTGTCCATTCTTCGGGCCTCATTAATCCCAAGCTTCTTTATTTTTACAAACGATCTTCCTCTGCTTCGTACCCTCATTGGTATATTCGAGTATCAGCTTTGCGAAGCCTCAATCTCTCGGTTACCAAACTATCCGGCTTGCCACGTCTTCTTGCCTGGGGCATTCTGATATAGACTCAGGTACGTAGATAATTGCGGCGGCTTTTCGGTTGACAGCTGTCTTGTTACATCGAACAGTCGTTCACTAGTCACTCGTTTTTGCACGTGGAACATGGGCTGACATGTCTTTTGTTTGGGTCCAACAGTGGTTCGCCCTTCCGGTTGTTATCGAAGGACAGATGGGTGATTTACCTCCCGACTCGCGGTCTCATACCATGGACTTCAGCGCAGCTGGTCTGCGTGATGACCAGCACGCCCCGCTAGCCTCATCACCCTACAAGGCGCCAGATAACAACACCCCATTCTACTCTCAGCTGAGCTCCATCCAGCAGGGACAACAACGACCTGAGCATCGCTCGCCTGCACAGCAAAACCCCTACTATCCATCGCAGCAACATGATGCTTCCGCATTCAAGATGGGTGCAATGGCTGGCGCATTGCCCGAGTACGGCTCCGACACGCATCAACAGGCCTCGCAGTCCATCCCTCGCTCTCTATCTGGCGCATCAACGTCCGCTCTTGTGTATCAGCTAGGACAGAACCTGCAGATGCCAGCGTACGCCTCGGGCAACATGCCTGTGCATGCTTCTTATGGTACTGGATATGCTACGAATCCTTACCAGCAGGGCTATATGCATCAACAAAGCGCGCAGAACGCCGTCTACCCTATGTACAACCCAACCCAGTCCCGAGTACAAGGTGTCGCTCCTATGCAGAATCCTTACCAATCGTACCCGCAACTTTCTCAGTACATGTACTATCCCGCACCGTACGGAGCGCAGGGACAGTACCCGTCTGGCTTTGCAGCGCAAGGCATACAGAACCCGGCAATGTATGGTAGAAGAGCCAGTCTGGTCACAGCTCCGAATGGCATCCCCGGCCAGGGTGTAGAGCTCTCCCCCCTCGAGGGCAGCTTCGCAGGTGCGCCAGTCGGTACTTCTGCTGCTTTTGGCGCACCGTTCTACCAAGGACCAGGTATGTCTCCTCATGAGCCGTCTCATGCAGCACGACTAACCGATGTAGGAGCTCCTCGATCTTCATCCGTGAGCTCAATTCCCCGCGGACCACCTCGAAAGCCGAAGCAGTCAGGACACGCGCTTTGGGTCGGAAATCTGCCACCAGGCACGACGGTGGTGTCGTTGAAAGACCACTTCTCCCGCGAGGCCACGAAAGACATCGAAAGCTTGTTCTTGATCTCCAAGAGCAACTGCGCTTTCGTCAACTACCGAACTGAAGCAACATGTACTGCTGCGATGCACAGATTCCACGACTCACGTTTCGATGGTGTGCGCCTGGTCTGTCGACTGCGCCGCAGCTCAGCACCCGCATCAGGAGTGCCTACTGGGCCCTCGGCTATGGTTGGTACACAGCAATCTGCTGCATCCCCGCCAACATCGCCGAAACATGACGGTGAAGCCGTGGACGGCTTGCAGGACGGAGTATCGGACTCGCCAGCAAATCAGGTAGACGGCGAGATGCACACCAGCTCAACAGCCGCCAACAAATACTTCATCGTCAAGAGTCTTACGTTGCAAGACCTCGAGCTCAGCATACGGAACGGTATCTGGGCCACCCAGTCTCATAATGAGGAGGTTCTCAACAAGGCCTACCAGGTCAGTTCAGTTCAGTTTGAACGTACGAATACTTGTAGGCCGTAACTAACACATCGCAGTCCGCGGAGAACGTTTATCTGGTCTTCTCAGCCAATAAGTCCGGAGAATATTTTGGCTATGCTCGCATGACGTCACCCATCCTCGAAGAAGGTTCAGACCTCATAGGATCGGCTCCAAAACCCGAGAACATTATGGACGCACCAGACGTGCCGAAGTCGATCCCTACACCGGCAACAGAATGGGCGCCTAAGGGCAGGATCATTGATGACTCGGCCCGAGGGACCATCTTCTGGGAGGCAGAGCTCTCAGAGTCCGAGACAGAGGACGAGGTTGTCGAAAAGGTTGACAACCATGTGGATGGAGACTCGCCAGTTGTCGCTCAGAGCTGGGGCAAGCCTTTCAAGGTCGAGTGGCTCTCTGTTAACCGCCTGCCGTTCTACCGGACTCGTGGTCTTCGCAACCCTTGGAACGCAAATCGCGAGGTCAAGATTGCTCGAGACGGTACAGAACTGGAACCCAGCGTGGGTGATCGCTTGATACAGATGTTTCACCGTCTGGGCCCATCGAACTCTGGAGTTCCCATGATGCCACCCGTGCAACTCGGCGGACCTGTCCCTCCTCAGATGAGACCCTTCTAGAGTCGCGCATGCTGTAGCCTTAATTGTTGCATATGTCTGGAGTCATGCACGGCGTTGCTTTTGGGACTACTGAACATTTGCGAGTCGACGGTCGCACAAAGCTTAACGGCCGGACCGCCTTGACGTTAATCGTCTTTGTCGAGGAAGACGCACATCAACATGACGGTCATACTACACATCGCTCATTCGGCCGGCACGAGAGTCCACGAGTTACGAAGGATAGCTGGAAGTTAAGATACGAAGGAACGGCCCTCTTGCGCGCAGGGCGCCAATAATTGCTACCCACAGGCAGCCCTCGCCGCCTTCTCTTTCTTCTGCTGTACCATATTTGGCGTTTGGGGGTCCCTTGGATTCCTACACGCGTTACAAGTAATAGTAATTGCACGGTCTCCGCATCTTTGTTTCCCTCACTACAACTGTCTGTCACTCTGTATGCTTGTTCGTCGTCCTCCTATTCCTGGTCAAGGCACACACCTCAACTCCACTCTACGGTTCCACCAAGAAGGCAGGGCAACGTTTAGGCTTTCTCTTGTTCAGCCTAGCTGACGGTCGCATTGCCCGAGGCCAATGAGCAGCTTCGAAATTCTGGAAAGCCTTCCAGCATCGTACCCGGCCATACAGCGTTTGAGATTCTGTTGTGCAACCACCACTGGGCTGCCTGACATGCACACGCACCTTGAAGTTGCAGACGTGAGGAATAATCTCTCTCGCGTCGCCCGGCGTGGACTCCCTATAATGAGGCGCGCCTCATCGGCATAATCCTTTGGTCAACCACGTTTTTCCGGCCCTTACGGGACAATTGACTTGCGGCAGTCGGTCTTGTAGATCTTTCCGGCCTGGTCCCCTTGAGACGGAGACTGCGGAGGTAGGAAGCTTCCAGCCGCCGGGCTCGCTCCTCCTCGCCCGCTCTCGCTCTTCTCGAACAAGATACCGCAAATGGACACATCAGACCATCTCCCACCCACTTTGATCTTCGTAACGCCTGGACCGACCGTAGCCACTTCTGATCATAAGATGACGCTCCGTTGATGACGCACGCATGCCTTACCCGCGCTCCACGAAGCAAATTTCGTCCTTAGCCAGATGCAAAATTCAAAGTTATCCATTTGCAACCGTGCGTCTGTGGCGGTGCAGCGTAGCCTTTCGCGGGAAGGTTGTCAGGGGTATGCTGTTGACAATCGGTTAGTGGCCGCGGAGCCTCTTACTCAGCGTGGGATGAAGGGACGGAATGTTAAACGAGTAATACCCACTTGGCGAAAGCAGACATGACATTTCCGGGCAAGTCTGGCGGCGGGTTGGAGATTTTCGGGATGCCGCAGGGTGAGGACACTGCAGGGAACGTTACTGCACCTGGGTCACCAAGTGCTGCTGTTCGTGACTGCGCACGTCTGCATAGTGATTCATCACACTCCAGACCAAGTATGATGAACACAGAATATGCAGAAGCCTTGCACCAGTGTGGATACACAGCATCTTCATCATGCACTTACTGAGTGCTAAGTATCATAACAGCGAATAATCGGCCCTATTCTACACATCCACTTGTCGTCGTCTTGATTCGACATCTCAGGCCTAGTCCTCTCGAACCTCAAGATGCTCGAGATACCCTGACCGTTCACCACCTCCGCGGACGCACCTCCCATCATGCGGAAATTGCAAGGCTCATAACAGTCAACGATCCATGGGATCGATTGAGTCCAGCATGCACCCTGCCTTCCGCATCCAGGGTCCGCTCCGCGATCTAATACTTGCGAACCATGGTCCTATTCCGTCCTTGGCAAAGCCAGATTCGACGTCCTCGGGATTTGGAATGGATAGCTGGCCAATTGAGGGATTTAGCAGATTCAATTGGTAACCATCGAGATCCAAATCCAGCCGACTTCTCGAGTTGTTCGTGCTCGAGACGACTTGTATGATACCTGGGTATTAAGATTGACGCAATTCTCGGCAGCTGTATACGTAGAGCTCCCCGGGCATGCTGGAGTCTTTTGGCAAATTCGTACATCGCCGTACCTACTGTTCGGCTTTCATGTTTCTTTCAGCCAATCCGGCCACAGGCCACAGGATGCTGCTTTCCGCATTCGTCTTCCCTACTCAGGCAGCAGCTGTTGCCGTGGTCCTCTAGCATTGAATTCATCCCCAGTCGCTACAGCCGCGGCTGAATGCCTAGAAGCTCGCACAGCATGTCGGAGCGTGGCCGGTTGCCTGAGATCTTCCATGCGCCACTACAGTACCGCACAGCGTGCAATCGGAATGGCGGCGGAGAAGAACTCCTAGGATGCGTGTGAAAACGCTCTAATCCAGCGCCACCCGCACTGCACAATCTTTGTACTCTCATCCTCAATGGCTAGAGATCAACTCCAGCACTTAACACTCGACTGTCAGTCCGAACATCTCCTTTGACGAAGCTTCTCAGGACGTGACACAAGCTGGACATGATTGCTCGTACGTCAATATTACATCTAGTCTCCGGAGATGACGCGCAAGCCTTGCTGGTAGTGGTTCTGACACAGCATGAACCGATGCATGTCCTTGTCCGGGTTTCCACGTTCCAGCCACAGGTTCCGCATCTCCAGATCTTCGCCTCGAACGTCAAGTCATCAGCGCCTGGAGATATGCAATCAACTGCGCACTTACCATACACGTGAGTATCCCACCAACAACGCCGTCAATCAAGTCCACCGCCACACTCGGTCATGGATATAGCAATTCACCTCTCCTTGTTTCTGTGAGTAACAAGGGTAACAAATGGTCGAGTGAGGCCCATCAAGATCGATTTACACTGCGAGGTATCTCAAGACCCACGGAAGAGCTCCTATACCACGTTGTCGCTTCGACAGCCTCGACTGAGCAAACGAGGAGGCATACACACAATCCTCTCAAAGCGAAAATACTCATAAACACCCTTTCGAATGTCACGAAGCTTGCCATAACCTTGAACAATGGCTCGCCCGAGCTCCTATTGACGCAGCCATCGACCCCGTCACAGGACGGAAACTTGGGATATCCTCGGATAGCCCTATTTGATTCAGCTATGCTTCTGTGACAGCCGTGGTGGACTTGTATCACACTAATGCTGTACCGATCACTGTAGGCGATCTTCCCTTCTTCGCATTGATGGGAACTGCAGTCGTGCTTTAGCTTTGGCCTTGGGAACTACGACGCAAGAGTCCTACGTCTGCAGCCGGACGGCCAGAAGCACAGCAAATCACACAGCTTCTCGATCATGGTTTGGAGACAGCTGTGACAGCTTACAAGATATTTGATGATTGCTCGGCCGGGGGACACTCGTGGTACTGGCACCATGGCGCGGGGAAAGTAATGCAGAAGCGGAGGATCCATCAAGAGCACGAAGATGTAGAATCTGGCAGCAGCCTCTGATACAATGTAATTCAAAGTGTGATTACTCGACATGTAATTGCCGTGATCTATGTACGTACAACGCTGTCCATTGTCTGCTCTGCTATAATCATCCGGACCGTAGCAAGAACCCCACATTCGCCAGCATCTATGTTTCGCGTTAATCATGTATGATCTCTTCAGTCTTTCTTGTCGCAGGGCCCCCTTTCGATTTAGACGTAAGAGTCTTGGTCCTCCGCTCAGTCATCAGCGTCATACTCGGCCTGGTTGGATACTCCACGCGGCCCGTCTTTGCGAATAGGTATTTTTATGCCCTGCTGCGCAAAGCACTTGCTGAGTGCGGTGCTCTCGATGACACCAGGGAACTTCTTGGCCGAGTAGACTGTGAATGGGTCGGAAAAACAGGAAGCGAGCATAGGCGTCTTATCTCCGTATTTCATGACCTGGTTCGAGTTCTCTGAGTCTCCAATGTTGAAGATCATGAACTTTAATCTGCACTTGTTAGCATCATTTAGCGGTAGCGTTTCGACAGAGAAACGTGCCTGAAAGTACCCTCGGTGCGTACACTCAGGTCCTGAAGGACGAACCACTGGCCGGGCTTGCCTTCAGGGTCGTTCAGCTTCTGCGCATTGACTGAGGTCTGACCGATGAGATTTCTGGTGTGGTTTTGGCTGGGGTTTGGCGCTGGAATGGCTGCCGAACTGTACGCTGAGCCGTAAGGCGCTGGGTATCCTGGCGACGTCTGGACTCCGTAGTACTGTGGTTGAGGGTAGGAATACGCTGGTGTCATTGGCTGGCCGTATTGGTTTACGGGTGTCATCTGAGGCATGAACATCGGCCGTTCTGGTTGAGGAGGGAACGAAGTCGTTACGCTGCTACTGATGCTGACTGAAGGTTGCGCATTGCTGTGCCGTACGAGATTGCACGAGCCGCGCGAGGTATCCTCTTGCCAGAGGTCGACGACTAGGCTAAAGTAGGTGGTGTCAATCTCGTTGGCATCGATTTCCTGTCCTGTTGCGCCGTCGCACATGGTGAGGCGGATGCAAGGAGGCGGAGTTATGGGGCGTCGGTCCTTGTCGCCAAAACCACACATTCGGGCTCTGATGGGTTGTTGCTCGACACGAAGTCTGTACGTTTTACCGTTGTGATGACCAACAAAGTCGCCGTTTGGCGATTCTTGCGGAGGCATGTCTCGGTACATTGCAGGCATTTGCTGCTGCTGCGGTGGGGGCTGCTGTTGCTGTTGTCCGGGCTGTGGAAGATGCATCATGGGCGGGCCAGCGCCAATTGGCTGCCCTTGCGGCGGCGCCGGTATGGGATATGAATTGCCTTGACGCGAATGAGAATACATGCTGTCTTGGAGATTGTGGTGTTCAAGACTGTGTGACATTTGCTTGCAAGAAGCTCTTAGCTGGGTATTGCGCTAGAGGGGAAGACGCGACGGAAACGGAAGCGGTGACTAGCGTGTTGCGGGGAGGGACCGTGTGCAGAACTATGGAAGGTAAGGTCGTAAGGACATCTTATACTCTGATAGTATTTGGTAAATTTTTGGGTGCCTGCATCGAATCGTGGAACGGACCGTGGCACGAAAGCTAGAAGAATACGCAATGCTGGTACAATAACTGGTCCAGACAGACAGGACGATCGCCTCAACCATACTCCTGTACCCAACAGAAAGCCGCTGATAGGCTGTGAGGCTTCCGGAGTCTCCACCAAGGCCCTCGCAAATTGCACTCTACCTCTACGTTGAGGACCTTCTTCAAAGGCGGAGGAAAAGCTTAGCAGTCTGACAAGCAGATTTGCGCAGGAACCAGAGGCTGATAGCGCCGACGGTCGTCCCATTCGCTCTCAGTGCACAGGCTTCGACGGGAACTTGCGCGCCTCTCCCAAAGCAGCGGTCGCCGGTGCCATGCAAGCCCACCACTGCTGCAAGCCATCTTCCTTTGCGACGTGTGGATGAGACGTCACACGAATCGTTCTTGTTTGACATGTATTGAGCCGCTCCAAAATTCCATGAATTTGATGAAGGTGACAATTGCTGTTGCTGCATCGGGTACCGCGAGATCACGGGGGCAAGGCTAGGCAGCAACTACATGTCTTAGATGTCAGTAGCTTCCTGCACATGTGAATTTGTTGAATATCTTTTTGGCATTTCTGCATCTGGCTCTCTGTGAAGACTGAGTAATCCATAATACCGATGGCCACTGAGTTGCGTCTGTCAACACTGGGGCCGTCTGGGCGTTGTGCATCAACGCCTCATCTCTGCTTGCTTTTGCCGTGTACGTTACTGTACCACCCATTCACATGCTTCAACGCTTCACGGATCGCCCTTGAAGTACGCAGATCCCTAGCCGAAATGGAAAAGTGTCTGCTTCTTGTTCTTGTTGCCCTTTTTCTTGCCTCCAGCACTCTCGTCAACTGCTGCGGGCGTCGTCGATCCGCTTGCGCCAGCACTCGGCGCGCCCCACGTATGCGCGTTCATAGGTGTGTTTCGACCGCTGTTATCTCGTCGCACACCAAGACCTGTATAGCCTGGACTGAAGACGGTGCTTGTCGGCTTGGGTGCTGCGGGCAGAGCGGGAAACGCGTCTGCAATTGCCTTGTTGCTCCTGTTGGCGAGGCCACTTGAGGACGCAACTCGAGACGGGATGGGCGATACACCAGCGCTGCGAGCAGGGGCAGGCTTGGAAGAAGAAGACATCCATGGCGTCTGACCAGGTTTGGCTCCAATGCCACCACCGCTACGACTCGAAGAAGCAGCTGCTGGCAGGGCGGGGAATGGGTTGCCCGATGACGCAGTGGACCAACTTGCTTTTCGATTGGCTTGCGACCGTTGTGACTGCGCTGTCGAGCTCTTGAGCTTTAGCACTCTCGATCCTCCACTCGTCGCACCACCGCCATTCAATGCGCGTTCTGTTGCCGAGCCAGGCAATGACGGGTAGTCCTCGTTAATGGCCTTCCAATCGCTCCAAGCTTTGAGGAGGCCCTGCTGTTTGGCCGGGATTTCGAAGATATCTGCCAGCTCCTTTACCAGCTTGCCCAACTCTTTCGAATCGCTGTCGAACAGCGCAAACAACCCCTCGATGAACTGCGCTGGGGATACCTTATCATTTCGATAGGATGAGACATCGGCTCGGAACTGCTGAAGTTTGATCTGATCGTTGCGCAACATGTTTGTCGCTCGTTCCGTAACAGCGTTGTGTCGCAGAAGTCGCGCCTGATCTTGAGGGGTCTGTGGTACAGAAGGCTGCGAGTTCAGACTCAAGTTGCTGACACCATTAGTGAGGTTACTCAAAACCGGCTGACTGGGCCTGGAAACTGCTTGTGTAGCCGGTGCGGATGCGCTGGGAGTCGGCCGAGCAGCGAACGCTTCTCCTGGTGTAGGAGCCGAGAGCTGACCACCGAATGTGCGCCCAGATGCGCCAGACTGTTGGGCTTCCCTCTGTCGCTGAAATGCGAGCTCTGCTCTGCTCAATGGCTGCGCAGATGACGCAGGTACGGCTTCAGCGTTCGGATCCCGGCCCCTACCACGAGCTCTTCCGCCTTCTCGTCTCCTGTCATCTCGTCGACCGTGGTCACCCTCGTGTGGTGCACGATAATTGCCAAATCCGGACATGTCCACCCTCCTCGCATCCCGGAGAGCGTCTTTGGTCAGACCGTTGGGATGTGACTCCAGCTGATGAGCCTTGAGATCCATCTCCGAATCGAACACAACGAACTTCTTCTCCAAGCACTCCCTATCCGGACACATGAAATGGTCCTTCCGGAAGTGCTGTTCCAGCGAATCGTAATTGACATAGTATTGCTGTTGCCTGCTTCCTTCTCGGCGATCGCAGATGTGGCAGCGCTCGTGCTTGTCGCGACAGTGCGTATATAGCTCGTCGTCCCCGTAGAAGCGCTGACGGCAGAACCCACATTCAGGGTGTCCCTTGAATCCGCTCTGGTCAATCGCACCTGGATTATCGTCGCCGAATTTCTGGTGCTTCTTTAGGTCGGCGAAGGTGAAGAGCTCGTGCTCGTGTGTAAACACTTTCTTGTTTCTTGTACAGAGGTCGCTGGACTTGGTTAGCAGCTGATTATTGGGCGTACAGGACATCAGGGTACTGCTACTACTTACCACATAACTTTGCTGTGCGCCGTCTTCGTGTGACGATGCAAGTCCGGCCAACCCAAGCACGCAACATCACATTCGCTGTCAGGGCAGTTGTACTGCAAGAGTAGTCTCGCGTCCTCGAAAATATCTGCCTTCTCAAACTTGATACCAAGATTGTCGTCGACCTTGAAGAAGTCGCTCGCGGAGAACTCCTGGTATGGCTTCTCGTGATCGTCAGTGAGAATGACATGGTCAGACTCCGTCCTGCAGTGCGCGCAAGCCTTGGTCTTGTACAGGGCTCTCATTCGGATCGAGCAGATGTGGCACGTTCTGTGGTTGCATGGTGCGATTGCGGTGTGCTGTACGGGCGAGGCGCAAATGAAGCAGACCTCTGCGTCGTCGTCCACGGCCTCCTCTGCTTGCGCAACTGGCTTCGCGATCGTGGGGACAGCTTCGCTAGCTTCCTCTCCTTCTACAGCAGGCGCCTTGCCCTTGTCTGCCATCTGCCGTCCGCCACGGTTATTTGCAGCATCTCCTCTCCCACGACTTCCACGTCCGCGGCCACCTGCGGGACCATCTCTGCCGCGCCCTCTAGATCCAGAGTGTTCGTGACCATCCCCGGATCCTGAATTTGCGCCCCGTCCGCGCCCTCGGCCTCGCCCTCCCCGCCGTGCAGGGCTCAAAGGTACTTGTGCGGTTTCTGAAGCTCCTGTGTCGGCCATCGCGGGGTACTCGTGGGTTGCAAAAGTTGCGTGTGTTGTGTATATAGGCACAATTTAAATGCTAAATGTTGCAGCAGATGCAAAAATGTACAGTGAAACGGCGGGTGGGAGGCAGTCAGCGCAGACCTGCGACAGCGGTTATTAAGCGTGGTGGTGGAGGTGAGAGTTTGTGAAAGCTACGAAGATGACGCTGTTCTGCAAGCGAATCAATGACGATCTGGCCAATGCGTGGGCGCCGCAGCCAGCGTCAGCCACTAGCGAACAGCCTCGCGGGGCCAGTCATTGGGTGACTCAGGCACGCATTCGGGGTAGTTGGTATGATTCGAAATGATGCTCTCGAAGACTCCATGTCAGATTATGTTGCTTACATACGTATGTGTGGCGGGCAAATGGCTCTAAATCTGGAACGTTCCCTTCCTGCAGACCGATGCCTGGCTCTTCTCCTAGCTCGAGCTACTTCCTGCGTCGCATAAACGTCCAGCCGCATGCAGGGCTTCATAGCTCACGAAGACCTTCTTCCTCTTCGTCCCACTCGTCACCGTAGAGTTCTCTCAAAACGCCAACTTGGCTTTCCCGGTCAGGTATCCGCTCTTTGAGCCAGCCCTCCATGCAGTAGATGTGCTCAGTGAATTTGTCTGCGGCAGCTCGCGAATGTCGAGTGTGTTCGATCTTCTTGTGTAGTTCGACCGGGTCAAATTCGCTGTACGCTGCAAGTTCGATGCGGAGCGTCTCGACCTCCGTGGTGAGCTCTTCGTGCTTTGTGACGAGTGCTTTGCGGTCACCGCCTGCTACTATCAGTGGTGCATCTTTGGGGCTTGTATTAGGCGCACCCGTTTCTGCAAGCAAGCCTTCATCCTCTGCTTGTGCGGCACCGGCTTGGTCGACCTTTGCTTGCAACTCAGACACTGCCGCGCTGGCCTTGTTGTATGCTTCTTGCGCCTCGGCTAACGACTTCTCCTTTTTCTTCTTGGCCTCGCTCGGAAAGCTCCAGTACCAGTTGCCGCTGCCAATTTTCTCCGTTTGAATGAGTGAGTCGTCTGTAAGCGCTTGCACGTAGTCTTTTACGACCATGCCGTTGATTGAGGCAATGGAGGGGATCAGCTTCTCGAGGTCTTTGAGACTGTAGGCGAGTGCTGTCTTGTGGAACCACGCAAGAATCGTGGCTTGCTTCTGAACGTTGACTGTTGTTTTAGGTGCCTGCTTGTGGTCAGTGGAAGTAAGTGCGTGCAGTGTTGGTGACCCTACCATAACTGGTGATTGTAAAGAATGCAATGTCGATAAGGATTGGTGATGCCGTAGGATTGACCACAGCTCGAAGTCTGTAAAGGATTTTGAAAGGATGTGCGAGACGTGAGAGATGTGCTGGACGTGCCTTCCGCGATGCATGACGCTAACCCAGCAGCTCTCAAGGAGGCAGTCGCGCAGCTCCCCAACAGCCGGGTGAAACCATTTAGCTAGCACAGCACATGCTCCAAATGTATAGGGCCCTACAATGAGTAGAAGCATTGGCCCCCATCTGGTGCAATCCGGTGCTTGGTATAGTCCACTGCGTTCATTTGCACGCGATCCTGCACTTCGCTCGAGTGGCAGCAAGCATTTGATGTCGTGGCTCATCCTCGATGCTTCAGTCTGATTCATCCGACTCTTCCGACGAATAATGCGAGTCATCAATCTCCGGATCTTCGTCCACATCGACTGATGTCGCCCGGGATGACATTTCTCTCAGCTCAGGGCTCCCCTGGTCTGTCTTCTTCCCTTCATGGACTGAACCGAGGGTCTTCTCTTCCTCTTCATCTGCAGCTTCGACAAAGGCGAAGTCACCTGTCTCGCCAAGGATCTCTCTTGCAGTCTCCTCCATAAGAATGCCGAAAGCAATTAAAGCAGTCTCGTCCATACATTTCCAAACCGGTTGAGCATCACCCTGCGTGGTTCGGGAGTACAAATTGGAGATATACGCATGGATTGCAGTCAGCAACTCGCCGCTGGGCAGCTGTTGGTCTGCTGGCAAGCGGCTGTGCGCGTTGTAGTAGTCAGTCTCTTCATACCGCACCGGCGCGTTAGCTTGCTTGAAGAGGACTTCGTCAGGCCGAAGTGGTTGCCGAGAGCTCTTCACGTCTTTGACGTTCCCAATTAAGCCTGCCTGGGTGACTCGTCCTTGGCCTTGTTAACCACATATTTCGCAAACCTTACAAGGCGCACTTACCTGCAACTGCATCATAGACGTTCGCAAAACGCCTCAAAGCTTTCTCCTCTGTCACTTCTTCGTCGACAACTGGGACTTCAGATGATGGGCGTGAGAAACTCCCATAGTTTGGCCGTCGCGACATTGTCGCGTGTTGTGTTGTTTGTAGAGAAGTGGAGCTTGCACAGAAAAGTCTAGCGTGGTGAAGGACGGACACTAAGATGCGGCAGCCGCAACCGACGTCATCTGATGATCGAGTCACCTCGAGCACCTTCCAAGCTGTCAACTCTCACGCGCAAAGCATGTAGGCGCATATGACCACCCAACAGCAACTGCTCGACCGCGCATACGGCTTCTCGCACAATGACGTCCTCAAACGCGCAACAGCGACAAGCCTTGTCTATGCGCTGCAACCAGCCGCCGTGACCTTCAGCCAGCGATTGCCGCCACCAAACGATCCTCATGCTCGCATACCAGCACACATCGCAGGCGTGAATGCTTTGACCATCGACAGATTCGAAGGAAGGTACCTGCTTTCGGGCGGTGCAGACTCATCGATTGCAATATGGGACCTCGAAGCCGAAACCAACAGCACAGAGAGTGGAGAAGCGTACCTCCCTCTATCGGCCGTGAACAAGACAGCAAAGGAGCATAAGTTGGGCATAACACAGCTCTGCTTTTACCCCTTCGACTCGCTCGCCTTCCTCACGTCGTCTTACGACCATACGGTCAAGCTCTATTCTAGCGAGAGCCTCGAACCCTCAGCCTCCTTCGACCTCGACGCTGTGGTCTATAACATCGCCCTGTCGCCGATTGCCTCGCACCTGCTCATTGCCTGCGCAACACAGGGTCCCAATGTGCGTCTGATCGATTTGCGCTCAGGCGCAACTACACACAGCCTGGCTGGCCACTCCGGCGCCGTACTTTCCACAGCGTGGAGTCCTACTACCGACCATCTGTTGGCCTCTGGCGCGACAGACGGCACTATACGCTTCTGGGACATCCGGCGCAGCGTTGGCTCGCTAGGTTCTCTGGATCTTGAAGACTCCGTAGGGCAGACTAGCGCACGCACGCACTCATACTCGCACACTTCAGGTCAAGGGCAAGCGCATCGTGGCGCGGTGAACGGACTAGCTTGGACAGAAGACGGACGACATCTCGTAACCGCCGGCCACGACCAGCGGATCCGCGTCTGGGATACAACAACGTACGCAAACACGCTCGCGAACTTTGGGCCCATAGTCAAGAATACCGGTCTTGCGCCAATCATCCCTGTTCTACCACCCAGCCATCTTTTTCCGGCGCATGCAGACACCATGTTCTACCCGAATGAGCACGAGATCCTGTTCTACGAACTCTTCGACGGCAAATTATTGCGCCGTATGAAGCGTCCCGAGATCGCAAAGCGCCATACCGATACCCCTGCCGGTAGTGCGAATGGAAGCACTAAGGGCCAAAGGAACAGCAGAGACCGCATCACAAGTCTGGCATGGCGAGCGCACGATGTGGAGATGTACTCTGCGCACGCAGACGGCAGCATTTGCGCATGGAAGCCGCGAACAGACGAGGATATTGAAGCAGACGAGGACGAGCGCATCGAGGAAGAAGAGAGAGACGAGAGCAGGAAGCGGAAGCGCGATGTCTTGGACGATATCTATGTCGGTTTGACCAAGAAGAACATCACCTTTGGCAACATAGGTCTGTAACAATCGTAGATGACTAAGCTTCTCACTTAAGACTGCGTAACAAAGTCATGTATGGGGGTATCTTGCCTTCCAACTCTCCAGTAACCTTCTTTTCGGACTCGTGTGGCGATTTGATCTCAGGAATTATAACGGTAGACGTGCAGATACACATGGTCTTCTCCAAGCTCAACGTCACCAGGAAGCGGGTATTCCAGCAGCGCCGTTTCTCTGAAACCAGCCTCGGCCATGAGATCAAAGAAGACACGCTCACTATCATGCCGCATCTTCATGGCTACTCCAACCACGATCTTGTCGTGCAAATCTGCCAGTCGCCGTAGTGTATTCACAAGTGCAGGGCTGTACACTATCAGCTGCGTTCACATCTCAAGCTCGAGGAACAGATAACATACCTGCTATCCGAATTGTATGTGCAATCGGCCGCCAGTACCAGATCGAACTTAGCCCCCGGACGAGCAAACTGGGCTGGCAGCTCGTTGTCCCAGTCAAGTTCGAGGAAGGACAAGTTGGAGCTGTTTTCCAGCTCCAGAACAGGCCCAGTCATGTTCTTCTCCACGATTTCTCGTGCTTCAGGTAAATCTGAGAGATGGACATTGCAATTTGGAAGTATAGAGGCAAGCGTCATGCCGACTATGCCGCAGCCTGTGCCTAGCTCAAGGACGTTGAGACTTGTGCTTGAGCCAGAGCCGTGAGTAGTGAGGTTCAAGACTTTGCACAGCTCGGTCTCCTCAGACAGGAGATCGACCATACGGCAGGATAGCGTTATGCCAGCGTCCCTTGGTATCATTGTTAACCCAAGCCATTGATGAAAGACACAAAACATACCACAAGTGTCGCGCAATGCTCTCACCCGTCTCCTCCCAAACACTGATCACTCTTTGCGCTACCTTGAATCTCCTTTCCACAAGCTTACCCGCTTCCTTTCCTCCCTTCGCATTAAACTCTGCGCTCCACGCTGACACAATGCCCTGCGAATCTGTCTGGGATAAATTGTCAAAAGTATCAAACTGGGCCTCTTGCTCGGTGCCAACGCGCACCCGCAAAGGACTCTCAGCATACGCTTTCTTCACCGGCAGGGTAATAGCAAGGGTCCGCATGCCAGCTGCCCATGCCACGGCTCGCCACACCAGGATCTGCTCATTCTTGGAATCGATGAGTTCGGCGACTAGTTCGGCGTCATGGGGAAAGAATGAGTCGCCGAGATCAGATGTGATGGTGATTAGACAGTAGACTTGGTTTTTGCCTGTGGTCTTCTCGGCGACGATGCGAGGCGTTTTGAGGAAGCGGATATACCGCATGATGGAGATGGATTTGGTGTTGAGGCGCGCTGAACGTGGGGTAGCGCGGGATGGCCAAGCTGGGAGCTAGGGTGAATGAAAGCAAGGGACGGCGTCATCGAGACGGCAGAGGCCAGCCTTCAACGTTCAACGTTCAAACCACCGCTCACGGCACCAGCTCACTGCGCTCACCCATCTATGCGCCCGCCGATCACCTGAGCCAATGCGCCGACCGCGCACGCCGCAGCCAGACACAGAGATATAATAGACCGTCACCATGTACCGCCGCGGCGATCCACGCTGGAACCGCACCATCCAGCACATCTCGGAGAACATCGAGCACGCCAACGAAACGGCGCAAGAGAACATCTACGGCTTCACACAGAGCTACGTCAACCCGTGCTTCGCGTCCATCACCAGCTGCTGCAATGCAATCACGGCGCCGTGCTTCCCGTCGTCGAACGACCGGCGGCGGAACAGAGCGCGCTCGCGAGGCCGGGCAGAGCTCAGCTTCGACTTCTACGACGACTGGGAGGAAGACGAGAACGACGGGCTGCTCGGCTGGGGCAACGACAACCTCGAGCGCTTCCTGGGCACCGCGAGCAACTACGGCGCAACCCAGCCGCCGGGCAGACAGCGCGCCATGAGCTACGGCCAGCGCGCGCGCGACCCCCGCTACGACGCCAACAGACGCAAGAGCACCGCGCCAGCCCACCCCGGCCAGGACCCGACCATCATCCCGTCGTCCTCGTACTTCGGCTTCCTCGGCCGCCTCCCGTTCAAGCTCGGCAGCAAGGGCCTGCGCTACAAGCCCAGCGCCGCAGACCTGACCGAGCACCCCGGCGCCCTGCGCCGCAGCATCGAAGAAGAACAGCCGCTCATCGAGGACAGCGAGGAGGACCACGCAAGCGACTACAAGACGCACCGCCGCGCCCGCAGCAACACCCACACGAGCGGCCACACCACCGACTCGTTCTCCAGCCGCGGCGACATCTTCCCGTCCGAAGACGAGCTCGACGACGCCGTGCCGCTGGACGATGAATTCACCATCGCGCTTGAGCGGCGCACAACGGGGCAGTGGGAGGACAGCAACAACGCTAATAAGAGTCCCGGCAGCGGGAGGAACACGAGGAGCAACAGCAAGCGACCTAGCCGCAGCGCGAGCAGCAGGACAGTCAGCAGCGGGAGACGCAGCGACGAGCCAAGGGAGAGCCAGAAGGCAAGCAGCATCATCGAGGAGGTCGATGTGCCCACGCTCGACGAGCTGGAGCGCGAAGAAGAGCGGCTGAGGCTCGATGAGGAGGCCGAGCTGCAGAGGAAGAGAACCACGGCGCAACACCTCGCCGTCCAGCGCGGTTTGGCGCCCGGCGATCCGTCGTCAGCACGCACACGGTCGCGCTCGAGGAACGACGAAACCGTCGGAGCCGAAGCGCAGATGAGCACGGTGCAGGACACAGTGTCGCCGTTGCTGAGGAGCCCGGCGAGCGAGAGTCTCAGGACACCCGAGGACATTGTCCCCTTCCCAGCGTTTGGCGATCCAACACCACCTCTGAACGCTCCTCGAGACTCAGACGAGCTAGGCTCGACAGACGACGAGCGGCCCCTCACAGCAGTGCGGAGGGAAGACACCGAAGACTTCGTCCCTGCGCGGCTCCCGCACTTTGGCTGAACATCGACCAGCTCGCCTCAGCATCAGAACTACTCCACCCGAAACCGGGATTTTCCAATAGATAGCCCAGCTCAAGCGGGTCGACGTCGATGTAGCTGTAGTGTAATAACCCTCTTCCACCTAAGGCACTGCGCTATAGCATTTATTGCCAGCCTTCACGATTCAAGCGCGGCAAATCACAACAGCCGGGCTCGTTATCAAGGAGCAATCCGCAGTCCCGCCTGGATATCTTGAGCAAGTGGAGACCATCTCGATATATTGCTTGCGGTAGCGAGACGCCAGATAGTGCGACAGCGAAGATACCGCTTCCGAAACACTTTCATCACGCTCCCGCTCAGGCATCTTCTCCGCACACACATACATATCTCTCTCGCCTCGCTGCTCCAAGGCAGCGGGAAAGCTGTTGTTTTCGCGCTTGCATGGCGCCCGTGTCATCGGCGCTGAGGACTACGATCAGTGCCGCAAACGACTACTGTCGCAGAGCTCTTCCTCGCCTTTGGGTTTCGAGTGATGAACGGACCGCTCGCCATGTTTAGTACACACCGACAATACGCGATATCGTGGGCAATTGTAGGGAAGAGGAGGCGGCTGGCCGGACAACGGTGCGTACGACGAGGGTGCAAGGGGCAGGCCGATGTACGCGTATGAACAAGTCAGCAAGTCGGCTTTATAATGGACTGTCTACGCTCGGATTTGTCTTCCGTAACAGGCGTCTTCTGCTCCGATCAAACCTGCGAGAATGCACGAGCCGCCACAGGAGCGCCAGATCGGCACGCAGCTCACTGTGGTGTGTTGATTGAGGATGGAGTCGGGAGCCACTTGGGCACGGTTGGATTCTTTGTGTGGATACAGCCTTGTGTATGTTGTGATATCGCTGTTCGACGGTCTTCATGCATGTTCCTCGTTCCATGCGCCCAAGCATAATCAATGATACTTCCTCTGTGTACAAGCCCTCTCAGAACTGTTGTGCAGCGCTCACCACTCCAGCCCGCGAAGTAGTTCGGCGGTCCTTTCCTCCACCGCCGTCACATCGGCCTCGAGATCGTGCTTCCAGAGCCACTCGAACCTGCCATTGAGGTCTTCCAGCGCGTCTTCAATACTCAAGTCTGCGCCCGTCTTTGGGTCCCTCAAGTTGTATATCTCTCCGCACTCTCGGGCAGTTTGTACTTGCTTCTGTGCTCGTGGGCGTCTGATCTCGTCGTAGGCTCGGAAGGCTGCCTCGATTGCCTGGGTCCGATTTGGCGACCGCGTGTTGCGAACGTTCGGTGATAGAGTCGTGTGTAGTTTTCCGAGGGCGTGGGTGAGGATGAGCGCGTCTTCGAGAGCTTGGCCAGCACCAGCGCCCTGGTGGGGTCCGCTTGCGTGTGCGATGTCGCCAAGGAGGCAGATCAGAGTCTTGTAGTAGATGGGAGTGTCGGGGTGGTCGAAGATGGCCCATTGGGTCGGCTTGACGAACTGCGTGGCGTCAGACAATTGCTTGATCCTTGAACGGTGGGCTCGCGGGGTTTTCTCAAAGAGGGCCTGCTGGATACAGCGGTTCTCAGTGAAACCTGGGCGTTGTGATACTTACTTCCAGTAGCTTCAGCAGTCGACCATCGAGCTTGATGTCCGAGAAGTCTTCCAGCATGGTCTCTCTGTCAACCTCATGCGTGTTGCCGGCATGAGTCCAAGGCTTTGGATCCCTCTTGAAGGCGACTACATTCACCTGCTTACCTTCACTGATTGGATACGTCGAAAGATTCGAGGTCCTACTCATGTACATTTTGGCGTCCGTACTTAAATCTTCCAAGATTTGCTTCGCGTCTTCGATCGATATGACGGTCCGGTAGACGTATTTGTTCGTGTATTGCGGTTCGACGCAGTCCGGGTATTGCCCATCGAGCACGGCGCGTCTTTCGAGGCCCTTGATTCCGCCACATCCTATTACCGCAGCATGTGTTGCAATGCTTCCGTCCGCGAAGGTCAAGGTGACTTGATTGTCGCTTTGTATGATCTCGCCAACAGTCTTCCCAAACCGGACAGCGTCCTTGTCTATGAAACTCGTCATGATGTCCAGAAGGTCCTTCCTATGAGCGCCGGTCCGCTCGAAGTATGGCGCTCCCCAATCGCCTCGTCCCCACCAGCTTTCTCCTTCGCCTAGGCCTTCCTCCATGCGCATCGCTTCCATCATGGAGTGCTTCTTCTCGGCCCTCAGATTCCCTGTGGCTATATCCATGTATAGGTTGCGGAAGCGCCTATCGATGAGGTCCATTGCTCGCAGACTGTTCGGCCCGAGCCCAACGCCAGCGCCGATCGTGGAAAAAGCCGGTGCCGATTCGTAGACGGTGAAAGGGACCCTGTGATGTGTGAGACCAATGGCAAGTGCAAGACCGCCTATTCCTGCGCCAACAATGGCGACATTGAATTCCTGGTCTGTCATAGCAACAGACTGGCAAGGCGAAGATGATGGGTCGAGAGAGGTGCTGGTGATGTTACTGATCACTGACTATCTCAGAAGTATTAAGTGGCATTCCGTTCATCATAGGATCGATATAGGTGACGCGTGAACCCATGCCATCGGCAGCATGATTGCGAAATGCTCGAGGAGCCCGACTGCGTGAAGACGCTTTGATAGCTGCGTACAGTGAGCCCCCACTCGCCCATTCCCACGGCCCCACTGATCCAAATCGTAGGCAGATCACGGAGGCAGCATAAAGAAAGCTGTCAGATCATGGTTCGAATAACATGGAAGAATGCAGCCGCTTATGGCGCTCAGTCTTGAATGCAGTGATGGGCTGTCGATAGGGCTGCGTGAAACAATCGAAGATGGTTCTCGGGCTGAGCTTAGGTGGAAAGCACCTACGGCAAGTAGTCGCTCTCGCAATCGGGTTCGTCTTGTCGCCCAACTTGAGTTTGGAGTTTCATATTCCGCCAATGATATTAAGTGACGCCCACTCATGGCGTGATGACCACAGGGTATCGCCTGGAGAAAAGGCTTCGCCACGAGAGATCGCCGAGAGATGCCATGAGCGGTAATGTCAGGCGCGGGCTGATCACCGTTCGCACTAAGACCGCAGACTGCAGCCCTGTTTCAGCTTCAAATCAGCTTCCATCCTCGAGACGAAGACGATAGGGGTCCTGCAGGTCTGATCAGACTGTAGTCCTTGGAGGGAAGGTACCAGCAAGAGTCATCCAATCATACGATTCCTTTCCCGAAGACTAGCAATGTACAATACTGGCAACAATGGGATGCTATCTCAGCGTTGCGTGTCGGTTGAATCGACCGTCGGACGGATGGCGCCATACGCAAGTATCCGACCATTCGTGCATGGCTGATTTCGACATCCCTGTGTATAGCCAAAGGGTAGCCACGTTGCCGAACGGCAGCTACGTCTCATCGTCCACGCTACTGGTCGCGGCAGGCAAGTTGAGATGGTCATAGCCATCGAGCCAGTATCTGTAGGCAGCGGTTACTAGCTCGGGCCTTGAAGTGCGTTTACCGTCGTTTCTTAACAGAAATCGCAGCGTACGCCGATGACGGTACGGGGCTCATAGCGAAGCTTTCCTGGCGTGCCTGCATATTTTCTCCAAATGTCCAATTCCGGGCGCCGACGAAGATTCGGATTAGAACGTTTCTGACTCGCGGAACAAACTTCTTGTCACCACTCCCACATCCGTCCGCAAAGAGCTCTCAAGACTGTTGGTAGATGCTTGGAAAGGTGTGCCAAAGTGGGACAGTCGCTGGAGTAGTCGTGTGTGTGACGTGCTTGCTTGAGGATCTCGTAGGAGGCTTGAAGAAGATCGTCACCGGCGTTCATGCGGCCTATGCAGCTCTGAGCTGGCGTGTCATCTCCGCGGTGCGAAGCATCGAATGGAGCTTGGCCGACAGGGACCGTACTCGGTCGTGGTATCGTATGCAGCCATACTTATCAATGACCTTCAAGCGCAGAGAGTGCAGCGGACGACACTCTCGTGGTCGACGGGAAGGCTCCAGAAATCGAGCGGGCCAGACATCGACGGTGACCAGGTTGTCGGTTCCGACACGCGTTGCTAGTCCACAAAAGGTCCACAAAACAAACCGAGAAATCACAACTCAGAAGAACCGTAGCTTGACATCGAGAACAGACCTCCCGTTCCTTTAGATATACGCATGGCGCGTCCTGGATAAACATAACTGCCGGAAAAGTTATCGGAGAATTGGAGGCACATGGCAAAGTCTGGGGCAAGGCGACCCCGTGTTCCTGCAGCCTGCAAGTTGCCGATACCATCCCGATCTTCCTCGAGACGGCGCAGAGTCGAACTGTGGGCTGCCAAAAAGTGGTCTAGCCCGGGTATCGCCGTACCGCATCTGTTATGAGGCCCTACGTTTGACATCCGCCGGAAGGCTGCAATCGCATTGCTTGATCGACTTCCTTCCAAATGCTCTCCGCCGCCGTGGACCGCCGCCGCCTCGCCAATCGCTCATCGCCGCCATGATGATGCCGACCGCGCCCATGACATCGAATTCGACCTCCACTTCGACGCCCACAGCTACACCGAAGCCGACGGCAACAACGACAAGTTCGCGCAGAGTGCCGCTCGATAAGCGGAAGCGCACAGAAACCTCGTGCGACAAGTGCAAGTCGCGCAAGCAGAAGTGCAGGAAGGAACCCGGGCAGGATGCGTGTCGATACTGCATCCTTCACAGCATCGAATGCCTGACCACACAGCCGCGCAAAAAGCGTCTCTATGGCAGCGTCGAGGGTCTGGGGAACCGGCTGGCGCTGCTGGAAGCGCTGGTGAAGGGTCTGCTCCCGGAGGCTGACGTGACTGACCTGGATGAGCTGCGACAGCTCGGTAGCTCGCTGGGTATCTCATTGCCAGGCTCAGGCGAGGGTGAAGGTGGCGGCGAGCGAGACAGTGGGAGCGACAAGGAGGGGGATGACCATGCTTCTCTTCTGCCCGACCAGCAGGGGCAAGTCCAGTACATTGGCCCTGCCAGCTCGTTCGCCTTCCACCTGAAGTTGCGATCGTTGATTGGCGCAGGCGCCCTGCGCTCTTTCGTGCTTTTTGGCAGGAACCCCGCGGACGCAGAACCTGTCGAGCCCGGCGATGCCCGTAGAAATGACCCTCATAGCCTCTCGACTGCGGGCGCAACGTCCAACGTCGATCATAGCTCGCCCGCCGTGCCCCACGCGCAGCCGCACGAGGTGCCCAGCCTGGAGTCGCTCATTGGGGCTTATTTCGACCACATCAACCCAGATTTCCCGGTGCTGTACGAGGCAAGCTTCCGTGAGGCGTATGAGGGATGGCTACTGGACCCAGGGAATGTCGATCCCGCGTGGTTGTGCAGCTTTCTCTGCGTCCTGCTACTGTCGAGGCGCGTTGCAAGAATCACATTCCAGGAGGACCAGGAGAAGCTGTGGTGGAGGAGGGTGCAGACGCTCTTGCCTGTTGTGATGTTTACCTCGAGCGTCATGGCAGTCCAGGCGCTCCTGTTAGCCTCACTCCACCTGCACAACACAAACCACCGCGATGCGTGTTGGAATCTCACTGGCACAGCGGTGCGCATAGCTTTCGCCATTGGCTTGCACCAGGATAAGGTGAACACCATGCAGGGCACACCGCTGGCTCGGGAGCTGCGCAAGCGGTTATGGTGGACATTGTATGCCTACGAGCAGATGCAGGTCTCCTCTTACGATCGACCGAGTGCCATCGAGCACCCTGGCAGCAAGATTAGCTGTCTTAACGAGCGGCTTATTGGATCCGATCTGCACAACCCGCCCGAGTACAGCCAATGGTACAACCGCTTAGTTGTGCACCTGGGCTCTGCGTGCCGCGCACCGAAGACGGTCCGAGCCAACTCTAGCGACGAGTCCTATGTTGGACCCTTGTCACCTGCGGCAGGAGTGCTGCGAGATATGGAGCGATGGAGGGATTTGCTCCCTCAGCATCTGCGGATGGAGTCGCTTGAGTCAAACCCACCTGCCTTCCAGCGACCCATTCTGATGCTACATGGTTTGTATCATTATACTGTGATCGTTTTGTGCCGCTCGGCTCTGCTCACTCGCGCCAACATACTGTCCAGAGAAGGAAAGGATGCGAAGAACACTGCTCTCATAGCTATGGCAGACTCCTGCTCAGACTCAGGGCGATCATTGGCTCGCATACTCCTGAAGCTCGAAGGCATAGGAAGATTCGATGCGATCACTTGGTGGGACATCTGGTTCGCTTTGGCATCAAGCTCGGTGCTAGTCATGGACTTGGTTTGCATGAACAAGATCACCGGAACAGATATGTCTGCATCTCGCATTCTTCTGTCACAGCTGGCCGATCTGGCCCAACGACATAAGCGTAACCCACACATGCCAGGCACCATTCAAAAGTTTGCGTCTATCGTGCCCGAGCTTCAATCCATGGTCAACGCAATGAACACTTCGAAGTCACCCGTAACGGCCGTATCCAAGGCAGAGATCGCCAATCCCACAAGCCACGAAACCTCACGGCCGCCACCACAGCAAGCACAAGAGGCCGTCACCTATCCTTTCCATCAATCTTCCACGAATAGTGGCGCGTACATGTTTGCGGATAACATCCCTGGGCGATTCTATCCGGAGCAGCCATATCCTGGCCCAGCGTATTCCACCGCACGATTCGACCGCAACACTCAGATGAGCTTCATGGATTTCACTATTAATAACATACATGACTGGAACTGGGGTGATCTGGGAAACCTGCTAGGCAACGAGGGCGTGCCGAATGGATCACTGCCCGGCCAGCCTCCATCAGGGCCCATGCCACCACAACAATAAAGCAGCAGCGAGGAGCTCAATGGCGGTCATGGACAAGGAGTCTGGCATATTTTTCGAACGGTATTACCCATGGGCGGCGCATTTTCATATCACAAGCATCAGCGAACTTCGCATTTGAATGCAAGCATTTGTGGTACAACCACACATTCTCCCCACGAGACCTGCACGAATCTGCCTTGCTGATACGAGTTCTGAGAAACATTCTACACTAATACGGCTGTTAGGTCGCCTACTCTACACATCATCGAAGTCGTCCGTGATGCCGCTGACATATAAACATAGCAGCAGCAGTGTACGCACCGGACGCCGCTGCTTCCTTCGTCCGACCCGTTACCACTCGGCCCTTTCGCAGAAGCACCCAATACGCGTACCTGTTGCAACTGCACCTCACAACCAGAAATAATCGATCTAACGGATGTTGCGGAAAGCTCCGCTGACGAGCTCCCACATATGAGGCTCATCCCAGGTCCGCGAAAGTTTGATACCTGACATGGCCAATTGGAATCTCGTGACACGCGTGAAGGGCTGAGTTCGAAGCGTTCAGACCGACCAAAATCTTCGTTCTCGGTTTTCTGGCGTCGCACTCGCACTCGCACTTGTCGCTCTTGGATGTTACAACACCAAACCACGAAACAGATGCGGCGGAGTCGACGGTGTTGTTACGGTGTTTCGTCAACACCAAACCGCCTCAATGGACGGAGCAGTATTTACTGGAGCGGTTATGCCCACATTTCGGTCCTCCACACCACGCACCCAACACGTCTTCGACTTTGATACTATCCACGGAACGCAACTCGTGCGGGACTATTACTGCGTCGACCATCGACTTACTCATATCCGGACAGTCAAGATATCAGTTTCAGGAAGACCTTGCTTCATCAACAGCCATGACCATCCTTGACATTCTCAATAAACCCATGTTCGCTAGCCGCTTCAAGCTGCCTCTTCACATCATCACTGGCATGCTCGTCGTCATTGTCATTGGTCTTTCAGTGCCACGGCTGTTCATGAAGAACCAGCCACGGACCCGAGCCGGCACTATCGCTCTCGGAATGGTACGCACAAACCCACTATGTATTGCATCATGATGCTGACAGCCACCAGGGAGCCAAATCGCTCGTCCTTCTCACGTACATGCTGGCGGCGGAACATGTTCAGAAGTTCAAAAGATGGCATAGCTACA
Organism: Didymella glomerata; assembly: GCA_030271015.1. Taxonomy (NCBI): domain Eukaryota; kingdom Fungi; phylum Ascomycota; class Dothideomycetes; order Pleosporales; family Didymellaceae; genus Didymella; species Didymella glomerata. The sequence goes on from JAJOHN010000010.1 coordinate 1,061,682, forward strand.
AAGCCAATGTCATCATCAGTTGTCTCGAGATCGTCTTCTGGGGCGCCGTCGCATTCCTTGTCTTTCAGGGCAACCTGAAGAGATGCGAAGGTGTGACGTGCTATCTCAGCTGGGTTACAGTCGGTATCGCTGTTGTCATCAAGTCAGTCCTCTTCTTCATTCCGCCCTTCGGCGCATGAGCCAGTGCTGACAATACATCAGTCACCTCGAGATCTATGCCTCAGCGATCGCTGTTCGAGAGTTCTGCGACTACCGCAAGACGCGCGACGGCATGCCTCTTTCGTCTGTCATGAGCCGTGGTACGGATGAAGAGGAGATAGTGCAAAGGTCTCCTCCGGCGCCAGAGACGGTGTACCAGGGACGCCATGGGAATCGCCAGACTGACCCGTCGAGGTACCATGCGCAAGTCGTGCGCAGTAAGCAGTAGAATGTCGCCCAGGCTGCAGGCAGGCAGTGTGCGACTGGCAAGAAAGCTGCAGCTACAGATATCGTGGAAGCCGGGACCGAGAAGGTGTATGTGAGTAGTTCAGAGGGATTTTAGTTTCATTATTTTGAATATTCAACAGCAACATAGACGTATAAGATCAGATCAATGCACGGCAATATACACGTACAAGAACAACCCTGAAACTCAACATACCACACTTCCACCCAAGGTCCACGACCACAAAAGGGACTTCCAGGCCGCTTACAAGAGTTCTCATACCCATGGCTCGCCAAATCATTCCCCTGAACTGTATGACTAGTCGCACATCTAGCCTAATACCACCACATCTGCTCGCGATCTTCCCCGACGTCGACTGCTGATCGGCAGCGGTACATGTGAGCGGCGCTGTATTTTGGTAGATGCCGTCGGCTTAGCCCTTGGGGATGGTGCATGCGAAGACTTGGGAGAGAAGGAGGATGAAATGAGTGAAGTGGGTGAAGTCCATGTTGACAAGCCTGAGGTCCTTAGGCCTGGTTGCTGCTACTGGAGTGAACCGAACGCCGCCTCGGTTCTATATGTCTTCTCATAATAGCTACATAGTCTACAGTGATCGGTATGGCATATCTCGTGCTTAGGAGATATTCAATCGCAGACTGGATCACAGAAGGCATGAGAGTGTATTCAGCCAACCCATTCACCTTTCAGGTCTTGGTGCTCCATCGATACGCACAGCTCAGTGTCACTCAAGGTCAATGTCTGTACCGTCTGACAATCACCACAGTGCACAAGTGCACCTTCCCAGACTGGCCTCAGGCAGTATGTAGTGATTTGGAGAGCATTTGATGAGGGCTTGGGCAGAGGGCTCTACTGTTTACCGCAGTTATGCTTCCCGCAATGTATGATGATTGGTATGCCGCCTCATCGGCGGATAGTCCTTCCGCATGACGGCTATATCCCTAAGGCAATTGATTCTCAAAGCCTTTGCGTTCTAGTCTGTCAATATCAAGGCGCCAACAAGACAGCCAACGTGGTCGCTGTAAGTTGTACTTCTCAGAAGAGCTTGAAGGCTGTCAAGAGAATGCGCATAGCTCCGGTGCACTAAGTCATGCAGGTGGAGTTGGACAGCTCTCCAGCCTCCTCTAGCGCCGCTTTGGCCTGCGCCCCTGACAGATGCCTGGCTTTACGAGACAAGCATTGACCTCTTGGAATCTGACAGGCCCTCTTTCGAAGTATTGCTGAAGGACACAGATTTTCGAGGACACGCAAGAGTGGTCCGGCAACGTACTTCTCCTTTGACCGGATCCAGGTGGAAGGTACTCACAGCTCGAGCTTGTACCGAACGACCAGGTCAATCACAGCAAGTGTTCACGACCTCAATATTTGAGCAAGATGAGGAAGTTCGAGGACCAGTTCGCCGTCCATGAATCGTGAATGTTGATGGCACGATTCAGACCTTACTCCAACTGCTCCAATTTTGCTCTAAGCTCCCGTCAAGTTGGCCGATTTCCTCCGCGGCGCCGTTCGAACGGGTGCAGGGTTCATCGTTCCGTCGGGTCCAAGATCTTACCCGTAAATGTGTTCGGAGGTTTATGCAGCGTGGCAGCGTCAACTCAAATTACTGGAGCCAAGTTGTGACGTGCTGCAGGCGGCTGCATCCAGCGGCAGGTGCGCGCTAAGCGAGACCCTTCACTTCAAAGCTCACAAGAACAACCGGAACGGCACTTCCTGCCGGCAGAGTTCACTAACCGCACGCTGCTGTCGATTTGTATCTGCGACTCTTCCTTGTTATTGCGATGCGCAGTCACCTTATCCGAAACCATGATTGGCGCCCATGTACAGGTTCTCTGCAGGAATTAGACCGCGGGCCGATTGCACAGTCTCGACTCGACGCATGAGGGCGCTCCTTCCTATCCAGAGGTTGAGCAGATTGTGGTCAAGAGAAAAGCCGCGGCATTGCACCTCGCAAGGCGCCCCACCATGCACATGCAGATGCGTACGTAAGGAACGTCTTCCAAATCAGCTCCCTTTTGCTCCAAAACTAGCCGGGTTTAGCTCATCGTTTTCGTGATAGTGTGACATCACCGAGGCGCGCGCACCATGTAGACTACTCCGCCCAGCCGCAGTATTCCTTTGATCCTGCAGCCGCAAACACAAAATGACAGACGTTATTGAGGTACAGCTACTCATCAATAATAAGCTTGTTCCAGCGAGCGATAAGGGCTCTTTCGAGCTGTTCTCTCCGCACACCGGCGATTTGGTGGCCAAAGGTAGTCTCCACATCAGCCCAGCCATCTGGAAACTTTGCCGTGACTAATGGGTGTCTTACAGTCGCGGAAGCTACACGCGACGATGTCGACGCTGCCGTAAACGCAGCCCAGGCGGCCTTCCCAGCGTGGAGTGCTCTTTCTCCGCTACAGCGTGGTGCGCCTCTCAAGAAACTAGCTGAGTTGCATGCTCAAGAGAAAGATGAGCTTGCGCGACTTGATGCCATATCCATGGGAAAGCCTGTCAGCACCCATGGCATCGATGTCAACTATGCCGTTACGCAGTACAACTACTTCGCCGAAGCCGCATACCCTCAAGGTCATACCAGTTTGAATACGCCGGGCTTCTTGAACTTGAGTCTGCGGCAACCATTCGGCGTTGTGGCAATTATCATACCCTGGAATGCGCCTCTGATCTTCTTTGCGAAGAAAGTCGCACCTGCGCTGGCGGCCGGCAATTGCGTTGTGGTGAAGTCGAGCGAAAAGGCGCCCCTGACAGTGAGTGATATCGCCGAGGATATACTCATGATAGATCTTAAACATTGCTGACGCTGGAGGTAGCCATGGAAAGTGTCCCAATGGGTTGAGAAATGTGGCTTCCCACCTGGTGTGATTAACGTACTCTCTGGTCATGGCCAGACATCAGGTCAAGCCTTGTCCGAACATATGAAAGTCCGAGCTCTCTCCTTTACGGGCTCGACGCGCACAGGCCGTGCTATTGCAATCGCTGCTGCCAAGTCCAATCTCAAGAAAGTTGTCTTCGAGCTTGGCGGCAAGTCACCCTCACTGGTATTCGATGATGCGGACATTGAGCAAGCAGCGAAAGACATTGAGCTCAGTATCAACTCCAATTCTGGTCAAGCTTGTTTCGCCAGCAGTAGGATATACGTACAAGAAGGCATCAAAGACAAATTTATTGAAGCCATCACGCGAGTTGCAAAGACACGGAAGCTGGGAGATCCAACAAAACCTGGCATCAATCACGGTCCGCAAGCAGACAAGATACAATACGATAACGTTCAGCAATACATCGCACTCGGCAAGGACGAAGCAGGCTTCACGATAGATACTGGTGTCGGCATCACCAATGAGGAGGCATCTCCCCACCACATCCACCCCATCATCTTCACTGATGTACCTGAGAGCTCCCGGCTTACAAAGGAAGAGGTGTTCGGTCCCGTCGTGATCGTGAACACCTTTGCTACAGAAGAGGAAGCTATCGCCAAGGCTAACGACACTGAGTACGGGCTTTATGCGTCACTATATACCAAGGATCTCGAACGCGCGCTCAGAGTGGCGAAAAAACTGGAAAGCGGTATGCTGGGTGTCAACTGCACCAGTCCGACGAACAGCTGGGATCTGCCTTTCGGTGGGTGGAAAGGTAGTGGTACTGGACGAGAGAGCTTGCTAGAGAGCATGGAGCACTACCTCGAGGTCAAGAGTATTTTCGTGAAGGTAAACGGAATCGGTGGGTGAGATGCTCCCATGAAACGCTGGAAAATACGATGGCGATAACTCTTGCATAATCAAAATACTCCAAAACTCTTTTGAACGTCTTACGGCCTCGATAGAGACAATGTCTTTGTTCGACAAACGTCTTTTACGACCAAGACAGACGTCAAACAGCCGTGTGCGAAAGCTGTGTAATAACACACGCCTTTTCACTGTTCACATCGTGGCTCCCCTACCAATGCAAAGGCCCGATCTTGCTGAGCCTGTCACCAACACCCAATCTACCCCGGCCTTCAATCAACCCTAGTACCGAATCTACCCTTGCGCGATGTCATCGTACTCCAGCGATTTCCGTATCCCGTCTACATCCTCTTACAACGATACTTACCAGATCATCCGTTCCTCACCCTTCACAGAGCAGGATTGGGCAGAAGTAACAGACGCCGATGCACCGACTGATGAGTGGGATGACGCTGAATATCATAGACAGATGCGGGTACACCTCATGATGCAGTATGAGAAGACTTGCTTGATGGACCTCAGAAAGATCTGCAAGGGTCGCGGTTTGAGGGTTCGAGGGAATAAGAGCGAGTTGGTCGAACGGCTTGCAAGTGCCGATGTGGAGAATATGTATGGTGGTGATTATTAGTATGATCGATCTGGTACTGAGGATTTATGACGTCGACACACAATGCATCATAAGTCTATGGCATAATACTATGTTATAAGTCTACGTGGATTCATCAAAAATGAAAGCCGATCAGCGCTCTTACTTTACTCAGCCTGCAACAGGACCTCGAACTCAAACGGCTCAGTCAGCAGAGCATACTCATCGAGAGTTCTCGGTCCACAGCTGCCACTACCAAGACCGTGGTGCTCCGCATCCAGTCTTAGAACAACCTCGTCCCTTTTCTTCTTCCTCAGCTCATGAGGATGCTTAGCCCCAGCGACATCCTTCATGCGGTAGTGACTGGCCTGGAAGTCGAAGCTCTTCCTGTTCTTGCTATCGTTCTTCACATCAACGAATTGTGCTAGCAAAGAAACCTGCCCATCGCCGATCTTAACCCATCGGGTATCAGTACGGTTCGAGCTCTCCTGTGGCACCTCATAATCGACCCACAGCTCGTCAACACTAGACACATCGTACTTGCCAACAGGTTGAGAGAGCTTGCTGTCGCGGTATGACTCGCCTTTGCCACGCCCGAACCATTCCACTTTCTGGAATTGCGACGGCAGTTCTGTAATAAGACCGACACGCGGAAGTGTGCACGGAAGGTTCTCGCCTCGTGGAATACCGTTGACTCTGATCGACAGAGATCCATCGCCTTTGAACGTGTACAGGGTGGTACTATCGATCGACCAGGAAAGAACTGGCGGAGCAATGCGCTGGTGCACCCTCACCTGGAGTTCTGATTCTCCAGGCTGCGACCATTCGACCTTGCGAGTGAAAGTCTTTGCAAGATTGAGCTTCTTGTCGTTCCAATCCCAGCCGTCTTGAGGGATGTCGTTGTCAGTGGGCGCACGGAAGATGTCGAGCTCTGGTGCCTTCGAGATTAATTCGATCGAGTTTTGGCTCCAAGCGTTCAGTGTACCGTGCAAGGTATTGAATATCCATGTCGCTTTGCCTCCAGTGACTTTCAGGACATTCCTTGTGGACGTGTCGATGTCTAGTGCACCAACTGAGGCGGACAAAGTCTTCAGAAGAGGAGATGAGACAGCCGACAATTGAGCAGTGGCGATCTCAAAGCCCTTCTCCAACCACGGAGTCGCGTTCTTTAGTCGGAAAGACAGGCTCAGAAGGGTCTCGCTCTCAGATCCATCAACTTGTGGTAGATCAATCTCAAACGTTTGACCGGCCGCGACCCCGGATGGGATCTCAAGAGCGTCAGTCTTGCTTTCCGCGCCAGATTCGGACACAACTGAGTATTGTAACGTCAGATGATCCAATGTGATGAAATCGTATCGGTTGATGAATGTTGCCTTCTTGCCATCAGACTCGACAAGCTGTACAGGCTCGATAGCCTTCTTGTATTCGACCAAGCCAGCATTAGGAGAATGATCAGAGTTGACCAGGCCGTCCATGACGAACGTTCCATCATGCACTTCTTCATCAAAGTCGCCACCATAAGCGTAGAACTCTTCAGACGTCTGCTTGTCCTTTGTGAGGAGGCCGTGGTTCGCCCACTCCCAGGCGAAACCACCCTGGAGAGTAGGGTACTTGTAGAAGGCGTCAATGTACTCTTTGATGTTGCCTGGCCCGTTGCCCATGGCGTGGATGAATTCGCAGAGCACCAGGGGCTTCGTCTTCGTTGTGTCTTCACCAAAGTTGACGATCTCGTGGATTGGAGGGTACATCCTAGAGTACATGTCCATTGTCTCCGCGTAGATGTCGGCTTCGTAATGAATAGGTCTGCTGTCATCGTAGGCTTTGATGTGATCGTACATGGCTTTAAAATTCTGACCAAAGAAAGCCTCGTTTCCAAGACTCCAGATGATGATCGAGGGGTGTAGTTGATCTCTCTTTACCAAATGCTCGGCGCGATCGACATATGCCTGAGTCCAGTCTGGGTTGTTAGTGGTCCACTCAGCAGCTTTAGCCCTTGTCAAAAGCTGTCGTTCACGGAAAGGAAGTTCACGTTCCTTGCGTGAGAGCGCGGCATCGGCGATGCACTCGAACCCATGGCACTCGAGGTCAGCTTCATCGATCACCCAGAAGCCCATCTCATCAGCTAGGTCGTACAGTCGTGGGTCGTTGAGCTGATGCGAGGTGCGGATTGCGTTGATGTTGTATTGCTTCATGGTCAGAAGGTCGCGCTTGAGGAAGTCGAGTGGGATGGTCCTTCCAAATTGCGGATGATGCTCGTGGCGATTGACTCCGCGGAACACTACGCGCTTGCCGTTGACCTTGATCAGTCCATCTTTCATTTCGACCTGCCTGAATCCGACTCTGTGTGCGACATGTTGAACTGAATCCAGGGATACTACCAGGTGGTAGAGGTTTGGTGACTCTGCGGTCCATTTGAGTGGGTCTTTGACGGGGATGCTGAAGTTCGTTGATGACCCCGTACTCGCGTCTGCCTCTTCTGAAGCGATCGTCTTCTTCTCCACATCCAGTAGCTTGATAGAGATCTTGCCGGCTCCAGTGGTACTGACTCTGATCTTCAGTTCTGCATCTGTGTACGATGAGTCCAAAAGAGTCTGAGTAAAGACATTCTCAATGCGTGATTTACTAGCGAAGCCCACAAGGAATACATCACGGAAGCTGAGAAGGTCAGTCGTTGCCACAAAGTAAGATCTCTAAACTCACATTCCAGACAGCCACCATTGATCCTGGTCTTCAATGTATGTTCCATCGCAGTGCTGGTAAACGCGGACGGCGAGAGTGTTCTCGCCGTTCTTGTCAACGACGGAGGTGATATCAAACTCGTCAGGGTTCCTGCTGCCTTGGGAATATCCAATTTCCTTCCCGTTCACCCAGACATGGAAGGCAGAGTCGACACCCTCGAGCCTGAGACGAATCTGTCCATCTTTGAGATGTCCCGGAACCTTGAACTTTCGTACGTAGGAACCAGTCTCGTTCTCTGCAAACGGAACATTTGGAGGATCGACTGGAATGTGGTACTGAACATTGGTGTATTGCGGTCCCTTTCCATAACCTTGAAGCTGCCACATGCCAGGTACTGTGATATCATCCCATTTGGACGTATCGTACGAGGGCGCCTCAAAGCCTTCAGGAGCCTCGAAAGGCGAATAGGCATGTGCGAACTTCCATGTTCCAGAAAGTTTGTGTGTCTTGGACTTGCTCACATCATATGTGAGGGCATCAGCCTCAGATGCATAGTTGTGGAAATAGGCACGCACGGGAAGCGTCCCTTTGTGCAGAACGTTGAGATTGTTCCAATCCGGGGAATCTGCTGGTTGCGTACCTGAAGCCATGATGAATGTGTTGAAGTCAGGAACGTCAACGAGCGCATTTGTTCAGGTGGTAAAATAAAATGCCATGCTGCTCCACAATACGCGGAGTATTGTGCCCCTCGTGTCGTGGCATGGACTGATTGGGAAAGCCGTCCGGGTGTGCGTGTTTAACGCCAAGAGTGTGGTTTGCTCCTCATGTGATGCAGACAGAGTGATCGGGAAATAGCCGACGGGTTGCAACGGAGCGTGGTGTGTTGAGGTTTGCTCGAATCATGTTGTTGTTGGATCGGGCGGGGTCCATGCGAGATCGGCGGGATTACTACTGAGTATGGCTTCATCTCGGCACAATGCCAACTAACCTTCACTGCTTTCTCTTAGCGCCAACAGGTTTTCCTGCGCATTTTCCGCACTTTGGCCCGCTTTTCCGGATCACTCCACGAATTCGTCTCCGCGCTCTCGTAGCGCAGCCGACACCTCGGAGCCCCTTCCCCACATCTGTCGAGACGTCTTGCCGCGACTCGCATGGCAGGCGAGAACGCGCAGATGCGAATCATGTCTGACTACGCATTTCAAGCCATTGCGGAACACCTACGACTTTTCTGGAGTCGCAGCCGCCACCTATACTTCTCCTAGCATTGCATCCGCCAGTCGAGGCGCCCCGTCTCTTTGCTAAAGTGTCTTTTGAGCTTGCCTGACCTCGACGCGGCGGCACAAGCTCATTTGGCGCGTCGGGTGGCGGTCACCGACAAGCTTTGATGAGGACTTAACGGGCATCGGTGCAGACTGGACATGGCAGCTGCCTCAGCGTACTTTTCATGCAGCTATGAACACCCTGTTTTGCGGAGAAGCCTGTCGATAGACCAAGTCTATAAAGTGACCCACTCCCCGGATTCTGTTGTCGATCAGTTCCAACGGTTGCGCAAAGTCAATTATAACACTTAGCGCGGAGGCCTTCAGTCACAAAATGGCGGACAACAAAGAGAACATGGGTGCTGTTACTCACCAGCTCAGCGCTGTCGACGACGACATGCGCAAGGGTGGCGATGTTCAAGAGAAGACTGTTGCTTCGGTGGCACTTGGTACGCATCGTGCATGTATCTCATTACGAATACTACTAAAATACTACAGCTGCTGCTCTTGAGGCCCAGAAGCCCAAGTTGTGGTCCAAGAACATGATTCAACTGTACATGATCATGGGTGTTGGGTACCTTGTATCCACCATGAACGGTTTTGACTCCTCTCTCATGGGCGCCATTAATGCCATGAAGCCATACCAGACCACCTTTGGTCTGACAGGACAGGGTTCCAGCACTGGTATAATCTTCATCATCTACAACTTGGGGCAGATCGCAGCTTTCCCGTTTTGCGGCTTCCTCGCTGACGGCTATGGTCGCCGCATGTGTATCTTTGTCGGCTGTGCGCTCGTTCTGGTTGGAACTGCTGTTCAAGCCACTGCACATGGCATGGGTCATTTTATCGGTGGGCGTTTCCTCCTTGGGTTTGGCGCCTCGATCGCCTCTGCTGCTGGACCTGCCTACACCGTCGAGTTGGCCCATCCTGCCTACCGAGGCACAATGGCTGGCATGTACAACAACTTCTGGTGGTTGGGCAACATCCTCGCTGGCTGGACAACCTACGGTACCAACAAGAATTTCACAAACTCATGGGCGTGGAGGCTCCCAACTGTGGTGCAATGCTTCATCCCAGGACTCGTCATGTGCTGCATCATGTTCTTTCCAGAAACCCCCAGGCACGTATTCTTTGAGCCTTCTTGTCATTCTATATGCTAATTTGACATTCAGATGGTTGCTCGCCAAGGATAGGCGCGAAGAAGCCATTGCGATCATGGCCAAGTACCACGGCGATGGTGATGAGAACCACCCTCTTGTCCAGCTCCAATTGCGCGAAATCACAGAAGACTTCTCAGTCACGCGTAACGACAACCCCTGGTGGGACTTCCGCGAGCTGTACAACACTAAGGCCGCGCGCTACCGCATCATGATGGTCATTGCGATGGCTTTCTTCGGCCAGTGGTCCGGTAAGCAACACCATCAATGCTGTCAATGTAAAACTATTGCTAACGGTGACTTCTAGGTAACAACGTTGTGTCCTACTTCATGCCCGTCATGGTCAAGAACGCCGGTATCACCGACCCCAACAAGCAGTTGCTGATCAACGCCATCAACCCCATCTTCAGTATGATGGGCGCTGTCTATGGAGCCACCCTTCTCGATAAGCTTGGCCGTCGCAAAATGTTGCTTGGTGGTTTGGCTGGTGGCCTTTTCTTCTACGTCCTCCTGACCGCCTTCACCGCTACCGCCAAGTCCAACCCTGACCTTTCGTACGGTGTTATCGTCTCAATTTACTGCTTCGGTATCATCTTCGCTTGGGGTTGGACACCACTTCAGACCCTCTATGCTGTAGAGTGTCTCGAGAACAGGACTCGAGCCAAGGGATCAGGAGCCAACTTCCTCTTCCTCAACATCGCCATGGTTGTCAACACATACGGTATTTCCGTCGGCATGGAGAAGATCGAATGGAAGCTGTACTTGGTGTACATTGCCTGGATTTGTGTCGAGATCGCCTTCATCTACTTCTTCTTCGTCGAAACTGCTGGAAAGACTTTAGAAGAGCTCACGGAGATCTTTGAGGCACCCAATCCCCGCAAGGCTTCCCTCAAGCGCGCTAAGATTGAGGTTGCTGGTGGGCAGGTGCACAACGTTACGGATATGTAAGCTTGGAGGATACGCCGTGAGAAGACACCTCTACTTTATACTAATCACCGATGCTATCAATACGAATGATGAATAACACTTGACTCGGTCACCCTGTATCAAGCCCTTTGCTTCAGTGTGCGTGCTCGTGCCTGCGTAGTATACTTGCGACGTCATCACTTCCACAAATTCAGACCCATTTTCATCAATCAAACGTCCATGCATGATTACACCAGCGCAATAACAACTCCCAAAAGTTCAACCACCACAGATTCGGCAAGCCTGGAAGGCTCACGCTCTCGTTTTGCGGCTCCAGTGGACTATCCTGGCGGTACACTGCGTGTCGCCCTTACGCAACCTCCAAGGCCACTGCAAACCAATCACCAATGGTGGGAGTTGAGGTGGGTGCTGAAGTAAGGATTGTACTGACTGTGCGGGAAGCCGAGTCAACAGCAGTAATCACGATCGTAAGAGCTGCGAATTGGTCCACTGTATCGAAGGTTGTAGTGTACGAGATTGCGAATCCACAGCTGTGACGATTTTGGTATAAGCAAGAAGATGCGGCTTGTCCTGAATCCGTTGGCTGGGTCCTGCTCTGGAGCAGGTGCAACGGTCGCAGTCGCAATGACAGGGCGCGAAGCTGAGTCCAATGCGGTAATGGTCGTGACGACAGCAGAAGAAGTCTCGTTGCCTTACGAAGCCGTGAGGATTAGAGTTGCGACAACGGAGCGCGACGCGGAGTCTACAGTGGTCATTGCTGTCTCAATAGTTGACGGTCTAGCATCGTTGGATGAAGGCTTGCGGTGAGACTCTACAGCTGTGACCACCGTCGTTGGAGGCGAAGGGGTTGCAATGGGCAGAATTGTTAGAGAATGAGATGTTGTTGCAATGGCTTGGCTATCTGTCTGTTGCCTGCTGGGCTTGTTAGGGCTGCAGCATCAGCGCTTGCATGAAGAAGCTCGATAAGGAATGGGAGCACTTACTCGGCTTTTGTCGTAGCTGAGGAACGGACGTTGCAAATGCACTAGTGGAAGCGGATAGAGAGGCTTGGTCAAAGGTAAGCACAACTGGAGATACCGGGGACGGTGTAGGTTCGTCCGATGACATGTTTGGCATTACAATCACCAAAGTGCCCTGAGTGGCTGTCGGACGCTCTGGTGGAGATATTGCGAGAGATATGGGGGAGCTGGCTGTGTCGGCGACTAATCAAAGACTGGAGGTGAGGACGTTGGACAATCGACCTACTTGGACAGGGTAATAGGGATAGTGATCAATACGACCTCGAACGTACTTGTCCCTGAAACGACTATTATCTCTATGACACAGACATTGGAGAGAGTACGTTCTTGAATGCTAAAGGATACAGATGTCTGAATTATCCAAGGGCCACGAAAGGTGTTCGAGGTAGTGTCTAAAGGTTCAATGAAACATCGGACGGGGAGAGACGCGCTGGTACGGTGAATCGTCGTAGTCGCGACGGTTTCGAATATGATAGAGGTGATAATCTGCGCTGCAGGGCGCAGGGTCATTGTTATGGTAGCGTTGCATCCAGCTAACGACGTTTCCGAGACTGCAGGTTTCGTTGTACTGCTAGCAAGCCCTGATGTAATGAGCAGAACGCGCACCAGAGCACCAGGTCCGGAGACATGAGTTCGGGCCGGTATGAAGGGTAGCACACTGTACGGATACGACAGTGCAGCTCTTTCCCTACAGAATGGCGATGTCACTCTGGATCGACATACCCTGAGCGCATCTGCGACACTGGAGCAATGGATCGGACAGCTAGGTCCATTACCCTTTGCTATCACTCTCAACGCGGCCAAAAATCCTCCATCCTTGCTCCAGAGATTCAAAGACGGGGGAAGTCTATAGTTGGTTTTCAGGCTGGGGCCGAGCATCGTAAGAGTGAACTCGGATGTTACGCCGCGCGGAAGTGGCTGATCAGATTTTAGGCTTCACCAAAATACCTGGTAGTATTGTACCTGGGGGATGCGACCAATCACGCAGATCCAATGACAGTTTCATGGTAGCTTCCCAAACAGACTTCTCTGTCGAACCACAGAGCATTGTTGTTGACCGTCATGACGATACTGTAATTGTCTTCGACACTGGTATCCTTGCGGTCATAGACATCGCAGTCCCAGAACTCTGGGTGCCACCTCATGTCTGCAATCGAACTGCGTCTGCCGTCAGTCTCAGCTTCCATGAGGCATGCAATCGCTACACCCTAACTTACATGACACCCTCCAGACACTCTCCCCCGTTTTCAAATCTCGCATTGGAGCAGATGCGCAAAACAGCCCAGCTATATATCTCAATAGGAATTCCATATGCGGCTTTCGACCTCAAGGCCTTTCATCCGCACTACGCAAGTCTTGCCAAGTGCTTGCTATTGCGAAGAGCCGCCAACAACACTTAATACGCCTTAGGAGTATTCTTGCAAGATTTACATGACATGCAAGTTAGAGCGGGAAAGGTTCAGCTTAAGTCAGGCGGTGTTCAATGCCGCAATACCGGAACCCAGCATAACCACTATCAAGACCAAGTTGTCCCAGGCCAGCTCCCTAGATTCAAGTATCCACTGGAAACCTATCAGCTAAGGCTATCGCAGGCATAACGATTGGTGCCACAACATTCTTGGCCAGTATCTTGGCTGCCCTGTGGTTTCATCGAAGGAGACAAGGAGCTGAGAAAGCCGCAAGATATCCAGGTGCAACACAAGCTTTGCAGAACTTTGGGGAAGTAGAAGAAAGTTGCCAACGGAATGGGTTTGGACGGCCACCGTGCCGCGGGTATCGAACTCAAGGGCGATCAACATCATGCTGTCGAGATTCATGCGCCAGTCAAAACGCATGAATTGGCCCACGGGAACAACCCTGAGATGCCTGATCTGAGTGGGGTCGGATATGATTGCAATTTATAGGCTGTTCCAAATGTCGTTTGGTTTCTTTGGTGGCCGACACAACATATGGAGTGTTGGAATCAGGTGTGGTGACAAGATCTGTGAGTAACCACAGTGAGATGTCATGACCTTGCGTCTTGCATTTGTGCAATCCTAGCCGGTTGCTACTCAGCTCTCTTTCTATCGAAAAGGTAATGCAACTTTGACGTTCGGTATCCATTTTCTAAGCTCATCAACGGATTGTCTCATTTTGACACCGCCACATCTCAAGCATCGACCACACGAATAGCGTGGTATCAACGTGGCGGGAGCGCGATACCAGCCTAGCATACGCACGTTCGTATGTCTTGGTCGCAGCCTGCATCTGAGATTGGTCCGCCACTATTTTGAGGTTCCTGTCAGCGCACTGTTCGCAGCCAGATGCTGCACAATCAGGGATGTCTTATCGAACAAAAGAAACAGTCCGGTCGCCGACACATTATCTTCATCATTGTCCAGTCATAGGTCTGTGCTGAGTCTGATCAATCAAGTCTCCATGCGCTTCCTATACTATGTGACTTCAAACAGTTTGTCCACCAGCTGCAGGATGATTGTGCTCATGGCGCTTGGTGTCTTTACCTCAGAGTCGGGGTCAAGCAATACTCGGATCCGCGGGGCTGGTGGGAAGCCTGAACATGCAGTATCAGCGAAAGTATTTAGAACCCCTCTGATATGGACTGTGATTCGGAGGTCGTTAGACAACTGGAAGCTGGCCTAGGATATCAGTACCCACAATGTCCCTTGCGCGAACTGGAGCTAATTCGCTATCCATACCTATTCCCACAGCTCCGTTCTGGCGGCTCCGACGCCCACCTACACCACGAAGAGCAACTTATCCGCTCTGTCTTGACAGAGATACTCCCCCTGTCCCGGCGCTGTCATTCTGGGACCTGGAGACCCCTTCTCCGCTTTCTCCAACATTGCCTTCGGTGTCTTCGGCAGGTATGCTACTCAGCATCAAGACTGACAACTCCAAACAGCAAGACCCGGTCATGTCACGTACCTCAGCAACGTCATCGTGGTACTCCCAGACCGAAAAGACGACCGTGTCATCAGAGCAAGCAATTACGCCAATCTCGCCTTTGAGGCCGCGACCCCTTCCGCCAAAGTCACTTTACTCAAACATCTCGCCGTTTTCGCCAACATCACCTAGTTCAGCTCGTCTCCCCTTCTCACCAGATGCAGCGAACACATCGAGATCTCCGCTGTCACCTTACAACCTTTTTCTCTCACCACCAGTACCACGACTCACAATAAAGGTCTTCAGACTGGCCTCACCTCTACTTCCAGCGTCACCACTATCCGTCTTCGACCGCGCCATCTCACCTACCTCATCCACGTTCCTGCACAGCAGGGCGCCTTCGCCTGGCACCCCAAATCAACAATTCACGTTTTTGAGACCCGCAACACCGAGCATGGCCGAGTGTGACACATGGGATGGCAAGGGCCCAACATTCCTGTGGCCAAGAACACCGCCTGCCATCCCTCACAATGACCCCGCGGTGCCAGAACGCCATGAAGGGATCAATGCGGACCACGCCTTGGAGCGGTGCCGCTCACCCTCCACAGCGCCATCTCCATCACCGCCTAACAGTCTCGATCAGCATGAGGATGCCGAAACAGAAGATCTTCGTCGAAGAGAGATGAGGATCGAGTCCTACCGCTTCCTCGCTGCCAAGCGTGCTTCTGCTCTCAAACTCCTCTCTGCGCCGCCTTAGATGAAGAGCGAGAAGAGTCAACGTGCGAGAGGATGGAAAGAATTGCTCCTAGGGCGAAAGAACAGGGACGTCGGGGGTGGGCCGAGCAGACGCAGAAGCTTCAAAGCGTGGAGCGGTCTTGGATCTTGATATTGACATTGAGACTGTTTTGTGGACCTGAAGGTGGTATCTGACCTGCTTGCTCGGGGCGGCGACAGAACATAGCAGCTTTGGTGGTTGGCTTCTCATCCGCTGCGGTCGTTGCAGCGACAACGGGCGATGGATACGCACAGCCCGGGTAGTATGCCCTCAACTTATCCCGCTGATCCCGTGTTCTGCCCTCGCCGCGCAAGATGCATTCGAAGGATCGATCGTATCTGTGTCTTATCTCGACGTAAGCTGACATGGGGTGGAGGCTAACGCTGCGCATTCTGTTTCTTGGCGGCGGACGCTAGCAGCGGACGTAAGGTATTTGCACATGTCCACCTACCACTGCTATATTTGTTTAGTGGAGTTTGTTTGTTCAGTATTGCGTTCATAGATGGTTCATAGTTGGGCGTACGCGTATAGAATCTGAATTTGGGATCTAAAGCTTATCGAGCGTAAGAGTGGTGTACGTAATTTAGATCAGGCGGTCTCAGAAGCATTGATGCTCTCGCCAAAGCCTGCTAGTTTCAAGCGCGTCAAAAGCGTCAATGCTGCGTGGTTTTCGATTGCAATTGAGCTGAGCATTTACGTCAGACTTTCCTCACGCTGTGCAGACCAAGAACTTGCTTTGAGTTTGAGTGTGTTTTCGTCACGTAAAGCGCACGACAAGCGATGTACCCGCAAATCCTGAAAGGCCTGACCGCGATGATCTGGGGGAGGTCCGCCCCGGCAGGAGTGGTGCTTGGGTTAGGTGGCAATCCAGCTGGTCCGAGGTTCTGGGATGGATTCTCTCACGTAACAGCTCCATAATAACACGGGCGGGAATGCACCCCAGAGAAGTCTTTCTTTAAGATCCGGAGAAAACCTGGGGTTTGCCGGGTTGCTTGATGCGGCTTCTGTCGGTTGATCACAATTGTGCCTGAGGCTGAACACCGCCACCTGATCTTTCTGTCAAAATGAAGAGTGAACTTGGAGACTCGGTGCGCCTCTGGACGTTCTTGCATCTAGGCGACCTGTGTGGTGTCGCGCTGATATGTTATCACACCAGTGGCTGGAATTAGTGTCTGAAAAAATTTCATGCCTTAGCAACGTGCACGAGGAACTCAAATGCGCCCCTGACAAGCCCCTTCCTGCTGGCAAACATTGCGCGGCTCGAATTTCGAGTCCGGGTTGCACAGATGGCTCGACCGGTGAATGGAGGTAGCACTGCGCTTGCACAAGAGCCTCACGGCCAGCTACACGTGTAAGACACCAGCGGGAGGCACATCGCAGGACGTGAGACTGCGCTGCCGAACCCTGCAGTGCTCTCAAACCTTCTGCGGAACGGCGCGTCGAAACGTTGAATACGTACGGTGTACGGTAGGTGTAAGAGAACGCAGCATTGCGCTCACGACAAGCGTTTTGATGCTGACAGTGTATGGCAGTTAGACGCGAGTGGACCCAAAGATCGTGGGTCTGTAAGAAGCCCGTGTCGAAGATCATGAGCTTAGACATCCAACTGTCAGTTATCAGTGGAGCCCCCTAACACGAGGAAAAGTGGACTGCCGAGCGTCTCTTTCGACGTCTTGCGATAAGGGCGATTCAACATTGCGAACCTCGCTGCCTCTCAGAGTGCAGAGAACGCATGTGGTCCGATCCGTACGAGATTCGATTTGACTGTGCACTAGACTGATCGCGGGTTGTACTTGGCGGATGGGAGCGGCGCGAGTAAGCTCAGTGGGCTGTAATTGGCTGGTGAACGTTCAGTAGACGTGAGGCGCACTTTTAGGTCATGGCGATAGGTACGTGCAAAGATAACCTGACGATGGTCATTGTTGGAGATCTGCGATCGATATCAGCGACTGGAGAACAAGTTGCTCAGCATCTTATGCCAAAGTCAGGCAAATCCAAGCCACCACGCGCTAATAAGGGTTCACCGAACATGGTGTTCAGCGATGTCGGACGCAACTGAAACAGGCGCTGCTTGCCTGATGCAATGATAGAAGCGCCGAGTATCCGCGTCCACGGCAACAGGGTCCATTGCAACGCAGGTATCGCGAGACAGGCGCCCACCGCGCTACGCAGTCTATTGTGTTGGCTTGGCCGGTCCAGGAAAGGATTTTGGCCTAGGTGACCACAACTGCGTGCTCGTATGAGCAGGTGGAAGATGTGAGACATGCCAACAGCCACCTTCTCCGTTGTGACAAAGACAAACAAGAGGATATGGTGGTGATACGGTGGCCAAGCGAGCGATGTCCTTGTTGGAACTAATTGAGGCCATAGAAGCTAGCCAAAAGCGGCAGGTGCACATCGTAGGCGAGAGACGGGGAAGGCACACGTGAGCACGGCTAAGCTAAGCACGAAGCAATTCTTTCTAATTCCCTCCCAATTGCTTGGCTATATTCGCCCGCTCTTCTTGAATGTCGCTGCAGTGTAGCGCGCGCCGCGGTAGGGTTCCATCTTATCTGCAGTCTCGCGCCTAAGATGGTGCACATGCCCGGACGGGCAGCTGACAAGGAAAAGGCGTTCCGTCTGATGCTTTCACTCATCCGCCGCCGACAAGAAGCGGGCCAGCCAAGAAGTGCCCAGAATTGCTGCGGTTCTGGAAGATTGCTGGAACGCAGTGTCTATGGACGAGAGGCGTCGTTATCAGTCCCTCTTGGGCTTCATCTCCGCTCCAGGCACCTGGTCTGACCAACGGACTGTGCGGACCTCCCCAGAGAGTCCACAGTAATCCTCGCTGGACTGCCCAGCACTCCCCGCCACCGATGCCAATGCGCAGAACGTCCCCGCGACGGCAAGAGCCAAGCATCGCCGAGCCCCCACCCCTGCTAGTGCACCATCGTCCAACGCTTCTTTGACAGGATGGTCGTGTGCGTCAGCCACTCACGTCTGCGCGCGAGCGTATCAGCCTGCTGCTTTCGAGTCCCGGCCACCCACCGTGCCCAGGTGAAGGATGCGCCGGCCATGTGCCAAGCCTTCACTCACTTCGTGCGCCATCCAGAAGGGATCGCTACCTGGTCGGTCGCGCCGCGAGCCCCATTTAACTGTTTGCGGACAGGCTGAAGGACTCGCTGCGCTGCCCCCTCTGCTGATCCCCGTTGCACATTAAAGAGCACGCCTACCCGGCCTCTACCCTGCTCTTGCTCTTCATTCTGCTCTTCCTTCTTTCGCAGATCGCCCACCATGGACCACGAGAAGGTCGCTCCCATCGACGAGAAGGCGCCTCATGGCACCACTCAACCCACTGTCTCCTCTCAGGAGGAGTACAACGGTGAATGGCGTGAACAGGAGGACTTCATGACCCGCAATGGTCTTAACTTGAAGTCCTTCCAGCGTCGTCCCAAGGGTGGTCCATTGACTGTCCTCGACAAGTCTATGAAGACACGCCATCTTCACATGATCGCCATCGGTGGTTCCATCGGTGCCGGTTTTTTCGTCGGTTCTGGTAAAGCTCTTGCCAACGGTGTAAGTTGTTGTTCCAATACATCTCTAATATTGAAACACTGACAGTGATTCCAGGGTCCCGCCTCGCTCTTCTTGGATTTCTCTATCATGGGTATAATGATCTTCAACGTCGTTTACGCTCTCGGTGAACTCGCTGTCATGTACCCGGTATCCGGCGGTTTCTACACTTATTCCACTCGCTTCATCGATCCGTCTTGGGGTTTCGCCATGGGATGGAACTACGTGTTCCAGTGGGCAATTGTCCTGCCCCTTGAGATCAATGTCGCTGCACTAACACTCAATTACTGGCCGAACGCTGAAAAGGTTCACGTCGGAGTCTGGATGTTGATATTCTGGCTCTTCATCGTCATCATCAACGTTTTTGGAACCCTAGGATATGCGGAAGAGGAGTTCTGGTCCTCCTGTCTGAAGCTGTCCGCCACCGTCATTTTCATGATCATCGCATTGATCTTTGTCCTCGGTGGAGGTCCTGACAACGGTCAGTACAACGAGTACTGGGGAGCCCGTCTCTGGTACGATCCAGGTGCTTTCAGGAACGGCTTCAAGGGCTTCTGCTCTGTCTTCGTTACTGCCGCTTTCGCCTTCTCCGGAACCGAGCTTGTCGGTCTTGCGGCTGCTGAGACGAAGAATCCTCTCAAGAGTCTCCCCGGTGCCGTTCGCCAAGTCTTCTGGCGTATCACACTTTTCTACATCGTCGGTCTTACCTTTGTCGGCCTGCTCGTCCGCTCCGACAACCCTGACCTTCTCGGTGCATCCGGCGCCAACGCCTCGCCCTTCGTCATCGCCTCTCGCGATGGAGGTCTCAAGGGGTTCGACAGCTTCATGAACGTCGTCATCCTGGTCTCGGTTATATCTATCGGTGTATCTGGTGTTTACGGTGGCTCCCGTACTCTTACTGCGCTCTCTGAGCAAGGCTACGCCCCTAAGATCTTCTCCTACATGGATCGTTCCGGTCGTCCGTTGTTCTCCGTCGGTCTGATCCTTTTGTTTGGCCTCCTCGCCTTTGTGAACATTCCTGCAACAGGTGTAATTGTCTTCAATTGGCTGTACTCGCTGTCTGCTCTCGCCGCACTGTTTACCTGGGGTTCCATCTGTCTCGCTCACATCCGCTTCCGCAAAGCATGGGCTTACCACGGCCACACCCTTGATGAGATTCCGTTCAAGGCTGCCGGTGGCGTATATGGATCTTGGCTCGGTCTGTTTATCATTTTCATCGTTCTCATCGCACAGGTATGCATCACTAAGTACTTCCATTGCGACATGAACTAAATCCCTACAGTTTTACACGGCTATCTCGCCCATTGGCAAGGACCTCGGAACTGCTGAAGACTTCTTCGCCTCCTACCTTGCGCTGTTCGTTGTTGCTTTGTTCTGGGTCATCGGCTATTTCTGGAAGCGTACTGGTTGGCTTAGGACCGCTCAGATGGATGTCGATACCGGTCGCCGTGAGCTCGACTGGGACCTCATCAACCGCGAGCGCGAGGAGATCAAGACTTGGCCTGCATGGAAGCGTCTCGCTCACCGCATCTTCTAAGCGCTCTTTGGAGCAATTTGAATAGCGCTGGTGCGCCTCAGATGATGTTTGGGGGATATCGTCATGTGTGACGCAGAGATGATACCGAGTAGCTATGTGTATAATACCTACCTTCGCTCCAATGAACGAAATTACCTCTTCTGAACAATGTTCTTCTGCACGTTCCACTTCTGGAGTTATGTACATGAAAGATGTTGTCAGACATGTGACGGTAATCAACCCCGGTATCGTTGCGTGAAAATGTGAACAATGGCTGAACTCGGTAGGACGGATATCCTTGCGATTATCATGTTTTCAGGTCAATAATTGAGTCTCAGCAACCGAATCAATGAACGAGAATTCTGCACGATTCAACCTCCAACGAGCCATGGCTCGCTGCATAATGGCTTGAGTGCCGCTCCAAAAGTGTGTGAGAAGCTTGCACCGCTACGGCCCGTCATATCTTGGCCGCGCTTTCCAAGAACCATGCCACACGCATATGCGAGATCGAGACAGCACCGCAGCACTACCCACAGCTTGAACTCAGTACCTTGTCTCGATCCAGCATGAACGAAATCCACCGAGATGGTAAGTTTTGACTCAACAGGTAGGTGTAAGTCTTTCCGATATCGATGAGCTTAAGCTAGCACGTCAAAGTCTTGGAGTAAAGCGAGCTGTACGTCTGAAGCGTAGGTATTTGATGCAACGCAAAGCCAGGCTACGAGGCTGTCTGAAGGGAACCTCTTGAGAGCGACGGACTGCAGGCTTTAGAAGCGAGAGAGACAATGGAAGATTGGAGGACTGAACGCTGATGCAAGGAGTACCAGCTCTATAAATTGGCGCATTCATCGGTACATAAAACTCAACAATAGCCTCCGAAGCGGATATCGCTATATCTGGATAAATCTCACTCGCCAAGTCCTTGTGCAAAACCTCACACGACATGTGAGTGGCAACCAACTCGGCTGATATCTTCTCAACTTGTGCATCGCGGTGCATACTTGTCCAGAGCCTCAAATTCACTAGCCTGGCTTTAGCGGCCTGATTTTCGTAAGGCGGTGCGTAGAGACGCGCCAGCTCCCCAGTCTGATAATTATCACGAGACTAGAAATGCGATACGGGCAAAGCTACTACCTGGAGAGATGCTGACTAGTCGCTCACAGGAGCCAAGTGCATATGCATCTGAGAAGAATATAAAAAGCCGCTCGAGTCCTCCGAGGATCATGGCAGCGACATATTCAGCTTTCCTTCAGAGCACTTTCTCAGGAAGTAAACTTAGACTGCTCACGAACTTCCATCGACTTGTCATTATGAAGCTCGCCGGAGCGTCCCTACTCATTACCGCGCTCGCTGCTATGGACGTGGACGCTGCTGTTGTTCCTGCAGAACCGTCCTCGAACCCTCTCAGCCCACGTCAGGGTAGCTATTGGGGACGGTATGAATGCATTGCCGAAGCTGGGGTGTTGTCATCGGAGGAGATATGCTGTGGATGCTGAGAGATACCTGGGACGACCACTTTGGTGGCAATTTCGGCGGTAGTCTCACATATACTTGCAGGTTGGCGAAAGGAAAGACGTATGCTGTGAGGGTCAGCATTTGTGGGTTGAATGTCGTGGCCAAACTCGACCATGGAGGGGAGATCTCTGGAGAGATGCATTGCGGAGACTCACCAATGTTGTTGGCAACCGCAGCACTGAATTGTGTGGCGTCAAGATCAACAAAGATCCTTAACTGATTCTATCCTCCTCTCAGCACGACAAGGTGTCGAACGGCGGCCGGGTCATGGGTAATATTTTCGGCGATACTTGCAGGGGCAATCCGCCGAGGTAGGCAGTTCACTCATCTCTAAGCTGTGAACGCTGCAAGAGGGTGTTTGGCTAATTCAGTGATCTTGGGAGGAGGCAAGTTGATGAGCGGGGAAATACCTTAGGGGACGTCTAGTCGGAGCCAAATCTAGATGCTGTTTGCTATTGTTGCCTATAATCTCTAGTACGTATTATGTGACCAATGGCTTTTCTTCAAAGTCGCTTAGTGTGCTACAGCTACAATTGATTTTATAACCCAAAGTGAGCTCGAGAACACAGCAACAGCAGGAGCAATAGGTGCCGTTCAGATTCGAACAGGGGGTCTAAACGCCAACCTAGCCACTGGGACATTAGACCCAACCCGAAGCTACTCTATGTATGTTGCATTGACCGGCTACCCTTCTTAGAGCCGAGGAGTTTGCTGCCGTGTTTTCGTTACACTTCAATATCTTTGTCATAGCTGACTCGCACAGTGCATGTGTGGGCTTGTCACAACCGAGATGCGTCGCGAGACCAAAAACAGAACCGAGAGAAGATTCGGATGAGATTGCTCAAGAGATGAGCAGGCAACAAGATATTTGGAATCGACAAACTTGCGCTACGTTGGAAAGAGTAAGGGTGTGAAGGAAGTCACGAACGAAACAGAAAGGTAGCAAAACGCAACGCAAGAGATACGAAACACTAGCATGCTGCTCCCCAAACTTTCAGTGAAAACAAGCTTGTGCTGCTCAGTCTGTTTTTCATTTCAATTGCACTCTACGCACTCATCTGTATGATCTTGGAAGCAGCCTCATCGTTATTGCGCCATACATCCTCAAGAGACCCATGCGCACTGCCCCGACTACGTGGAGCCGAAGTGGCAGCCGCGAAGTCGTTATTAATTCCCCGCTTATAAACCTGGTCCTGACAGTTTCAACCACCCTTTGGGCTTGATCTCATTGGACGCCTTGGGCCAACATCTCGTGTAAACGAAGGCTTTGACCAACCACACCAATGGCTGCTCGGATGTTTTTCTCAAAGACGCCACATGGTGGACGATCGACCTTTGCCTTCCCAACTTGAGTATGCTGAGGTCCGCATTCCGTGGACTGCCCCTCATAATCAGCAGTAAGCATGTGCTATGGCCAGCAGCATTTTATGATCATGCCAACACACAAGAGGTCTTTTCCTCTACCGCTAAGTCCCGCGTCTCTTAACTTCTCGAGGACTCATTCGATCTCGTTACAACGAGTTGATCACTGAAGCGACATGGATTTCGCCGTACCATCATCCTCACAGATCAGCTTGCTGGTTGTCATGCTGATACTTGGGGCCCTCATTCACCGCATCACATACACGCAATTCTTCCACCCGCTCACTTCGTTCCCAGGACCATGGTACCTGACCTCTTTCTCGCTCAGTCTCGCACTGATCTCTCTCACAAAGCGCGAGCCAGAGTATCTTATGTACCTCATCCGCAGATACGGAAGTAGGTCACCCACGTTGCCTC
Organism: Didymella glomerata; assembly: GCA_030271015.1. Taxonomy (NCBI): domain Eukaryota; kingdom Fungi; phylum Ascomycota; class Dothideomycetes; order Pleosporales; family Didymellaceae; genus Didymella; species Didymella glomerata. The sequence goes on from JAJOHN010000010.1 coordinate 1,085,493, forward strand.
GCAACGACGCACTGATCGCCGCCACCCCAAACCATGACTATCCACTCACAACCCCACAGCAGACAAACCCATCCGTATTTCGCCAACAATGCTCCTCTTCCCCAATGCCTCCGCGCTGAAGGACATCTACCGCTCTCCAGATTGCAACCGCAAAACCAACCTCTACGGCTCCGGGGTCCTGGGCCCGCCGCACCTTTTCTCCACACTCGACGGCGAGGAACACCGGGCTTTGCGTAAAGCGCTCTCCAACGCGCCCTGGACCATCGGGCAATTGAAGAACACCTGGGAACAGCCATTCGACGCACAAGTGAATTTGTTTACAGCCAAAATGACTGAACACGCTGATGCAGGACGCACGGTGTGCTTGAGCGATAAAGTGGCCGAGTTTGCGGCGGATATCATGTCAATGGTGTCATTCACGGAACCGTTTGGCTGTGTGGAGCGCCAGGAGGATGTCCGTGGGATTCTGAAGAATTGGAGGCTGGGGCTGAGTTTCTTCGGTTTTGCGTGCAGGTGGCGCTGGTTTCGTGATTTGGTGCTGCAGTTGCCGCTTGCGGGCTTGTGGTTCCTGCCCAAGGTTGAGAACGGAAGTGGAATGGGCTGGTTGATGTGTGAAGCTGATCGGCAGGTCAGCGTGAGGGAGAGAGAGAATGCTGCTGCCGCCGAGAAAGGGAATGTGAGAGAGGGCAGGAAGGACTTCATGCAGTAGTGAGTCGTTGTCTCCAAATTCGTGGGAAATCTCAGACGGTTTGCTAACGGGACGATCAGTTGTCTCGATGCTCGTCTCGCCAATGGTTTGCCTCTCACGGGGAGTCAGAAGCGCGCCCATGTCACTCTCCTCATCCAGGCAGGTGCGGATACGACTGCTACAGCGATGGGCTGTATTCTGCGGTTTCTCGTTACGAATCCCAGCAAACTTGGAAAAGCGCGCGAAGAGATCGACAAAGCAGATAGGGCCGGGCTCCTCTCCGCACCCATCCAGTTTGAAGAGACACGCCAACATCTGCCCTACTTTGTTGGCTGTATCAGAGAGGGCCTACGTTTGCAGCCACCCGGCACCAACCTGTATGCCCGTATTGCTCCGAAGGAGGGTAAGGTTATTGACGGCCATTTCATTCCTGAGGGCACAGAAGTTACTTCCTATGCATACTGCGTACAGCGCGACCGGACATTGTACGGCGAAGACGCTGAGCGATTTGAGCCTGAGCGGTGGTTGGAAGGTGAGAAACGGACGTTCGAACTTGAAGCCGCGCAATTTACCTTTGGTATGGGGCCCCGGGTGTGTTTGGGCAAAGACGTTGCCGTGATGGAGATGTACAAGTTGCTGCCTGAGGTAAGTGCGCAAGACTCCGTGGAGCAATCCGCATAGCTGACGCAACAGATCGTGAGGAAGTTCGACATTGAGCTGGAGGAACCTGGGCGATACGTCGTTGACGGCGGCGTTGCTTACAATGTAGGCTTCACAGGGAAGCTGGTCAGCAGATAATATTGCAACGAGATCAAGTGGCGAAGCCAATTTGCGGGGCGATGACTTACGAGAGTTGCACCACTCTGTCATGTTGAATCTGCAGCATCTGTAGTCTCACCGGTCTGTGGGCATACACGAGTGTACAGCAACCTGGTGATTGGCGTGTTGACACAAGCAATAGATTGCTTCGTGGTAGTCTTCTCGAAATACATGAGTCGAGTATCCTGTCGAGGATCGAGTGCACTGCAATCGCCGTACTCTGAACGAGTGCCGGAAACAGTTAGCTTTATGCAATAGCAATGTGGTCTCCAGCCTCGTAAATCCGGTTCCAAGTCAACAGACGATATCAGCTTTCATGAGAAGTGGTCCTTCTTTGATTGTAGTTACTACTTCAGGCAACTTCCTCTTTTCTCGTCGAACGCTGTACAGCTCAAAGGTTGATCCATGAAAGGCCGTGATGGTTGTCGTAAACGAGCGCCATAACCCGCCGTTACCCAGGATTTAGCATCTTTTGCACCAATCGCAGACTGCCACCAAAAAGATCGTGCATAGGGTGGATTCGTGAGCAAGGAAGTCGCAAGAAAGACAGCTTCGACTTTCCCTAAAAAGTGAGAGGACGATGGGAAGGTGCATGAAGCTGGCTGCTTTGGGTGTGGGAGATTTTCGACTGTCCGCTTCAGGCGAAGTTGCGCGAGGCTGCACAAGTGCAAGAGGCTCCCTTCCCGCGATGGCCGCCCTTACTGAGCGAATCACAGTGGTGGTGAAGATCGATCCCGGGACCGAACACGCATCCATTTTTCTTTTTCTTGAGAGCGATCTTCTTGTTTGGCAAGCTCTTCGACAACCTGATCCATCGCCAAGCCTCCATCCAGCGGCCCGCGTCTCCAGCTGGAGCGCTTTTCACCGGTGCCCGGCAGGCACCCAATCAGCTCACTGGGCTCATCCTTCGCACAAACGTGATCGCACCAAGCTGTACAACCCCAGCGCTAGCAACCTTTTCCTTGTGTTCGCATGAGTTCCAGCAATCTACAGCCTTGCTATCGTACTTGCCCCATGCGGCAGGTTGCGCCCGTGGGACCTCGGTGCTGAAGAAGCACAGGTGGAGCATGGTGTTTGCCCTGTGACGACATGAGATTGTAGACATTAGCGACTTCCATAAACCCTGCCTCAAGTCGTGACCACATACACTCCTCCCAACCGTCCCATCTTGCACACAAGACGACACCGTGCGTCACCCATTGAATCCACCCGCGCACACCCATTGTCCAGGTTCGCAAAGTCCAGCATCCAAACACCCAACTTTCTACCGGCCCGCACCATCATCCTCGGCATCCAAGATGACGACACCCATCCCCCAACCCCCCAAGAACCTCCGCAACACCTACATTCCGCCACGCGCACCCTACCTAAAACCGATCCTAATCTGCGGCGCCATCATGGCGCTGTCCTCGCGGCGCGAAGTTATCGCCCCTGGGTCACCCATCTACGACTATGGTCTCAAACATCTATCGACCAATGGACTTAAATATGCGTCGTGGGTGCAGAGCGGGCTGTTCTACTTCCTGTTTGGTGCGCATGCGATTGAGACGGGGTTGTTTGCGAAACGGCTGAGCAGGCATGGGGTGGAGGTTTCGAGCTTGAGTTGGTGGCAGTGGATGGCGACGTGTTTTGTGGGTGGGAAGTATTGTTATGTGCATTTTGACCGGGAGGTTGGGCGGTTTGGATAGAGACCCAGTATTTGTGTAGGATTGCAGGGATGCATCGCGTGAGATGTGCAGGACTGTATGTGTATATCATTGAATAGCTCAACTTCGATCGCTACAAGTCCGGTAAAGCTCACACAAACGCCTGATGCCCATGCTCTTACGAAGATACAAGATTTACATCGCTCGTCGACCCTTCTCACGCCTCTCGTACAATCTACTACTGTTGCTGCTTCTTCTGTGCGTTGGGGCCCATCTCCTTACTGAAAGCAAAGTACGACACTTCCAGACTGGTGAGCGCTCGGACACCGACGAGCAGGATCAGGAACAAAGGAATGACCGCGGCGAAGCCCATGAACAGGCCGGGTGTAAAGTACTGGTACCTCTCGAACAGGCCGCCTTCGTCGCTGGTTGAGTTGGCACGCTTGTAGTGTGCGGTGGTATCACGCTTCAGCTCCATCTGCATGTTGTCGCCGAGTGTGTTCTCCATCTCGTACTGGTGCTGCTGCTCGGCTTCCAGCTGTGCCTTAGCCTGCGCTTCTGTGGGAGGAGTGGTAATGTAGATGACGGTGTAGTCTTGCGCATCGGCGTACTTGTTGAAGCTGTCGTCAAGGAATTGGTCTACGAGAGTCAGGCAGTAATTCGGCAGTTCTGCAGCATGCCAAGCGTACCTTGCTGTCCCATATACAGCGCCCTGAGCGCCTTGGACGCCGGGGGCGTGTCGAGCTGTACGCTCTTGACCGACCCGCACTTTGACTCCAGGTACTTTGTGATCTCGGCAATGTCGACCTTTCCAACTACATCTGGTACAGAGACTGTCGATTTGACGTCGTGGTGCTGGCCAGCCATGTACTGCGCCAATCGTGGCGTCGAACGTCCGTCTACGTAATCGGCGGCGGAGACGCCCTCCTGTTCAACAACGACATAGTTCTTGGTGGGGCATTCCTTCAACGCTTCCAGCACATCAGCGGTGATGCTGGACGACTGCGCGATCGATGCGCCGGAGGACTCGAGCAACAAGCTGCAGGCGTTAGCTTCGAGACATCAGGATTGGCTGCGACGAGGCGTACTCAGCGGTGGAGAAGAGGAAGAAGGGCGAGGTGTTGCTGAAGGCAAGAGCCTGCGACGCCAGCGCGAGGACGCCAATCAGTGTCTTAGCCATGTTGTCGTGAGCTCGTGGTGTTGAGGGTCGCGATGGTCTGCAGCTCTGCACGATGCCTGCCGCAGCGGCAGTGAGACAGTCACCCGAAGATAAGCCGGCAGGGTATGACGCGCTCAGCCAGAAATTCGGCAGCAACGCGAGCACGGCGAACAGTCACAGAGTCACAGACGGCCTGCCAGCTGCACTGCGCCACGCCCGCAATTCACCGGACCCTTTTGCTCGGTACCTGGCTGCCTGTGACAGAGTTCGACTCATCAGTCAGCCAGTGCACTTTCTGGAAGCCCGCGCTAGCCTCTCTTTCTACTATAACTGCACGCCACTCTGCTTGCTCCCTCGACAAAGCTCCCGCAGCCCGACCTTTCCTTTCCGCGTTCACCAGGCCATACATTTACCAGAGCCTGGAGGCAGTCTTGCGTCTGCCGCCTTTTTTTCTTAACACTCAAATCCGCTGCCAGCGACCATTCTGCAGTCGACCGCACAAGTCGTAATCACTACCTCGCACATCATGTCGACTACTGCGACTGCGCCAGCACCAGCAAACGCTGCTGGAGCAGACGGAGCCTCCCGAGGAAGAAGACGAAACCGAAACCGGAATCGTGCACCGAATGCTCCCGAGGGTCAGATTCAAGGTGAGGGGCAAGCAAATGGAGAGCAGCAGTCACAACGGGGAGGGAGAACTGGGCGAGGGCGAGGCAGGGGGCGAGGTGGTCATTCTTTAGTTCCATCACAGGTTTTGCAAACCATGCCCAGCGAGACCTCAGGCTCAACGCCAGCGCCTGCACCAGCAAGAGGGGGGCACCGTGGGAGAGGTGGAGCGGGAAGAGGTGGAGCACAACGGTTTCCTCAGCGTACGGCTGCTGGTGGTCGCCAGTTCGGAGGCCAGCTGACAACTGAGGACGACGCAGAATCAGCGGCTTCAGCAAGTTTGCAAGCGGATGCGCCTGAGTTTGAGCCGGGAAGACCTCTAATCGGTCGCAAACCGCGAGCACCTAAGGAGAAGCAGCCGCAACTATCGAAGTCGACCGCAGCGGATATTGCGACCAGAACGCACGAAGACATTGACAACGGTCACTACGAATGCGCGATTTGCACCGAAGACATCAAACGACGTTCGAAGGGAGTGTGGTCTTGCCGGACATGTTGGACAGTCTTCCACTTGGGCTGTATAAAGAAGTGGTCGACTAACGAGGGATCAGCAGCTGCTCGTCAGCAAGCCCAGGACGGCGAGGCACCGCCGCCTAGGCAATGGCGCTGTCCTGGGTGCAATCTGCCGAAAGATGTTTTGCCGAAGAACTTCTCATGCTGGTGTGAGAAAGAGCTTGACCCTAAGCCAGTCACCGGGCTGCCACCATTTTCCTGCGGACAGACCTGCTCTCGACCCAGGGTTCTACCGAAGAAATGCCCTCATCCGTGTGGCATGACTTGTCACGCAGGTCCTTGCCCACCCTGTTCCTTGATGGGACCAACTCAGCATTGCTTCTGTGGCAGCAAATCCGTTACTCGAAAGTGTGTTGATACAGACTACGAACACGGCTGGAGCTGTGGGGAGGTCTGCGGCGAGCTACTCGCTTGTGGGGAGCACCGCTGTTCGCGACCCTGCCATGAAGGGCCTTGTGGAGCTTGCGACGTCCGCGTTCCAGCACGCTGCTACTGCGGTCAAATCCAGAAGGACATCATGTGCTGCGATCGTGAGGAGACGAAGCATAGCCGACAGCGTCACACTGCAGCGGACGGCACCACCACCATAGAAGAATGGACTGGAACCTTCCAGTGTCCAAACGCCTGCGGTCGTCTCTATGACTGCGGCAAGCATGCTTGCGAACAAGCGTGCCACCGACAGAACGCTGACTCGGCCCATTGTCCACGTTCCCCGGACGTTGTCACTCACTGTCCTTGTGGCAAGACGCGCCTATCGGAAATATCAGATGCTCGCCGAGAGAATTGCGAAGACCCTGTACCGAACTGCTCCAAAGCTTGCAACAACACGTTAAAATGTGGTCACAGATGCAAGCAACCGTGTCATCAGGGCGAGTGCAGGCCCTGCATGGAGACTGTCACCATTGCGTGCAGATGTGGGCGCAACACATTCTCGACAGTTTGTCATCAGGGAACCGAGGAGCCTCCTCAATGTATGCGTATTTGTCGTGTTGCACTCAATTGTGGGCGACACGAGTGTGGTGAGCACTGCTGTGCCGGCGAGCGCAAAGCAGCTGAACGCCAGGCCACTCGAAGGAAGCCGCGCCCTCTGGACTCAGCAGCCCAAAGACCTGGGGATAACTTCGAGGCGGAGCACATCTGTACGCGTCCCTGCGGTCGTCAGCTGAAATGCGGCAACCCCGAGCATCGCTGTCAGGAGCTTTGTCACAAAGGTCCCTGCGGTACTTGCCGAGACGCAATTTTCGATGAGATCAGCTGCAACTGCGGTCGAACTGTGCTGCAACCTCCTCTTCCCTGTGGTACTCGGCCACCTCCATGCCGCTTTCCTTGCGAGCGACCAAAGAGTTGCGGTCACCCTCAAGTTGGTCACAACTGTCACGGCGCTGAAGAAGATTGCCCCAAGTGTCCATACTTGACAACCAAGAATTGCTTGTGCGGCAAGAATGTCATCAAGAACCAGCCCTGTTGGCTCAGTGAAGTGCGCTGCGGCGAGGTCTGTGGCCGTTCCTTGAGGTGCGGCTTGCACAAGTGTCAGAAGCAATGCCACCGCAGCGGTGAGTGTGAAGAGCCTTGCAAGCAGACTTGCGGCAAGGAACTAAGTGTCTGCGGTCACCCTGACATGGCAACCTGCCACTTCCCGCAGTCATGCAAAGAAGACAGGCCTTGTCAGCACAAGATCATCATTACTTGCGAGTGTCAGAGGATCAAACAAGAAACGAAGTGTAACGCTTCGAAGACCAGCGAAGGCAACAGCAAGAAGGCATTGAAGTGTGATGAGGAGTGCGCACGTCTTGAGCGTAACCGCAAGCTTGCATTGGCACTCAACGTCGATCCAGAGCATGAGACGGACCACGTTCCCTATTCTGATATCACGTTAAACCTCTACGTGGAGCACTCGACTTGGGCAGCAACCCACGAGAAGCGTCTTAGGTTTTTCGCAGCCGACGATGAAGAGAAACGGCTTAGGTTCAAACCTATGCCGAAGCATCAGCGCAAGTTCATCCACTACCTGGCAGAGGACTTTGGGTTTGATACAGAGAGCATGGACCCCGAGCCCCATCGCCACGTCGCAGTCTTCAAGACTCCGAAGTTCGTCATGGCGCCAATGAAAACTCTTGCAGAGTGTGCAAGGTCCCGTCAAGTTCAGCGTCCCATTCCAGTTGCACCAGCAGCTGCTCCTCTTCGACCGAAACCGAGCAACACTACTGGCGACCCTTACAACTCATTCCTGATCCTGAATCCACGCTTCGCTCTCACGATTGAGGAAGTCAGTATGCTCATCAAGAATGTTCTCCCGCAAACCAACTTTCCCCTCGAATTTGAAATCAGCTTCCTGCCCAGTGAAGCAGTCTCGCTCAAGCCGCCACTAGCGGCTCGCCTCAATATCCCGGAGCGCGAGATGCAGAGGATGCTCGAGTCTGTCAAGACACCATTGACGCAGGCATTTACTGCGCAGAAAGTCGGGTCCTTGCAGCTCGCTCGCACAGACGCGTCGCTGAACGTGCTGCGCAAGGAGTCTGACATTGGTCCCGGCTCGGGTTGGAGTCAGGTGGCGGCTTCTAGGGGCATCCCGTCACGCCAGGTGCAGAGGAGCACACCGTTTGGAAACAAGGGTGGCTTTGCTGTGTTGAGCTTGAGCAGCAAGAAGAAGAAGGAGAAGCCAGCTCCTGTTGTCGATGACTGGGAGGCTGCTGAAGAGGAGGAAGAGGAGAAGGAAGAGAAAGACAAGGCCAGTGGGGCTAATAGCGGTGCTGTCAGCGAGGACGATGGGCCTTCAAGACCAAGAAGCAGGGGTCTGGTTGAGGCTTCTGGCGATGAAGCGCCTGTTTCGACTAAGCCTGGTGAACTGTTGGGACGTTGGTCTGATCTGGACGACGAGTAGCTTCGCGCATGACTAGACGACTACATTGGCAAGAGAGATTAGACAAGAATAACACTTAAATAAGGGCAACGATGAAGTTCCGTTTCTTACGATGTGACCATCGACTCGCTAAGTGACTGTACGTGTTGATGAGCCTCAGGACAGTTTGGGGCTGCACAAGTCGAAGGGGCAACTGCAGTTGGCCCATGTTTCTCCCAAATTTATAGAACAAAGGAAGGTCATCGCTCAATACCCAATCTCACATGTGGTAACATCCTCCACAAAATGCTTCTCCCGATACCCCCTCGTCCACCACAGATACCACGGCACAACGTTCATCTTGATGCGATGTCCGAGCCACCCCACCTCCTGTACCGTCTTGACCACGCTCTGACTCTCATCCCAAGCCGTCTCAATCCTCGCCCTCCTGAGCGTCTCATACGCATCAAACGCCTCCTTCACCGGCGTGCCATCCCTCCCATTCCCACTCTTCTCCATCCACCTCGCCAACACCCTCGCGAACAGCACGCCATCCTCGAACACGATCCCCGTGCTCTCGCCCTGCGGCGGCATCGCATGCGCGCTATCACCGATCAGCATAACGCGATCGGTGGCCCACTTCCCATGCTTGCTCAGTGTGAATACCGGCCAGAGAAACAAATCCTGCGCATCCGTGATCCACTCCTCGATCGCAGGTTCCTTCGCCCCCGCATACCGCGCAAGCATATCAGCGCGCGTCTTCTCCGCGTCCGCGCCCCGCGCCTTCCACCCATCGCGCGACTGCAGACCAGAGTCCGCCACCTGCATCAGCGCGCCGACGTAGATGCTGTCTTTTGCCGCGCTGTGGAAGGAAGTGAGCAACATGCCGCCGCGCGCGAAGTTCATGCCCGACGCTTCGAAATGCGGTTCTTGGTGCGCTTTCAGCGGCGCAAACCCGAAGGCATTGCAGATTCCGCTGTATGTTGCTTTGCGCTCCGGTTCGACATGTGTCAGTCGTGTCACGCTGTGGATGCCGTCACAGCCGATGAGGATGTCGGAGGTGGAGGATGTGCCGTCTGCGAAGGTGAGGGTTACGTCTGTGGCTGCTTCGTGGATTGCGGTCGTTTTCTTGCCGCAGGTTAGGGCGATGTTGGGGTGTTTGGAGATGGCGGCGAGAACGCCTTTGAGGGCTTCACCGCGGGTTATGCGCAGTGCTGTGAAGGGTGGGGTGCCTAGGCCTTTGCCGTCTGGACCGCGGAAGGAGGATTCGGAGATCTTGGTGCCGGAGTAGATGTCGAAGACTTCGACAGCGAGACACTCAGCGCCGTAGTTTGAAGAGCGGATTTCTTGGAGTGCGCCTAGATGGGATAGTAGGCGCAGTGCGTTTGGAGTCAAATTCACGGCTCCACCAATGGTCGCGGGTTCTGGCCGGATCTCGTATATTGTGATGAGAGGTGGGGGAGCATTTGCAGGCGCAAACTTTGTGACTGATAGTGCTGTTGTAAGTCCTGCTATGCCTCCACCCAGTATGGTGATGCGGAGTGGTTTGGTGGTTGCCATTATGAAAGGCTATGTGCACTACGGTGATGACGTACTTCAGACTTGAGGTAGGTAGTCAACTCAGGAGCTCGAGAATTGTTCGAAGTCAGCATGTTACTCTGCAATAGCTTGCTTATGTATCTGCGTCGTCGATTACGGTGGTGGTAAGGCTGCATGTACATCTTCGGCATGGTCGGGGAACCGATACGAGATTCGCAACCGTCTGACTGCAGGACCGAACGGCGGGTGTCTCCCGCAACACGAAGTAAGACCTAGAACTAAACGATCTCATTGGAACCTATAGGTCTTGCGTCGATGTTCATGGTCGCATCGCCTTGCGAGTCACCCACTGCCTGGAACAGGTTCCGGACATGAGAAGCGGAGCGATGTCTCGGCCGCTCGGAGATGGCTTCGAGGCAGCGGCCGGCGGTAAGCAACTACCCTTGGATGTCATTCCTGCCAGATGAACAGAAGAGGAAATATGATCAGTATTCATCGCTGGTGCGCAGCCCTCGTAACTGGGGGAGAGTGCCAATATCGTGCCATGATAGGTGGTAGACCTGCAGACTCCAGGGGCGTTAACGGGGTCTCAACTTCTGCGTTCTCTGTGGAATTGAGCGGGTCGGCGCGCTATCTTCTCTACCGTCAGCCGAGGGCGTCGCTGATGATTGTGAAAGTCTTCAGACTGTTGCTCAAGCACAAGGGTGGTGTAGACAGGTTCGAGTAGCATCTCCTGCCACGAGCGGTGCCGGTCCGCAGCGGAGTGAACCTTCCGCATTGGGCAACTCCGAGTTAGTATCGATTACGGTCGGCCAGCAACTTGCACTCATGATTCTGACCAATGGAATGCTGAAACCTTCAGGGTCTGTGAGACTGCACTCTTTCCGCAGCAATCCTTCTCTGGTGCGATGTACCTCGGGTAGTAGATCTCGAAGCCATCACAAATGCGCAACCTCTTCCCTCTTCACTTGCATTGCCAATGATGAGTATGAGAAGGTATCCGGTCTGCCAGATGCGGGGTTCCGGAGGCGTACATGAAGTAGATGCGTGTCCCGCGTGAAGATGAGTTCAAGTGCGCAATGTCGAATATCAACCCCCTAGACGTCCTCGCCGTCAAGAACGTCATCTCACGCTATTGCGAAGCATTAGACGCGAAAGACTTCGCCCTTCTCGAGAATGTCTTCCAGCAGAATGTCAGCGCAGACTACCCGTTCAACTCAGACTTGCAAGGCGTCGACGCCGTCGCGAACGCCATAAAGAACAGGTATATGGAGTGTGGGTAAAGAAGTTCGTCATGCGGACTGACGGATTTAGGCTTGGTCCCGTTAGGACACACCACAACCTTACAACACAGAGAATAGTCTTCGATGACGCAGGCAAGAGTGCGCATGCCGTTACATACTTTCAAGGCGCACATTTTGGGCAGGGTCCACACGAGGGCAAGCTACTATGTGCGTATGGAAGGTACATTGATGATCTAGTCCTCCGCGAAGGCAACGGTGATACCGAGGGTGTGCCTGGTGCAAGCGGGATTTGGAGGATCAAGAGAAGGAAGGTAGCTTTCACCCAAAGAATCGGAGATGAGAAAATTATGGCCGAGCACTGAGTGCGAAGCCTGTTCATTGTATCTAAAGGATGCTCGTCAATTCCTCGCAGAGTGAAAGCAGTCAGAGTGTTGGAACCCTAAACCTAGCCTGCAGTGAGGACATGCCAAATACATCTGGCAGGTGCGACCTGCGTCGTGTTGTTCTTGCATCTGACCCTTCCTCCAACTTTCAGACACCTCAGCTTGCAGCCAGTGACTGCAACTACATCCATTCGAACGGCGCCAAGTACCACCTCATTCTCACTCATATTATTCGCCATGGACGCTGCATTTGACGCCGAGGCAGCCGCCGCCGTCGATATGGACGCACTCTTCGCGGCTCCTCCGAGTCGACAAAAGCACATGCTCGGGGATATCCTCCGTCGCAAGATCCTCGCTGTTCAGCCCCAGATAGCCAACGAGATCTCAGAGGAGCTCCTAGGAACTTGTGACGTGGACGAGCTCATCAATTAGTCGGTTACTTGCGGACGTCATCTTAGACTGTATCAGCTCACTCTCACAGTGCACTCGACGAGACGAGTCTACTCGCGTTCATCACCAAGTTCATAGCCGAAGTTATGGACGGCCACACATTCGACACGGATGGTCAAGGTAACAAGAGAAGGCATCCCTCACCAGAAGCGAAGACTTCGTTCCTGAGGGCTATCAAAGGTTATACCAGTGAGACGGATGGCCAAAGCAACAAGAGAAGAAAGACCTTATCCGAGAAGAATACCTCGACCCAGGAGGACCTATCTTCTGAGGAGAGTGAGATAAGCGAGGAAAGCGATCTTCCTGCAGCACGATCTTAGGAGGACGCCTGGAAGTCGAGCTCTCAGATAGACATCCTCCAGTACATGCGGTCCATGCTTTCCACTCTGGATACACAGCTGACCGGTTTAGGTTCAACGACGTGGGTTTCCAACTTGAGAAAAGGATCAAAGAAATATCGAGCCAAGAATTTCGGGCGCAAGGTCAATATAACAACGACCCCGAGACGCAACATGATCCATTCAACGGAGTCATCTGCGTGCACATCTCCAACTTCTTCTCAGACGCAATCAATCTCATATACTACATCAGAGGCACGCGTAACGTCGCCATGTTTTGCGGCGGTATGTCAGGAATGCAAGCCTTCAATGGCGCTGCACTCTTTGCGGCAACGCATCTGACTCTGGAGGGAGTCACACAACCCATTTGGGGCCTACTTAATGCCGAGAGTTCACGATTGCCGAAACGGATGGCAAAGAGCAAGTCTCCGATCGAGGCGAACAAATGGAGATACATGTTCGAGACCGGTCGGGTGGTGTGGGAAAAAAGTGGCATCGATTTGGACAAACTGAACGAAGCCATGGAGACTTCCGACCGCGGAGGTACTCACCAGAGAAAACGAACTGCGAGCGAGGATGCAGCCAACAATGTAGCCTCTCTTCGTGGCGGTTCGGGGCATGCAGACAGTCCCATCGACGAAAGTCTGACCACAATACCACGCCAGGAAGTTATCAACGACCCCGTGTTCAAACGGTTCCTGAAGCTGCGGCAGTAGAATTCGCGCAATAAGTCCATGGGCAAGTCAATGGACGATCGCCACGGCAATGCTTCGAACCAGGCTCCCTCCGACCCATCACCACCTTCGAATCAGGCTATCTCCAACCTGTCACCACCAAGGCACGACACAATCGCTGAACTTGACCTACAATACTTCGAGCAACGAGTCAAGCAGTGGACTGTCCCCAGCAATCTTGTTCGCCATGGTATGAGCGACGAATGGCAGGCCAACATCTAGCAAGCGTCCGGACCTGCCTTCCACGAGTTTCACCGCCAGCGATACATCAACAATGCTCTGAGGCGAGGTGACATGAAGAGATCCCAGGCTCAATATCTGCTGAACAGGACGAAAGGGCTGAAATACGAGTCAACGAGAAGATTCACCCTGGCTCCAAAGGATCTCGAGGCTGCTGAAGTATTGGGAAAGGCATCGAAGGGGTTCGCTGGTCGTGAGGAGGATGCTGGAACAAACGGAGCAAGCGCGAAAAGTGAGCCCACGGTGTCATCGCAAAGGGAAGAGGCAGAACAGTTGGTGAGCGATGTGTGGCTGACCCGTGTCTTATATCGTGACTGGCTTCTTGAGGAGAAGGGGAACAAGCCCCAGGATCAATAAAAGAGACGGGCATTTGCTTAGTCCAATTAATGGTACATTGTTTGTCGGACCATCTACACATACTTCTATTCCCCATGTGGAAAATCAAGGATAAGGGGTATCAGCCATTAGTAGCCGTAACATAGCCAGCTATTCGGTCCACTGCTGGAGCATACCAAGAACGCCGTAGCGATGCCATCATCCGTTATAGTATTACGCACGCCAACCTTGCTTTGAACCACTTACTCGGCGAATTCGACCATCAAGCTCGCACCCTTGAGCCCGGCAGCCTCAATCGTCTCATCGAGGTGCTCGATGAAGTTCTTGCCCATGAAAGACAGGTCGAACTCCGTACCTTGCTTGCCCTCCCAAGGTGCATCACTCTTGATCCACTCGTAGACTCGTCGTACAGGATCTGAAAGGTTGAAGCGGCGAACGAGAGGGCGCCCAGTAGGGCCACGGAACTGGATGCGGGTCGTAATCTTGGCGTCTGTAACGGTGGGTTCTGTGTGTGGTGCGTGCGATGAGATGGAAGCGAAGAGGGGGTTTGCGGCAGCTGCAGGTTCTTCTGCTGGTGCTGCGGCTGGTGTCGAGACAGCTTCTGTTGCCGCAGATGTCGCACGCCCCTTGCCCTTGCCTTCGTCCTTGGTGAGGGCATCAGGGTCGTTATCTTTTGGCCCGTCGTTGCCGCTACCACCGTTGTCCATGCTATTCTGCAGAGCCCACTCTAACTGTTCTTCTTCAGTCATGCGGTTGACATCGACCTTCTTGTTTTCGGGCTTGCGCTTAGCCACAGGGTTCTTAACGTTGATGTTCAAGCTGTAGCGGTCAAGGAACTCGTGAAGCTGAGCGTGGAAATCAACGGCCGAGGGGATGGGAGGACCGGACCAGATCTTGACCTGCTCTCCCGTTCGTGGATCGACAATGGCGATGTGTGGGTACGCGTCAGAGCTGTCGCGGTTTTGGAAGTAGTAGTTAACGTATTGCTGGCCGCGAGGATCGTCCTTTGCATATTGCATGAAGATGAAGTTCTCCCGTACAGTCGCCTTTACATCTTCGTTCTTCCAGATGTCGCGATTGAGGAGCTGGCAGTCAAAGATTGCGGGGTCCTGGATATTGACGATGAGCCACTTCTCATCTTCCTTGCCCATGTCTCGAGCCTTCTCCCATGATCCCTGGTACATCATCTCGAACGGTGGTCGAAACAGTTCCGCGAGCATGTTCATCTTGGCACTCTGCTCGGAGGCGCCGCCCGTTGATGCTGCAAGCTCGCGGCGTCTAGCCTCTGCGTCGGCGGAATTATCCCATACCGAGGTCTGGGGGGTGCCTCGCTGATTGAAGATGCCTTGTCGACCTGCTGCAATGTCAGTTTGGACCCCACAAGTTGAGATCCTATAGCGCTTACCTCGTTGCCGACGAGCCAGCTGCTCTTGCACCATTGCGTCAATGTCATCGTCTTCGTCTCCAGGCCCCCAATTTGACCCAGGGCCGACCAATGTCTCTTGTGTTCGTTGGATAGGGGCACGGACTTCGTCCTGATCACGGCCTGCGCCGCCACCCCCGTAGTCTTCTTCCTGTAGCCGCCGCGCCAATTCTTCGTCGCTCTCGAGGTTCGATTGTACAGGAGGTGTGGCAGTGTGTGCACCGGCGTTGAAATCCGACATATCGTCATCTGAATCGACGTTGATGGGGTTGTGTGCTGAGGAGGCAGCTGCGGGCGCGTTCGAGGTGGTCGCAGGCCCGAAATCGAGATTTGGGCTATCGAAGAAGAGCTGTATAGCC
This sequence comes from Didymella glomerata, assembly GCA_030271015.1. Lineage (NCBI taxonomy): Eukaryota > Fungi > Ascomycota > Dothideomycetes > Pleosporales > Didymellaceae > Didymella > Didymella glomerata. The sequence continues at coordinate 1,100,869 of JAJOHN010000010.1, forward strand.
TGTTCGAGATTGTTGTCTGTCAAGCGTAGGTACTGTGCAGCCTTGTCAGGATCACACGAGGTGATGCTGACGAAGTTGAGAACGTTTTCTTCATCCATATTGGGCGGTAGGTCTGTCTCTTCGGTATGTGGTAGAGGTGATGCGGTGAGTACTGAGATAAGTACTGCGCTGGCGGGGTAACTGTTACACTCCGCGGTATGGTTCCCAGGTCGCGATTCAGGATATTGTTCGCTCCCGTAGTGCTTGATTCGCGGGATCTATGGTGTGGGTGAAGCACCGGCACACAGTGTTTCGTGCTGGGTGGCGGTTTCGATTTGCGATCGAAGTGGGAGACGGTGGGGTAACGCGGTTCTCTGCACTTGCTAGAACGACCTCGAAGGGGCTCTGGATTTCACCGACTTTGCTATGGGTTGTTGTGTCCCTTTAGTAAGGAGAAGCTGCACGGCAACTGCACAGTAAAGGGTGTTGGGTGCAGGTCGTGAGGTTACACAAAACGATGATGGCTTCCGATAGATCTGCGCAAGCTCGGTATGCCTGCTGTGGTTGGAGATAGTGCGTTTTCCGCAGCGGTGAAGCCTCAACTACGCGTCGAAAGGCAAATGGTGTATGGGACTAGCTTTGGCGAGGAAATTGCAGCAGGCGGGCGCTGTCGACGTTGGCAGAAGCAACTGGAAGGACGCGACTGATTGTTTGGTAGGCAGGCGCTGTGACGCACTTCATGAGCGCAGAGGCGTCCGTGCCACCCCGGCCCTTCACAGCATCAATGGAGCACGACGTGTGGCAAGCACCGGACGAACAAGCGTGAGGCGTCTGTCCAAACGCAGAGCCGCAACATCACCCCAGTCCCCTGTCTTGCTCAGCACCTGGCAGACCGCGTCGCCCGCCTTCTGCCTGTGGCGCATGCTCTGATACATACAGCTGGCTCTAATCTCACCTGCGCAGCGGCCGTCTTCCACCTCACACACCACCATGGCCACAGCGCAATCTCCAGAAGCCAAAGAGCTCGCTCTTGTGGGCAAGGTCGAGATGCGCATTGCGCTTGCAGACTCGGAAAAGAAGCTCGAAGACCTGCTGAAAGTATATCTCGCTCCGCTACTGCTCAAGCTTGGCTCTGAGTACGTAGCTGTGAGGAACAAGGTAAGACATTCATTGATGTTTGTTTCGGGCCTAGTCCTGGCTGTCTGTGCAGTGAACACCGCTGATTGCGGTTGCATTTTAGGTCATCTCTATCTGTCAACACGTCAACACCCGCATCAAGTCACAGTACGCTTCGAACAACGAAATATTGGTGTACAATGCACTGACAGCCGCCTAGAGATCTCAAGCTCCCGGTAGCTGCTTTATTGAAGCAGTACAAGGACAACGCAGATGTTGCCCTGATACGCCACTTCGACATCCTTTACATTCAGCAGGGTATCTCCCGGCTACCAGTATCCGATAGATTGGAGCTCTTACCCATCCTCATTCAAGGAATATCGAATGACTACGAAAGATCAGCTCAACATGCTTCTCAGCTGTTCCACTTGATCCTGAGACTTCTTGTCCACTTCAAGCTCCCAGCCAGAGGCACAAAGGAAGATACCGACTTGAGGACCAAGCTGGGCGTCACAGACGTAGACGCTGCGTTCTTGTCAAAATGGTTTGGCAAGCTCATTTTGCTGACCCTTGTGCGTCAAAGTACCCCAGAGGCTGCTAGCACCACAAAATGTCCCGGTCTTTCGGTCGAGGAGTACAAGTTCCTGACACAGCAGGGCAAACCAGATGCCTGGGACCCCAGCTCTGATGCAGGCCTCAGCTTGACTGAATCAAAGGCTCTGGCGACGCGATTCTTGGCGAGCGGCATGTTCAAGGATAACGAGAAGTTCTTCCCGGCATTGTTTGCATCAGCTGATACCAATTCTCGAATCTCGGAGATTGGAGAGGACATTTTGAAGCGTGTCATGCTCACCCAAGATCTGGAAGACGCAAACTCTGTGGATATCCTCTTCGAGTTGTACTTCGGCTCCACATCTCCTGAGGGAACATCGCCAGTAAAGACTCCTTTACGCATAAGGATACTGGGTGTGCTATCCAAGTCGGACAAAAGCACAACATATCCGCACAAGATAGCGAAGATCGTCGAGGATGGACTTCTGTCAGCAGAGCTGAATCCAACAAATAAGACAGCTGGGCGGGAGGCCTCCAAGTTCCGCTCTGCGATCTTCTCACTCGTCAATTTCGTTGCGCGCCGCGGTGCATCGTCTGACTTGTCCATAGTTGCTGTTGGCCTTGTCGGCAACCTTCGCGCTTTCATCCAGGATCAAGGGTGGCCAGCTGCAGATCGTGACCAAGACATGGAACTTCGCGGCTACGGCTACGAGACAATAGGACTTTTGGCAAAAGCTGCGCCTGAGAAGATTCTGATTGAGCCAACACTCGACCTCCTAGAATGGCTCTTTCGCTCACTCAGAGAAGATTCGGCTGGGAAGGATGTCGCCGTTAGTATAGAAGAGGCGCTGTCATCCGTTCTCGGCGCCTTTGCGAAGCCCTTCGATCAGGCCGTCATGCCAAGATTCAGACAGATCTTATTACGGTATGCTACCGTCGACCAGGTCAACACACCAGCATCTGCCCACTTCACAAGAAGCACGCGATATGTGGCCACAAGATTTGCCAACCGCTGTCTTCCCTATGAAGATGTTCTGGCCAGGTGGATTGACATACTTGCTGTCAGCGGAGGCTCTGCGGAGCGACACGAAGTTGTGGAAGAAGGACGACGAGGCTTGGACCCATACTGGTTCCAGACGTCGAACATGGCACCCGAGATTGGCCAAACACAGCAAAAGCTCCATTTCCCCAACTTTGATAAGCTGGTCAACTTCATCTTCGCTCAAGAAGGCGATGATGAAGATGTCATGGATCTCGAAGGCTCGAATGATGTTCTCACACAAGTCCAACGCTTTTACCAGCATTACCCAAATGCACTACCTACGGTCATTAGCTTCTGCTCCCAGGTCGCTTTGCAGTCAGCTCTTGTCAGCAAGAACATTAACGATGAAATATCAGAGGACTGGGGGCGCAAGCTTGACACTTTAATGTCTACAGACCAACGCGCTAGACAAGCTTTCCGGGCCTTTGCGGCAGACGATGCTCATGGCCGCTCCATTGCAGCGATCATTCGTGCCAGCTTCGACAGGCTGACTCGAGACGATGTGAGCGATGTGGGCGATATCGGCACAACGATGGTACGATTACTCTCGTTATGTCCGCAGCGATACTGGGCACTTGCACATCTCATCCAAGACGTCCGTGCTTTGGAACCCTCGATCTTGTCGAACAACCCCGGACGCCGACTCGCTGCTGCTCACACCTACGGTCTACTAGCATCTCATCCTGATTGCGACACAGCGGCAATTCAGACATCTCAAAAACGGTTCTTCGAGAAGCTGGACGCTTGGAAGACAGCTGTCGGCGCCGAAATAAACCAAATCAGTGGCATAGTCATCGCACTTGGATACTACTCTAGCCGAGTGCACTGGAGAGGCAGCAAATCAGCAAGTGACCTTTCAGAAGATCACCATGTCCATCAGTTACTGCAGACTTTGGTAGCGGTGCTCAAAGAAACGCGGGACGCCACGCTGAAATCAGCCGCATTTTCATGCATCGATCAACTCAGCCTCTTTCATGTTATCTCACCTTCGACTATCGCAAGATATACTAAGATAGACGACCTCGCTACACAAATCTACGACTCGGCAAAGACAGGGACTATTACCGCTATCCTGACCCTGGGTCATTTGTCGATGGTCACCGAAGAGAAGGAGGAGACCGAAGAAGAGTCGGACTACAAGCTGATTGGGGACAAGCTCCACGAACTTCATGAAGTCCGCCAGCCAGAAGTACAATTTTCTGTTGGTGAAGCACTGAGTTGCTTCGCGATCGGTTGGGACTCGAAGGCCCTAATTGCTGAGCTGGATATTCTACACCCAGAGCAGCCGAATGATTCCTGGGACGCACCTTTGCGAACACCTACCGGACCAGTACGCGAGAAGACCTTCACAACTGTGCTTGAGAAGACACTGAAGGGCTGCATGCAGACCAAGCCTGCGTTGAAGAAGGCATCCGTGATCTGGCTGCTCTGTCTGCTTCAGTATTGCGGTCACAAGCCAGAGATGCAGGGATACCTCGGTCAGTGTCAGGTCGCGTTCAAGAACTGTTTGTCCGACCGTGATGAAGTGGTTCAGGAAGCAGCATCACGTGGTCTAGGTCTTGTCTACGAGAAGGGAGATCGTGACCTGAAAGACGATTTGGTTCGCGATTTGGTCGGCTCTTTCTCTGACAACAAGTCGAAGATGGCAGGCACTGTGTCTGAGGACACGCAACTCTTCGAACCTGGCGCACTGCCCACAGGTGACGGCAAGTCCATCACGACCTACAAAGACATCATGAGCCTTGCTGCTGAGGTTGGTGACTCGAGTCTTGTATACCGGTTCATGTCAATGGCGTCCAACAACTCCATCTGGTCTAGCAGGGCGGCTTTTGGTCGCTTTGGTCTCGGCAACATCTTCTCAGACTCCAGTGTCGATGGCTACCTGGCGCAAAACCCAAAGCTCTATCCAAAGCTCTATCGTTACAGGTACGTATACGCACAACGGCATGATTGCCATGTACGCTGACACAACACAGGTTTGATCCTAATCCCAATGTTCAGCGCTCCATGAACGACATCTGGAATGCTCTGGTGAAAGACTCTTCGGCAACGATTGATAAGCACTTCGATGCCATTATGGATGATTTGCTCCTCAGTATTCTAGGTAAAGAGTGGCGTGTTCGACAAGCTGCGTGCGCCGCTGTTGCAGACCTCGTTCAAGGTCGCGGGATCGACAAGGTGCGTCATCGTTCCAACTTGGAGATTCAAGTACTGACTATCGCTAGTATGAGAAGTATCTGTCTTCGGTCTGGGACAAATGTTTTAAAGTCCTTGACGACATCAAAGAAACCGTTCGTGTGGCTGCTGCGTCTCTCGCTCGCGTGCTGACGGCGATCCTAACACGTTCTCTCGAAGCTGGCGACGCTTCACTCAAGACAGCCAACGCCCAATTGGTCCAGGTGCTACCTTTTTTGTTCTCCACAAATGGTCTTGAGTCTTCTGCCGAAGAAGTACGCATGTTCTCCGTGCACACACTCCTTCAAATCGTCAAGAAGGCCAACGCTAAGACCCTCAACCCACATGTGCCCGAGCTCGTCGAGCGTCTGCTTGGTCTACTCAGCAGTCTCGAGCCCGAGGCAGTGAACTACATCCATCTCAACGCCTCCAAGTATAATCTCACCGCCCAAAAGATTGATGATATGCGCCTCGCGTCCGTACGTTCCTCCCCACTCACCGAATCAATCGAGCGCTGTCTCGACCTGGCAGACGCAGATACCATGAAAGCACTCGTCCCCCGCCTAGAAACCGCCATGAAATCTGCCGTTGGCCTGCCCTCCAAAGTGGGATGTAGTCGCATCCTCGTCACACTTGCTACACGCCACCGCTTCCTCTTCAGCCCCTACGCAGACCACTTCCTCAAGCTGATCCATAAGCACATCCACGACCGCAACGAAACCGTATCGTCAAGCTACGCAGCAGCATCTGGCTACGTCGCGCGCCTCGCCTCGGACAAACAACTTCTTTCCACCATCGCATTCGCAAAGAAACAGTACTTCGAGACCGAAGAGGGTTCGGATCGTGCGCGCCTGCTGGCGGGGGACATGATTCATGCCATTAGCCAACACGCCACGGACCGCTTTACCTCGCTGGCGGCAGAGCTGCTACCGTTCGTGTTCCTCGCTAAGCACGACGGCGATGAGAATGTGTGTAAAGCGTTCACGGAGACGTGGGATGAGCATGTGGCTGGTAGTCGCAGCGTGGCGCTGTATCTATCTGAGATCCTGGCACTCTGCAACGAGCACCTTGAGTCGAGACAGTGGGCGATCAAGCATACGGCTGCGAAGGCTGTGGCGGACGCTGTGCTGAGTATTACGTCGGCAGTGGGCAGCGAGAACCTGGATAAGAGTAGTGCCGAGAGGATCTGGCCGGTGCTGGACAAGGCCTTAAGTGGAAAGAGCTGGGAGGGCAAGGAGGTTGTGCTTGATGCTTTTGTGAGATTCGTGGAGCGCGGAGAGGCGTGGTGGAAGGAGGAAGGTAAGGGCGCAAGGGTCAAAGAGTTGGAGAAGGTAGCGGTCAGAGAGGCGAAGAGGAAGGAAGGCGCCAACGAGAAGGTTGTCAAGCCTGCGCTGGACAAGTTGAAAGAGCATTCAGGGGATTCGTAAAGGATTACAGGCTAGATAGGCTGACGCAATCGATCTCATTGATTCAAACTATCAGTTCTATATTCCCGAAGTTGAGTGATCTCGATGAGGATATACAACACGACCGGCTTCGTTAGGATGTTGCAACTCTGCTCCATCGAGCTCCGCCGGCGGATCCGGGACTACGTGCACAGTCTTCGAATCCAGCTCTTGCTTCTCGGCCTCGGCAGTTGCTTCGCTTCTCCACTTCCCGCCTGCCCACCACTTCTTCTTCGCATGATCCTCATCTTGGTCTCCCATTTCTGCTATAGTGAATCCAGGTGGAGCTGCCTGGTTCTTCACCTTTCGCCGCTTCTTCAAACATAGCATGACAGTGGCAATGACGATAGTGAGTACTACAAGGGCTGCTCCAATACCTATGCCGACTTTTGCCCCTGTGTTGAGTCCTGGTGCGTCCGGAGTAGCTTCGCTTGTCCCGTTTCTCGTCCCGTTCCCAGCGCTGTTGGATAGTACGACCCCGATCTTCTTCGCCAAAGACGTTGCGTACTCGGGTGGAAATGAACCAAGATCACTGATCTGCCATGCAATCACGATAGGATCCGCAACTGCCAGACCTGTGGATAGCATGGTAGTGCTATTTAGCCTGGACGTTGCGTATGTCCTAGCCAAAGTGTCCCAAGTCGATATGGTAAGTTCATAGGAGGTGGTTGCGGACGCGCCGCTCGCAGTCGTGGTAGTGAGGAGAGCTAAGGCTTGCAGAGGGGTAGAGAAAGTGCTGATACAGGCTTCTCTAAATTCAGGTCCGAAGGTCATTCCACTGATTCCACCCATCAGTGTGTATACAATAAGGCCCACGAGGGCACATAAGGAACGAACCTTCTGCAGCAACTGGCTTGCCAAAATGTCCGATAACCCGTGGATGCATTGACTTGCCATGCAGTGATTTCAGCAGCAGTGTGACCGAAAGGGCATATACCTGGACTGTATGTTGGCGCTAAGCCGTATGGTTGACAAGCTCGATAGGAAGGATCCGTAGCTGTACCGTTAAGATCAAGGCTGAGTACCGTGAGATTCTGAGGGATAAAACCACGCGGCAGTAATGCGGCAGATGAAATTATGCTCGATGCAACGGGTAACACCTCGAGTTGCGGCACGGCTGAAGTTGGTGCAGCTCCATCGTTCCCAGGAGCTGTGGCGGCTGGGGAGGCTGAAGGCGTGGTGGGGGGCTCAGCCACTGGGACACGTATGGTCGTGGTATCCATAGACCGTCTTGTAGTTACCACTTGCCCACCAGCAAGCATCCATCGATCAGCGCAAGTCGTTGGCGCTGTATAGTATGTTGTAAGTGGCGGTGCGTTCAAGTGAAGGAAAGAAGATTCGTCGATCGCCGAGGTGACGAAAACGGTACTATGAGAATATTCGCTGGCATTGTAGGTGATGATATCGCCGAGTCCATCCTCAGTGCTTAGATAGGTGGTAGCGCCAAGGGTAGTCGTTCCTTCTGTGTAGGTGCCGCCTACGATAGGCATCTCGGCTTCTCGGCTTCTCGAACGATGAGTTGAAGTTTCGGGGAGAAGAAAAAACGTTGCACAAGGCGTCAGAAAACTTCGGGGGCAGAGAAGAAATATGATGTCGCGCGAGAAGAGTGAGCTGGGACAAGGCTGAAGTGTGACGCCCCCCAACACAGCATGCATACACGCATTGGTGGCTTGCTTGGCCTGTTTGGCAACCAACGACAGGCCTACATCGCTACTCGTGAGGCACTGCTATTCGTGCGGTAAAATGCGTACATGCCGGCTCAGATGTTGTGTATTGTGCGGTTCTGACTGCAGAAGCGAGGTTCAGCAGAACGGTGAATAAGGACATAACGGACCAATAAGGATTGTGATGGTATTTAAGAGGGAAGGGTGGACAAAACGAGTGGATGAACAAAGTGGGCTGTTGAGATAGGGTGAATTCAAACAAAGCTTGCCTTGTGTCAGTGTCAAGCTGAGCGATGGATGGGAAGAAGCGAACTTGGAGGAAGATTAGCGTGATTGGACGTTCCGGGGGAAGGGAACGAACGAAAGCAGAAGCAGTGGTGCAACCTACGATCTTCGACGTCTTCTATCCCCTACTGAACTCATATCAAACCTGGGGAAAGTTGCTTATCTAGGGGTTTGAGGTGTCTTCGAATGTGACTCCAAAGCTCCTAGGAACACTAAGAAATACGGTGTCTGAGGCATCTCTTACAGTCAGGTCGTAAGCAAGCACAGTGTCCTTGGTCAGTGTGCGACAAACTTCGGTACGAAGTCAGTAAAGGTTCATAATCAATTCTTAAAAGTAAGAATGCGTCTGCTCTCTATCCGGCAGACCTTCTAGCGCACTCACCAGCCTCGCACTGAGCCGCCCCCACCGGACAAATCTCACGCCTCAGACCTGATCAGGCGAGCAGGCGTCACAACACAAGCTTTGCATGACGAAGTCCAAGAGGATTGGCGCCGCGCAAAGACAGTCTACAAAACCCTGAATTCGAAAACTGCCGTGTGCCGGGTGAGATTCGATGATGGAGATCTGCGCATGGGGAAGTTCGCAGGTGGTCTCATCGTGATGTCAGGGATCAGCGTGGACGCGCAACACCCACCGTTAGTCAGTAGCAACGAGGAATGCGAACAGAATGTTGTGATGTTGGAAAGGATAATGGCATGCATTGAAAGACAATCTTAGCAACCGTGGTATCGTGTAGGAAATCCCATCAAATCTTTAGGACCAAACGCCAGCGCCGTCGCCATGAGGGCTCACTGTACAGTATGAAGTGCTGATACAAATAAAATCTACAATGAAACTAAGCCTTCCACTTGGCTTCGGTCCAGTCGTTGTACTCCTTCTCGAGGTCGCGCTGGACCCAAGGAATGGTGATGGCGGCCCAGACACCGGCCCAGAGGAAGGGAAGAATCCAGCCAACCTGGATCGTATTAGCAATTGTTGATGTTGGGATGATTGAGTGTAACTTACAACGTAAGCAGCGTCGCGCTGGATTGTGAAGATAATGGCGGTGGTGACGGTAGCGCAGACAATGGCGCCGATAGCCCAGAACAATGTCAGGCGGTGCAGCATCTCACGGAAAGCCTTGCTAGCCTGGTAGCGCAGGTTGAGCCTCTGCCTGAACTCGGTGCCTCCGGATCCATCCACAGCGCAAATGTCCTCAATGTACGCGTAGATACCAGGTCGCAGGGGGGCACCCTTGGGCAGCGACGAGATACGGCATGGCGCCGGGACACCACGGATGCGGAGGATGTCAAGGGCCAGGAGCTGGAAGCCAATGGCGAACAGCATAGTCGCTGCTGGCATGGCAAGGACACGGATTGGTGGGTCGTGGGGACATGTTCCGGCAATCAGTTCGATCATGATAAAGAACCAGGCAAAGGACAAGTTCCAGTGGAACCAATCGAGCTGCGTTCGGTCAGTTGAATTGATATATACCAAGTCGTTTGATACGTACGTATGCACGCTTAGCACCAATTACTCTGCACTTGGAGTCCTTCTTCCAGAGGCGGTGGAAACGAATGAAATACTCGACAATCGAGACAGTACCCAGCAGCGCAGTACTAATACTGAACGTAGCATTGGCGGAGAGCTGGTCTCGTGTCAAGCCGTACCACATGCCAAAGTACAGTCCAATGGGCATGAAGATGCAGTCGAGGATAATGAGCGTCCAGAACCAGAAGATCGCCTTCTTTCGCGTGCGCAGCGAGTACTTCAGCGGCGGCGGCCGTCTGAAATCAGGATCGTCGTATGCAATTTGTGTGTGGGGAAATCTGGCGTTGAGAGGGTTGTGGATGTTTGGTGTGACGGGTCTGCTGGGATTCGCACTGGCGTTCACCGCTGTTGTGCTGTTGTTCACGTCGGCTACGCCATCAGTGCCCGGAACGTGGAGGGAGCCATCTGCTGTGTGCGCTGTCGCAGGTCGCAAAGGCTCTGTCATCTGCGGCGTCGACGCGCGTAACGGCTCGGTGGATGGCTGCTCGGTGGCCATACTCGAAAGTAACGTGTGTGGTGATGTGTGGTAGTGATGGGGAGGATATGCAGTCTAGGGGAAACAAGCGACCTCAAGGAAAGCGGCCGTGTCTTCGCCTACTCTTATGCGGATGCCAACGGAATCGTGCGTCTTGGGTGCGGCGGTGGTGTGTCTTGGAGAGGAGTGTAAGCAGGGTGCAGCTGTTTTGCTTGATGAACTCATCGTATCCCGGGGTCTCCTTCAAATCAAAACGACTACTCCCGTGAATGACGTAGGCGCTGATCTTTCTAAAGTTGGCGCCAAGCAAGCCACAACCGTAACTGGCTCACACCCATGATCATACCCGGATGCATCCCTCCTGTGACCTCACCCTCGCTCCACTGCAATCAGCATAGGCCGCCTCCGAGGACTATGTGATAGAGACACTTCATGGCCACCGTCTTCGGCCTCATCTTCTTGCACTGCATCGTGATACTCGCCGCCGTTGCTGGCAGCCATGGCGACCAAACACAGCAGCCGCTCGTCCACCCCGGCAACGACACCTTGATTTCGCAGAAGCTCTTCTGGGAGCTGGAGGAACTCGCGCGCATAGTCGATATATCGTACTGCGTTGGAACTGCTGGCCTGGGTATTCAGAAGCCCTTCCAGTGCGCCAGCCGCTGCGCAGACCCCGACTTTGAAAGCTTCGAGCTTGTAACAGTGAGTCGCCGGATGCAGGCTCCATTGTTGTCGCGGTGTTGACAGTATCAGGCATGGAACACAGGGCCATTCTTGTCTGACTCCTGCGGCTATGTCACGCTTGCGCACACACCTGGGAACCCGCGACTCATCCTCGCCTTTCGCGGCACTTACTCCATCGCCAACACCATAGCAGACCTCTCGACCATTCCTCAGGAATACGTCCCTTACCCTGGTGACGACGACGATGGCTCCACCTCCGACTACCTTGCACCTCACCTGCAGTCTTCTGAACCAGCTGAAGGGGACCCACCACCTGCCGACCCACCCAAGTGCACCAACTGCACCGTGCATACGGGCTTCTACAGCTCTTGGCTGAACACGCGCAAAGTCGTTCTTCCACACGTGGCACAGACCCTCGAGAAGTATCCCAACTATCAACTTGTGCTTGTTGGTCATTCCCTGGGAGGTGCTGTTGCAACTCTGGCTGGCCTCGACTTTAAGGCACGTGGGTGGAACCCTCGCGTGACCACTTTCGGCGAGCCACGACTCGGCAACAAGAATTTGAACGCTTACATCGACGGCCGCTTCAACATAACTGAGCTGCACGATTCGAATGACTTTCACCGCGTCACACACGCTGGCGATCCAGTGCCGTTGTTGCCCTTAGAGGAGTGGGGTTACTCCATGCACAGCGAGGAGGTCTTCATCTCAGAACCGAGCTTACCTTTCTCGTTAGCCGACGTACGATACTGTGAGGGTGCTGAGGACCCTCATTGCATTGAAGGAAGTGACAGCGATCGCCCTGCATGGGGAGTGCCGACTCGCTTCAAGTTCTGGCAGCTGTTCTTCGCGCATAGAGACTACTTCTGGCGTCTAGGGCTGTGTCTGCCCGGTGGCAATCCAAAGGACTGGTACAGGAAGTTCCCTAAGCCCAACAGAGGTGACGAAAATGACATAGTCCAAGAGATCAACGAGTTATAGTTTTGATTGTGCAGTTTAGTTGTCGAGTATAGCGTACAGCGAATAGCACGCATTGATCCTTTCTGTATTGAATCATTTGTAAGCTATCATGTCCTTGAGTCCTAATTAAGACGATTTGCGATACCCTCCCCCTGAGCTCGTCCAAACAACCTTGCAAAGCGCGATTGCTTCCACTTGCAATCAGCTCACGCATCCCAGACTGCGGTGATCACCAGAGGGAACTGCTTGATATGCGTTCGCGACAGGGAGAAGAGGGAGCCACATGCTCTTGCGCACCTGCCTTCTACCGAGCGAACATACAGCTTGATCGCCTTCTGGACGCTCTCTGCTTGCGTTGTGCACCTCTCACATGTACTGTTGTACACCAAGTCCAGGTGTGCTATCGGCAAAGATAAATACACCTTTTACTAGCCTCTTCGCAAAGCTGGCCCTCCGAAATGAAGCTGGTTCGACTGCAGGCATCTACTTTACAGTTGAATACCTTGATTCTGGCGATTTGGCCAACACACCACTGTTGCTATGCGTAGTCTCACAGTTCATACAGCATTCACTCTCTGCGGGACTGAGAAGGATTTTGGCGATGTGAAACAATGCAATGCTTTCGGCTTTCGATAACGTCTAGTGTTCTTTAACCCAATGTGATCACTAATAACTCGGCGGCAGTTGAACCTCACCCACTGTGTACGTGCTCACTTAGCACTGGCAGTTGCAGGAGATGCCCAGCATGAGTGGAAGAATAACGCGCAGCGGCTCAAGCAGTATGTAGACCGCAATTGTGTGCTTGAGATGGTGGCTGGGGTGTATGCAGCAGTATCGGGCTATCTCTGATGATACTGGCGATTTGGAGGGACAGTCTCAGCAACACAAAGCTGTAGCCATCTGAACGTGGCCGCAGGGAGGCAGTATTCACGTCGCCAATTTGGAATGTTGGAAGGACTTTAGAAGTTAGCAGCACGACTCCAGAGCCGCGGCGCTGGAGCATGCAAGAGGTACAACAGACGAGAGCATTCCTGAAAGAAGAAAGATGACGCCTGCGTAACTTCATTCGCCTGCAAATGCATATGCACAAATGCTCGTCGTCCTAAGGGTATCTCGTACATGCTCAAACGTAAACTCATGACACATCCAACGCCAAGCTGTCCGTTTATCCTCTCAGTGGAAGGACATGCTGCACCAAACAGCTTTGTCGACACAGCGGACACTCCGGCTTCTCTCTTGCCCAGTCGCTGATGCACGTCCAGCAGAAAACATGCCCACATGTTGTAACGCTGGGGTCTTTCATCTCTTCCAAACAAAGCGTACACTTCCTGTTACCTCCACCTATCCAGCCCATGGTCTCCTCGTTCTCGAGCTCGTACTTCGGCTTGTCGTTCACGGGTGTGTTCGTCCATTTCTGCAGATCTGACGGGGCAGCGGGAGGAGGTGTCGAAGCGTCAAAGAGAAGCGCATTATTTGCGCTGTACGCGTTGGGGTCGAGTGAGACCTCTGCACCGCCGCCAACCACGGCTGATGTACCGACTGGCAGGGCAGTGCTGCTGTCTGCGCTTGTCATGGTGTTGTGGAGATGCAGATATCCCTGGACCGCCATCTGAAGCACCAGCAGTACACCTAGTACTTCATATCCAACTCTGGCGTCCGTCTCTTGCACCTGCCGCGTGAAGATGTACCGTAATCCCCATATCCTCTTGCTAAGGTGGTAGTAACTGCCTGAGAAGTAGAATGTTGCCAAAGAGAGCGCGTAGACAGGCGATGGCGATGTGATAGTGTCGAGGTTCTCCAGTATGTAGTCTTGCACTGTCATGCCCAGCGGTTTGCTGGCTTTCTTCCCGCTCTCTTGCGCCTTGGTTTGTGACCTCCCATATCTCCTGAGATTTGCCTCGAGCTTTGCCCTCATCCGCCTCCTCAACTTAGGCAGTATCTTGCCCAACGCATATGGCCCAAGTATACAGCTCAGGATGTATCCCGCACGCCTGCCCAGCGCTGGCAACCGCCCCGTCTCGTTCTCCACTTGTACAATGTCGCAGTACTCTTCGCCTAGGGTGCGATTTCCTATCGCCGTTGTGAGGCCGAGATAGAGTATCTCTCCAATGACGCGTGTCTCTGAGACATATGTGTGGGCGAAACGGGCGCCGTAGATCTTGCGCAGCAGCGTGCTGAGTTGGTCGAGCAGTACTCCGGAGAAGTAGGCATCTTTTTGGTGCGAGCGGATGATATCTGGGGAAGTCGCAAAGGGGTACATGAATCGCGTAGGCGCCGCCATTGTGCGCGTGTGTGAGAAGGCAAACGAGTGAGCGCGTTGTTGGCTGACGACGGTGTTGATGGTTGAGGCGGTCGATAGACGTACCTCGGCTTGTGATCGAAGCTCGGACGCGTTGGAGCTATCGTGGCAGGAGCCGTCAAGGCCATGCCATATGACCAAGACAACTCGGCCTGCATAGGAATATCTTTGCTTTCTGCTATCATCGCTCATTATCAAATCTCAAAGTCCTCGAGACCAGCCTCTATCGAGCTCACACCATGCCCTCCTCCTCGAAACCATATCCGGACATATGGCTATCCTGATAGGGCAGATCGTTCGGTTCCCTCGGCGAACTTCGCCAGACTCGGCCACAATCAGCAGAACTCTACAAACTCGGTCGAAATCAAATCGAAGCTTCTCTCTGCCTTCAAACGCCATGAGGAGGAAGAAACCGCTTCAGATTGGCTAAGTATATAATCATAAGGTCGATATAGCCATTCATCAAGCAACAGCAAGCCCGGCTGGCACAATCGGTAGCGCGTGAGACTCTTAATCTCAAGGTTGTGGGTTCGAGCCCCACGTCGGGCTGTCTTATTTTGCTCTTGGAATGGTGTCGATCGCTCTTCAGGTCGTTGAAATATCGAACTTGTTGGTTGTGCGAGGTGCAGGTGTTGAAGGTCAACGCGCCCGCTAGCGCCGCGCTAATCTCGGGACTTCCACGCGTGCTTTCGCGTGCTGCTGCACCGTTCTTTCCGGACGAGGTCAAGACTTTTGAAAAGGTAGGAGCTGCCAAAAGACTGCCGGCCACCACCCTTCACGACACCACTACGCAGAGTCCAACACATTTTCCCTTTTTGCCATTTGCCTTGGTCCAGGAGACCCGGCAACGGCGTGGGCGACCATGAAGACAGAAGCGAAGAAGATGTGGCGGTGGAGAAGGAAAGGGAGAGCTTGGGCGACCGCTGGCACCATGAAATGACTACGCAGCCTAATGGAGAGGCCTTCTGGAGCCAGTCACAGAGATCTGGTTACGGCGGACCGCCGACGACCACGCAGCTGTGAATTGCTTTTCCATTCACAAGTTCGGCTTGGTTCGTGGGCCTGCTGCTGCGACGGCACGAGCCAGCTCGGCCTCTATCGTTGCATCCAGCGAATCTCGTATGGGCTTGCTGCTGGTATCGCGGCGGCTTCGACAGATCTTGTGCCTGAAGGATATTCGTGCTAGTAGACTCATAGCAGTCACCTTCTTGCTTTTTAGAGTCCATTTTCCATTACTCCAGAGCGCCCAGGGATATCTTAAGTGTGCCCAAATATATCTAGTGATATGTAAAGAAGTCAAATCAAATGTCCACCCAGTCCATCGTCATCAGCGTCCTCTACTATAAGTCCTCTTATCCCCTCCACCGCCTCACATGAACTTCGACGCCATTTGAGCAATTGTCGCCAAATTCCCAATACCTCCAGCCACACTTTGCACATCAATCCCACCAAACATGCCGCCCTGCGGCCCTCCTCTCGACCCCGAGGGTCCATATCCTTCGCTACCGTAGTACCCGCCGGCACCACCATAACTTCCAGTATGTCCACTCCCCGCGTATCCACCCCTCGCCGCACTCCCGCCCATCTCGGGCAGATTGACGCCGAACTGTCTTGCAAGCTTGTGCAGCACGCCGCCGCTGACGAGCGGCATGATGACCGCGAAGAAGACTTTGTACGGGTGGCGGCGTGCGTAATGCATTAGGTCGCGCCATAGTTGTCGTAGTTTGCGGTACAGGTGCTGTAGGTAGCCGTCGCGCGGTTGGCGGCCGTAGCGTGAGGTCGAGGCGCGGTGCGAGGAGGAGTAGGAGCTGCCAGCGCTGCTACGAGCGTAGTTGCGACTGGGGCCGCGACTGTGGGAGCTGTAGGACGAGCGCGTGGGCGAGGTGGAGAAGGGGTTCCAGCCCATGATTGCTGGTGTTGTTTTGGGTTTGATGTCTGGTGTTGTTTGACTCGACGAGCTGCTGTTATAGGGTCGAAGCGTATCGTGGCGTGAGGATCAATCAGTTCGAGCGGTGGGTGGAGTGTGTTCTGGATGCCAGGAAAGTATGCGCAAGGCTCGTTCGAGTTATGTTGTTGCGCTGTCGCGATGACTCTCTGTGCAGCTGTGCGAGTCCAGAAGGTGTTCCGGTCAGAAGTGGGTCGAATTGGGCCTCAACGAGTATCGCTCCTTATCCTTCCCTGTCTTATTGTGTGTTGTCGCGTGGAGCTCGAACAGTCAACAGCAGTAGTAGTTGCTTGGACCCTGGGATGCCGCGATACTTCAAGCTATGTTCGAGTCACTTTCCGTACGGCAGTGAGGGCAATGGAGGACGGGAGCACGGTTGGGGCCGCGAATGGGTTATGAAGGATCGGATCGGTGCGCGAACGTGTGGACCTTGAAGCTTGGATGATCGTCGTTGCGGCGTCGCCAGGCGAAGCCAAACCTCACCGCTGTTTGCTGAGAGGCTGGCATCCCTGCATTTGAGCCGCGTTAGACGACGCCGAGAACATGCACGTATGTGATGAACGTGCGTGAACTGCCAGCAGGAGAATTGATGGCGTGCAGCAGCACGAAAGTTTAATTGCTGTCAAACACGTTGTAGAAGGTTTGTTCACAATGCCTCTTTCCTGTTTTTAGGAGCAAAACAGCAACGGCGTGAGGACGGTTCTGACGCATAGTGGTCTACCTCACCTCCAGACGAACTTCACAAGCTCATTATCCATGATGTATATTTCGAACAGTCTGAGTACGCTAGGTTCAAGAAAATAATTGATTAAATCGCTACGCTACTGCTCGCCTATGCATGCCAGCCTCAATCTCCCCAAACCGGACAAACCGCACAACCGCACAAACCGCACGCTATGCATAACACCCCCTCTCTCGCGCACCTCACATCCTAAAGCTCGAACTCAAGCTACCAAACGCATCAGGACTATGTCTCCCACCCATCAGGCCCGAGAAGTCCACGCTCTCATTACTCACATGCCTGCTCCCCTGGCTCTGCAACGCAGACAAAGGCTTAGGCTGCGGTGCCACCTGCGGGGCTGCTTGTGTCGGTGCCGCGCTCTGGAATGGGTTTGAGTGGCCGGAGAACGAGAGCGCGTTGTTCGCAGGGGGCGCGGCGGGCGCTGCTTGTGCGGGCGCTGCCTGGGTGGGTGCTTGCGCGCCTGCGCCGGTCTGATTGAGGAGCATGTTTGGCATTGTTGCGGAGCGCTGGGGCGCGGATTGCTGCTGGCTGTACTGCGAGAATGCGGCGTACTTGTCGAAGGACGGGTTGTTCTGCGCGTAGCTAGGTTGTTGGGTGGGTTGTTGCTGGTACTGCCATGGATTGGGCGCTTGAGCTGTAGGGGTCTGTGTCTGTTGGTAGCTCTGTCCCAGACTGTTGTATGGGTTGGGAGCTTGTGTTGTTGGGGTCTGCGTCTGTTGCTGGGTAGTCCAGGGATTGAAAGCTTGCTGTTGCGAGGTCGGCTGCTGCTGGAGCGGCTGAGGTTGCTGGCTAAGGCTTGATCCGAACGGATTGGAATTCGCTGAAGGTGTGAATATCTGACTTTTCGAGGATTTCAGGAAGGGGTTTCCCGGACTTGCGGGCTGAGACATTGACTGGTATTGCGGTTGCGGCGCGTAAAACGAGCTGTATTGCTCGGGTATCTGTGGCATGGGAGGTGGTGTGAAAGATTGCTGGAATGGATTGGTTTGCGCAAAAGGCGGGTTTGGCTGTGTCAGTCCGCCAGTCCTGTTAGGAAACAATGGTTGTGCCGTAGGTTGAGATTGTTGGTATTGCTGTGGCTGCGGTTGTGAAAGCCCCATGCCTTGGAACTGTTGCTCGAGGCTCTGCTGTGAATGCTGCTGCTGCTGCTGAGGCTGTTGTCCAAATGGGTTGTACGACTGGCCATAACTTTGCTGCTGCTGTTGCTGCTGCTGCTGCTGATACTGCCCCGGCTGGGTGAAGTTCTGCTGCTGATGTGCTCCCTGCTGGCCTTGCGACAGAAACGGGTTATAAGAATTCGCTTGCTGTGCCTGCTGCTGGCCGCCGTAGCCGTACTGCTGGTTCTGCGGCTGTTGCTGCTGGGCTAGAGGCGCGGCGTCCAACGCATCGAATGGGTTCGTCGACGCCGCAGCAGATGCGCTCTGCGTTGGGTTGTCGAAGGACAAGCCGTTCACACCATTCTTTGCTGGCGGAGTAGGTGTCGTCCTTCCAGACCTCCCTGAACTCTGTTCCCCCAGCCGAATTAACGCCTCCACTGTCCTGTCCAGATTGCCGTTGAGACCCTTGAGTACCGTCGAGTTGCGCTTGTCGTCCGGGAAGCCCATGTCTCTCAGCGTTGCCAGTTTCGAGTCCAGTCCGTCGCCAGATGTGTGTATGTTCGACCCAAAGACTCGGGATGGCTTATTCACGCGTGGTGGAGAAGTCTGAGTGCTCTCGAAGCCCAGACCCGGCGACACGGGCGGAGACTTGGACGTCGACGTCTTCCTCAAGCCGAATCCAAAGCGCCCTGTAGGCTTCGGCGGTAGTGGCGGCGGCCTGTCCTCTGAGCTTGTGCTGCCCGTGTTGTGTCGTGTGCCCGGCTGGGAGGCGCCCATGAACACGCGCTGCTCGTACTTCTGCCGTATGTAGCGCTCCATCGCTCCGTCTACTTCGTCGATGTCGATTGGGATGTGGGCCTTCGCGCCGCGGGGGTTGTATGTCTTGTTTGACTCGGCGTTGCCAATGCGCTTCATGTTCTGCTGCTGTCAGCGCTGTTTCAGACCTGCCAGACGGGGCTGCTCGTACGTCGACCTGCGCATTGTCCCACTTGTCCATGCTCAGCGACTTGACCTTCGAGATGTGCGTCCCCAGCTTGCGGTGCAGGGCCGCGCAGCGCATACACAGGAAGATGCCCAACTGTGTCCGTCAGTACCACACTCGACATACGTAAGGGTCCGGTGAGCAGCGAGCTCAGGTTCGCGTCGCAAAGGGGAACATACGCTCCAACTCGCCCATCCTGCCGGCTGTCAGCTCGAGTCCCGCAGCACGCGCGCTCTCCTTACCTGGGTTCTTCGCACCGCAGTCGGCGCAGGTCGCGTTGCCCGGCACCGTCTTGATCAGCTCCTGCAGCGTCCGCTCGTTGCGCGCCTGCTGGCGTTTGTTCAGCGCGGAAGCCATATTGTCGCGCCGTGAGCTTCTCTGTCACACAAGGACTCGACCGGAGCTCAGCACTCGGCGGCGGTAGAACGTGCGTCTGCGGGGGCTCGGGGGTGGCTCGAGGACTCGACGGACACGTAGTTGCACGGGGCTCACAATCAACAGGCACGCAGGAACATTTCAGCGCGAGCCAGACAGGACAGCGAAGAAAGGAGTCCGCGAAGAGTTGCTAGTTCGCACGCGATGACGAGTAATGCAACCCCGTTCCGCTGAACACATGGCGTCGCTCCAGACATGGTTCTAGCGCGAGGGCTATTCTCAGCCTTGCCCCTGTCCGTGTTGACAGTGGTTGGCATGACAGAAAGCGATCACCCAGGCCCAACATTGCTTTGGGCTGTCTGGGCTGGAAAGCCGGTTGATCGAAACTTCGGCACACGGCAGCCGTCAACTCAGTGCTGATGACAATTTTCCCATGCATTTGGGATTGTTGCTCCAGATGCATACACGGACACATCCGCAGCGTCAGCGGTCAGCATAAGCAAGTCACAACGGAAGAGATGTTTGTCATAAAAATAGTCCTACACATCTAAAGAGACGGCAATGAGTAGGGTGGAGTAGACACGGTCCTGCTAAAAACCTATTTTCCTCTCCCACTAGAAGGATATGTTGCTCTCTGGCCACAAGGAGTTCCAGAAAGCAGGCAATCGTGGGGTACAGCAACGTGTACTGTCAAACGCCTTGCTCGCGGCTTCAGACAACGCCATCAGTCGTCTCTCAGAAGCACGCTCGCACGGCGACTACACAGCAACGGCGTTCGTTGATGATGCATGGAGTGTTGCGCCAGAAATTTCGACTTGGAGCGCTGTTCGGGCCGCGAGTTTGGCCGGCGCTTGGCGGCCTGCGCATCAAAATCTTCCCAGCGGGTGGCCCTGTGTTCGCTCCTCACACACAATTATAATGGACGATTAATCAACGGCCTCGTCGGGTAAATCTACCGCGTGGTTGTCATATTTGCGTTCTAAAGTGAGACGGCACTTTTAGGCTTTGAGCGGGTTACGCTCTTCCCTCGGGGGGAGTTCGATAGCGCTTGAAGCCACCTGAGTAACCATACATCTCTTCTCCTGTGTCCTGACTTCGTGAAATGCACCCTCCGAGCATATCAGAGCTGCGCAATGACAGAAACCATGTTGCCTTTCTCACTACATGCCAGGTGCGAACTAGGTAATGCACCATGTTCCAACGCCAGCAACGCAAGGCTGGAGGCCTGCTTTTGTACACTAGAGATTGCGGTGCAAGTACACTTATGTTTGGCAATGTGTAAGCTCTAAGATGACTGGGCACAACGCTGCATCCTGCGTATGCCGTTGAACAGAAATGTCTTCCTTTTGCGGCTCCAAAGGTCGTCGTAATACCTCCAAGACCAACTGTCTCTTGCACTGAGTGCAAGGCCGCCAAAGCCACCTCAGATACGCTAGAGATTGCAGTGCACTTCCATTCACGGTCAACGGTGCCCGCGCCTACCCAGGTACCTTATCAGTACTTGCATTTTCGTACTGCCATCTCTAGCACCATGGCGCACATAATTCCCAGATGCAACTTGCGCGAGAGCATCAGGTTTGATTGGGACTGTGGCCGCATGACTGTCGTCCGACGGCGAGGGACTGACAGGAGTGAGGACCCTTCTTTGTATGTTGTGATTACTTTGTTGTGCAAAACTCTCAAGACGATGGTCTATCTGCTTGCACTCTGAATCTAGGGGAGCATTGCCACTCCCGAAGCAAAGGCTGGGGCTTCCTAAAAGCAAGGCTGCAAGGAACATCTCACACGCGCTAAAGATTGCAGTGTAAGTCTGTAAACGGCAATTTGGCGATTCACTGGTGACCTCCGATGTTTTTCAACGTCACATGTCTGGACTGCTCTTCAAGGCTGAATATTGCAGTGCACCTTGCCAGCTGGCCGACGACCACTCCACCCTGGAACCGCATTGGACGTGCACAGCCAGAGCTTCGATATACGTATGTATGTGTTCGTGATTTGAAAGGCTGGCTAGGAGAGTACGTCTTGCATATCTCGTTCACTGAAGACGTGCTCCTTCTGCGCAAAGGCCTTCATCATTCCTCCAAGACTAGCCATCCGCTGTAGGCGTAAAGGTGAAAGCTGGACTGGGTGCAAGCATGCGCTAGAATTACAGTGCACTTATGTCTACGGCCAAGTTCCAAGCGCCGAACGGTGAGGCTCTACGAGTTGCTGCATGTCACGCACAGAGCTTTTGCACTGCAATCTCTGGCGCAGCAGAGCGCTTCAAAGCCCTGACCTGTGCGAGGCTGAGCATTGCTGGCTGCTCCATTGCGCTAGAAAGTGCAGTGCAGCTCCATCACAGTGCATCTGCCTTACAGGCTAGGCTGAGGAACACGGAACTGCTTTGTGGCGCTAAAGATTGCAGTGCAACTCCCATCCTCCCACCGGTGGGAGTGGGAGTGGGAGTTGAAGTCGTGAGAGTAGCTGGGATTGGTCGCCCTCCCAACCTGTCGAGTAGCAGCAAGAGCTAGATATTAGCTAGAGATCTAGAAGCACGACCAACAGGCTCTCGCAATCCGACAAGACCCTAGGGGTACGGTATGCTTCTGTTGCAGCCGATCTTTTCTGCTGGCTGAGAGCCTCGTTCCGCCTCCCAACCTCCCAGCCTCACAGACCAACTACGCACTTCAAGGCGGCACACCGCATGCGCTGCATAAGTGCTACCGCTACTGCAGTTGTAACCAGGCTTCTCAATGTCGAAACAAGATATCTCAGCACCACACTAGCCGTCCCGCACCTCTGCATGAAGCCCCCGACCAATCAAATACACCACAAGGACGTTCCGCGGATGCAGTGATCTGCTACCAGGAACTTGATAATCGGCTGATGGAGCACCGAGCTACATATCATAGACTTGTACCCAGCTTTGTGTCTTGTGTCTTGTGTCTAAAAGTCTCTCGTCTTCAATGTTGAATTACTAGGAATACTGCTTGCTCTCCCTCATCATTACCAAAATCTAGCTATCTCAAGGTATCTATGCACAAGAACTGAACAACCCCAACTAGCACCACCAATGCAATCTTGATCGCCAAAACGCCAACGATCGTAAACATGAATCGAGATGTGACACCAACAGGTTTCACACGGTAGCACAACTTCACTCCGGGAGGTACTCACGCACACCCGCACATGCAGCACGACCTTAACACACCTGGCACCACGGCAGCGTGTCGCAATCATAACAGAGGCGCTAACTGCGCTTTCTGGCGACTGTCTTTGCTCCGCCACATAACCGCCGACTTGCTCCTCTCGAGCGCCAACTCGACGTCCCAGATCCGTTCCCGACCAGCCGCATATACAGAGCGATAGATGTCCGCCGTACGATCGACGACAGATTGCGACCTTGACATCCGCTGCACGACAGGCTCGACGTTGAGATCTTTCTAGAACCTCTCTTGCGAGCGCGAACCGCCGTGGTTTTCGAAAAGGTCTTCAAGATACGCACTTGGGGCGCGGCCGCCAGCTTCTGTTGTACCGCCCGGTACGTTGAGAGACAGATTGCTGACGCTAGCCTGACCGTGGCCGTAGACGCCGCTCCTGGTGTTGCCTGGTGTGTGAAGGGTAGCGACACTCTGGCGGTTGTAGTCCGAGTATCCACCTCTCGACGGTGGGGCACGGTCGTAGCCACGGGATGATGGAAGAGACGGTGATCCTGGGGGTGAGGAGCCAGATGCACGACTGAAGCGGTTTCCAGGCAATGCAAGCGAGTTTGTCGAAAGATGTGCGCCACCGACATGTGCCATTGGAGCCCCACCAGCAGGCGCAGCATTGCCAGCGGCATAGTAGCCCGCAGGGAGATAGTTCGATGAGCGGTTGCCCTGCTGCGCAAGACCAGCTGCACCGCCTGCAGTAGGAGAGAAGAACAAAGAAGATGCGGCCCTGGGTGGTGTTCCACCCGGTCCTTGAGCGAACGGCTTCTGGGGCCTCGAGTGGCCAGTAGGCGCGGCGGATAAATGATCCAGAGACATGGTCGAGCTGGCACCGACGTGAGTGTACATGCCGCGCTTCTTGCCGGGCACCGCTGACATAGCCTTCATATCAGCCATGTTCTGTGCCATGGCGGCGCGCTTGACGGATCGATGCAGCGACCACGCAACAAGACCTCGCCACAGCAACACGCAAGCACCGAGGAAGCCTAATATTGCGCCGACGCAGATGAACACAGTACCGTCCGGAAGATCCGACTTTTGCATAAAGAAGGCACCAGATGTGTCTGGAACCTGCTGGTTGGGCACGCCCACACCAGCGAGTGTAGGCAGACCAGAGAGCTGGACAATGCCTTGTGTGACTGTAGGGAAAGAGCCGTCGTTGTCCGCTGTGGCTGCTGTTGTCCCCGAGGGCGACGCACTCGACTGTACAGACGATGTTGCCTGTGCCGACGATGCTGCTGCAGACGAGGATGGGGCGGCGGACGATGCTGCGGAAGTGGCGGTTGTTCCTTTACCGTCAGGCTGCTGGATTGTCGACAATTGTGGCAGGTTGGTGTTGTCTTGCGCAAGCACGACAGGCGCGGCTGCGAGCAGCAGACCTAATAGGCCTACTGAAGGGCGCATTGTGAATGTGTGTATGACACTCAGCGAGTGTTGTGGTGTGGTCTGGGGTATCGAGGGTCCCGCTTAAGGGGACGGCGTGGGTACAGGGTGTGACGCCTGATCGTGCAGCCGCGCGTGTCTCAGGGGACGAGGCTGATGGCGAACGAGTGGGTGCAGTCACTCGCAGGTCGGGTGCGTGAACTGTGGATGAACGAGCGACAGGACAGCGAGAAGTGGAGAGGACCCTGGTTGCTGGGCTGATGTGTTGGCGGAGGGAGAATGGAGAACGGGGCTGCAGGGGCGCGGCAGAGTGAGGATCGAGCGCCCAGTTCGCTTGGTGTTTGGCACGGGCTAGCGATCGGAATGGGGGCGGCGAGATGAGCGAGGGACGGCGACGAACGTCAATTAGCGATACGTAGAAGCAGCAATAAGAAGAGAAGCGATGGCTGCGATGCTGCGTGGTGCTGCGCTCACTCACAGACTACCATGCGTGGAAAAGGAGAGCGATTTTCATCGTGACTTAGACCCTTTGCTTCTAGGGCTGTCAGACTCGTCCCTGCGTGATGCGCTTGCTATGTGCTATTCCTGGGTCCACTACTGCCTTGAGCATCCTAGCGTTCCATCGGCGGCAGCAACGCCGACGAAATTTGGGAGGTCGAACTCTTGGCGCGCCGCATTGCTCTTTCTCCACCAAAAAGTTAAGCTCTTATCGGCAGCCACGCGCAAAGCAGCAGCACCACGTCGCAGCCATGGGTGTGCAAAAGAAGACGCGCAAGTTCGCGCAAATGAAGCGAGTCATCGGTGAGCCTCACAAACCGAACAGTCCCTCTGCAGCGCTAACGTTCCCAGGCCAAAGAGACGGCAGACTGTACGCAGCCCACGCCCGCCACCCCTCCATCGAGGACTAACACCACGTAGAAAGAAGAACCAAGCCGACGGCGAACTCGAAGCGAAAAAGAAAGCCGCTGCCGAAGTAGCCAAGCGCGAAATCCCCCAAGTCTCATCCGCGCTCTTCTTCCAGGCCAACACCGCCCTTGGACCGCCGTACTCGGTGCTCGTCGATACCAACTTCCTCTCGCACACGGTGCACGCGAAACTCGAGCTCGACAAGGCGCTCATGGACTTGCTGTATGCAAAGGCGACGCCCATCATTACCACCTGTGTGATGGCTGAGTTGGAGAAGCTGGGGCCAAAGTATAGGATTGCGCTGCGCATTGCAAGGGACGAGCGCTGGGAGAGATTGAAGTGCGATCATAAGGGTACCTATGCGGATGACTGTATCGTGGAGAGGGTTATGAAGCACAGGATTTACCTTGTGGCGACGAACGATAGGGATTTGAAGAGGAGGATCAGGAAAATTCCCGGTGTGCCTATTGTCAGCGTGGCGAAGGGCAAGTACGTTATCGAGAGGCTGCCAGATGTCGCAGATAGCAGGTGATCTGGCATATGAGGACGGAAGACTTGGTTTCTGCATAGCGCGGCGTTTGGGAAAAGGACGGCATATTTGCTAGACAAGGCAGAATGAGACATCAAAACACTTAGGGCAGATTTGTGAGACTAGCCATCGATTTAGAATCAACTTGATATCGACATGATCATAGAAGTCATACATCTATCCGCTTCCTACTCTACAACACTGAAGCACTCATCACCTTACAGCCCACCCAATCCATCCAACAACGCTGTCAACCCTCCTATACCCATCAGCGTCCCCACCGCGGCGCTTTTGCCATGCGTTTTCTTCTTCCTGTCAGCATCCCTGTCATATCTCCTCCTCGACTTCGATCTGTGTCTCCTTCGCCCTCCACCGCCTGAATCTGATGTCGTTGAGTCTTCGTCATACTTGTCAATAGGACGAGGCATGGAATACGATTGGCGTGTGGGTGATTGTGGGGCTTGCGGATATAAGTAGGGCTGCATGTGTGGTGGAAACAGGTTACTGTTGTACAGTGGCCCAGGTGGAGGACCGCCTGGAGGCGGGGGAGGATAGTATTGTTGCCCGGCAGGCGGCTGCATCTGCGGAGGATATCCCTGCAGTGGTAGTGATGAGGAGTACTGGCCGTTGGGAATTCCGTTGGGTATTGGCAATGGTCCGGGCATTGGCATTGGCATAGGTCTGCTAGACGCCTGAGAGTTGATACTCGGTGGATATGGCGGCGGCTGGACTATGCCTGGGCCTGGCATGGACACTGATCGATCCAGAGGTGGCGGTGGTGGAGGGTAAGTCATCGTGCTGGATGATCTTTCTAGAGGTGGCTGCGGTCTACTCGTAGTCGGCGTCCTGTCGCGATCTTGTGCAGCAGCCATCTTTGCCAGATACCCAGGAGGTGGGCCCGAAGGTGGTCGATCGAAAGACGTACGTCTGGAACGAGGTTTCGCTGGCTGCAGTGGAATTGATGGCATATTCTTCCGGTACATTGCGACAGTTCGCTCAACAAGCCGTTTGATCTCGGAGAATTTGAGCGGCTGCTCAATGCAGAAGCAAGTGTCGAACCTCGTACGGCGTCCATCCGGCCTCTCTTTCTGGATCTGTGTAGCTTTGTAGCCTGCTTCTCGTATAGCTTCTTTGCAGACCCAGCTTGCCATGACCTCTGTCCAATTCTGGTTGCGCCGCTCGTTGTACGCAGTAGAGGGCGGCAGGTCAGTGTTCGAGCCAATGACCTTACCGTCAATGTACCTCCATTCGTACTTTCGAGTACGAAGAGTCCAGGGTATTTCAAGATCAAGATCCCCGTCCCCTTCCTTCGCTTCGACTGCCGCTGCTGCTTCCACAGGTAGGCTACCTGTGCTTGTCCGTGGTGACACTGGCATCTCGAATGCCGAGCGAGAAGTTCTAAGTGAATCTGCGGGCGACATTGGGGCTGAAGGACCGAATTTGGAACCTGGCACAGGGATGGGTAGGGTGCTTGTATCTGTGAAGAGAGGTTGCACACTGCCAGATCGCTGAGGTGGCGGTGAGGCCGGGCCTGCGCCATTGGCCCCGTACCTCTGCCTCTCCTTCTCTCCCTCGCTGTCTGATTCGACCGTGGCTTGCTTGGTCTCATGCCTTTGTGTACGTGCTGTGCGCTCTGCGTCTTGGAGGCGTTGGTCAAAGTCTGGCAGGGTGGTCCAGCACTCCAGCAGCTGTTCGTTTCGCGGACCAGCGATGCTGCAAATAGTTGGCAACCATGCATCTTCTGCAGAGTCGGACGTGTCAAGACTTCCGAGATATCTATCCTGATATTGATAGAGTTGGTTTGGACCGGGCAAAGAGTTCTCTCGTCCTGTCGACACGAGACTTTGCGAGCTATCCGACTCCATCAGAACCTTCCTGTCATGGTGAGAGACCTGTTCGTAGAGAACTGTCGCAGATAAGATCGACATTTGCTGCTCGATGATGAGTGTCTGCAGTTGAACCTTCTCATTTGCCACGGCTTGGGCTGCTTGCTTTGGCGACACTGTAGGACGAAGTCTATGGCACTGATTAGTAGATTCTTTGGTGTGACGGAATTGAAGATCGAAGTCGAAGCTGAGTCTTGTGGGAGAAAAGATCCCGACACGGGTGCGTAGACCCAGTCAATGTTCGCTTGCTGGTCTACCTGTGGGATGGTGTATGGAAATGCATACTTACTTCGACCACATGATGCTTTGTGCAGTATACAAGGTTTGCAACAGGACAGCTAGTGTCAACCGCAAGCACTCGAGATGTGTAGCGTAGTAGGCCAGCCTCTTTGCGTTCAGAGACCTGTTCTGCAGTTGAAAATTCGGAGCTCCATCTCGTTCATCATATCGCTCAGCTCGACGAAGCTCAGTCTCGTTCTCAATCTTCTTCAATACGGTCTGGGACTGCACCGTAACGTCCTCTAGTACATCGAGAGCCTGCGTTCCTGTCAGTCTCGGCTGGAGCTAGATTGCACGGATCCAGCATTTCCAGCTCGCCAGAAACCGGCCGTGTCTCGTGCAGAAGCCGTTTTGCATTTGAGGACCAACTCTGAAATGTTTCGAGAGGAATTTTTGACGTCTCAGCCTGATGCCTAGAGAAGCGCAAAATGGACATTGACATATAGAAAGCAGCATACCTCGTATGAAGGCAGACGGTCGTCTTCTTTGATGATCGTCCCAACCTGTTTCAGAATGGAGGCGAAGTTGTTGATCGCTTTTGCAACTTTGATGAGGTCTTTTGCCTCTCCGGGCGATGAAGCGGCGAATTGATACAACTCTAGCGCCAGACAAGAGCTGCGAGAGACAACTGGCAGTATCGCCGCAAGAACTGCCATGTTTCGTTACTATCGAAGCATGTAAAAGCCGTTGTCAGAAGTGGTATGTGCAGATGTCAAAATTTGCCGAGTGGTTCGTGAAGATGTGATCCTCGTGTTCTGAGGTCATGGCACGTTTAAGATATGCAGGGCATCGCTGACCGGCGGCGGTAGTTCGCCAGTGGAGTCAGGGCGTCGATGATTGGCCGAGGTCCGGGGAGGCAACGAAGCTGCATATGCGAAGAGAACTGCTGGGAACTGAAGGCCAAACTGCATGCTCGGTGAAGATCGTGGCGTTGCCTGGCATACCGCGTTGGCAGATTTAGCAGTGCTGGTACTGCAGTACGAAGTATGACATGCCATAAGCTGCGCTAAGGTGTAGCACACATGACGCCGAGGGTACCACTACGATTGGCTACGCGCGAGGGGATGAGGCTCTGCTGATGACCTTTTGTGAGAAGCTCACGCTCGACAAGGAACCCCATACAAAGCGTCCGGTGAGGCCATGTTCGATTACTGTCTCGGCGGGATTGCGTGAATCTGTGTTGTTCAAAGGCTGCAGCTCCGGCGCTCAACGCCCAACTTCGTACACACTGTACAGATCATGACACCAAGTGCGATTGCAAGCCGAGTGCTAGGGGCATGCTGTGCGCGCGTCACACAGTTGAAGCAAGGCCGCGAAAACACATGCAAATGTCGACGCGGGGACGCAGAATGGGCAACACAAACGTCGTGCAGTATGCCAGAGTGTGCCAGGCCAAAGGTACCGGCAATATCAATGACGTCTGAGCATCGAGTCAGCATCACTGCTTCGTTGCCAAAGCTGTAACGGCAGAACGGCAGGCTCGATTGCAATGACGCAGTGTGGTGAAGGGCGCCAGTCTGTCAGAGGGATCAGGTGCCAGCCACTCCGCTGGGCCAGCCACTGGGCCAGCCGCAAAACGCAAGAGGCAGACCAAGTCAGCGAGATGAACAGCTGCGACGTATTTTGGAACACAGAAGGTTGGTAATGTCCAGCATAGGTTTGCTGCCAATTGTATAATAAACAGACCAAAGCAAACGATGTGTTGGCGAACCGTGATGGATGGACCTGGAGGTGTGCTGAAAAGGGACAAGGGCACCAAGTCAAATGGAGAAAGTGCCAAGCGCTGTCGAGCCGCTCTTTCCACGATGCTCCCGTGTGCTCTGTGGAGCGTGAACACACTTTGTAGGACAACCAAATATTTGGATGTCGGTCTATACAGCGCCAATATAAGCAAAACATCCCTATGAGCTGTCAGCTGTCATCAAAGCCTGAACTGATGTTCGTGCCTGACAAGACCAGGATATGCAGGGTCCGGGAAGCAGCCCGGGCCCCATCTTTTCGATGAAATTCGATCCAGCCTCGGATGGATTTGAATGACGAGCGCCAACAAGCCTAAGGCGCCGTCTCTTCCCCCCTCCCACTTTCTTTCAGACCTTAATCGACGTTCTGCCGCTTATAGTACCGCAGCTATCGGTCGTCCTTCTTGTACATAATCCGTAATTCTCTGCGCCAGCTGCTGTTGTCCACTCCGCTTTCGGCTCGCCATCCACGCCGCGCACTGCACTCCACTCATTCGCGGAGATCACGGCCCACCAGTCCTTAGTCCAAAGCCGCCAATTCACTCCTTGACAGCAAGCCATCCAGCCAGAGAGCCTCATTGCGCGCACATGCAAAGGTCAGCCAGACGAATCGTCACGCAGCCAAACCGCAGACCTTCCTGAACAGGAATCTTGTCGATTGGACCCCTCAGCAACCGCGGTCTCGCCACGCCTCAACCAGCCCCGCGCTTCTGTATATCAACTCGTTGCACCTCATGCCGCGCTCGCTATCCTCCACGGGTGTGAGCACCGCCGTCATGAACTCGCAGGAAGAGCCGATCCAGCGCCTGCGCCGTCCTGCCTATGGCACTTTCGAGGAGCAGCGCCAGCGACGTCATTCCTGGCACACCAGACCCTGCGTCCAGGAAGCGGAAAATTTCCACCTACTGGTAGGAAGCTCTTTTTAGACGAAGGAAGGGTTTGGCTGACGCTTTCCACAGCTTCGCAACTTCCTAGCCGATCTCAATTGCAGACTGGATTTCCTCGAAGAGTACGGTCACCTCAAGTACGACGCAGGTGTCGAGTATGCCTATACAACTCTCCTCACCGTGCGTGAATCATGCTCGAAGATCTCCGACGGCGCACTCGAAGCTGGACGTCGACAAGCCTCAGTCTTCGTTGAGACATTAGAGGGGCGATACAAAGAGGCGCTGGAGTCACAAGAGACATTGGGCGAGAAGGTCATGCAAGGCATACAGTTGATGGACTCGTATCTGACCGAGTTTGAGACACGTGCCTATGCGCTTAAAGATGGCACGCTTGGCTCGTACGCTCATGAGATGTACGAAAGTGGACGAAGGAAGATGGATGAGGGTCTCGAAGCTGCCAAAGGTGTTGTGGACAGCGGTCTTGACAAGGCACGCCGTGCCCGTGAGACCGTGGAGATTACGATCGAACACGGCGTGCAACGTGCACTGGCTCGCGCAAAGGAGCATGGCTTGATCCGTTACGACGACCTGCCTGAGCCTTGGAAAATCAACCCTCATATCCTCAAGGGCTACCGCTTCTCAGAAGGCAAGTGGGCTTGTGTGCGCTCCGTGTTCGGCGTCCACAACGAGCTCGTCAACATCTGGTCTCACCTTCTCGGCTTCATCATGGTTCTTGCACTGGCCTTCTATTTCTATCCATCCAGCGTCAACTGGAGCCAGTCGACCAAGGCCGACATCTTCATCGCTGGCACCTTCTTCTTCGCAGCATGCAAGTGTCTTGCTTGCTCAACTATCTGGCACACCATGAGCAGTATCTCAGAGCAGAACTTGCTTGAGCGCTTTGCCTGTGTCGACTACACAGGCATTTCGCTTCTTGTTGCCGCCTCGATCCTCACCACGGAGTACGCTGCCTTTTATTGCGAGCCTGTATCACGCTGGTCGTACATGGTCCTTACAGCTGCTCTTGGAATTGGAGGTGTCATCCTGCCGTGGCAGCCAACCTTCAATCGCGCCGACATGGCCTGGCTGCGCGTTGCCTTTTACTGCTCCCTTGCCTTGACAGGGTTCATTCCTTTCTTCCAGTTGTCCTGGACACGTGGACCTCAATGGGCGCTCTACTTCTATGCGCCAATCACTAAGAGCTTGATCGTATACATCACCGGCGCAGTGCTTTATGCAAGCAAGTGCCCCGAGCGCTGGTGCCCCGGCTTCTTCGACTACTTCGGCTGCAGTCATAACATCTGGCACATGGCTGTCTTGGGAGGCATCTTCTTCCACTACACGGCTATGCAGGCCATGTTCACTTCTGCTTTGACCAGAGCACAGGTTGGCTGTTCGGTTTACTAGCTTTCTACACTTTCGTTGATTTTCATACTATTTGGAACGTGGCATTTAGCGAGTGAGCATTTGATGCGGGTGCATATAGACATTCGTTGCATGAGAGGGCGCGTTGAGTTTGAATCCGCGCATGGTTTGGAGCATGTTTACGATCATCTTTCACTTCACATATTTATTCATCTGAACGATCGTTGTCATCAGAACTTTCCAATTCCACTCTTGCGCCGTGAGAAATCATCACTAGAGCATTGCTCTCTCTCTCTCGCTGAGTGAGATTGGTGAGCAGGGTCACAACAGCTTGTCTGACTCCAATTTATGAAGTCGGAGACTTGGAGTATCTCAATTGAGAAGGTGCTTCGGGTGCTTTGACATGCTTGCCTGACGAAGGGCGCGCGCCTTCCTGCTTCCAGCAAGTTTTCTTGACTCATGCGCACCCCATTGGCTGGCATTTGGCGGTGACGCTTCGGAAAAGGGCTTCCCCAGGTTTTCAGCTCAACTTCAAATTCGACATTGCAATGTAAAACAGCCGACTCGCACCATTTGTTTGCTTTCAATTCGATTGTGTGCTTACTGTAGCATTGTTACCATGAATAGCGATATCGAGATGGACGTGCAGTCCAAGCACACACTCCCTCCTGCCAGTTCCTCGGAGCAAATACTCGCCAGGACGACTTCTAAGCAAGATGTCGTTGCCACAATCGAAGATAACGGCACTCCGCGAAGTAACCTGCGCATGTTCGCTATTCTTACCGCGCTTTTTGTATATCGAACCCTCAGTCATAGCGGAACGCAAAGCTGACATTGACAGCTTTCTCTTTTTGTAGCAGCCTTAGATGCAACAATCGTCGCCACCGCCGCTCCTACTATGTCCCATGATCTCAACTCTGCAGCAGGATACACATGGATCGGCGGTGCCTTCTTACTCGGCAATGCTGCGTCAGGACCTATATGGGCCAAACTCTCCGACATCTTCGGCCGCAAGCTCATCATCTTGCTTGCGCTGGCAGTTTTCTTCGCGTCTTCGGCTGTATGTGCGACTGCAAAGACTATGGAGGCGTTGATCATCGGTCGCGCCTTTCAAGGTGCGGCTGGTGGCGGGTTAATTCTGCTGGTGCATGTTTGCATCAGCGATATGTTCAGTCTAAGGCAGAGAAGTCTGCTGATGGGGCTGACCGAGGGTATTTGGGCGCTTGCTGGTGGCATTGGTCCGATCCTCGGTGGTGTTTTTTCGAGTCTCGTCAACTGGAGGTGGTGCTGTAAGTGCTAAGTTCTCTACTCTGATTCTGAAAACAGTGTATATGGGTCACTGGGCGCATTGCTGACACTCTGTTCAGTCTGGATCAACTTGCCCATCAGCGGTTTAGCAGGTCTCCTAATCCTAATTTTCCTTGATGTCAAGCACGAGCACACCTCCTTCATTGACGGCATGAAAGCCATCGACTGGCTTGGTATTTTTACGTTCCTGGCATGCACGCTCATGCTCCTCCTCGGACTCGACTTTGGAGGCGTTCTGTTCCCATGGGATTCTGCAAAGGTCATTGCTCTGCTCGTTGTGGGCGGCGCCATGATCTTTGCTTTCATTTACAGCGAGGCAAAGTTTGCCAAGTATCCGCTCATTCCTATGTCTTTGTTCAAGAGGAAGACGAACATTGCTACTTTCTTGGTGGTCTTCTTCCACGGATTCGTAAGTGCTTATGTTGAGGTTATTAGATGCTGGAGCTGACTGGACAGGTCTTCATTGCCGCCGAGTTCTACATGCCTCTGTTTTTGCAGTCCGTTCTGGAGGCATCGCCGCTCCGTTCTGGTGTACTGTTCCTGCCATTGATTGTAACAGGAGCAATATTCGGTGTAGTATGTGGAGTCATCATTCACCGTACCGGGCGCTTCAGAGAGATTATGTGGGTCGGATCTGCCTTCATGTGTCTGGGATTCGGCCTGTTCATTTCATTCGACGCCAACACAACGACTGCGCACGCCGTAGGATTCCAGATGGTAGCCGGATTTGGACAGGGTATCCTGTTCGAAGCACCGCTCATTGCTATCCAGAGCCAGGTCAAGCAGGAAGATGTGGCAACGGCGACCGCGACGATGGCGTTTGTGCGCAACATCGCAGTTTCGATCTCTGTGATTGTCTGCGGTACCATCTTCCAGAACTCGATGTCGAATCGTCACGACTACCTCAAAGCTGCTGGTTTGCCGAACAACGTCCTTGACCAGCTAGACGGCGAAAACGCTTTAGCAAACGTCATGGTACCGAGTACGCTTGAAAACCCAGCCTGGGAATTCGCTGCGAAACAAGCGTTTGCTTGGGCGACGCGGAACATGTGGATTATGTTGACGGTGGTCGCCTTCTTGGCTTTGGTCAGTAGCTTCTTTGTGGAAGCGGCGCATTTGGGTACAGAACACGTTGAGACCGTGACCGGTCTCAGGAAAGAGAAGCAGCCGCCAGCTTCTGATCAAAATTGAGACAGGCACTTCGTCGATTCAAGATGTAGTATATACGAATATTGTAGCCCTATTTCGAGGAACCGTTGCATGAATAAACTCACAGGATGAGAATATTAATAGGCTTCTTACCTCGAATCCTCCTGGGTTCCCCTACTTCAGCTTTACACTCAAAACCCCCTTCCATGCCTCCACCGCCGCATCCACATACTCCCGTGCATAATGATCTACATCGCTCTCACTCACCAAGCCCTCCAGCGCGCTTCCAGTCTTTCCCCATCGGACCTGCGCCTTGATTGCCACAACACCCCTCTTCTGCAATAGGTTGATATAGCTATTCGCCACCTTTTCAATTGCCTCGTACGCGCCCTTAACCTCTGCATCGATCTGCTTCGCCCACTCCTTCGGCACGGAGGCCTTCATAGGGTGTGGCGTCTTCGGCTGGATAACGAGGGTGTTGATCTCGGACGCTAGGCGTGGAAGGAGCCGTAGGATTTCGAGCGCCGAGTAGGAGGTGATGAGCATACTCTCAGTGATCATTGTGGGTTCGTCGACGGGGTCTGAGCCAGTTGGAGTGGACACGACGAGTTTCTCTTGATCCTGGCGCAGCGTTTTGAGGTTCGCGAGCAGGGCGCTGAAGTATGTGGCGTCTGCCTTGGAGGAATTGATGGCCGCATAGAGGAGTGATGAGATCGGATGCCAGAAGTTTTCAGCGATAAGACGTTCCGCCGGGGTGGTGCGCGCCGTGAGTGCTTCGAGAGAAGGCGGCGTCCAGTTCACAGGTGTGCCGTCATGGTAGAGGATCTTGCTGACCGATTCGCGGTTGTGGTATTGGGTGAGGACATCTTCGGTGGAGGAGATATCTGCAGGCATGAGGAATGAGTAGGGTCGGTGGACGCCTGAGTGTTCGTATGCGGGGAAGACGGAGCGGTCGATGTTGTCTGAGATAGTTTGTGTAGCTGTGCGGTGAGTAAGCGGGGTCGAAGTACAATGTTTGCAAATCTTACTCCGGTAGGTGACATCGGGTAGATCTCCTGCAGGTTCACTCTTAAGACGAGCGATGCGGCGGCGTTCGAGGATTGATGTATGTCTCGTCAGAGAAGTGGTCAGCTTCTCATTCATAGAGATCAGATCCATTGCAGAGTCCCAATGGAACCGCTTGATGTCTCTGAAGATAAGTCCTTCCTGGACTTTGCTCATCCTGTCAACAGTGTCGACAGCATGCTTAAGCTCAGTGTTCGCAGAGTATCCCTTGTGGTGCTTGACGTCGAATGGCTGCGTCAGAGCGATTCGCGATAAAAGGTAAGGAGACAGCGTATCCACGAGCATCTCCTTGATTGAGGGCTTCACAGTCTTCCATACTTGGAACGCAGCTGTACCAAGACCAAGATTTAGATGCAGACGCGTGGTCAGCAGCGCAAGTGGGCGATTATGCTTCTCCATATCTCGCTCCACGGCGGTGCGTGCTATCATCGCAGCCTGCAACAGAAGTTTTGAATTCCGACCAGAGGCATCATCTGACTCGACGTTCAGATGTTGCAACTTCGTGAGACAGTAAGCGATCAGCATGGTCGCATCTTGGTCTTTTGGCAACATTTGGCTGATGTTCGATGCCCTTTCAGTCAACGACTGCAGTGTCTCTGTGGAAGGCGAAGATGTCGGCAGTGAGACAGCAATAAGATAGGTGAACTTGAGAACACAGAGTTCAGCGCGTGCCCACTCCTCGAGCTTGGTTTCGGCGTCGTCGGCACCTGACCTGGTCGCTTTCATGTCCTCTTCAATGAACGATAGGAAGTCAGTTCTTTCTTCGTCGCTCATCTTCTCAACAGATCGACGAAGATCTACGAAGCAACTGGGTATCCGTGAGAACTGCTTGAAGTAATTCTTGCAGTCTTGTAGAAGACTTTCGCCGACATAGATGCGCAGAATCAAACGCACTAGACGAAGAGGTCGATCGAGCTGGAGTGTGTCAAAACCGAAAACGCGGTCCTTGAGAGCTAGTATCCTCTCCTTTGATCTGGT
The DNA here is from genome assembly GCA_030271015.1 of Didymella glomerata. Lineage (NCBI taxonomy): Eukaryota > Fungi > Ascomycota > Dothideomycetes > Pleosporales > Didymellaceae > Didymella > Didymella glomerata. The sequence goes on from JAJOHN010000010.1 coordinate 1,136,879, forward strand.
CCGGTCAGTAGAGGTCCGGACAGCTTTGGCGCGAGACTCACTGTTCGGGTGTATACAAATGCATGGTAGCATCGATCAAGTATGACCAGACATTCACTCTTGCCGAGCATAGCTGTTGCAGTGGCTTGGGATCGTCGTTGCCTAATGCTCTCATTGCGCCTTCGATAAGGTCCAGGATGTGCTTCTCCAGTAGCTCATACTGCTGCGTGCTTGAGAGAATGTCGACCGTGAGCAAGGAGATGTCTAGGGCATGCTTCTCCATGATGGGAGTCAGATGAGCAGGCGGTGCTTTCCAGAGCTCGAGAAGCTGCGTAAATCTCCCTTGTCGTGCATAGATTTTTGCCATAAATCGAAGATCTCGGATATCTTTCACACTGATGGGGTCGCTCTGATATGGTCAGATGAGCCTGATAATATAAGGTGAGGAGTTTACCTCTGGTCTTTCGTAGGCGTCCTTCATCTGTTTCAGAGCCACAGCTAGCTGGATCTCAGCCATTCTATCGGCAACGCCTGCTACTTTACCTGCCTGTATCTTTTGCTCCGCAGACATCTGCTGTGCGAAAATTTGTGTGTAGTAGCTGATCTTATCGGTGGATGCTGCTTCCGCTCTGTATTTCACTATTGCCTGAACATGTGAGTTCCGTAGTCCGAAATCAGTGGTACGCATGTGAAAGCTCAACGTACCGTGCGGGCATCGTCCCAGCAGCCGTTCCGCATAGCCGCAGTGAAGAAATCATCCCAGAGGTTCTTACGGTCCTTCTTGGTGGATTTGATTGCTGCAGCATTGTGCCACGCCTTGACTCCTTCATTGCCTACAGTGCCGACGCTTGCAAGCTTGGGGTTCGATCTGAGGGTAGCTTCCACAATTAGTCTGTATGCGTACTCAAGCAGTAGTTCGTCTTGTTGTGTTGCTTTGTTCTGGCAGACTTCCACCAATGACTTTGCAATGGTCTCAGGTGGAGATTGTAATTGTAAAGAGACGTCGGCCCTCCATGTCTATTGGTCCATCAGCCAGAGGGTCACATGACCTCGCAAACGACTTACGGTCAAGTACGGGTTGCCAGGGCTCTTCTTGAGCAATTTGTCGATGTAAGAGAGCGCGAACTTGGGCTTCGGATATTCGCGCCGAGCCTTTGAGAGTTTATCCCAGTTGAATGCCATCTCGGCCGTTACCAATTGAGTTTGTTGCGAGTTGATGCTGGGACAAAAGTGTAAGCGCGAGAAAAGGCTAGACAGCCCACTTCGGCGGCCTAAGTTGGATGGTCCGTGCCCACCCAACAATGCACTTACCTCTGAGAGGCAACCTGGACATGAGAAGACATTTGAGACACACTGGAGAGCAAAATTTGTTGCAAAAGTTTGACGTTCATTCGACTCTGGCTCACGCACGCGAGTCCAAAGATATCGTTACTAGAAGTACATACACTACAGTCTATAATGCCAAAACAGGCTTCCTATTCTTCGCTCGATAAGGGCGGGAAAAGTACGCCCTCATGCTTGGAGCCAAGCTGGACCATGGGTGTGCCATAGTCAAGATCAGCACCGGGTTGGCAGTAGGCCAAAGTTCTTCTGTCTTCCTTTACACCAAGCTGGTTGAGGAGCATGTGTGCCTTATTCGGCATGTAAGGCTGAAGCAAGATGGCGGTCATGCGCAGAGCTTCAGCAGCAAGGTAGATAGTCCGGTCGACATCCTCTCCGGGCTCACCTGGGGCGAAGTCAAGTATGTTGTCCCACGGCTTCGACATTTGAAAGAACGCGTTTGCCTGAATGATATCAGTTGCTGTTTGCTTCAATGAAGCAAGGAAGAAACTTACGCTGCGTACGAAATCTGTCACTTGGTGTAGTGCTCTGCGAGGATCATAAATATCGAACAAGCCATCAACCTTGGTCGCAATCGTGCTCAGTGAATTGGTCCAGAATTGTGAGCCAGGGCCTTCACTCCAGTATTCCGGCGGCGAGCTGCCGACGCGCTCAACCGCACCGCGAACACTCCACTTCTTGCCTCTAGTGACGCGGGATGCAAGGTTTCCGAGCTGCTGGTTCAAGAACTTGTTGTACAGCTTGATGATATGAGCATTGTCGTAACTTGCATCATCTTGAATGCCGCCATCATGAGCCATGTAGAAACGCATGACGTCTGGTCCGTATCGATCTATAGCGTGGAAAGGGTCGACCACCCTGCCGGTTGACTTGGACATCTTCGCACCTCCAAGAGTCCAGTGGGCGTGCGTCAGGATCTTCTTTGGAAGTGGGAGACCAAGTGCCATCAAGAAGGCTGGCCAGTATATGCAATGGAAGCGAACAATATCCTTGCCAATGACATGGCAGTCAGCCGGCCAGCCGCCTTCTTGTTCTTTGCCCGGTACAAATGGATAGCCTGCCTTTGTAGCATAGTTCATAAGAGCATCGAGCCATACATAGATTGTTTGCGACTCATCGTCTGGCACGCGGATGCCCCACTGCAGGCGGTCGTACGGGCGAGAGATCGAGAGGTCTTCGAGGCCAGACTCCACAGATTGAATGACATCCTTGTAGCGGTGTTCTGGAACTATCCAGTCCGGATTGGCCTTGTAGAACTCAAGAAGCGGTTCGCGGAATGCAGAAAGACGGAAGTGGTAGTTTTCTTCTGAGGACCATTCGACTTCGCTACCTGTTTCGATGGATGTCTGCCGTTTGTTAGTCAGCCGCTTAGACTGTCATTGACTCATGCCATACCATGATCTTTCTGCCAGTTGAAGGCTCAATCCAAGGTTGTACTTGCGATTGTGGGTAGAAGCACTCATCGGTGACCGAGTACCAGCCCTCATGCTTCTGCTCGTAGATGAGGCCCTTCTCTTGCAGCAAGAACTGTCCTGTATCAGCCATCTAGGTATGCGACTAGTATGTACCCATGTTTCCATACCCAAGCATATTGCACAACATCCTTGTGATCCTTGTCCGTCGTCCGTACGAAATGATCGTTCGATATCTCGGCCTTACGTGCAAGGTCCTAGTTGGGTGTGAGCCTCTAGCGGTTTCATGGGCTTGCGGTCGCGTTGCGTACTCGGAAGATATCTGCGCCCTTGTCGCAGAAGGCTTTGGGATCGGCGCCAGCTTTAGCAGCAGCCTTTTGGACCTTCTCGTGGTCAGCGCGAGTCAATTCTTCCCAAAGAAGTGACTACCTTCAGTCCATGCTCGTCTGTTCCTGTGCACATGATCGCTTTCTGTCCTCTGAGTACGCTCCAACGTTTGATGATGTCCGTAAGGACCATGGTATACAAGTGTCCGACATGAGGGGCGGCGTTCACGTAGAAGATGGGCGTGGTGATGTAGAATGGCTTCTCAGGTGTCGATTTGGTCGAATTGAACCGTCTGGGGCTATTGTAGACCGAGCATGACCGGCAGACCCAGGGTGAGCTTCTTGTGAAGCTCGAATATACACTGCGCCATGCTGGAATCGTCGTGTTGGCCAATCGCGTTCGCATATTGTCTCAATGGCGGCGCAACGCGTTGAACTCCATCTTTCGAGCTTCAAAGCTCCGAGGCAACTTGACCATATTCGGACTAGCTGGGATTACTCAGCACCAGACTCTACGCCTGCAATTGCCTACAGACTAAGGCCAACATACGCTCCTTTCGCCGATGTCGTGCCATCATCAACGCATCCCCTTTGGGGTTACTCTTTATCCTAGACTAATGCTTGAGGCATGACTCGTAGCTCAGTCCAATGTTGGGGGATCGGGTCGACATATCAACAGTACAGGCGCTGTGGACACCAGGCATGGATCCTTGACTTTTGACCACACTGAAAGAGCAAGGATTCGTAGCACTGATCAATTGACCTTCTAGGAAACCTGTCTGAACCGGTTCGTTGTCGCCTTTGCCAGCTTGACTTTCCAGTATGCAGTCCGACCCTAACGCTCACCACGTGTGAACACCACAACCTTGCGCAATGCTTTCGGTTCCTGTACGACAGCAAGCGGTTCCAGGTACTTTTGATTCACGAACCGATCGTAGAGAAGAGGTGTTCTTGCGCATAGGGCGGAGGTGAACGTGCCGTGTTGTGAAGGGCCAGGTCGCTATTCAGATTCTATTCAAACCCGAAAACGACAACACCACAATGTCGCCTTCACCACATTCGCCATCTCAGGAGAACAGCAATCCCTTCTCGAAGAACGCAGGTATATTATCTATTCCTTTGTGTACCTGCAGTCAGACTGTCCAGGATGTTGGTACCGAGTCTGCTGCTGCATCAATGCTCGCCATTGAGTAAGTTCTTTGCTGTTCTGGAAAGCTTCGATCAGGTACAGAGACCATCCTGATTGGATGTGTCGAGCTTCTATGCAGAGGGGAAGCCCTTGAACCGCTGTCCTTCACCTTCGCGGCCGTTCCTCTATTGGACGCCATTGAGTGTCTATACTCGTCTCTATTCACGCTCAGTGACCTTATTGACGTTATTGACCTACTACAGCGAAGACATGGCTTCAGCTCTTTGTTCATGCACAACGACTTTCGAGTATATAACTATCAGCTACCAACCGCAGTATACTCACCATCGACTCATCGACAACACACCTGTCAATCATTTGGTCACTGTCAATCAACCACCAACTTATTCATTCACTACACTACAATCTTCTCGACGTTCAAAATGAGATTCAACGCTATCATCGCCGCAACTATCCTGGCTGCCACCGTCTCCGGTGCTGCCATCGCCAACCCTGCTCCCACCGAGGTCGCTGAGGCCACCGCCGATGCCACTGAGACCACCGTCGACGGTCCTTCCGCCGAGGACCTTGCCAACTTCCCCGAGGACGTCTACTACGTCGAGGAGGGCGACGAGACCGAGGGTACCGTACAGAAGCGCGAAGCTGGCGACTGGGTCTGGTCCCCTAAGTGGCGCCCCGTCGGTCTCCCTGTCGGCAAGCGTGATGCTGAGGCCAACCCCGAGGCTAACGCTGGAAATTGGGTCTGGTCTCCCAAATGGCGCCCCGTCGGTCTTCCCGTAGGCAAGCGCGACGCCGAAGCTGAGGCTGGTGATTGGGTCTGGTCTCCTAAGTGGCGCCCAGTTGGCCTTCCCGTAGGCAAGCGCGATGCTGAGGCTCAATCTGAGGCTCAACCCGAGGCCGAAGCTGGTGACTGGGTCTGGTCGCCCAAGTGGCGCCCAGTTGGTCTCCCAGTTGGCAAGCGTGACGCACAGCCCGAGGCAGAGGCCGAGGCTGGCAACTGGGTATGGAGCCCCAAGTGGCGCCCTGTCGGTCTCCCGGTCGGCAAGCGTGACGCTGAGCAGTAAACGCGTCGCCAAAATCGATAATCACGAGCTTTGACACAAACCCATCGCGAAACGCATCATTGAACGAATCGCACTCTTCACTTCAGCATACTCGACGGACTCGGCAGCGATACGATGGGATATGGAATCTTGTACATATACGCCCTTGAACATATCGGGAACAGCATGAAGCAGGTATGTTTCTTCTGGTGCCTTTACAGGGCGGGACGGTTCTCGCATTGGATGGCATCTGTATGGATGATGTTGTGACGATGGGGAGCTGGCCTTTTTCTCGACATCAATCTATTGTTATGCACCAACTTCACTGCTATGTATTTTGTGATGCCTTTGTGTGAAACCGATAGTGGTGCGCAGCGAGCTGGAACTGGAGTCAGACTTGGACGTTGGTCGGATCAAAGATCATACACTAAGTGCCCTGCCTTCTTCGGATTCCATACCTTACATCTCACCACCAAGCCTCTCCCTCCTCGTCTCCCTCATCTGCCCCTCTGCCTTTCACACCTCCACCGTCACCTCTCTTACTCCTCCCATCCGTCGGTACCCCGTATCCCCCTCTCGTCGTGAACTCCAGTCCCCAAGCCCCCTTGTCACAGCACACCTGCTCACCACCACAATAATTCCCCACCCAGAAACCCTGCGCATTGCACCACCGGAACTTATCCATCATGAAGTGGCACTCCGCTGCGCCAGGGGTGCAAGATGTCGTGTCGAGGGGGGGTTGGTCCGTGGATGGGGAATGGAGAGAGGAAGAGGCGATCATGGTGGGTAAGGAGTTGTGGCTGGTAGTCGAGTAGAAGACTGGTTCGTGTAGGGTGATGAGGGTGATGCCCGTCGTTGCTACTGATATGGAGGTATAGCAGGGTGTGTTTGGTAGAGCGAATGCGTGAGCGATGGCGAGGATGGTGACTGCGAGATACATCGTGCCGACCTTGAAACTTGCCAGAGTGGAGCTGAGATCTAGAGGAGATGAGCGCACGCGGCGCAATATGTGCAAGCGTGTTAGTGACGATGTTCTGGTAGCACAGACATGTTGCAAGGTATCGTAGCAGACAGCAAGACGACAGGTGGAGCGTAGTACGAATCTATTCTCAACATGCAAAATATACACAAGCTTGTCTCCTCCAACCAGGACGGGGACTTCAGATCTATAGCCACATGTAGGCTTCTTGCTTTCTATATGCACACCCCATATAGTACACTAGCTTCTTTTTCTCCCTTCAGCCACATTTTGTGCGTCCTGGGAACTCTACTCCTTCTTCGGTCGTCCGTTCTGCACGACGTCGTCGACGTGCGATGTCTGGATGAAGAACTTGCGCTCGAGGAATTTGAGTACCTCGTCAAGCGGGATGATGGGCAAGCTGATGTACAGCACGGCCTTCCACTCGTTCCAGTTGAGAGGCACGACGCTGAAGAGACCCTGCAAGAAGGGCACGTAGAGGAGCGCAAAGTGCAGGGCCATGGACAGACAGATGGCGTAGACGAGCATCATGTTCTTCCACAGGGGTAGGGTGAGCAGGGACTCAGAAGAGCTGAGAGCGTTCATGGCGTTCAGCATCTCAATGACGACCAGGATAGAGAGCGAGACGGTGGAGGCAGCCTGTGCAGACGCGTTGGCAAACATGTCGCAGCCGATCTCAGGGAACTGGGAGGCGCAGCGGTGGAAGTGGCTGAGCTGGTAGAACGAGATCTGGGGACCCTCGGAGTTGAACATGAACCACCACGCATAACCACCAACGGTTGCAGCGCCGACGTAGGTACCGATGACCATGTAACGGAAGAACAACCAGCCTCCAATAAGAGGCTCGTCACGCTTGCGAGGCTGGCGCTTCATGATGTCGTGGTCAGGAGGGTTGAATGAGAGTGCCGTCGCAGGAAGACCGTCGGTAACGAGGTTGACCCAAAGGAGCTGGACGGGGATGAGGGCCTCGGGCATACCCGCGGCGGCGGTAAGGAAGATGGAAACGACTTCTCCGATGTTGGACGAGATGAGGTAGCGGATGAACTGCTGGGTGTTGTTGTAGATCGAACGACCCTCCTCGACGGCGCCCTCGATGGTAGCGAAGTTGTCGTCAACGAGAACCATGTCGGCAGCGAGCTTGGCAACATCGGTACCAGAACCCATAGCGACACCGATGTCGGCCTTCTTCAGCGCGGGTGCGTCGTTGACGCCGTCACCAGTCATGGCGACGACTTCGCCAGCCTGCTGAAGGAGATCGACCAGCTTTGACTTATGAGTGGGCTCGACACGAGAGAAGAGGGAGGCATGCTTCGCGGCCTGCATCTGCTCGGCCTCGCTCAAATCATCGAATTGGCGACCAGTGAAGCTCTTGCCGGCAAGGTCCTCGTTCTGACCGAAGACACCAATTTGTCTGCAGATAGCCTCGGCGGTGTTCTGGTTGTCACCAGTAATGACAATGACACGAATACCAGCCGAACGGCATTGTTGGATCGAAGCGCGGACTTCAGGGCGAGGGGGATCCAGCATGCCGACGAGACCAATCAGAGTCATGTTCTGTTCGAGCTGAGCGTACTCCTTGGTAGTCTTGGCCTTGTTGAGAAGCGGGTTCTTCGAAACATCGTCTACGGCGGCAATGGCAATGACACGGAGACCACGGTTACCGTAATCAACGATTTCCTGTTGAATCAAGTTGCCGAGCTGGTTGTTGAGTTGTACCTTCTTGCCATCCTTGCCAACAAGAACGGAGGTGCAACGAGCAAGGATAGACTCAGGAGCGCCCTTAACCAAAAGCCTTTGGCTGCCGCTCTCACGGTTACCAACCAAAACAGACATACTCTTACGGTCGCGGGAGAATTCGTAAGTGGCCTGACGGGTAGCGTGCTGTTCGTAGTACTTGCTGGAGAAGTGAATGCGGCTCTCGGGAGAGATGCTGGTCTTGCTCAGGTTGAGGCGGGCGTCAGGAGTACCAATCTTTTCAGCGAGGACACGGAGAGCTCCCTCGGTGGGCTCACCAACGATTCCGTAGGTGCCGTTCTTGGAGTCATAAGCCAATGATGCGTCGTTGCAAAGTGCTGAGACTTCGCAGATCTGACGAACGGTAGCGGACGATGCAGCGAGGTTGTCGATGGCCTTTCCGTTGAACGAGATCTGACCTTCAGGGGCGAAGCTAGTTCCCTCGATATCGAATTCCTCAAGACCGTTGCCAGCCTCGTTAATGAAGACGACCTTGTTGACGCTCATCTGGTTGGTGGTCAAGGTACCGGTCTTGTCGGAGCAGATAACACTGCAGCTTCCCAGAGTCTCGACAGAGGGGAGGCTGCGAACAACAGCGTTCCTGGCAGCCATCTTACGGGTTCCAAGAGCGAGGCAAGTGGTGATGACAACCGCAAGACCTTCAGGAATAGCGGCCACACCGAGCGAAACCGCGATCTTGAGGTAGTAGATGGCACCCTTGGTGAATCCACCGTGAGACGGGTCGCTGAAGTTGCGGATGTTGATGAGCCAGACGAGGATGCAAATAGCAGTAATGACCTTTGCAAGCGAGTCACCGAAGTCGTTGAGCTTCTCCTTGAGAGGAGTGGGCTGCGAGATTTGCGATGTGATGCTGTCGTGGATGTCTCCAATGGCTGTGTTCGGGCCTGTCAGGACCACGATGGCGTTCGCGTGTCCGTTGACAACTGTTGTTCCAGAGAACAGCATGTTGACCTGATCCTGCTTGACCGCGTCCTGGTCCTTCACAATTCGAATATCCTTGTTCACACTCTCGCTCTCGCCTGTCAGAATCGACTGGTCGACCATGAAGCTATTGCTTGAGATTGAGAGAATCCTGCAATCGGCGGGAATCCTGTCGCCGATTGCCACAGATACGACGTCTCCAGGCACCAGATCGTCGGCCCTGATACGCTTGATGGCTCCATCACGGACAACCTTGGCTTCGTTCGCTGAGTATTCCTGGAGCGCGGCGATGGCCTTCTCGGCGCTGGTTTCTTGCGATACGCCGACGACGGAGTTGAGGATCAGGATTGTGAGGATCTGTTGAGCAAATTGTTAGCGCACGCTATGGGCACAGAAGATGATGGTACTTACAACGGCGGGGTCTACGAAGGCAGTCCAGCCCTCCTCGTTGTCGAGAAGTGCAAGGACAAAGGACACGGCTGCGGAACCGAGCAATATTATGACCAGCTGATCCTTGAACTGTTCCAAGATCAGCTCCCAGATGGGTGTTGGTGGCTCCTCAGGCAGCGCTGTCACTGCGTCAGTATGCTGCATTGCACGCTCAGCCGTAGATTGTCACCGACTCACCATTCCTGCCGTGCTTTTCCCGTAAGCTCTTCACCTGGTGTTCTGAGAGACCTTTCTCTTCTGTGACCTCGAAGTGCTTGAGCGCCTCGGCGGGCGTTCTTGTGAATGCGTTCTCCATGCTCTGTGTGCAGCGAATTGTTCGCAGTACTTGTGCTTGTGATGTGTCGCCAGTTGTCAAGGAGGTGTACGGCGCGCGGACGTGGAGTGAACGTGTGGGGCTTGACGTCGTCGAAGATAGAACTGCGGTAGAATTACCGATTCTATGCGCAAGGGTACTCGGCTCGTCGCTCTCGTTGCTGCGCTTCCGCAGTACTGCAGTGCTGTAGAGGGGTGCTTGCGAAGGGCAGACGTGGAAGAAGCCTCTCGAATCTTGGAAGCCTCGGGGCGCAGTCGGCTTAAAGCGAATCTGGAACTCGGCAGAAGAGTTCTGAGGCTTCTCAAGAAATCTGTCCTCTCAGTTAGCTCATCGATGCGCCACACACTCCACAGCGCAACGGCGCCAGTCCGTGCGAGGAAGTCACCACTCACTCACCAGCCACCGCGGACAAAGCCCACGTTTTGCGTCTGCGCCTGCGATTTGCTCGAGCGGTACTCCAAGCAATTGTTTGCTTCGAGGATATTGAGGACTTTCGAGAGTCGGATATCCATCATGAAGTATTGCCTGCAAGCAGCTGCACAATGGCCGGGCGGATTGCGCTGCGAACGGCACGTCGGCACAGCCTCCCCCACATCCAGCGCTCGACCATCACGCGTAGGGCTTGAAAGACCTCGATACGGCGCACGGCTATGCGGCTCTGTGTTGCGTCGCCCTGCAGGCAATTTGCTCGCAGAGCCGCACTCTGACCTTTGCAGGGATGCCATCGTCACCAATTCTGTACAGCTCACAGGCAGGTTCGTCAAAGATGATATCGCTGATGTAATGGTTGTATTACTAGATACGCAGCACTGCCTCGCAGCGCGCATTCGTCGCATCGCTGCAACGAGGCCATCAGGCCAGGGGAATCAAACCGTGCCGGAAAAAAGTTCGCCGGTCTTGCAAAACGCTATCATAATCATGCCCATTCCCAATCCATAAGCCATGGGACTTTCAGCCCTCAACCCAAGGTCTGCGACCCTGCGGTCTCTGTGCATCGAATGCAGATTATATAAGTAGAATAGACCAAACACTGCTGTGTTGGGATGAAGGGAAAGTGCCAGGGATCTTACGACTCTCGAGTCGCGCAGTACGTCCGGATCAACCTGACGAGATCCCTGGTCACGAAGGGCTTGGTTACATAGCCCTTCATGCCGCTGCTGGCAGCCTTATCCAGCGCAGCGTCTGTGACGTCGGCGGTCACAGCCAGAATGGTCGGCACACGACCGCTCTCAATGAGCTCTGGCATTCGGAGGATGCTCGTGGTTGCCTGGAAGCCATCGAGGTGTGGCATCCAGAGGTCCATGAGGACAAGGTCGATAGCTTCAGAGGCAGGAGCGAACGAGTTACGGTGCATGACCTCGATGGCATCGATGCCATTGCAAGCTGTCTCGACGTTCTTGTAGCCTAGCCTGTTGAGCATGTTCTGCAACACGCGCCTGTTGATGGCGTTGTCGTCGACAGCAAGGATGTTGAGTGGTAGCTCTTCGGCAAGCTTGGGTACGGTGGCTTTCTTAGTTGCCTCTTTCAATGGATGACGCAGAGGAGACGAAGTTCTGCGTGGGGAGAGTAGTCCGAGAACATTCGACGACGGTGCCGTTTGAACAACGACGGTCGGTGTGTCCATGCCGTTCACGAGGACTTGACGCGGCTCACCAACGAATGGTTCTGAAGAAAGTGGCGGTGTGATTGGCTCCCTGTTCACATCAAGGTGAGGAATTTCACGATCGTTGGACATGCGAGCTCGAATGGAGGGAGTCGGGGAGCCGAATGGTGACGAAGGCCGACTGCAGACCTCACCTGCCGTGAGTGGGACGCGCAGCTCGAACTCTGATCCTTTCTTTGGACCAGACACGTGCGAGCGCAGGCAGAAGAGGTCACCACCGAGCTTTCTCGCGAGACCCTTGGCAACCATGAGGCCGAGGCCGAGACCTTCGCTCTGCCGTGTCGTCGAATCGTCTTCTCGAGAGAATGGCTTGAAAAGGTTAGGCAAGAAAGCGGCAGGAATTCCTGATCCAGTATCCTTGACGTTGATGACAACGTAGCGACCCTTTTCGCTCAGTGTAGCTTCGAGTGTGATCGAACCGTTCTGTGTGAATTTGATGGCATTCAGGGTCACACAGGACACGACCTTGGCGAGATCTTTCTCGTCGATGAGGATCGAGTCTGGCACGTCCGGTGACACGCTCCATTCGACCCACTTTGTAGACGCGTCTCCGTTGGAGCTTCTTGTTCGCACCTCGATTCGTTCGCCGTTATCGGTTGCCTCGGCAATCGCAGAGTCTGGTCGTCCACCGACCTTGAGTGCATCTGTGATCACATAGTGCAGAACCTCTCTGATGTTGGTGTGACGAAGACTCGGTGTCTTCTGGTGCCCCGCAACAAATCTCGGGAAGCTTGTCGAGCTGCTGCAGCGACCCTGACACCTTTCCATCTTCTCCATCTCTGTGAGGCTGGCCTGTGGGGGACAAGATATCGATCCACGGACGGGTGGCTCTTCGGAAAAGGTATCACGGGTTCGGCGTCTGATGGGACGGATTACGCGAGCCTGGCTCTCTTCCCATTGGGTGTCTTCTCTCCGTCTCTTCAAACCCCGTTGCTGCCGATTCACATCGTTGCTTGCCCCCAGATACTCTGGGCGAGCGAACCTTGGCCGAGCTTCCCGCCAGAAAGTGTTCCATTGATTGGGAGACTTGTCCAATGGAGAAACGGGTGTCTCGGGAACGCCCATGTTCATATCGTATGCGTGAACTACGTTATCGGCAGCCTCAACGGCACGTCGCGAGCTGTCTGCAAAGAATCAGTATTGGCTCTCATCAAATAATCTGAGGATTGCGTACCCTGCACGGCCTCGATGTTCTCCTTCAACGTATCGAGCATTCGGCGAGTTCGTACGTCAATATCCATGGTCTCGGAAGCTTCCTTTACGTTCGCCATCATGACATCAAGCATGCCAACGACGCCTTGCATGGGTGTTCTCAGCTCGTGGGACAGGCTCCTGGCGTATGGCTTGAAAGACTGGGCGACAGAAATGGCCTTGTGTGGGACGACTTTGGGCTGTTCTTTCTGTACGACATGTGCTGACTCTGCGAAACTGTCCCCTTCGAGCACCCGCTCCAAGATCATGTCCTCCAGAGCGTGGAATAGGGTTTCGAGGAATCCCCAGCTCAACGTCCGTCTAGCAGCCCCCTCTTTCCCCCACATGACTCCAAAGTGTGCGAAGCACTTCCCCTCGGCGAAAAGTGGGATCCCTAGGTACGCTTCTCCTGGTATCATCAAATCGTTCGGGTTGTCGACAATGAAATCGTTCAGTCGCTCCGGGATGACAAAAATCTTATCGTGCTTCATGTAGGCACAGGGGCACTGGTATGCATGGTACTTGAAGTTGCGAAGGTGGCCAGGACCATTGCCTTGGTCATCGTTGATATAGAAGGCTTCTCCCATCAAACATGATCCAGGCTCCCCAATTGGTGGCATTTCCACCGCAACATTCTTTTCGTCGATCAAGATCCTCTTCGAGACGAAAGCATACTGGGCGTCAGCGATGCTTGCAAGACCTTTCGTAAGAAGAGACCAGAAGCTGTCGGTATCGGCGGTCCTGAGGGCATTCTTGAGATCGACAAGCTGTTCTGCGGCATTACTCTCTGCTGGGTCGTATAATCGTAAGAGTTCTTCTTTGAAACCACTCTCGCCCTCTTGCACAACCATGCCTGGGCTAGGCTGCGAGAAGGCAACGGAGCGACGCTCCATTATATCAGGTGGGACAGGGCTTGTTGAGAGTTCTCCCATGTTTTTACTTTTCCATCCGGACAGTAGGTGGGGCACGACTCCAGGTGAAGGTGGGCCGGTGTGGTAATCAAGTGTCGTCCAGATGTTGGGTGTACGTACCCACGCCGGGGTGGAGGATTGCAGGCCACACTGAATGTAGAACGGCAACACAGGCGTCGTGAAGAGCAAAGTCCGAGACTTGGCTGAAGAGTTGGTCACAAAGGTTGAACAGGCCGTATCCGGAACACGTTGACTAAGCGGAGGTGAGGTGCAAAAGCAGCTGGGACTGGCGAGGAATGCGGTTGTGTGCAGAAAGGATCGAAGATTGCGAGGGAGGAGGGCTGCGTCGGCGATATGGTTGGACTGGAAGACGGACTGCTAGAGTCGCACATAAGAGGGCTGGGCGCAGGTTGCGCCTCCAAGGCGATCTAGAACGCTTCCCGATGCTGCAGAGGCCTCTGCGTTCCCTGCGCTCCGGTGGATGCTTCTTGGTGGAGACACAAAGAGACGCATCTGGCGCCTGGCTGGCCGCTGCATCCAGATGCTCTTAAGCACGCCGTGCTCCCCGCGGGCCCCCCGCTGCTGCTTCGAGGCGTGCATAGCGTGCAGCGCGCTCTGTTTGCTGCGAGCAGAGCTGCACAACCACGATCAGACGCAGCGCGCGTCGGCCGACCAGCAGGAGACGGGACCCTGGCGCTGGCTGCACGCTTGTTGTTTGGGCGTTCGGCAAGCTGGCAGGGTGGAACCCGGGCTTTGCAGTCTAGAATGCTTGGTAGATCTGCCTGACGGTGCCTGTGCGGCGTTTTGCGTGCGCATCCACCACCGGCACCAGTGGGCCTGCGCGTGCAGACAGGGCGCTGCTGGAACCTGATGACGACTGCTTGATTGTGCAATCTGCCTCACCGCAATCTATCGTGGAGATGCTCGGCACCAGTTGCAAGATCGTGGAGAAGTGAATAGAGTTGCTCCTTGCAGCGCTAGGGGGAGCTGTCTTGCTGACCAACTCTTTGAATTGAGCACGCAGTGAGCACTACCATGGTACTGTACCAGGCACCTCAAACACGCTCACGCGTAGGCACTCAGCTGCTGCAATCTATCGCACACTCCGGCCCACGTCATCTCGATGGCAGAGCTCAGCGTGCACCGCTGGATGGAGAGCCTCAGAGCGTTCGTACCGCACGCCGAGTGCCCTGCAAACCTGCTCGTGCCCTCAGATCTCGGTCCGTTAGCAGCTTGACAGGCACGTGAAGAGAGGCCGAAGTAGGAACTCGGTCGATTACTATCTACAGCACGTCAAACTTTCTTAACCTGGTCGAGCAGATAAATTCTGGTTGCTGTGTGTCATATGCTGGCCTGGTGTTCTAGGCCGCAGGACATAAGCCCGTCCTCACATGCATGATTATTTCCATAGGAGTGAGGCATCCTAAGCCAATCGCTGAAGCCGAATCCCAAAGACTTTTGTATTTTGGTTCAATAATTCGTATAGAATCAAGAAGTAACGTTACATGGGCGTCCGAGCACCTGATGCTTGGAGCAAGACTCCTGACGCTGAACTGCTCCGTGATCTATCCTTGGGACGCATCTCCTAACTAAGCGCATCGGGCTTTGCTACGAGTCCCAAAGACCGATCAGGAAACACATGATACGTGCGCCCTGTACGCCCTTCCGCGAAGGGAAGTGATGTACTTTGCTGAGGTCTGGAAAAGTGAGTGCGTCGATCGCAACTTCCACTCTTGGTCGAAGGATTTCTAGCCGCTGGAGCAACCGCAGAGCCCCGCATCACCGTCCTCCCCATCACCTTTGTTCTTCAACACCAACAGTTGACAATTCCTAAAACGGAGGCTGGAAGCCGTCAGGACACCGTGGTTAAGATCCCACCGCCAATGCTTTTGGTCTGCAGCGGCGCACGGGTCTTTTGACACCCGAAACTAGGCCCTGACGCGCCTTCCTCAATTCTTCAAGAATACCCACTCGGTGTTTGGCTTCTGCCCGGATCCAGATTCCGCCCTTCTCTCTTGCTAACGATCTTTTTACAGAAGCGCATCGACGCAACTCTTGAGCGTACAACGCCTTTGTGTATCGAGACTGGCGTCATCCCAACTCTTGCAGTCAATGTTTGCACGCATGGGGTCCGAAGCATCTAGACCAAACACTCTCGCAAGCTCTCAATGCCCGAATGCCGAAAACACCAATTGCTGTTACAGACTGCCGCGATGAAGGACGATGGTTGCAGGGTCCATTCCTGGCAGAAACGTGCTTACGACACAATGTGCCAAGTCCTACATCGGTTCACCCTGCCCTTCTCTGAAACTGCATGCCATAGCAGCTCGAAAATCCGTGGTTGCTGCGTTTCATCAGCCTGCTCGAATGTTCCGCGGAGCAAAAGTGGACGTTCGGGCCAGTCTCATGGGTCCGGCAGGGCTGGATCTGTCAGACGACGCTTGATCTTTTCGTCGGCCGTGTCATTCTACGGCGTTGATTGCATTCCCCACGCCGAGCACCTTTTGTCAAAATCACGTCAATGAAGTTGTACCTGACCGTCGACGGTCGCGGACACCAACTCCATCGTCTCGGATGGTCCCATGCCTCGCTTGAAGATACATGACGACACGAACCGTACAGCCGCTGCGGTACGCTCCTGAACCTGGAACACTTGGCAACGGTCTGGAACCATACCTATAATAGACCACATGCCTGACCTTCACAAGGACAGCGCGCCAGTCTTGTGCAGAGGCTTGCGCTGGGCGCTGTCTGTTAGCTAGCGTCAAGACTTTATTCGAGCGACACAGAGGTCTAGGCCCCACAATCGAAGATCATGAAGAACACACCGACTCGTACAGAGTCACCGCTCGGACGAACTTACCATTGCGAGGGCTTTTCTTTGATTGACGGGATAATGGTACACTAATGCGTGTGCAAGCGCGCAAACATTCGAACTCCGTGTTGTCCCAAACAGGCAGTGCACGATAACAACATCCATAGTTTATCACTACCAGCAGGCCGTGCCTGGGCTGGTCTAGTTCTACGCAATGTCTTTGTACGTACCGCGTCTGCCGTTCTGCGGCGACATAGCGGCTACAAACGACGTGCCTGGCCAGTATCCCGCAATATTACTGCATCACCAATAAGTATGCTTGTACATTTTGCATTGGGCCATGTGCCGTCCTTCTTGCGGGAGCATCTGCGTTTGGACTCATGGCCGACGATGCGCAGAATGAAATTTGCGCTCGATCAGGGCGGCTCTCTGCGTTGTGGCAAGGAAGACGCAAATTTGACGAAGATACAAGAGCTGCTACGTCCAGACCTGACGAGAACCGCCACGTATTCTCCTTCGGAAGCCCTGCGTCGCAACCACAAATGGCTCGACGCCCCGAGCTATACATAGCCCCATACAGTGCGTTGAACTGTGGGTGTCGCCGGCGGTGCTTTCGTATTGATGTCCCACCTGCATACGTCCGTCAAATCCGTATTTCGGAGTACTAAAAGACAACGGAACACTCACGACAGGCCCCACAGCTAAGGTCAACGGTCTTTGAAGCATAAGCGCAAGCCTATCTGTACGGTACGAACCACTACGGCAGTGCAGCTATCTGAGTGGTGTTCATGTGCTCTGTGGTGCAGGAGTTCTAGGCCTGCGCCTCACGGCCACAACAACGGCAAGGGCTACATCCGTGACTTCAAGGTAAGGAAGCAAGACTATCTTCATCATTTCGATAGTGGCTAGCCGTGTAATCAGTAGGTCTACCGGTGGGTAATTCCTGCCGACGCAAGCGCTTGGCCGTGACGACGATGCTGGCGCTGCGGTGCTGCGAGGGTGCATCTTAGGTCTGGCCAAGACTCTCAGGACTCTTGAGCAGCACTTGGAGCATGGTAGCTGGGATTGGAAGCACAGCGATACGAAGCGAGCAGTATGAAGACCAAGTACAAGCAGCCTGACTGTGCAGGGACATGATCTTGATACTACGCATGAGCATAGTACGTATGCTCTGACCATCAATAGATGCAATATATTACCAGTTATGCACGTATTCTTGATCAACTTCTAGATGAATATGGACATGGCTTGTATGGCTGAGTTTTTCAGGTGCTCAACGATTACAGTCGAGCATTTGATACCTAGCTGTGTGTCTGACTTTTCTACCTGAGACGAACAACCTCGAATACTCGCCGCTTGATATTGAACAGGGGGTTCAGCAGTGCATCACGGTGGCTGCGCATAGAAACGTAATGCCTTCGAAGAGCAGGAAGTCATCGTCAGAGAAACGAGCTTGGAACATCGCCTACTAAGTAGAGGTTGACTTGCTTTGCTCGCAGTGAACTGCAATGCGATGAACCTTATCAATATATCTCTGTCCCAGGACATCGTACATGGATCAGTGAACATCAGCCCGCATTGTGAGTCTTTACGGAAGCAACCCCAAGTGCTCAGTGTATTTGTACAATACACTCGTTTAGCTCTTCCCTAAGCTATCATTGTCATTGCCGTTGCTCTCATGGTTCGTCCCTTCTTCGCAGATCCACAATCGCTCGTCTCCTCACAACAGTGCCCTCCAGCCCTTTCCACTCGGCCTCTCAAGCCCAAGGAAATCCGTCAGCTGGCCCATGTGATCCACGCCCCAGAAACCCTCCGTCTCCCCCTTCGAGTTTGTAGCTGCAAACGTCAGTCTAGCACTTCATCTTACTCACCAGAGATACTCACCAACAAAGTACGGCAGCCCAAATGCGCCGTCCTTGAACGCCTGCTCCGTGTTCTGCGACAGCACGCCCTTCACCTCATCCGTCTTAGTACTCTCAAGTACCTTCTTCGCCTCGTCATCGCTTCCGACAACGGTGCGCAGGATACCTTGCAAATTCTCTGGTTTCAGAGGTTCGCCCCATTGCACCCATGTGTTCTCGTAGAAGAGCGAGATGGCGCTCTCGACGGACTGTGGGTGCGAGATGGAAAGAGAGGCTAGAGCGCGCTGGATAGGGAGAGTGTTGATTGGGAAGCCGGGAGGTGAGCCTTTGGAGATGGGGATGTTAAAGTACTTTGCCCAGCGTGTGCGCTCGAGATTGATCCATTTGTCCTTATCTGAAGGATGTGAGCTCTACGTATACGCAAGGAAGTATTGAGGACTGTGCGCGACCTGAATGTCTCAGACGTGTAGGTATGCTATAGACTTACTCTTGATGGCAATGGGGGCTGTGTTCCCGCATGTCTTCATCAGACCACCCAGGAAGATGGGCACATACTTGATGTCACACTGCTTAAACGAAGAGGAGTTCTGCGCATCGCGTCAGCCTCATACAGGTTGATGTCACGCGTAACATGCTGAGTATAGGGCACTGGGCATACCTTCAAGAGATAGAAAGCAATGTATGCAAATGGTGACACGATGTCCACGTAAAGCGTGATCTTCGACTGAGCCATTTTGCGCACCCTTGGACCTAGGTAAACGAGATACTATAGCGATGAACAATAGTTGTGTGAATGTGTAAGGAGTTGAAGACGTGCAGTCGCGGATCGTCGCATGCCAATGACCTCACATCCGTGAGCCTCGGCTCATCGCGTGGTGGAGAAGCACAAACCTGGGGAAGGTGCGAGCCGCGCTATTTCCGCAACACCGCGTTTCCACGAGAAGTCGCTGTGAAGTAGGATACAATTTTGTATGTACCGATTGGCTGTATATCAATACCTATACGCGCAGCCGTGCTAGTATGCAAATGCGCCTCTAGTGACCTGTAAACACTGCGCACACGTAGTGATGCTTAACAACGCCAGAGCGGGTCAAAGCCGCCATTAAATTCGTACAGACTTCGTAGGGTATCATGAGATCGAAAGGGCCAAATGCCTGATCACTTAGTTGTCCACGCCAATGTGGACGTTCTTCTCGCTGGGGTCGGGGATGACTTCCTCCTCCTTCTTGCCCTTGAGGGTTGGCAGCTCCTCGATAGCCTCCTTGATGATCTGTAGAGCGCTCTCGACCTGCTCATCGGTGATGACCAGAGGAGGCGCCAGACGAATGATGTTCTGGTGAGTGGGCTTGGCCTGAGAGAGGGTGTTAATTTCTGTTGGATATGATGAGTACGGCTTGTGAAACTTACCAGAAGACCCTTTGCCTTGAAGAGCATGCACAAGTCCCAAGCGCTGTGACCATTCGTCTTGCTCTCGTCGATGACGATGGCGTTCAGAAGACCCTTGCCACGAATAGTGGTGATCATGGGGTTGTTAATATCCTTCAAACCCTGACGGAACTTCTCGCCCATAGTCTGAGCGCGCTCAACCATGTTCTCCTCCTGAATAAGCTCAAGAGCACGGATGGCGACTGCTGAACCCAGAGGGTTGCCTCCATATGTCGAGCCGTGTGTGCCGGGCTCGATCGTGAGCATGACATCCTTCGATCCCAGGACGGCCGACACGGGGTACATGCCACCAGAGATAGCCTTGCCAAGCAGGACGAGGTCCGGCTTGATACCGCTCCATTCGTGGCAGAGCATCTTGCCAGTCCTGGCGATACCAGTCTGGATCTCGTCACAGATGAGAAGGACGTTGTGCTTGTCGCAGAGCGCGCGGACTTCCCTCAGGTAGCTGTCGTCAGGGACAACAATACCTGCCTCGCCTTGGATAGGCTCGACAAGGAAGGCAGCAGTGTTCTTGCCGTGCGCCTCAAGTACTGCACGTACATCCTCGACGTTGTTGTAGCGGATGGCCTTGCCGGTCGATGGGCAGACGCTGCCGATGTTGGGCAGGTATGGACCGTAGTTCTCGCGAGACTCGGGGTCGGTGGACATAGTAATCGCAGCAAACTAAGCGGACTGTGTCAGCAACGTTCACGCGTATGCGAATCTTCGCACTCACTGTGCGTCCGTGGAAGTTCTCCTCGACCGAGAAGATCAAAGCCTCGTTCTGAGGGATGCCCTTGACTTTGTATCCCCACTTGCGCGCAATCTTCACTGCGGTCTCAACAGCCTCAGCACCAGTGTTCATGGGCAAGATCATGTCGAATCCAAACAGCTTGGTGGCGTACTCGGCGAAGCGCGGGAACACATCGTTGTAGAAGGCACGACTGCTGAGAGTCAATCGCGAAGCCTGCTCAGTCAGAGCCTTGACGAGCTCAGGGTGGCAGTGGCCTTGGTTGACGGCGCTGTATGCGGAAAGGAAGTCGAGGTAGTGGTTTTCCTCGGGGTCCCAGACGCTGCAGCCGCTTGCGCGAGAGAAGACTAGATACAGTGAGTAAACAGACAGCGATACATATGCAGGCACATACCGATTGGGAGAGGGTGGTAGTTGTGAGCGGCATACTTGGCCTCTGCCGCTGTTGCTTCAGAAGATGAAGCTGCGTGGTACTTGGAGGGATCGGGAGTGCCTGTGGGGTGGAAGGAGCGGGCAGTGGGCTTCAACGAGGTGCCGTTGCTTGCGGGAACCGCCTCGGTCTGAATTGCGCCAGGTGCCATGGTATTCACTCTTGTGTTATCGACGGTTGATACGAACGTGGGGTAAGAATGGCGGGGGAACTTCACAAGATGACGAGAGTTGTGTAGAAGAAGTGATGAGAAAAGTTGGGAGAGACCCGGGACTTTATTTTCGTAGCTGGTTGACCTTGGTGCCGACTCACGCCTCTCTTATCACTTAGAGTGTTGTCTTTGTCAACCATCCGTTTATACCTGCGCATAGGGGAAAAGCGAACGGGACGCGCTCGGTTTTGGGCGGCCGTCTCCATTAGCGTGGTTGTCATTGGCTGGCGGGAATGGTCTCGTGGTGTGAGGGGGCACACTCTCTCAAAAGTGAAGGCGAAGGTAAACATAGGAGCGTTTGAGGACGAGAAGTATCGTGAAGTCGCGATGGAGGTTGAATTGATGTACGGTTGCCGGCAAAAGTTGTCAGGGAGGTGATCGCGCAGGCTGTCGCGTGCTGTCGCCTCGCCAATGACAACGCGCTTGCGCCATTTTCTCGCTCTGAAAAGTGCAAGAATAACCTCACAACATCCAACCTCCGAGATCGTCGACATCATGCACGTGTTTGCGCGTTGAGGTCGTTCAAACCGTCACTGCCGCGGCGCGCTGATGCCGTGCTCAGCCGGTTGTCGCGCTGGTGGGGTCCTCCTGCCTCACGCAACCCCTAAAGACGGCGAAGCGGTTTAGGGTCTCTACTTCCGGCAAGTGCTTTAACAGCTTCATTACACCCCGCAAAATATATGGACATTCTTCAAATGGTGCCCAGGTGTGTTTCCGGCAGCCATATCGACCCTTTCAGCGCTATCGTGCAGCAGCATGCGCCAATCTTTCAGGGCGGCGAGTGGCTGCCAAGCAATAGCTGTAGGGCTACACAAGCTGCAAGTCACACAGCGATATGAATATCACAACTACCGTGTACGGATGTACTATATTCTGTAGAACAAAAGATGGATACAATTTGACGATTACGGCTGATGTCGAGCCGATGGACACCGACACCTAAGGAGAAAGCACGCCCAAACAAGCTCCAGAATACCTCAGCCTGCGACGGGTGTATCTGCCCGTTCCAGGGGCAAATCTGGGATAGGCACCACACCAAGCAGCCTCAGGCCGTTCTGCAATACGATCCTAGTTGCTTCCAACAGAGCGACTGAGCCCGCAGATATGTCGATCTTGTCGTCCTCATCCTCCAGAAGGTCGGGCAGTTGCTCGGTGACGGCAGTCAAGTACGTGACGATACTAGAAGGTTCGAGTGACTGGAACGTGGCGTTGACAACCTCGGGGTACTGGGCGAGTACTCTCAGAAGGTTTACCCTGTCCTCGTCTGCGAGCGCTTCGTACTGATCGTCCGCCAATACTGCACTTGCAGCATGTCCGTTCAGGAGACTGCACACTTTTGTGTACCAGTACTGCAGCTCAGGTCCAGTTGACGGTTTGAAGGACGCAAACGCATTGGTGTCGAACGCGTGGACACTGGTGTGACGCACAGCCGCCTCCTGTAGCAGCAATGCCGAGACTCCCAGCGTCTTCGTGGCCTGCTGAGAAGCTCCCAGCAACCTGGTCTTCTCTTCGTCCGCCTCCGAGAGACCCTTCATTGCGTCTTCGCTGGCATCAAGGATTGCTTGTGGCTTGTACCCTTTGCCGAGAGCGGTTGACACCTTCGAGACCTCACTGAAGCGGACATGCTGGAGCCGAGCGGCCAAATCCTTCATGTCCAGCGCCTCCAGGATCTTGAACAGTTGTGAGAAGTGAACACTGTTGTCGCTGGCCACAACGTACACCATCTTGTCGAAAGCGAACTTTTTGGAGCGCTCAAGCACGGCAGCAAGATCTCGCAGGAGGTATGTGCTGCTGCCAGAACGATCTCGGATGATAGCGGTCCCGGCCTTTGCACCAAGCTTCTGCATGTGTACGATCCAGGCTCCACCGCTTTCCTCGGAGAGATCCTTGTCTTTCAGCAGCTGTTCGATCTCAGCCATGACTTCCTGAGACACCGTAGATTCGCCCGAGTACTCGTCGAAACGGATCCCCAGCCGATCGTAAAAGCTGGTGTAGTTGTCGATGTTCGCTGCCCGTACGCGCTCCCAGAATGACACCATGGCCTCATCTCCAGCCTCAAGCTTCTTGAACGCCTCGTTGCGCTCGGCGAATATACCCTGACTCTCAATTTTGGCTTGAGCTTCACCCTCATCATTGCCCTCCTTAGCTGCATCATCGCGGGCCTTTTTGCTCGCTGCTTGTTCTGGCTGGAAAAGCTCTTCGACTCGGTGGTAGACGTCCAGCAGATGGCTGACTGGGTCCTTCTCGAATGCTTCCTCGGAGCCAAATTTGTCCCATCCAACTTTGAGCAGCGCAATTGGCTTTCCCCAATCCCCGAGGTAGTTGATACGTGTCACATCCCAACCCAGCGATTCATACAGTCGAGCGACGAACGCGCCAATGATGGTACTGCGCAAGTGTTTCCCCTGAAACTCACTAGCAATATTCGGCGATGAAAACTCAACGATTGCTTTCTTGGGCACTTCTCCTGATGATTGCGTGCCATAGCTCGATCCGCGATCGAAAATGTACGGTAGCAACAGACGTGCTACCACCTCGAGCTTGAGGAAGACGCGCAGATGCACACCTTCGAGGAGTGGTTGATCAAAGAGCGCATGATCCTTTGGGAACTGCATTCGGTGTCAGTTCCCTAGTCTGCAGGTTTACCTCAAGTTTGAACTTACCTTATCCACCAATTGCGATGACAGCTCAGCAGGCTTGCGGCCCGGGCAAAGCCTGGGAACTGTCACCGACAGGTCGCCATTGAAGATGTTGTTGGGCCACTGGACTGACTTGTAGGCCGTCTGCACATCGCAGTCGACGAGTCCGGAGAGCAGCTCAGCCAGCGATGTACGACATAGGTCAAGCGGGTTGCCCAAAACGTCGGCATCAGCAAGGCCAGAGGGTGGTGCAGCGATGGACAATTTGCCAAGGAGCTGCGTCAGCCCAACCTGATCAATTGTCGACATCATGGCAGGGTGTTGCGATATCTGCCTTGGGCAGCAGGGTAAGGCGAAAGTGAGGCTTTCGATAAATACCGTCAATACGCAACGAAGGCGAGCACAAGCATCCGCGGCCGTAAACGATCAGGGCGAAGGGCAAAAGTCACCGATTATATGCGTTTACGCATTGCAAAAGAGCTATTGAAAGATTATGATGGGCGACGTTCAGCCTTGTCTGATGCGTCTGCCACGTTGTAAGCTATCAGTCGTGGTCGGTTGGGATTGGTGGCGAGAATACACCATCCCCCCTCCGCTGCTGGTGCATGGAAAGGCCGACCATTGGACGACCAGCATGAGGATCTGCATCAGATCGAGGCACCTCAAAAATCTTGTTGCATGTGAATTCACCTCACCAGACTAGCACGAACTTATTGATTCTCGCTCAATGCATGCAGATCTGTACGCCCAAGCCAGAATCGTAACAGCACTTTGCGTAAGTAAGAGCTAGTTCAAAGCACCAGTCACATCGCAAAGGGTTGTGATCGTGCAATTCGTGCTCTCATAGATCATCAACTCATAAGAAACGCTGCAACGTAAGACACACGAACCACGCGAAACAGGAACAGAAGCCAATATCTGTGAAACCTCATGCTATGGATGCCTGTGCGCTGTCAGTAAGTCGTCTGAGTCCAAGGCGTTGCTTGCTATCATACCGGTTCGATCGTTGGAGTAACAGCATTTCCTAACCTCCCGCAGAATCTGTCGAAAAAGATAAACTTGACATGATCCAAGGCATTCAAGACGAAGAAGAGCACAGAGAGTCCAGGGACCAATACGCAAAGACTGATCCAGAAAGTACGTGAGTTTCGCTCGAAAGAGAAGAGCGCCTGGTCCGAGCAAAAGTATTGCAGGGCAATCACGACGGCAGTCGTGATTATAAGTAGCTGCATGTTGACACGAGTCGCGCGGGCCATCTCTCCGGCGAACTTCTCACTGTTCGCTGCGCTCGTTGCAGCTTCTTCGGTTTTGATGGTCATAGCGCGTTTCATAACGTGTTTGCCTACTTCCAGATGAAGGGAGAAGACTTTGGTTCTTTCTGAACAAGTGTCAAGCATACCATGCAGCATACGCTCGAGATCTGACATTTTTTCGAAACTTTCCTCGATCTTGTGGAGAGCATCTCGTGCGTTGCCATTTCGAAGATCTTCGAAATATAGGATATCTCCTCTTGGACCGCTGAATCGCTCCCAAGCATCGCGAGCTCGGGAAAAGCGCTGACGAAGGTTGCGGAAGACCTTTGTCATCTCACCGATACAGTGTAGGGAGTCTTCCAGTTGCTGATGGCGGATAGCTTGGTGGCCCGGCCGAATGCCACGAGCGTCATGCTCTTCCACCTGAGTCACGTGTTAGCATTCGTTCTTGCACATCGTGCGAGGACGACTTACCCACACATCAAAGCCTTCTTCGAGCTTTTGAACCAGATATTCGTGTGATTGCACAACAACGTCAAGTCGGTGTTGCACTGACCGCAGGAAGTAGGACCTTGGGTTCATGATTGGCTGACCAGCCATCGAGATGTTCTGACATCCACCCGCGATGAAGAAGTCCTCAAACTCTGCATGGAACCATTCATCTGTGCCCTCTTCGCCATCTAGATCGTAAGCATCTTCGCTCACCTCGAATTCTTCTGCAACGGCATCCCTTGGGCCTGGGTTCCCAAAGGCATAGCCATACCAATCGAGGTCATGTGCCCCAGATATAACAACTGTCGTGTGGTCTGCGAAGATCGAGTACCGGCTAGTCTGAGAGCCCTCTCCAGATCGAATGGGTAGGAAACTCAAGTCGGACCAGAGTTTCTTACTTTGGCCAGAACTTGCATATCCACTGTCGGCTCCATCAACATCTTTTAATACAAGATATGGGAGATGAAGTTCTAGACGAAAGATGGGGAAGCCGACACCCTTGCCCTTGATCAGTAAACCTCAAGACGAATGCCTGCATGACTTACTGGCGGGGCTGTCACGCATATCGAGGTCTTACCAGCAACATGTCCGCGAACGGCCTTTCTAAGGGATAGGGCTTGAGAATGAGTTGCACTACTCACCAGAGCAGTTACAATACCAGGGGTTAGATCTGGAACGAAGCTTTGGCATCGTCAGCATTTTCAACCGTTCTCGTGCAATGAGGCAGTCTTTGTCGTTTGGATGTGAAACGAGACCAGATGAAATATTCTACGTACGTCAAACACCGGCGTGTGTTGGTATGGGCGGATGGTCGGATGCGCTTCGTTGATCAGACTCGAATCTCATTTTGGGCATAATGTACTTACTGGAGGAGGAATGATGTTGGACAGAGTACTTGCTTTGATCCATCTTGATTCGTGTTCGGCACTCTCAATCGAGCCAGCTGATTCATGTCCTTCAATGCGACAATCGAGCCAGATACGTGCATCCACACTAGATGCTGGACGACCGAGGAATCTTTGGACTTTCTCGATCTCCCAAGAAGCTCCGGCGACATCTGTGTCTTCTAGGAAAGCAGTCAGAGCATTGAGCTCGAGCAGATGTTCTGATGCGGTCTCAAGGTAAGGTCGATCGTGGAAAACTCGTTTCTGGAAGAAGAGCGGGTCCCAAGCCTTCGAAGTCCTTAGACCAGACACATATTTGGGGCTTGGTTGAATACGGCGACCCTTGTTCGACGTGGGATGCCGGGAAGGCGCAAACCTCATGCTTTCCGGGGTTGTTCCTTCCGGATTTGGTTTCGATTTCTCTTAGGCCAGGTCGCGACAAGTGGAACCAAGAACTGGACTTGACAAGTCATGCTCCAGGCTATAGAAAAATGAAAGAAGTAGTGAGATACCCAGAAAGCTACGAAAGTGTTGGATATGGGGCGATGTAGATGTAGAAACTGGACAGGGATATAGATGATCTGATCTCTCATCGGTGAATGCGAAAAACCTGCGCAAGGCAAGAAGAGAACCACCACAGGCTGTTTTGCGCGTCTCTCGAGTCCTTCTCGTTCAGAGCACAAAGCTGCTATTGGTATTCGAAGCATCAACTACCGTCGAGCCAATGGTCAGATAAGTGACCGGTCACTCTGGCATATCGTCCGTAAATCTGCAGATCTCCGTAGCACTGCCTACATGACACGTTTCGTGCTTTAATACGCCTCTGGAACGATCACGATGCAGCGTAGATGTCACCCGGGCACGACTGAGGCTGAGCCTAAAGTGTGACGCCCTGTAGATCCAACTGGTAGCAAGATGGCCAACAATCTTGATTCGCCAAACTCTATGCAAGACGACTGATGTACCGTCAAGATCTTGGGTTCAGGTCAGGGAGCACCCGTAAGGCAGACGTGGAGCCTTCGCCGCTTCCCGTTCTCGGGTATCCGTGCGTCAGGCTGATGTGAAGGAACATTCCCATCGCAGCCCGACTGCAGCAACGGCCCTACGTGTCATTCTCCTGCGTTACAAAAGCGACCCTTCTCCATAGCGTACTAATCCGTCTGGATTGGATGGATCGAACGGTTCGACATACTCCTATCCTACTACACTGTTGAGCAGAACAGTTTTCGCATAGGCTGTGATCATCAGTGGTGACCAAATGATACGAAATCTGATGATCCTGAGGTTCTCGACGATGGATGCGATCATAATACTAGCCTGTGATGCCACACCAGCCTTGCAAGCACGAGCAGTGATTGACATCGCCTGCTGCTTGTGGCTGTAATGACTCGAGTGCGAGATGACTGACGCTTCAATGATGCTGCTCAGACATGGGGAATGAAAATTCAGAGCTCAATTGCGATCGCAAGCGACTGCGCCTGCGCCAGCGCTGTACAGCGTCGATGAAATAAGGCAAACACACGTTTGTCTCCGCTTTTTCCCGGCTGCCCAAAGCCTCCTACCAGGCAGTTGGGTCTGTGGACTCGGAGACGCCGCAGCAATGGTGCATGCGTGGAGTACAGTGACGGAGCCCAAATGTCGCAGGGCTAAATGCGTGACAGCGTTGCTCGCATACAGCCAATAGAGATGATCCAGTACCAGCCTGAAGGAAGAGGCCGCGGCTGACAGTCCAATAACAATTACCGTAAGACTTGCCCTTCCAGCGCAGAAGCAGACACGAAGTCAGATGTTCTCTTGCGGCTGCTATCTTGCAGATCAAGCACACAGACGCCGTTTGCCTTGTGGCGGTCAGAAGACCTGATGCAACCGGCCGGGGTATGGGCATTTGCGCAGTCACAGAAAAGTTTCCGATCAGCAGCCAACAAACGGATGGCTGATGCGACATGTGAAGTATTATAGCAGTGGGCAAATGAAGTGACGGTTGAACTATCGGAGGACTAGGAGACAGAGACTAATCCCAATTTGGTAACCCACGCCTGGCCTGGTGACCTCAGAAGTACTTTGGCGCATGTGGAGGGTACGAGGGGCAACCATACACTAACATGTAGTGCATCTTCCTGTATGCTGTCTCTCCGTCGTAACTTCCTCTACCTCGTTCTCATCCAAAGTTCGTCTCCTCTGCCCACCCGGGCAGCCACAACGCCCTGACAGCTATGACCTCTTCTCATCTCTCAAGGACCGCAAAAGCTAAGTGGTAAAAGTATGTGAAATGTTCTGGCAGTCGACCAAATCAGAAAGAGACTCCAGAGAATGGCTGTTTTACTGACAGATACAGACACTCTATTTGGCGGTGGCCTTGGCGGTGATTTTGGTAATGCAGCAGTTGCCACAGCGAGCGCAGCCGCAAGATGGACAAGCGTTGCTCCTGTAGGTGATCGCCGGATATCCACAATGACACTGTATAGTCAGCAATTTGCTCATCACGTCATTAATGCGTATCAGGGTAGTCCTACACATTGCCAGACATACGTGTGCTTCTTCTTGGCCGCCTTCGGGGCCATATGGCTCGTATAGGGGGCCCATCTTATTGGAGCCACACTCTCGCCGCAGTCCATGGCCAATCTATAATAACGTCAATCATGGCTCTCAAGTTCTTTCCCAATTTCCTCCAATGTCGAAGGTCCACCCGTTATATCTTACAATCCTCTTACGACGTACCTGGTGGATATTTTCAGAGGTCTCAGATTGACAGCCTCAGCACCGTTGGTTTCGCTCAGATCGCTCCAACGATTCCCTCTCTCTTCTCGAGAAGCTAGAAGTGGGCCGCGGTCGAAGAACTCCCAGATCTGCAGACGCAATAACGTGTGCAGTCCACAGTCCGACCTCGGCGGAGAGTAGTGTGTGTGCGCGATGAGGCGTCACTGCGGCGCTTAGCCTGCCTGAGCTGGCCGCATTGTTGGAATACTCGGCTTGTTAGGTATCTTCATTGTGAGCAAGAGGCAGGCAAAGATATATGAGTGCGGACCTCGAGCAAATGGTCAGCTCTCAGTTGATGCGTGTCCGGCTCGACATGCAAGAGCATTCCCATGTTTTGCCAAGCGCTATCCGATCCCTGGCTTGTGATCTACCATGTTCACCGTCTGTCGTTGTCCACTACTATTTAGGGCCTGTTTACGAAATCGGCCGGCCGATTATTCTACAGGCCTCCAAACCCTCTGTAGAAAAACTGGCGGATTTGTATGAGAGAGAATCGGCGCACTAGAACGCCTTGCCTCTTTCTTTTACTAAGAAGGACTACTAACCTTATTTTTTAGCGTAGAGCCTCTTCTCCTAAGAATCGGCGGCGAAAGTAAACACGAGGGGGTGTACCGATTTCCGCTATAATCGGCTAGCCGATTCGTAAGTAAACAGGCCCTTAGTGTCTTATCTGAAACACTGTCGGTAACTGTCACAACAGGAGCTTGCGATTCCTTTGTTCTAAAGTGGACGGGTCCGCAACAATTTCCCGTTACTTCTTAACTAGCCATTCTGCAAACGATGAGCATTGCTATACAACTACTACAACTAATTAAGAAAGCCCAAAGACCGACTTTGCGATGACCGGTGCCAACGCAGTGCAAGGAAAACCAGTAGATGGTGGGTATCTCGATAAGAGAGCGTCCTTATTACTTGCTCGCTCCGCAATTCCTGCTCTTCAAAGCAGATGTGCGACAAATGACAGTAAGCTTGAACGCAAGGAAAAACTTCCACATCGTGCACTTCCTCATGCCTGTCCTGACTGCCCGGCCTTCTCTGCTTGCACCTCTTTGCTGTTATCCGCCTCGTTCTTCTCGATTTTTCCGTTCTCTTGCGCCGCCTTGCTCTGCCCGGCCTCTTTCCTCTGCCGCTCAACCTCCTCCGTGTCCTCATTAACATCATGGTGTTTCCCCCTCCAGCCCTCTGCATTATGACTTGGGGAAAAATCGGCCATGTGATGCTTCAGCGCGCCGGCCTTGGCCCCAGCTACACCCTGAACCTGATGTCTCAAATGGCTCTCTTCGTGCTCGCCCTCGCCCTCCAGGCGATCCAGCTCTGAGATATCGCTGCTCGAGACCGATGACGAGCGCGACGCTTGCGTGTACACGACGTGTTCGCCCTCCTTCTTCTTCTTCTCGCGCTGCTCGTCCTTCATGTGCGCCATCTTCTCCGCATCGCCCTGGCAGTCCAGCGTGCGGACGTGCAAGCCGGGGAAGTTGGCTTCGAAGAAGGCTTTCAGCTGGGGCAGCAGCTTGGCGTTCGGGCGGTACGTGCCGCTGTCGTTGTCGATGATGAGCTCGTAGTACGAAGGGTCGGTCTTGGGCTCTTCTTTGGGCGGGCCGCCGTCCATGTCGGCCGGGGGATGGCTGGCTTGCCCGGGGTCTTCTGGCGAGCGGTTGGGGTGCTTGAGGCGGCGGATGAAGAACTCGCCGCTGAAGGCGATGTAGGCGGCAACGTCGCTGTGCATGGTGTGTTTGGACAGCATGTCGATGCCGAATTCCTTGCCGGTCTCCGTGAAGCGGAAGAGGGCGTCGAGGGTGAGCACGTAGGTGAAGATGCGCCCGCCTTGATCGTAGTGTACGAGCTCGAGGAACTTTTGCGTGAAGGCTTTGCACGGCTCCGGGAACTCTTTGTATTCGGTCGCGTGGTCGAAATTGTAGACGCGCGCGTGCTGGTGGTGCAGGGCTTTGGAGAGAATGAAGCCGCGCACGCCCTTGGCGGTGAACATGCTCTTGACGAACGGCTTGAAGACGACATAGCGGTGGTACATGTGCTCGGGGATGGGCCCGCGGAGCTGCAGCTGGTTCGACTGGAAGTTGTATCGCTCGGCCTTGGTCTTACCAGTGCGTCGCGACACATTGCCCGACTGGTCCGGCTCCTTCTGGCCCAGCAGGCGGCCCAGCAGCGGCGAGTAGTGCCGTATCCAGAACTGCGGCCCGATGGTGTAGCAGCGCCCGCCGTGCTCGTCCTGTGTCCGCCCCAGGACCTCGGCGCTGACTGTGAGGGTGCCGTTCATGTGCTCGGCCTTGCGTATGCAGACGGCGACGGCGCGCAGCACGAAGGCGCGCTTGCTGATCATGCGCTTGCGCAGCGGGTACGACTGCTCCCGGATGCCGCCCCAGTTCTCGTTCACGCTCGCGACTTCGACGTGGACGTTGCCGAGGCGGTCGTCGTGGTCGGCCGGGTCTTCGTCGTAGATGCGGCACTTGAGGCGGAAGCCGGTCGCGGGCACGTTGGCGACAATCCACTCCTGGTTCCATACGGGGTCGGTGTTCTGGCGCACCGTCCGCGTGCGCAGGGTCAGCGGCGGGTCTTCCTTGTGGCGGTTGGGCAGGGCGGTGGTCAGCTCGGCGAGGATGAAGGGGTCGGCGGAGAGCGTGTTGATGTCGGCGAGCGGCAGGTTGTTCGCGCGGTGGAAGGTGAACTTGACCGTGTATCCGGGCTGCTCTCGTTCAGCGATCACGTCTTGTGCAGGACGCTGGCTACTCTATACCTCTCTGCGCGGGATGGGCGTGTCGTCGTAGCCGCCCTCGGGGCCCTTTTTGCTCTCGGTGGTGTTGGTCTTCTGCGGCTTCGCAGGCTCGAAGGCCTTCTCGTCCATCTTGGCCGACTCGGCGTTCACGCCCGTCGCGTTGCCCTGGTGTGTCTCCTCCATGCCGCTGCCCGCCTGCTGTGCCATTGCGCCCGTCTTTGTATGCGACAAGTCTGCGCGGCTCCTTCCGGCTACCGGTCAAACTCTCTTTGCGCTCAGACAATCGGGCCTCGGGCCTGCTGTGCAACTTGCGTCGGGATCCGCGGGCACGGCGTCGAGGCGCAGTGAGTGCTGTAGAGGGAGAAGAATGCAGCACGTTTACGGGCGCGGCAGCACGTAAATTGGCGCAACCTCAGCACGGCTGCGGCTGGAAAGGGCCCCGCGCGTCGCAATGCAGGCGGAGCAACTTCCTAGGGCACGGGACGGATGAGCAGGGCTACGGCCCACCAAGCTTTTACCGTCGTCTAGGCAATGCTTGTCTGACCAGTGGCTGTGTCTCTTCCTGGCCAACTGCGCTCAAATTTGTCACATCGCATCCCGGAATGTGGCTCAATGCGTGCATGTCGCCCGTGTTTGTACGGCTCTCGGCACATGTGAGTTTGTTGACGTCACCTCTAAACTGCTTTGGACCTGATCGTGAAGAAAACTGGAAAGTAATATAACGTCAAAACC
The DNA here is from genome assembly GCA_030271015.1 of Didymella glomerata. Classification (NCBI taxonomy): domain Eukaryota; kingdom Fungi; phylum Ascomycota; class Dothideomycetes; order Pleosporales; family Didymellaceae; genus Didymella; species Didymella glomerata. The sequence continues at coordinate 1,169,295 of JAJOHN010000010.1, forward strand.
TGGCATCTTCAGCCACGCAAGCTCATCTGTCAGGGTCCCCTCTTACGCGTTAGCCACACTTCGGCCCCGTGGAGTATGGACTTGCATATCGAAATGTGCGATCGCTTTTGAGAGAGAAGATGTTCTAGTCTGGTCCACCGCACCTTCAGCCGCAGCCCTTCAGCCACAGCCCTCAACACTAAGCCCTGCGCCGTTTATTAAGGTTACACAGAAACACTAGCCGTTGTACAGGCTAAATATGCAAACGCCCGCTCATAAATGCTGTTCGTCGCTCACAAAGGGTATCATCGTACAGGGGTCATCAACCGGCAACAAAGTCTGGTTCAAACAAGTGCTGACTCGCGACAGGCTTACGCCATCGCCATCTCGATCTTCTTGCCCTTCATGCTCTTCCACTCTACAAAAGCAGCGCCAACGATCGACATCGCACCCGCAGCGACTGACACGTAGAAAGTCTGCGTCAATGTGAGATTGTAGGCGGACAGAACGCCAGGGAGGAAGCGCGCTTCGATCCGGTTCTTCAGCTCGGTCGCACCGACTGTCAAGACGAAGCCGGAGTCTAGCTCGGGAACAACGGCGTGGAGGTTCTTAATGAGCTGGTTGGTGAAGACATTCTGGCCGACCGAGATGAAGAGCGCGCCACCAAGAGTCTGGCTGAACATCATGGTAGCGGTACCAATGGGGACGTCGTCGGCGGGAAGGACCGTCTGGACCGCTACGAGGATTTGCTGCATACCAAAACCGACACCAGCACCAAAAATGAACTGATAACCAATCCACTTGGGCGAGTTGGTGTCAGTCTCAAAGGTCGACAGAAGACCGGCACCGATAGCCATCAAGACCGACGAGAGGAGCATGAACGGTGTGTAGTAGCCGAAGTAGGTAACGAGGCCACCAGCCAGCATGGAGATGATGACGAGACCGAGGATGGCAGGCAAGTTCATGATGCCAGACTTTGTGGCAGAGACGCCCTTCACGGCCTGGAACCAGATAGCTACGAAATTTAGCCTTGTTTATTCGAGGAAGGGTGTAGTCACTTACGAAGGTAGTAAACCATGACGAAGAAGGATGCACCGAGCATAGCTCCGAACAGCGCCGATCCCCAGACGTTGCAGTTGAGGAAAACGCGAGGAGGAACGGTGGCGTCCTCCTGCTTCCACCACTGCACGGCCACGAAGCCACTAATGAGCAGGACGAAGAGAACGAGGAGAGCGATGATGCGGCCGCTGCCCCAAGCGTACTTGCTACCACCCCATTGGAGAGCAAGCAACAGGCAGATGATAGCAGGCAAGAACAGAGCAGTTCCCTCAAGATCGAACTTCTTGACCTGCTCCATCAGGGTCGCCTCGTTCTTCTTGCCGCGGCGCTGGATAGTGAAGAACGGAATGATGAATGCAGCGGTAACAGCACCAAGAGGCAAGTTAATATAAAAACACCAGCGCCAAGTTAGATGGTCGGTAAAGGCTCCACCCATCTAAGCTTCGTTAGCAGATGCTCGGTTGTACGAAGATCCACTTCTCCACGTTGGACACGTTCAGAGCTCCACTTACCAAGGGTCCAGCGACTGACGCAATGCCGTACATACCACCGATTAGACCCATGTAGGCTGGGCGTTGACGCAGAGGTACAGTTGAGGCAATGATGAGGATAGCACCGCTGAAGATGCCGGCAGCACCAACGCCAGCGACGGCACGACCGATGATGAGAGCGGTCGAGTTGGGCGCAACACCGCAGATCAGGGAGCCGACTTCGAAGATGAAGAGGGCGATGATGTAGACCCACTTGATGGAGTAGTAGGTGTAGAATTTGCCGTAGAGGAGTTGTGTTGCGCAAGTCGTGAGCAGGTAAGCCGATCCGTACCAGCCGACATCGTTCAGTGCCTTGAATTGATCTGTGATGCGAGGAATGGCTGTTGCGATAATTGTGTTGTCCTACGATGGTCAGCCTTGCCGTCCTCAAGTACCTCAAGTCCGCAAACATACCAAAGCCATGCAGAAAACCGAAAGACACAAAGCTAGTGTGATGATCGCGAGCTTCCATTTGGTTGGGTACTCGAAGTCGTCTTCCTCATCGTAGTTGCTGCCTCTCGAGTTGCGCTTCTCGTTGACCTCTGGCTCCTTTTCTTCTGGTGTCTTGCCGTGTACTGAGGGAGCAGCTGAAGGCAGGCCGCTCTCGCCCACGCCCATCTCTTTCTTCTCGAGATCGCCCACGCTTCGCGCAGCTGTCTTCTCTGAGTCTGCCATACTCGCAGGCCGCAGTGTTTGGTTGTTTGTCTCCCTCATCTATGCCAAAGGTTGTGTGAAGGTGTTCGATGATGTAAGGGTTTGTGTTGCAAGGGTCCGAGGTCGCGTTGTTGATTAGTGGATGAGTGACTGGTGTAAGAAGGAAAGAATTGTAGCCTGAGGGAAGGGGCGACTATAAGTATATCCACGAAAGGAGTGCGATGATTCAAAGGGCGGAGTTAACGTTATGGTCAAGCTGCGATACCAAGAAATTCGTCCAGTGCTCGGTACAATTAGGGTGCGGGAGCTAGCTTTGTTTTCGCGCTTCTCGGGATGCGCGACTCACCGTGGGCTCTGTTGGTGAAGGGCTGAGATCACACTAGCCCGATTTCGTTTGCAGAATCGGTCGAATATTCGTCCCTTGTATGCGACGCCTTGCAACGTTAGGCCGCTTGCGCATTCTTCGTGTAAGAGCACAACAGCGGGCGCTGTGTTGGTCACACCTGCACGTCGCCGTGTCACATCAGTCTCGTTGACCGGGTGCACTACCCAGTTTACTAGCATCCAAGCGAGGTACGGCATCAGGAATAGGAGTATCCAGACTCTGGCGTTGAACAGAGGAGCGCACGCCAAGACCGCCCGCTGTCCTTGCGCTCCGAGAACCGTTCTAGACTCCAGCTTCGCGGCCAAGCGCTCCGCAAACGTGAGTCGATCGCTCTCGTTTTTTGTGGATCTTACGGAAAGTGGGACACGTCAAGAACGCAGGCCAAGCAACAGAAGGCTTGAAATGTCTTCGTGAGTAAATTGTAGATATCGACATGACTCCCACTCGGTCACCGAGTTGGGCAGGTAGGATGTGCCTTTGGTCCGCAAACGCCAGTATCGCGAAACGTCAACGTGGTGTCGAGATTTCGTCCGTCGATGATTGACAAAAACGGTTGCCTGAAGATCTGGTTATGCGCGGGTGATCGGTTGAAGATTGGTTGAATGCGACTTGTGGCTTGAGCATGGGCTATGACAAGCCGTGTTCGCTTCGTGAAAGAGTCGGAGCGGGCAGCGCAACTCGTCCGACCTCCGACTTCTCATCTGTTTCATCCGTTTCGAGTGGTCATCGCGTCGCTTTGTGGAGGACTGCTTCGATTTGAGCACCGGTCAGGCAGCTGCTGCCTGTTGCCCGGTGGCTATTCGAGGCTTGATGACAACAGCACTCGATGCTTGTATCACGACGCTGGCGGAAGGAATCGCCGTGCAGCTGGCGCCCTGGTGACTCGTTCGCAAGAACACGCCCCTTGCGAATGCTTAGCCCGCTACATCAGCCTCATGTAACCCATACGATGCAGTGATAGAACGTCTTTCGCACGTGAACAGGTTGCTGAACATGGATCTTGGAAACAGAGAAGCTACACAAGTTTGACAGTATGTGTTTTTGCATTTGATGACACTGGTGCACGTCTTGGATTGACTCCAGCGTTCGTCTTTCGCCTGTTGACGGCTTATTCGGCATCGCAGGATCGAACATTCGCTCCCGACTGTTGAATCGTCGGTGAGCATTGAGGGAAGGTACAACCCACTTCAATATGTAGGTCTTACTCAGCGGACGTTCGCTTGCACCCACTCCCACACACTCTGGATGTATGCCTCATCAAGCGGCTTGATGTTCCTCAGCACCGATACGTGCTTCTTACTCTGCTCCATGGCAAATCGGGGTCTTTCGACTGAGCTGCCCTGCAGACCATTCCCATAGGCCTCCTTCCACAGGCCCAGGAGCTTCTTCGCTGGATGCTCGGTGTTACTGTCCTCCAATCGCTTGAGCCAGACTTGTGGTGTCACAATCTCGAAGTCTGCCTTCTTCTTCAGCCAAAGCAGCATGTCATGCCATGTGGGCTGGCGATGTGGGTTCAGGACGTGGTAGACCGGCAAGTCCTCCTGTCCGCAGTTCCCCTCTTGCGTCGACTCAAGAAACGCCTGTGCCGCGATGTCAACGGGTAACCAATCCAACGCTTCATCCCCAAGATCAGGCAGACACTTAATGATACTCGACGTGCTCAGCATCATTGGCCACGCCTCTTTCGTATTCCAGACCCCTGAAATTGAGTCTCCGGCCAATTGTCCAACACGGACGACTGCAATCCGCCCGCGCAGACTTGTCCGTCTGTCTGCTTCAGCGCAAATATGCTCCGCTACCCACTTCGACCGTGAGTAGCCAAGCGGGGATGCAGAAGACGGATTGGAAAGAAGCTTCTCGGGCCAACAGCTGGACTGATCTAGCTCACCGTTCATAACAGCGGCCGTGGATGAGCAGTATGCAAAGCGCGGTGGAATAGCGCGCCCTGCGCTCAGAGCAAGATCCAAAAGGTTCCTGACTCCAGCGATGTTGTCTTTGGCGAAGCTCCGCAACTTGAGGCGGAAGTTGACCGTCCATGCGACATGGATGATGCAGGTCACTTCCTTGGCTAGCTTGTTGTAGAGCTCGTCGCTCAATCCAAGACGCGCATCGCTAAGCTGAGCTGGGATCACTTCAACTTCCTCGTTCGTCTTATCAGACGTGAGTAGGCTGGTCAAGCCCCTTTGCTCGAGAGCTTTGCTGACGCGTTCCTTCGTCGCATGCTCGTCTGCGCCTCTGACCAAACAGTACACTTTCTTGGTCGTTTCTGTCTTCTGCAGCAGATCCAAGATGTGCGCTCCAAGGGCACCAGTCGCTCCGGTCAGAACCACCACGTCGTGCTTCTTGCCGTCCTCACGTTGACCGATTGTAGCTGATTGCGAAGCACTTCCCTCGAACGAGCCGTATTGCTTTACCAAATCTTTCATCAGCTGTTCTTCGTCTTCCTCAATAGCACCCGTCTCACCGTGTCTCCTTCGCAGAACGTAGTCCGTCAGACGCTTGATCGATCCACAGTCTTCGATGACACTCATTGGCAGGGGCTTATCGCAATTAGGTATGAGTCCCCTGAGGCGTGTGCGGAGCTGCATACACGCAATGGAGTCCACACCATAAGAGAAGAGGTCCCTGTCGTCCGTCAAATCAGCGGATTGGGATGTGAGGGACTGTATCAGACCCTTGAGGTGCTGTGGTAGTTCGTCGTCAGAGACGTGGTCCGACTCATTGGAGTCCTGCTCGTCGTAAGCACGATTGATGATCTCCTCGAACCTGGCTTCGGCGACTCTGCGAATCAGAGTCCCTTTACTGCTCTTTTCGAGTGGCTCTTGATGAGGCAGAGGAATCAACATATGGTGAGGTATTCTAGCATGGTCCTGGCTATCTCGGTTGAGTTTCTCTATCGCAGGCTTGATCGCGTCGAGCAATTCTTGGTCACTCAACCCGCTGGCTTGGTTCGACCGAAGCAACAGCGCCCCTGGATAAGGCTGGTTAGTGCCAAAAATCAGAACATCTTGCAGATGTGATGATGTGGCTATAGCATCCTCAAGCGGCGCGGGATCGAACTTCTTGCCCGTGATGAGTGTGAGTTGCGAATCGGCACGCGAATTGTATATCCAAGCATCTGGAATTGTGGGGTGCGGAGCGAACAGATCCGCTGTCGCAAAGGAACCATCGGGACGGTTTTGTTTGGCCTAGAGCTCAAGTCAGACACATAGCTTCTGTAAGACAGACAACACGCACCATGTGTGGCCAGCCCGGTCTTATCACAAGCTCAGCCAGACCATCGTCTCGTGGCTCGAAACTCAGGAGCTTTGCTGGGTTGTAGTTCCGCAGATACTGCCAGTCGTGGTCCGCCGAAAAATCGCGGAATGAGGACATGACGAAGCCGCACTCAGCACTTCCAAACCTTGAGATCAAGTTCACACCACTTTTTGCTAATCGGTCACCGACCTCTGCTGGCAGTGCCGCACCACCAACACCGACAATTTCCATCTTTTGCAGCAGAGATAATCCTTGCTCATCGGATTCCATCATCTGTAGCACGTATGGTACAGAGGAGAAGTATTTGACCGCTGGAAGACCCTCGGTAGACGAGTACGATGCCGCCATCTCCAGGCTTTTGCATATATTGCGAGCTGTGATTGGCACATCCTTGCCAGGAAATAGCCAAATGAGAGCGTTGCTGGACCATGCTCGAAACAAATCCGCTATACCTCCATGATAGAGAGGTGTTGTGGTGAATGTTGCTTTCCCGGGTATCTTTGGAAGGTGAGGGAGAACACCCAGTCCTGCTCGGTGTGACTGTGGTATGGGCTTCGGCAGCCCTGATGAAGTCCCGGAGGTGTGGTGTAGATAAGCAATGGCAGTTTCTTCAAGCTTGGGCGTCTCAAATGTCGTCTCCACAGCCTCGCTGATGACTTGGTAGATATCTTCCTCGTTCCGTAGGGGTAGCAATGTGGCGTCGAAGCTGGCTACATCCTCCTTTTTTGCCAAGCTGACGGTCTGCTCAGCACGTTCGGCATGTGCGGTGTCATAGAAGAAGGCAGTCGCTTCGCACGATTTGTACAGATGCAAGATGGCAGCGGGTTGGCATTGTGGTGCGATGAGTAGCACCGAGTAACCCAGTTTCATGAAGGCCAGCCATGTAAACAGGAATTCTGGGGAGCTGTGACACAGTAGCGCTACCGTTTCTGGACCCTCTGGAGAGCTTCCGAGTGTTCGTCTCAATCTACCTGCAAGGATATTTGTGCCTTGGTCGATCTCTGCGAACGTGAGGACTTTGTAGGTCCATTTCTCCTGTTGCGGCTGGGGTATGGGAAATCCCACAGCTGGTAGGTAAGGGTGGTGTTGTGCCTGATAGTTTACGAACTGGCCGATGGTCGTATACGGATTGGGCTGGCTTTTTAGGGTAGCCGCCTGGCCAAGCGTGCAGACGAAGTAATTGGTTTGCATGATAGCAGGGGAGGAAACAGAGAAGAAACAAAGACTGCGCCTCGATCAAGGCCGCGTGACAGGCTTGCACATCGAGCGTAAGGGTACTTGACCTCGCGTACGGCACTGGAATGAAGTTCCAGAGAGCGCTTAAGTCGTGACATCATCCAGGTTCTGGATTTAGCGAGACAGTGGAGGTCTTGCATGAAGACATCATGTCGGGATCCTGACCTGCACTACACTTCGAAAAACACATCTACGGCGGGCATCAGCAATTGGGATGAGATGCAGCCATAAATGTAATATCCAACCAGCACGAAGGAAGGCGGGTGCACGAGCCACTGTCTTAATATGCGGGGAAGCTGCGCCGCACATCTCAACCTCGATGGGTGGCTGAGCCGAGCAGGAGTGCAAGACATACAACGTTCTGATGCAGACCAATGCACTCGGTCGTGCAGAGGATTGATCCTCAAGATGAACAGCTTCGCCGACAATTTGTCTGCGTTGGTGCATCCACGATTGACTAACTTGAATCTTTTCTGCAGGAACCCACCGCTTGAACGTTCGGGTTGTCTTGACAAACACGCTGAACGCTAGTGTTGAGCGACCCGGCAATAAAGCAGTCCAATCAGCTCGTGATGACAGGCTTCCAGTGTGCCTATCCGCGAAATCATTGATGGACTTTCTCTTAGCGTGGCCAGCAGATTACGCGGATACCGCTTTGAGCGACGACGTCGCCCGCAGAGGCTAGACGTCCGCAACGCGACGCGAAATCAGGATGATTGAGGTAATGTTGCTGTTGTGCGGCAGTGTGCTTTACTGTAAAGAGCTCAACGGTCGTCAGCAAAGAACGCGAAGGTATGAGCCCTATGAGTAACCTTCGAGACAAGCCGCAGAAGAGACACGCCACTATAGCAAGCAACTATACAATATCATGGACAAAGAGGAATACTTTCAAAGAGGCAGGATGAATACCGCATATCAGCGTGGTGGGCAATTTCGGCTGGAGAATATTAAGTTGGCGTGCACCTACCAGCCATAATGATCAGGCGATAACAAAGTTATATCTGTGCTCAAGGCGATCAGAAGCTTTGACGAGCGCAAAGTCCTGCTGTGTGCTCGTGACACAGCTCTCATCGTCACTAAGCGGTCAACATTCACAGCTACCAACCTCGCGGTAGAATACGCGGTGTACGAGGCTTTGAGGCTGTATCTTCTGCGGGGAATCCCAAGACCAGCCACCGGCAGACGCTTGGTATGCGGGTGTACGCAGCCTGTGCGGCTTGAGCGATTCGCAGGGCTCGGAAACGCGGCGTCGCGTCGTTTTGACGGTGCGTGGCAAGACAGCTGGTGGTGGCGACCGCTTCCAGCTCGTGAGCGACTTTTATGGAAATTTGTCAAGTAGAAAAGGTCCACGGATGGTGTTGAGTTCGCGCCTAAAAAAAACCGTGCGTCCATCCCGAGGCTTTGGGTGGGGCGCGTTATGCAAGGTCTAAAAACCAGGAAGTGTTGTTCGTTAGCGACGGACTCGCGGAGACCTTGTCTGCCCAGGTCGTGTGTTTGTGACTTTGCCGGCCACTGTCGCGCACCACGCCCTCTCCAAGGGAGACCGTCTGAGACTGTGCGACATCAAACAAAAGGATGGGGTGCATGCAAGGCTGGCAGCACTGTGACGCCGCCGATGATGCAGTCTGTGGCTGATATGTGGAGCCGGCCCGTTGCAAGATGCCTGTCCGAACCTGGGAGAACCGAAGTTCAGTGGTTGGCATGGAAATGGTTGTTGAGCACGGCCACAACGACACGGCTCTCGGTTCGAATGTATGTTGCCCCAGGCCAAGCAATAGCTTCCCGCCGTCGCAAGTCGACTCTTTCTGCGCGCTGTCCGTCCTGGTGTGCGTCATTTGGCGTGTGGACTGAAGGAATGCACAGCCAACCATGTTCACTAATTAGCGTGCGACCGACTGAGTGTTGCGGCAGTGCGGCACGGGCACGGTGGCCATTCCTCTGAAACGCCTTCTGCAAGAGAGGGAGCGGTCATCGAGAGCTCCAAAGCAGCGCGCCAGCTCGATGAACGTCGTCTGTCAAAGGAGACGAGTAGCAGCAGATAGATTAGCCGTGGGCAGCAATTTCCGTCGCGGTGAAGGGAGCAAGCGCGTCCGAGCGTATCTTTCTCGATACCCTGCTTCGGAAACTGCATTCAATGAAGCACTTGCACTAGTGCAGAATAGTGCAGAGCGCTCTGTGCCGCGCATTTAAGACTCGCTCGACACCCGTCTTCCAGGACCGCCTTTTCTCATCCCAGAAAACAGCCCGCATCACAGTAAGTTGCCTCTCTCCGCAATTGCACGCCGTGGACGCGCATGGTCTCCACCCATGGCGCTGCCACGCTGCCTCTCCGCCGCGCAGCTGCTCTCCACCGCCGATCGCTGTTGATCTCCCGCTGACTCTGCTCTCTCGCGCAGACATTGATACTCGTTGCGCAATACAGCAATTCACCATGCTCTACTCATCCGTCATCGTCGCCGCTGCCTTTGCTGGCTTTGCCGCCGCCCAGAACAGCACCGTCATTCCCTGCTGCACTGTGCCTCTGACCCAGGTTCCCCAGGACACAAGGCAGTCATGGTGTGACGCCCAGGAGAACACCTGCGTCGACCTCTGCGGTGGCCAGGGTGACATTGCCAGCAACGGCAACACCTGCGACGCTGTAAGTTCGCCCCACACTGGTCTCATAACAACCCGCTAACGCCACTCGCAGTCCTCTCTCGACTACAAGTGCAGCTGCTCCAACGGCACCACCATCTCCGAGGATACCATGAAGACCTACCAGCAGACCGTCCCCGCCCAGATGTGCTACTTCTGGTACGATGCTTGCATCAACGCCACCATTGGCGCTAACGGCGAGGGCAACGCTGCTCAGCAGTTCCAGTGCACCCAGACCCGCAACAGCCAGTGCGGTAACACCACCTTCGACGAGTCCTCCGACGGTTCTTCCTCCCAGGCCTCCGGCTCCGCTACCGGCTCTTCTTCCGGCAGTGCTAGCCGCACTTCCGGTGCCAGCGGCTCTGCTACTGGCTCCAGCACCGCTGCTGCTTCCTCTGGCGCTGCCGTCGCTCTGGGCACACCTGCCTTGGCTGCTGGTCTCCTTGCCATCTTCGGCCTTGCCTTGTAGGAAGGTCAACTATCTCAACGTAGGTAGCGGGCCGGTCCCTTTAGGGTGGTTGTGGTAATAGTGGAGGAGGATATAGCTCTCACGAAGTTATTTTGCGTCACGTTGCGAGGTCTTGTATGCTCACTTGCGCATGACACGGAGAAAGAGAAGCTCGAGGAGCTTTAATGCGATGATATGAAGGATAACACGACTTGCAATACCCCAATCAAAATATTCAATTGTTCAAATATCCGCCCTTTGCCTGTTGCTGTGAAGTTTCGTCGCATCCTCCTGGCACTTGTCCAGGTTGTTGGTCATTGCCTAAATGTTGCCTTTATTGCATGTCTGTCAACAAGCCGGCTGCATCCGGCAGTTGCTTCCATCGTCTTCTGGTCCCTCTCAGGGTCTCTACAACAAACAAACGAACTTTGGAACCGAGCTGTCACCTGCGTCAGAATCGCCGCATCTGTCAACCGCATAGTCGCTGTCACTTTTATCAGCCTCGTTGCGGCGCATTCGTGTCATTGGCCAATTCGTCTGCAGCGTTGATCAGCTGGCTCGCCCCGACTTCCGGCATGCATAATCGATAGCGATCCTTGCATGGGTGTTGAACGAGCTGCATCATTCAACAATCTGCTGTATCTTGCCCAGAGAGCTCTGTCTGAAGCTCATCTCCGACACCCTTCCTTCCAAGCACCATAACGCGCTGTAGTTGCGATCCTCCGACTTGTCCGTCGCAGCTTTGGGTCTCACCGCATCACAGGCAGCCGAGGCTCGAGTATTCCTTCCGCTTCCAGAAGCTACAGGTCTATCGGTACGTGGCAGCTGAAATCTTGAGCCGCGATGTGGCTGGGCGTTACTCTTCTGACTTCTTACTCCCACTCAGACTTTCATCTTTATAAGCTGGCGTTCTCTAAGCTTCTAAGGCCATTGCCCTTCTCACCGCGTTCGCCATTGAGCTACGTCAGAGCTTGTCACCGCCCCATATTCGCAGAAAAAGCGCCGACGAACGTCAACACCTACACCAAACACCCACAAAGAAGCAACGGCCTGTACAGAACCATGGCGACACTCAGTGCCCAGCGCAAGCACAAAGTGACCATTGTGGGCTCCGGCAACTGGTGCGTCGCATCCTACATCAAACCCTTTCTGCTATACTGGCGCAAAGCAAGGCAGGACTATATGACAGGCAGCTAACGGTCGCTAGGGGCACCACAATGGCCAAACTTGTGGCTGAAAACACCAAGGCGAATTCCTCTCTCTTCGAGGAGCAGGTGCAGATGTGGGTGTTTGAGGAGGAGTACACGATTCCCAAGAACTCGCGACACTACAATGGCTCAGACAAGCCCGAGAAGCTCTCTGAGCTCATCAACAAGGTACACGAGAACGTCAAGTACCTGCCGAACATCACACTGCCGTCGAACGTCATCGCGAATCCCGACCTGGCCGGTTCTTGCAAGGACTCCACGATGCTTGTCTTTGTGCTGCCACATCAGTTCATTGCCAGGACATGCTCTCAGTTGTCAGGAAAGATCCTACCATACGCTCGAGCTATCTGCTGTACAAAAGGTGTCGACGTTAGCGAGAAGGGCATTCAGCTGATGTCAGAAGCCATTGGCAAGGGTCTGAATGTCTACTGTGGTGCACTGTCAGGCGCAAACATCGCTTCTGAGATCGCTAAGGAGCTATATTCAGAAACCACCGTTGCTTACGACCCACCGCCAATGGACTCGCGTCATCCAACTCCAAGCGGGTCCCCAAGCTCTTCGCAGGTCAACTTGATCAATCCTGAACTCGAGCCAGGCAAGCGATCCGCTCAGTTGACCCCTTTGCCCAACGAGTATCCTCCACTCTCTCACGAAAACATTCGCAAGCTCTTCCACCGCCCTTACTTCCACGTACATCTGGTGAACGACGTCGCTGGTGTATCTCTTGGTGGAGCTTTGAAGAACATCATTGCTCTTGGGGCTGGCTTTGTCGATGGTCTAGGCTGGGGTGACAATGCTAAGGCAGCTGTCATGCGTGTGGGCATCCTTGAGATGGTCAAGTTTGGCAAGATGTTCTTCGGAGAGAGCGCTCGTACCAGCACTTTCACAGAAGAGAGCTGTGGTGTGGCTGATGTCATTACGTCTTGCTCGGGCGGCCGCAACTTCCGCTGTGCAAAGATGGCCGTCGAGCGTGGAGAGTCTATTGGTGCAATTGAGGAGAAGGAGCTTAATGGGCAGAAACTTCAAGGCACCAGCACTGCCATTGAAGTGAACCAGTTCCTGAAGGCACAAGGCAAAGAGGCGGACTTCCCTCTGTTCACCGCAGTCTTCAACATCCTGGAGGGTAAAGCAAAGCCTCAGGACATTCCTGAGCTCATTGAACCCAAGCATTGAGCGTTCATCGTCTTCGGAGAGGAGCGTTCATGTGGAGTCGCACGCAGGTGTACGGACTCCTAAGCAATACCCACTATACTATAGAATTGTAATGAGCCTACGTTCGCGGTTCTTTGGAGAAAGCAGCGTTATTCCCATGATCCACATCTTTGGAACGCGTCCCGGTGAATTCAACACAATACATACATGGCGACTGATATGACAGCGCACAGCATATGTGAGCGCTACATCTTGAGCAGGTCCAGGGCTGTCATCATGTTAGCTCCGAGCACAATGCAAGTCGCTGACAACTTGGCAATTGGCCCATGCTGGATGACCTTGGGCCAATGCACTGCAGCCTTTCAGCCGTTCGGACGTGATGGCTGTCGTGAGAGAAGCAGAGTATGAGAGCAGATGCCAGTCCTCCAAGAAATGCCTTCTTTATCACAAGAGTGCAATTATGACCGCTTTCTCATGCGCAAGGCTGCTTCCTGCCTATACGCGTGTAAAAGCCAATCAAAATCCTTATCATTGCAGATCACCCTACGTCCGCGGAGGCTCTGCTTAGAAATGCGGGAGTACGTCGGTATCCAACGAACGGTCAGGGATCGCCGCCGAATTTCTGCGGGACGATCACCGCAGGCTTGTCAGACATCGCCATTTCACATCCACCACTTGATTCAGGAATCTTCTAGGAACCCATATTCCGCCGCAGTTATGCAGGGACAGAATCGTGTCCAGCGGTTGCATGCCGATATAGCGGGTCAAGGTGATTGGTAATGTATCTTGCACTTGCTGAGTTTGTGCGTTAGGGGGCTGTTAGGCTCAACGAAGTACCGGAAGTGCGAGATTTCACGGTGACGTTGTGGAGTTTAGAAGCGGGTAGTGTTTGGTAGGGCTCGGCAAAGCAATCGCGTCTTCATCGTTTTACGGCATGACGACAGTGCGGTTTTTGGGGCCGGCGTTAAGTCCGGAAAATAGTAGTGTCAGCGAAGGGTAATTACGCTCCCTTTATTATCTGGTGCTTGAGTGCCATCGCGCTCTTCTAACTATTGCTTCGCTCCAACCACCTGCACGTCAAACTGTCCCTCGTCGCTGAGCCCAATTGCTCCTGCCCAATCTGGCATATCGACTATCGGGACATTTGAACCTAAAAAATGTTGTGGGGCTCTAGTCTCCAAGATCCTCGCGATCAGGATCCCAGGAGGAATCCATGGCATAATGAGAGCCAGTACATCGAGAACGGACAAGAAAGAGTTGCAACCGCAGATGACAGCAGCGACAGCAGTAGTCCAGGCGGTGTTCGTAGGACTGGCACATGGGGAGAACCTGATGCGGGCAGGTTCGACCCTACCACTGCAGCGGCGGACATCAATGCTCTTCGAGAAGAGCTCGCGACCCTATCACGCACACGATCCCAGACCGCACGTTCGGAGCGAAACCATGACGGGCTCATGCGCACCATCAGCAGAAAGAGCACTCGCCGTAGCGCCTCTCGTCAAGCATCCCGCGTATCGCACACAAACACCAGCGACTCCACCGCCGCAGAAGACGAAGAGGCTGCAGAGGCTGCAGTAGCTGCTGAGAAAGAGGATGATTTCGAGCTCGGGGACTTCATGAAGGAGGGTTACTTCGAGAAGAGGAAAGATGGCAGGTCAGCGAAGAAGGTTGGTGTCGTCTGGAAGAACCTTAACGTCAAGGGTGTTGGATCCACCGCAACCTTTGCAAAAACTGTCCCCGACGCCATCATAGGGACGTTCGGTCCCGACCTCTACCGCATCATCACGCGCTTCATTCCCGCTCTGCGCCTCAACCGCCACCAGCAGACTCGCACCCTAATCAATGATTTCTCTGGCGTTCTCAAGGACGGAGAGATGATGCTCGTACTTGGACGGCCTGGATCCGGGTGCTCTACTTTCCTAAAGGCGATCGCAAACAATCGAGAAAGCTATGCAGCGGTCGAAGGAGACGTTCACTACGGAGGTATCTCTGCAGAAAAGCAAGCGAAGCAATTCCGTGGCGAGGTCAACTACAACGAGGAGGATGATGTCCATTTCGCCAACTTGAATGTCTGGCAAACGTTGCAATTCGCGCTCACCAACAAGACGAGAAAGGGACGGAAAGACGAGATTCCAATCATCCTTGAAGCCCTCCTCAAGATGTTTGGTATCTCACATACAAAGTATACCCCGGTTGGAGACGAGTACGTTCGTGGTGTGTCTGGTGGAGAACGGAAGCGAGTGTCTATAGCAGAGACGCTTGCCGCGAAATCCACTGTTGTGTGTTGGGACAACAGCACCAGAGGTCTCGATGCCTCGACTGCTCTCGACTACGCAAAGTCACTCCGTATCATGACCGACTTGAGCAACCGCACAACGTTTGTCACTCTCTATCAAGCCGGAGAAGGCATCTACGAGCAGATGGACAAGGTCCTGGTTATTGATCAGGGACGTTGCATCTACGAGGGACCCGCGAAGGAGGCTAAGCAGTACTTCCTTGACCTCGGCTTTTTCTGCCCAGAGCGACAAACTACCGCCGACTTCCTTACCGCTGTCACCGATCCAACAGAGCGAAAATTCCGAGAGGGCTACGAGGACAGCGCACCGAAAACACCTGAGGACCTCCAGCGGGCCTTCAGGAATTCTGGAGCATACCAGAAGATCCAGCGAGATATCGCGACCTACGAAGAGGACCTCAAGAGGAGCAACTACATCGATGCGAAGGAGTTCGAGGGCGCTGTTGCTGAGAGCAAAAGCAACAGCAAACTCAAGTCAAAGAAGTCTCCCTTCACCATCTCGTTCGTGCGACAGGTTTTAGCATGTACGAAGCGTGAATTCTGGCTCACCTGGGGCGACAAGACAACCCTGTATACCAAGTTCTTCATCATCATTTCAAATGGTCTCATTGTCGGTTCCCTCTTCTACGGACAATCTTTGGACACGTCTGGTGCTTTCACAAGAGGTGGCTCAGCGTTCTTCTCCATCCTGTTCCTTGGCTGGCTGCAACTCTCAGAGCTGATGAAGGCGGTCTCTGGCAGACACGTCGTCAAGAGGCACGAAGACTACGCATTCTACCGACCAAGCGCTGTGAGTCTGGCCAGAGTCCTGCAAGATATTCCACTCCTGCTGGCTCAGGTCATTCCCTTCTCTATCATCATGTACTTCATGACTGGTCTGGATGTCGACGCTGGCAAGTTCTGGATCTACTTCCTCTTCATCTACATCTCCACCTTCTGTATCACATCGCTCTACCGGATGTTCGCCGCCATGTCGCCGACCATCGATGACGCTGTACGCTTTGCTGGACTGGCCCTCAACATCCTCATCGTCTTCACTGGTTACGTCATCCCCAAGCCGCAGCTGCTTTCAAAGTACATTTGGTTTGGTTGGCTGTTCCACGTGAATCCTGTGGCATACTCTTTCGAGGCGGTGCTGACCAACGAATTCTCCAACCGCGTCATGGAATGCTCGCCTTCTCAGCTCGTTCCTCAAGGCCCTGGCATTGATCCCGCATTCCAAGGCTGCAGCTTGACAGGTGCTCAGCCGAACTCGAAGACTGTGAGCGGTGCCTCGTACCTGCAAACCTCATTTGAGTACACGCGGTCCCACCTTTGGCGCAACTTTGGTGTAGTCATTGCTTTCTCCGTTCTCTACCTGCTTGTTACTGTCTGGGCGACTGAGTTTCTCTCCTTCTCCAAGGGTGGTGGCGGTGCTTTGGTATTCAAGAAGTCGAAGCGCGCAAAGAAGGCCGTCAAGGAAGAGACAAATGACGAGGAGAAAGTTGTAGCTGGCGCGACCAACGGCAGCTCCTCCGGCGATGGCACCAAGGAGGAGGAGGACGCACTCGCATCGATCTCGAGCAGCGAAAGTGTTTTCACGTGGAAGGATGTCGAATACACGGTACCTTATCAGGGAGGCGAACGCAAGCTTCTCAACAAGGTCAACGGATACGCGAAGCCTGGCGTCATGATCGCCCTCGTGGGTGCCAGTGGCGCAGGTAAGAGTACGCTCCTCAACACACTTTCTCAGCGTCAAAACACTGGTGTAGTCTCGGGCGAGATGCTCGTCGATGGCAAAGATCTCGGCAAGGCCTTCCAACGTGGCACCGGTTTCTGCGAACAGATGGATCTTCACGACGGCACTGCCACCATTCGTGAGGCCCTTGAGTTCTCTGCTATTTTACGTCAGGATAAGAGCATCCCACGCCAGGAGAAGATCGATTACGTCGATAAAATCATCGACTTGCTCGAGCTGCAAGATGTTCAAGACGCTCTGGTCATGAGCTTGGGCGTCGAGCAGAAAAAGCGTGTCACAATCGGTGTCGAGCTCGCGGCGAAGCCTTCGCTCCTGCTCTTTTTGGATGAACCTACCAGTGGACTCGACAGCAATTCGGCTTACTCGATTGTGACCTTCTTGAAGAAGCTCGCGGCTGCTGGTCAGGCAATCGTCTGCACCATCCATCAGCCTAGCAGTGTTCTCATCCAGCAATTCGACATGATCCTTGCTCTCAATCCTGGCGGTAACACCTTCTACTTCGGCCCTGTCGGCGAGAACGGCAAAGACGTGATCAAGTACTTCGGCGACCGTGGCGTTCAGTGCCCTCCCAGCAAGAACGTAGCAGAGTTCATTCTCGAGACCGCAGCGAAGCCAGTCAAGCGCAAGGACGGCACCCGCATCAACTGGAACGAAGAATGGCTCGAGTCTGACAACGCCAAGCAGGTTCTTCAGGAGATCGATCGTGTGAAGAGTGAGCGCAGCCAGAAGGCCCCGGCCAGTCAGGACGCTGAGGAGGAATCCGAGTTCGCCGCCCCAGTCTGGTTGCAGACTACAATGCTCACGAAGCGTACCTTTATTCAGCAATGGCGCGATCCTTCATACGTCTACGGCAAACTTTTCACTGCTGTCATCATCGGTATCTTCAACGGCTTCACATTCTGGCAGCTGGGCAACTCCATTGGCGATATGCAGAACAGGATGTTTACGTCCTTCTTGATCATCCTGATCCCGCCTACGATCGTGAACGCCGTCGTGCCTAAGTTCTACCAGAACATGGCTTTGTGGCAAGCACGTGAACTGCCGTCCAGGATCTATGGTTGGTTTGCATTCGTTACCGCTCAGGTCGTTTGCGAAATACCCAGTGCCATTGTCGGATCGGTCTTGTACTGGCTCATCTGGTACTACCCAACCGGTCTACCCACGGATAGCTCCACTGCTGGATATGTCTTCCTCATGACAATGCTCTTTTGGCTGTTCATCAGCAGCTGGGGTCAGTGGATCTGCGCTTTTGCGCCCTCGTTCACGGTCATCAGTAACGTGCTACCCTTCTTCTTTGTCATGTTTGGTCTTTTCAACGGTGTCGTTCGCCCATACTCGATGCTTCCGGTGTTCTGGAAGTACTGGATGTACGTATTCCCCTGATCTTGTCTTTAAGACTACGTACTAACACCGCATAGGTACTACGTCAACCCTTCCACTTACTGGATTGGCGGCGTTCTGGCAGCAACACTCGATGGCATCCCTGTTCAGTGCGCCGACACCGAGACCGCCATCTTCGACGTCCCGTCTGGCCAGACATGCTCCAGCTATGCTGGCAGCTTCGTTCAGCAATCGCCCGGCTACCTGCTGAACCCCGGCGCCACCAGTGGGTGCATGTACTGCCCCTACACCACCGGAAACGATTACCTTGCGACGCTCAACATCCAAGCCAGCCAGAAGTGGAGAGACTTTGGCATCTTCCTTGCTTTCTGCATCAGCAACTGGGCTCTTGTCTACTTCTTTGTCTGGAGCGTGAGGATAAAGGGTTGGAGCTTTGGCTTTGGCAAGCTTTTCGGAACCGTGGGCAAGATTGTGGATAAGCTCAAGGGAAAGGGGAAGAAGAAACAGGAGGGTGAAGCGTAGGCTTTGACAAAAGTATTTTCAGCAGGAGTTCTGGGATTTTCGAACTTTTTCTACGAAGTATCGGCGTGGAATATCTGCTTTAGCATAGCATAGCCATATACCATATGTTAGACTGCTTTCTCAACATTCTGTTGGTGCACTGTGTTTGCCTGCTACGTGAATATTCGCCGCAACAAGGTGCGGTGCGCGGAAGTAGAGCAAGTGCGTAGATTGCCTAGAAGCGCAATAACATGAATCAAACAAAATATATGGAAATTCTACAGCAAACAAGTCGCCCAAATTGCACAACCACGGATCAAGCTCAAATGTCGGGGCAGGCTTCAGCCCGATTGGGCCGCAGGCAATTTTTGACGGAGCCGGCTTTGACGAACCACATTGTTGTCCGCCGCGGTCTACTTTCTCTCGTAATTTCGAAACAACCCACTTCCTCCACTTCTCTTCCGCTGCCTCTCACACAAGCACCGAGTCTCACCCGTGAGCACCTTGTTACAACACACGAACACTGTTTCCGCGCATACACACCCCGCTACGATCATGGCTCCTGGAAAGTGGGGTACGTCATACTCAGATTTTGTGCGCCGCAGACGATGACTGCACTGCGCCTGGCCACCCTAGACACCATGGGCTAACCACCAACAACAGACGACGAAGAGTCTGGCTCCGACTCTGGCTCTCCTGCCCCCGTTATCGCCCGCCGCGGAAAGTTCGACGATGAGGAGGAAGACGATGTGCGTCAACCCATGCCCCGCGCCTGCGCCATGTTTGCCCCGCCATGGACGAATGACTGTACTGACACCCACCACAGGTCCTAGACTCATGGGATGCCGCAGAAGACTCCGAAGTCGAGCGCGAGAAGGCAAAGAAGGCCGCCGACGCGAAGGCCAAGGCAGAGGCCGAGGCCAAGGCCAACCACAAGTCAAAGGCACAGCGCATCGAGGAGCACAGGCAAGCGGCTCTGCGCAGGAGACAAGAGGAGGAGGATTACGATGATGAGGACGAAACTGAGGAGGAGAAGCGCCAGAGGCTGCGACTGGCCGAGCAGGAAGCCTCGCGTGCTCAGGCTGAGGAGCTGTTCGGCGAACTCTCTGTTGGCAAGTCCAAGACTGCGAAGGCCATCACCGTCTCCGATTCGAGCGACCCCACCAACTCGATCGACCTCAGCGCCATGCCTCTTTTCAACCCCAACACCAAGGACCAGTTCCTCAAGTTGCGCGAGACCCTGATCCCCCTCCTTGCCAACAACTCGAAGAAGGGGCAGTACTCTTTGTTCCTGCAGGAGTTCTGCAAGGGCATCGCAAAGGATCTACCTAGCGATCAGATCAAGAAGATCGCTTCTGGTCTGACCACCCTGAGCAACGAGAAGATGAAGGAGGAGAAGGCTGCCGAGAAGGGCGGAAAGAAGACCAAGGCGGCGAAGACCAAGACCACCCTGAACGCTGCCAGGGACGTTGGTCGTGGCGCGGATACATCTGCGTACGACAACGACGACTTTGACGAGTAAGTAGATATCGTCTCTTCTGAATGCCTCGAGCTGACAACTCTACAGTGACGACTTCATGTGAGCGGTCTTCCCTCGAGCTGAGACACGCTCTCTGCTACACCTCTTCCCGCGCCAAACACAGTAGCCGGGCAGTTATCGAGTCCGCCTTCGTGCGCACCCGTCTGCTGCTGTTTGGCAGCTTCCTCGATTCTCACTTTTGCTTCTCTGGCTTCTCTAGGGTGGAGACGGCATAGTTTTCATGCATAGCGTACGACGGGTATGGAGCGCTGGGCAAAATGGATAGAAGTTGCTGATGAATACACATTTTATGATCTGCCCTATCATGTTGCTAAGAAAGCTCAACACGGTTTTTCAACTAAAGAACATGAACATTTCTAGACGACCTGCGCGATCATTGCCAACCAACAAGATACCAAAATCTGGACTTGCAGCACAATCTATGGGTATTCAACCTTCTCTTCTTTACAACAAAATCACATCAGCCATGTCAAAATCGTACAACTCCTTCGGTCAAACAGTCACAGAACACAGGCCTCGGCGCCAGCTTTGGGCGCTCACGCTCAACCTTTTCCAATCAGCCAAAGAACTCCCCACTCACCAAGCTCTCCCACGGCTTCCCCGTCTCCCAGACTCTCTGCATAAGATTCCTCGCGCGATCAATCTAGTCCTGTCAGCAGCCATCTGCACATTGAAAGCAACGACAAGAAACAAACACATACCTGCGTCATCCCAAACCCCTCGACGCCCCTCAGCCGATCCATAATCTTCTCCCTGTGCCCGGCGTCTTGGGCATCGCACCCAGCCACAAACATGGGGAACAGAAGACACGCCTCTGCGCTCGAGCCGCGGCGCACTTTGTACAGGAGCTCGATGATCGAGTGGATGGCGCTTTGCACGGCGGCGTCGTAGGCCGGTTTGCCTAGGACCCGCCGGTACAGATGTACGAGCCCGCCCCAGTGGAACATCTCGTTCGTGGCGTAGATTTCCGTTGCGTCCCAGGTCGTCGTCGTGTCTTGGGGGGAGGAAGGCGAGGAGGGAGAGGGCGCGTGCATGCAGTGCTGGACATGGCGCTGCGTCAGTCCTTCCTCCAACTCCTTCCCAATCGCAATCGCCTGCATCTCGATGTCATGCGTCGGGCGCCAGTCATCCCGAATATTGCCCTGCTCGTCGATGCGCAGCGGCTCGCACGCCTTGGCCAGCTCGCTGATGCGCGCCAGGCTGCCGACGCATCGGTTCGTGAAGCCCATCAGGCAGTCGATCTCGAACTCCGAGTCTGCGGCGGCGTTCGACGCGCTCCAGTACATGCTGCCCAGCGGCGTATCGGTCTTGTTTCCGCTCAGCGAGCCCAGCACGTCTAGGTACGCGAACCATCGTCCCAGGAAATATGACACTCGGTCGCCCTTGTCGATGCCTTGCGGGCCGCCGCGCGCTAGCACCATCGCCCGCGCCATCTGCAGATGCGACTGCCACGAGATAGGCACTTCGAACGTGTTGGAAGCGATGATTTCGAGCGACGCCATCATGATGACGGCGCAGAGCGTGGAGTTGGATACTTCATTTGGATTTGAGGCAAGCGCAAGACGTAGTTGTGGAAACACGTCGCGCACCCACAAAGCGATGCGGTTGCTAGGCTCGGGCTGCGCGAGCATGCGTGCGCGGTGGGAGGCGGAGTAGGCGAGGAGGAGATTCATTATTGAGGGATCGTGGACGGCCACTTTGAGAGGATTAGTCACTGTGGTTTTCTCTTCACGTCGTGGGATCAAGGGGGTACGTACTTTCTGGTAGGATCTGTCGGAAAGGATTCTTCTCGCAGTCGTGGGGGACGAGGATACGCGCTGTGTGGTTGATGAAGTGGTGGAAGTAGAGCAAGTTCATCTTGTTCTCCATAAGAATCGGGGGCAATGGCTCCAGCGATTTTGGGATTCGTATCGGCACAGGCTTCACGTAGTATCCGCCTTTCCCAAATGCCATGTCTCGGATGCGTGGTTCGGCGTCGTCGAAGGGGAAGTCGGAGTAAAGCTCACGCGTCCCAATCTCGGGGCTGAAGACGGCGATGGCGGAGTCGTCTTTGTTCCGTGGCGTGTCGAAGTCGGGCAGTCCGAGGTCGTAGCCGTATGTGGTTGACACAGAGTCCATGACTGGATATCGTCGTTTCGCCTCGCCATCTGAGTAATACTCTTGAATACTGCTATCGTGTGTGCTGTTGACCAGCGACTGGACAGACAGTCGGCGAATGTCAGGAGGTGGGTATGCTGGACTGTGATGTTTCACCGAAGAGCGCACGCTGGGTTCTTCAGAACCTACTGAAGAATTCGGGGTCAACGGCATCGTAACAAAGGGGTTGTAGGGTGTGGGCGGACCTGTGTTTGGAGAATACGCGTCTGAGAGGGTGTTCGCAGGTGAGCCCGCTGAGTGACTTGTTTTGTGCCGCTTGTATTTTGATTCTCCTGACCCTCTGGGGGGAGGCATCGATGGTGGAGACAGAGGTGCGTCTGCATTGACGGAAGCAAACCCAACATTGCTATACGTGAAGCTGTCGAGAGTGGGAGCCGATGACGGGAATTCGAATTGCGTCTGAAATTGAGTCTGGGTGAACGGTGCTGACGCAGGCAGTCCAGTGATATTTTGAGAGAATTGACCTTGCTGATACGCGGGATCACCTCCATACGGATTTGATGCCGGGTGGCCTATTCTGGCTAACTCGGGATCGACAGCAGTCGGTATCGATCGAGGAGGTGAGTTCTGTGATGGGGAACGAGCATGTTGATTTGCGCTGTTTGGCGGCACTGATGCCTCTGGGGTTGGTGGATACCATGGCAATGCATCATCCCCAAACGAGAAAGTTGACATGTAAGGGCTGCCTGACTCAGTACCCGATCCTCCTGAGCCTGTGCGCACTGGCTCGCGCTTCGTGCGCCCACCCCAGTTGAGTCGGATGTTGTAATCACATGGCTCGCCTTGACGTTCACAGTTCAAGCAGTTGGGCTTTTCCTCTCCACTGTCGAAGGGTTATTATCATTTGATATTCACATCGACCGAGCATAGTCACCATTTGACTTTGCGCGCTTTACACGGCCTATATGGTTGGTTAGTGTGAGTGTGTAACAGGCATGCATAGAGTCATATACCAGCAACCTGTCGAAATCGCTGTTAGCTGTGTTTCAAGAGCCCCAAACAGGGAAACACGACTTGAGCAAATAAGGATAGCTGTGCATGCAGGGCTTTGAGTGAACGGAGATGACTTACCATTGCGCGATCTCTTCTTGGGTATGACACCCTCCTTCTTCGGGCGAGGCATTTTGCGCGATTTGAGCAGCGGAGGATCAACCTGTGCGGGTCAAGTGCAGATCAAACGGCGATGGAGTCCCAGCGGAACGGCTACTCGATCTCATATGAAGAATGGAGAATGCCATGCACCGGGTGCACCGCGCTGTCGCCTCAAGCTGAGAGCGCCGTTGTGGGAGCGGGGGCAGCGAAGACTACTCGATGCAACGCATGCATGTAGCGCGCCATACGACAACGCGGCGCATATGACAGTAGTTCTTGCTCGAGCGAGGCGTCTTTGACGTTGGCGCAATGTGTTGTCTGGTCTGTGCAGAAGGATGCGAGCTGCTGCATCGTGGTGAGCCAGCCGCATGGAGGCTTGATATGAGGTGGGGACGAGATAAAGGCGACGGAATCGCTCTAGACGCCTTCCGGCATCCTTCCGCATGGCAGGCACGTTCAGTGTGGGGTAAAACAACCCAACCATAGCAAACCTCACCTTGTCGATCATCTCGCGAACATCACGCTGCTCTCTCATCTTCAGATGTTGGCAGTCTACGCTCTGCATCACTGCATCACTGCAAACACGCCCATCTCACAGCGTTGCATCAGCAACTCGAATAGACAAGGCCCGATACCGGCGTCGCCTTGATTTGCTGAACTATCCTTGCCATGCTGCCTTAGCCATCCGCCCTTTCACAGCTTATCGCGATGTTCGAAGCTTCTACGTTAGCCATAGAAGGTTTCCGTCGCTACTTCCTTCCTTACCTGGGACTGCTGTGGATTTTCGCTCTCACCTACGGACACTGAACCCTGTGGTGACAGCATCGTGCGCAAGACGAGCCGCAGCTGAGCGACAGAAATAGGTGCCTCGAGTGAAGAAGGCAAGTCTGCAGGGTGTACCTGAGATGCGCTCGCTACACGACTTGGCGTCATCGTTACATGGAAGATTGGGTGTTGCTGACTTATCCAAAACTATGCCAGGGAAATTCGCTCCCAATTTGTCGTGGACAGACGTAACTTGAGGATGACAGCGATGAGTCTTTGACGTTGGGATTGAGGTGTTAGATCGTGATCCGTGTACCCATCAGTAATGTGGCTCATTTGCTGCGAGTCTGCACCGCTACGATTCTACGCCATTCGTGAAGGAAAACATATGGTGATGTGTTGTACGTGAGAGAGTGACTGAACTGAACCGAGTGTCCAGCTCCACAGTGACGACCGCAATTCAGTTTTGGGATCAATATCGAGGTGCTTCCATGTTCCACCGAAAGTCGGACACAGTCATGCAGTACTTCAAAGACTTTAGTATATGTCACATATCCATTTCTATTTTCTCCATCTGGCCCGCTGCGTAGCAAGATCTGCGCTCCCAGATTGACCGTGATTTAGTCGTGGGTTCTCGAGTTCTCGATCTTGGTAACGAGGATATCGCAAGCGCCCGCCTCGGTAAGCTTATCCATGGCCACAGCAATCTGCTTGCGCTGCACCATGACCGAGATGGCGACCCAACCGCTCTCCTCCAGCGAAGTGACGGTCGGCGCGCGGTTGCCAGGCGTGATCTGCTTGGCGATGTCGAGCTTCGAGCGCTCGATGTTGTACGTGCAGAGGACGTATTTTTGTGCGGCTAGAGAAGTTAGTCTCTGGATCACGTCGTGTATGTACAAATATGTAGTGCTGTGAGGGAGAGGAAAGGAGGGGAACGTACTGATGACACCCTTTATCCTTGCTGTAATCAGATCGACCAGCTTAGGGTCCGAGGGGTGCTTCGACTTGATCAGGATCGCGCTGGACGAGACCACTGTGCTAATCGCCTTGAGGCCCGCAGCGCGCATCGTCTCGCCTGACTCGACGAGATCCACGATTCCGTCCGCAACGCCCAGCGCGCACGCTGCCTCGACACTGCCGCCCACATACTTGATGTTGGTCTTGAGCTTCGCGTCCTTTGCGTCGCCGTTCGTGGCGCCGCTCTGCGCAGCCTCCAGCTCTCTGAAGTATCGCTCGGCAAGGTTCGTGAAGCTAGTTACTACGTTCTTGCCGATGAGGTCTTCGGGCTTGGCCAAGTCACCCTTCTGCGGGACCTGGACTTGCAGACTGCATTTTCCGAAGTCGAGGTCGAGCACTTCGACGACACCGGTTGTGGCTGTGGGCGGCACGCCGCATTCGTGCTCCTCGACTTGGTCGCGGCCTGTGATACCCAGATCGACGCGGCCCTCGCCAACGAAGGTGGGGATGTCGGCGGCCGGGAGGAAGACGAGCGCGAGAGGGAGGTTCTTGACAAGCGCAATGTCAAGGCGCGAGTGGCGGTGGAATTGGATGTCAGAGCCGTGGAGGAGGTCGAGGCAGACTTGGTGGAGACGGCCCTCTATCGGGAGTCAGATATGTCGAGACATCAGGCGCTGGGAGTCTTACTCTTGGGGACCGCGAAGAGCAGTCGGTCGTTTAGGCTGTTGCCCAGAGTGTCAGTCATGAACGGCAAGCTGCGACTGCCCTGGCGCGCTCTCTGCATGATGTACTCCATCTCGTTCACGCCATTGTCACCTTTCGCATGAGGCATCTTGACGTCGTATGGGAAGGAAGGAAGAAGCGGGGCAGCAGCACGTACGAGTTGACAAGATCCATGTTGTTTATGCTAGCACGCAATGCGCGGTATGGGGTATTGGAAACAGCGGTGCGACGCGCGGTAGTTGGGCCTGTGTGTTTTGCGCGCGGGCTGTGACCGAAGCGTGCGGGTGCCCACGTAGGAGAGTCTAATTGGATGCAGCTGCGTCTGGCGGAGGACGGAGATATGCGGTGCTGCAGGTTGATGTGGGTGTAAGTGGGTGGATGTGTCTTTTAGTAGTGTACAACTTTTCGATGACTGCGGGCGCGATAGGCAAGACGGCAGTGAGTCAAGAGTTGCAAATTCGCACGTGGAATGCTTCAATGGCTGCGGAACACTAGCAGCGTCCTTCCAGCAGATTCAGTCCTCACTGGAACACTACTTTCTCAAGTCTTCACAGCCCTCGTCATGCCTAACAAAGAGCTGCTCAACGAGCTCCGAGTACGGCGTTTTTTTACGGATGACGTGCAGCCACCAATCGATTGACCCCGCCGTGGGGCATGCATACAAGCGAAGCCGCTGTCAACACCAAGCCAGGAACGTGCCTGATGTGTGCCAATCGATCGACCGACTGAGATCTGACACTTTTGCGAAGCATTGAGTTCTGCATGGCACACGTCCGTCTTATCACGCTCAACATGCTGTGTCGGCTTGAAGATATTCTGCAGGCTTGATCAGTGGAGCGCGTCTCCTACTTTTCTTGTCAAAGAGGAGCTCTCTGCCACCAAACCAGAGACGATGAATTATTTTGTAGGCATCTACCCTTGGTCAACCGTTGTATATACACAACTCCTATCATACATGGTCATACAGCTCATGTCCATCGTCCCCCTTTACAAAGCCTTTTCAGCCTCGTCAATGAGCCTCTGGACCTCGAAGTTCGCATCGCCAGTTGTGAACTGCTTCAATAGCTCTCCCCTTCCCCTGCCCTCCTCGCTCTGCACGTAGAACTTCTGCATGCACATCACCAGCCACCTCGCCTCATCTACACTGATGCCTCTGTTCTCGATCACCATGCCTTGCCCAAGGACAAGATTGTGGCTGTTTGCCAGCTCCTGGTGGAACGTGATGGTCGTGTGCGGGCTGGCGAACTCGCCGCGCAGCTTGAACTCGGCGAGAGATGTGAAGAGCAAGGTCGTGGTATCCTTGTGAGGATGAGCGAATTGGAGGTAGTGCAGCTCGGCGGCTTGCTGTGTCTGGCCGCTGGCCTGTTCGCTTTCTTGAGTCTCGACCGGAATCTCGCGGGGCACGGGTAGCACGAATGCAGGATGTTGCTTGGCGGTCTGAAGCAATGAACTGAATGTATTCGCAGGGACGGCGAAATGTATGCTCTGTGGGTTGGAGGCGTGGCGCAGCCTCCACAGGGTCTCAACCTCCTTGTTGGGGAGTGTGCTGATCTTGGAGACGTCGAGGAAAGAGTCAAGCGTCTTGATACCTGGTGGCGGCGCATCGGGATTGCGGGGCTTCGGTGGCGGAGGCGGCGATGGCCATGGCGACGACGATGTAGATGATGCAGATGAGGCAGGCGATGCGCTTGATGTCGACGATGGCGAAGGTGGTGGTGTCAGAGGCCCTGTTGCTCCAGGGACAACCGCCGCTTTCCTCAGCTCTTCAATCTTCTCCTTGTGCTTCGCCTTCAGCTCGGAGATGTCCTTCACGCCCTCCTGCTTCGCCTTCGAGGCAAGCTTGTCCTTGTACTTTGACAGTATCCTCTCTTCAGTGCCGTGCGTCGCAAGGAAGCGTACGTCTTGGACCTGGGCCCAGCGGCGCTGGAAGAATCGAGGATTCGATAAGGGCTGACGGAACGCGTGCCGCAGGGCAGGTATGCGGAGCGACATGGTTGTTGATGGTGTTGTCAGTCAATGACGAACTTGATGCTCGAACTTGAAGCTCGAAAAGCGCCATGAACTTCGGAGGACTGAGGCTCCCCATTGGCTGGCCCTGCAGGGACCGGACTCCTTCACAGGGTAATCTCTTTCCACTTCAAGACCGCGGCATTGAACCCAGCCAACGTCGGAGATGAGCAACCACTCAACAGATTGGGAATGGATTGATGGTGTTGTGAGTGTGTCAAGTTACGAGGTCAATGAGAAGAATTTAAGATGGTTGTTGTGCGAGGCATTGCAGAGCTTCATGGATTCTGGGTACATGTCGAGTATTCCAACTGACAGTCTCCGCTGTACGTCTTTTTCCAGAGAGACGAGCGAGTGCTGACAGGCAGCTTCACACAAGCATCTTCCACATCCACGCGCTCCCTCGTTATTACCCGTCTAGCGTGGTATACTCGCGTATTCGTCATGTGGCTTGATGCTCGAAATAGGTAGACATGCAGAAGGGACACATCGCCGGGTGACGCACGCAGATATGCAGGCAATACTTCTGCCTTGAGAGCGCGTGTGGGTTGCGTATTGTGGCTTTGGAGTGCAGGCAAGCAACGGGTGGGTGATGAACAAGTGCCTTGTCCCATCCATCCATGTCTCACATTCGCACTCGTTCCTGCGTGACAAGCTGTAGCGCCGTCTGCTATCCCGCGGGCTGCGCCTGCCTTGTGATCGACGCACAAAGACGCTTGAATGCAGGTCGACGTCTGCTTAGCCTTTGCGCCCATTGCTCAGCTTCTGCCTTCACACGCATCACTTTGCATAGCGTTACCCAGCAACATACTTTAAGTCGACCCCGCAGCAGCGCTGCAAGCCATAGCGCAACCCTCCCGCGCGCCGGACAACTCCACATTAATTAAGCGTACGATCCCAGACCTCGATTGATACCCGAACTCGAGAAGCCCCGGACTCCCTTTCTTGGGCCAGGCATGCTGCTTTCCACCTGCGCGCCCTGAGCACCGACTTGCGCCTTGCGACTCCCACGCAGCGCTTCTTATCTACGCTGGCTGCGCGCTGCTGCTTGGACCCTTGAGACCATGGGCCAGGTTGCGAGTAGAGCAGGAGAGGGCGAGTCGCTGTACCTGCGCGACCAGACCCGATGTACGCAGTCAAATCCGCTCATCGCCCCGGAAGTGCGCTGCTAACAAGCCGCAGTCTCGGTCGCTGCCTGCAGCATCACCAACGCCCGCGGCCGCACGCTGCTGAACGTCTCGCCGAATGCCTTCCCCGCGACAAGATACAGCCCGAAGAGAGAGCTCGGGGACGAGAGCGTTATAGAGTACATCCAGGTACGGGGTCCGCAAGCTTCTGGGCAAGGCGCAATGCTAAACATTGTTTGTATAGGATCCAGACGCACCACCAAACGCCGACGGGCCGCCATCCTTCCTTATCCGCCTACCGAACGACGAAGAGCTCACGTTCAACTTCACCTTCATACTGCGCCAGCAGCTGGCGGTGCCGTCCAACTACGCCAACGTTTCGCCGAGCACTGTTGCGTCGACCGGGCTGATTGACACATTCATAAACGGCCTGACATTTGTGTTCGCGTCGAGTTCCAGAGAACTCGACAATCTGGTCACGCGCGAGTTTCACGCCAACCCCAACCTCCACAAGAATCCGCAGGTCGAACTTGTCGGGGACTACACTACGGGCGGGAGCTCCTCAGTCTCGTTTCAGTGGGCTTGGAAGTTTACTCCTCCCAGAACCAACGAGTGTCGGGGTGGGGGATGGCGCACTAGCTGCAGCGTTCGTACACCATAGCCCTGGACTTGAACATCGGCTGACAGCATGAAGTTTGTAGAGTACGATCAGCGGGCGCACAGATTGGAGACTCTTGCCAATTTCGCCTTTTGGGTACAGAGTATGTTTTGTTGTCTTGGTCGGAAACGCCCTATCAGATGAGAAGCTGACGTGGACAGACACAGCGAAGACCGCCCTCCAAAGTCCCAAGACTACACCACGACTAGAACTTGGCGTGCCACCAAGGCTACGAGTGCCTTCAGCGCAATCGATCGATTCGCGAGTAAGCGACTCAGCAGACGAGAACCGCGACTGGGATAATATCCCTCCAAGGTCTCCAATTTTCGAAGCCATACCCGAGAACAGTCTCAGCCTGGTGCCGACGCAGGCCACAGTGCTTACAAGCGCGTCAGTCAAAGTCGACGTTCTGCGGCCGGGAGAGGATCTCAGCCAAACCGATGACGGACCTCTGTTCAGAGCGACCATGAAGTCGCTGGAGCAGAAGACTGGAAATATGCGCATGCGATGGAAGAAAGTGCTGAAGCGAGCAGAATCCGCGATGGAAGCGCAGGTGAACTGCAACAACGCCATGTCAGACCTCATGGATGCCCTTAAAGAGGTTTCAACATCCAATGCGAGCGCTGTGCAGCCTGCCATCGACCACTACTTCGACAAAATCGCGAAGGACATTCTTGCATACGAGCGGTCGAACGCCACCAACATCCAAAAGCTTATCATTGATCCAATATATAAGCTCTACAACATCGACATCAAGCAAGCGGAAACCAAACGAAAGGATTTCGAAGAAGAGAGCAAAGATTACTACCAGTATCTCGGACGCTATCTGGGACAACGACAAGACTCCCTGAAAGAGAAGAAGCGCGCGGAGACAGACTCGAAGTACCAAGACAAGAGACGGAAGTTTGAGCTGAAGCGGTTCGATTACTCCTCATTCATGCAGGATCTGCACGGTGGACGCAAAGACCAGGAAGTCTTGTCACATCTGACAAGATACGCGGACACGCAAGCTAATAATTTCCTCTCGACCGCAAAGATCATCGAAACTATGCTCCCGCAATTAGAAGCGTTGAGTCAAGAAGTCAAGGAAGCAGACAAAGAGTTCCAACTTCAAAGAACAGGCAGGGAAGAGAAGAGAAGGGCATTGGAGAAGGACAGCAAGTCGTTCGATGCGCCTTCTTCGCATAACGCACCAGCCATGGCAACCGCCAACGGCGCCGTACCAAGGGCACCATCAAGCGCAGATGGCTCAGAACTTCCTGGGCGGAAGTCGAGTATAGCACAGGTGTTCCAGAGCACTGTCAGCCCACCACCGCTCCCTCCATCGACATCCTACCTTAGCTCTCCTCAAAGTCCTGAAGCCAACAAAGCCACCCTGGCAGCCATAACCCCTCAATTAGACAAGTTCAAGGGCATTCGTGATTTGGAAGACCGGGCATGTCTAAGCGAATTGGCGCCCGGTGCTCATCGTAAGGAAGGCCTGTTGTGGGCCCTGAGCAGACCGGGTAGTCACGTTGATCCCAAGGGCCTGAACAAGCAGGCATGGCACAAGTGAGTACTGCAGTCTAGCTACAACAGACACAATGCTGACTGTCACATAGGTTCTGGATTGTGTTGGACCAAGGCAAGCTGTCTGAATACACAAATTGGAAGCAAAGCCTAGAGCTCCACATGGATCCAATAGATCTGCGCATGGCGTCAGTCCGCGAGGCGCGCAACGCGGACAGGCGTTTCTGCTTCGAGGTAATCACACCCAACTTCACTCGAGTCTACCAAGCCACCAATGAGGACGATCTGAGATCATGGATATCGGCTGTCAACAATGCTCTACAAACCGCAGTGGAATCTGCACCAAAGAACGATCGTCCTTCGACCGACTCAATGCCTGGTCAAGTCCGTCGAGACATTGCATCAGTCTTGACTGGGAAAAGCCCATCATTGTCTAGTAAGGGCAACAACTATGGCGCTAGAGCGCCATCTAGACACGCCACAGTCGGCGATAAGCCCGGATACAGACGCGAAGAGCCTGCAGGCGATGAGGGTAAGCTTCTCAGGCAGGTTCGCGAAGCCGATGCCGGCAACAGAGTATGCGCAGATTGCGGTTCAGAGTCAAAGGCCGACTGGGTGTCGATCAACCTTGGTATTGTCATCTGCATCGAATGCAGTGGCATTCATCGTTCATTGGGAACTCACATTACCAAGGTTCGGTCTTTGACACTCGACGTCAATTCCTTCACGCCCGATATCATCGAAATACTGCTGAAGGTCGGCAATCGTGTCAGCAACATGATCTGGGAAGCGAGGCTCGATCCATCAATAAAACCGGGCCCAATGTCAACAAGGGAACAGAGATTGCGTTTCATCACGGCAAAGTACTCGGACCGAGCATACGTCGCCCCTATCTCATCAACTGTCTCGCATTACGGAACTGCAGATGAAACACTACTCGCCTCAGTCAAGAAGAACGACATTCAGAACGTCTTATACGCGCTTGCGTTACGAGCAAACCCCAACTCTCGAGATCGATCGCGAGGGACACATGCAGTGTTCCTGGCTCTTGCGGCCGCTGATCCTGCGTCTCCTTCTGCCGCAGCGTCTCCTGCGACTTCACCCGGTCGTGACGCACGACCATCAACACCTCAACCAGTACGCAAACCCTTCCCGGTGGCTGAGCTGCTACTGCAAAATGGAGCAGATTTGCCTATTACAGCAGCGCCCATTCCGTTAAGCCCAGCCGCACGTCAGTACCTCGATTTCAAAGCGGACCAGAAAGCAGGGAAGCGGTATCCGCCCGTAGTAGCCGGCGGCCAGCCAAACCCCAGTGGAGACGTTCTGCCTGCGCTGCCACACATCACAGCCGGAAATGGTAGTACCCCTTCCGAACGGGCGCGTGAGCGAGAAGCGCGACTGCAAAAACGGGTTTCTGCCAGCGGAAGGTTGGTCAAGAACACATTCCAAGATTTCACCGAAGGTAAGCGTGGCTCGTAGGGCTAGCGGACGCTTACGTACTTTGTTTGCTTCTAGTTTATACCTGCCCTGGGTGGCTTGCGGGATTGCGCGATGGGCGTCGACGGGATGATTGCCATGTGTACGTGACTCTGCGGTGACTCTGCGGAGACTGTTGGTGGGTTGGGAGTGTTTGATTTGGATGACAGATACTGCGTAGCAGGCTTTGGATAGCCGTGATAATGTCTACACGTTGTAAGCGCCTCTAGAAGCAGTCATTGACCTTGTTGTTGAGGTTGAGTATAATTGGAGAGGACGTGTCCGTGATTTGTCAAAGGGTCCAATGCAGGCGTCTGAACCTGCGCGTGTCGCAGTATTGGCAGTTAGCCTGTGGCCCTCCCAGCACACCTCGCTGCGAGTCAAAAGTCTGACTCAGGCATGGCCTTGTGAGAGTGACTGTTCTTTGAACGCTACTGTATCATTGCCCGTCTAACTCCAGAAGTATGGCCAAGGCCATCACAATGATATGATGAAATATCTCAAGCCTCAAGGAAGAGCGCAGCTACAGTCACATAAAGACAATGAGTCATACAGCTCATGCATGAGTGGTGTTGGTCGCAGTGAACGGGTAGTACACGTGACTGGCCCCACTTCTAGAAGGTCGCGCCAGGCTTGCGCACGAATTTCGCCAAAGTCGAATTTAAGACGCGGCAACCCCACCTTAGCAACGACAACACAAAATGGCGCCTTCATACGAGAACCTCCCGCTGGAGGATGACGAGTTCGACGAGTCCCAGATCGACTTCACCGATATCGAAGAACAGTTCCAAGTGCGCCTCGACGAGGGCCTCGACGCCTTTGTCGTTATCGATGGCCTGCCTGTTGTCCCCGAGGACAGCAAGGGCAAGCTTGTCAAGTTTGTGTTGAGGAAGCTGAACAGCGTGGGACGCGTCAAGGATGATGGCGTGCACATGCCCATGAACGACGAGGGCAAGACCGAGGGGTATGTGGGCATCTGAGGGCGCAGGCATCGCAGACATTGTTCTCGCGATCTGCAGGCAACTCCGTACTGACTGCCTCGCAGCTATGCTTTCGTCGAGTACAGCGCGCCCGCCGAGGCCATCGCCGCCGTCAAGCAGCTCCACGGAACCGCGCTCGACAAGAAGCACACCATGGCCGTCAACAAGCTCACCGACATCGACCGCTACGGAAAGGAGGGCCGCATCGACGAGGAGTACCACGAGCCCGAGATCCAGCCTTTTGAGCAGAAGGAGCATCTGAGGTGGTGGCTGGGCGACTCCGAAGGCCGTGACCAGGTCGCCTTCTACCGCGGCGAGAAGGTCGGCGTGTTCTGGAACGACAAGGAAGACCAGCCCGAGGTTGTTGTTGACCGCGAGAACTGGACAGAGTCTTTCATCCAGTGGTCGCCGCGGGGAACCTTCCTCACTTCGATCCACGCGCAGGGTGTACAGCTGTGGGGTGGCAAGGCTTGGAGCAGGCAAAAGCGTTTCGCGCATCCCGGCGTCAATCTGGTAGACTACTCGCCCGGCGAGAACTACCTGACTACCTGGTCGCACCGCCCGCTGCAGGTCGACGAGAACCACCCCGTTCCGTCCCTTTCGCTTGAGGAGGATGGCAAGAACTACATCATCTGGGACATCGCGACCGGCAAGCCTCTCCGTTCGTTCGCCACAATCGACGTCCCCAGCGGTATCGATGAGGATGGCAACCCGATCAAGAAGAAGATGCAGTGGCCGACATTCAAGTGGTCAGCCGATGACAAGTATGTTGCTCGTCTGACCCAGGGCCAGTCCATTTCCGTCTACGAGTTGCCTAGGATGAACCTGCTCGACAAGTCTTCCATCAAGATCGAGGGCGTTGTTGACTTCGAGTGGGCTCCTGCTACCCCCAAGCGCGAAGGTGTCAAGACCTACGAGCAGCTCTTCTGCTACTGGACTCCTGAGCTCGGCAGCAACCCCGCAAAGGTTGGTCTGATGACCGTCCCCTCGAAGGAGATTGTCCGTACACGAAACCTCTTCAACGTCTCCGACGCCAAGCTCCACTGGCAATCTGAGGCCGCCTACGTCTGCGTTAAGGTCGACCGTCACTCCAAGTCCAAGAAGTCTTTGGCTACAAACCTCGAGATCTTCCGCGTCAAGGAGAAGGGTGTGCCCGTCGAGGTTGTCGACTCCATCAAGGACACTGTCATCAACTTCGCCTGGGAGCCCAAGGGTAACCGTTTCGTCCTCATCACCACTGGTGAGGCCGTTGTACAGGCTGCCGTTCCCCCCAAGACCGCCGTCTCCTTCTTCGCCCCCGAGAAGCTCAAGGGTGGTGCCCCCGGTAACTTCCGCCACATCCGCACTGTCGACAAGAAGAACAGCAACGCCATCTACTGGTCGCCCAAGGGCCGCTTCGTCGTCGTCGCCGCCCTCCAGTCCCAGCAATCCTTCGACCTCGACTTCTGGGATCTCAGCTTTGAGAAGCCCAAGGACGAGTCCGAGAAGGGTGACAAAGAGCTTCTCGCGAATCTGCAGCTCATGGATACAGCCGAGCACTACGGCGTCACTGACATCGAATGGGATCCCACAGGCCGCTACGTCGCGACCGTCGCATCTGCCTTCCGCCACCGCATGGAGAACGGTTACCACCTGTACGACTTCAAGGGCACCCTGCTGCGCGAAGAGCACATCGACGGCTTCAAGCAGCTCCTCTGGCGCCCCCGCCCCCCGACACTCCTGTCCAAGGAGGAGCAGTCCGAGATCCGCAAGAACCTCCGCAACTACTCCAAGATCTTCGACGAGCAGGATGCTGTTAAGAAGAGCAGCGCCAACCGCGCTGTCATCGACGACCGCCGTGAGAAGCTCCGCGCGTGGAACGAGTGGCGCGAGGAGGTTGCTGAGAGGCTGCGCGAGGAGGGCGCGGATCTTGAGATTGCGGCGGCTAAGGGTGAGACTCCTGGTGATGCCGAGGGCGGCGAGGCTGAGGAGATTGAGGAGATTGTTGAGGAGATCATCGAGGAGTCTGAGGAGATCCTTAACTAGACGCCCGATTGAGCTCGTAGTTTCTGTGTAGAGCGACAATGCATGTATGAAAGATGATCAGGGGATCTTTGGCTTCTATACTAAAATCTTCCACGCTCATCTCAAGGTGCATATAGTGCACTGGCAACATCGTGAGAGACTAAAGGAGATCGCGCTGTCCCCATTTTCTGGAGCTGCGCTGCAATACGCAATGCAGGTGTGAATTGTGTCTACGGCAATAGCATCCTTTGCGCTCGTTGCTCGCTCTTCGTGGAGGCAGCCTGTTCAAGGTTCGAGCACTTTGAGATGGTGACAGGGCTGAGCAAAGCGAAGGATCCTTCGAATGCGGAGGGATCAGCCCCCGCATCGAGATCTGTCTCAGATGCTCGGGCACCTGGATTACCCGAACTCGATTGTCACACAAGCTTAGACACTGCAACATTGGGGCGCTCGAGCATATTGTATTGAAGCTCGGGGGTGATGAGTTGTTAATGATCGTTATAGGCATGCCTCGAGCTGTCATCGGGCTTTCGGGCTTGTGTAGCAGTTCAGTGCCATGCTAAACAGGGTACAAGGATAGAAGCTACATCACTGCGAGGCTCGTTGTTATTTGTAATTAAGCTCAACACCGGAGCATGGTGTCAGTGAGGTGGCATAGACCTGATCAAGGGGACCCTGCCAGCTTATTTTGTCACACTATTGCTGACGATGGCGCCGGGGCTGGCAAGTGTTCAGTACTCACTGAGACACCAAGAGCTTGTTTAGGATAGATTACCGACCGATGCGACCATTGTGAGAAAGGCCTTGTCACGCACGTGCGAGCTCGATCGAACTTTAGCCTCGAAGTCCCAAACGTCTGGATCCAATTGTGCTGCTTGGGAGAGACTATGGGAGATGGATCGGACTTGTGTAACCCGTACTATCCCAGAATCTCGGACACTTAGTGAGACATTAGAGCTATAGCTCGCCTTGCAGCGAGGAGCTCCATAGTGCTTCTTTACTTATGACGCCCACACCCACCTCGGACATGGTCGCCAGCTCCGGCTGCAACAAACAATGAAAGGCCTAGAAACCTACCGTGGGACCAAATCTAGCTAACTGCGTGAAGGACGATCGAAAACGATTGTACCTGCGTTTCCGCTCATATGGGGCTGCCTTTGATTGGCAGTCAGGACCGCACTCGCATGCCAGCCGTCTTATCGGAGAAAAAAGAAATTTGAGCGGCTCGTTGATCAACAACTGACCGAGATCATGGTTGAAGTCATAATGCACTATGATATTAGACTTCCTGTAAAGCTCCAGCTTCAGCTGGGGCAATGTAGGGTGTGTCGAGTGAATGCGGATCTCCTCCGACGTCGACGTCCGCGGCTTCGGACTGGATGCACTTGGATGACCGCCAACAGTATCGATTACGACGGCTTTGAGCCTTTGAAGATGTAGCTTGAGATTGTGGTGAGCCTAGGGTTGCCACTTTACTACTGGATCCGGGTCCAGGATCAATTCCGAAGCCACTGGATTCGGAATCGTCTCATTCTCTATGGCGTTTCGGCTCGGGACATTGATTCATCAGGGCTTCGGAAGAACCGGAGCGGTGAAGCCTCTTTCAGCACCTTGTGTGAAGTACATCAGTCGTACGCCATACGTAGGACAATGCCTCAAGCTGAAGCTGCGAGTGGAGATCAGCCCTTGACGATCATCGTTTCTCCTTACCTTTCGAGTAGTGCAGCAAGCTGAGCGTATAGAGGCTCCCTTAAATTCCATTCGGGCCTCCCAGAGGTTCGGTACGCTCCTATACTTCCCTTGCAGCTCACTTGATCGCATTTCCATTCCTATCGGTTTAGGAAAGTGGACCTCTGGTTCTCACAGGCTAGAATACTGTGTCTTGATAGCCAACGCACAGGACTGCGAGTCCCTCATCCCTACCTGAGTGCGTGGACACGTCAACCAGTCATAGCCAGCTTGGCCCCTCTCGACTTCGCAAGCCTTGTTAGCTGAGCCGGTGCCCACCAGTTTGGGAACATATCATCTCTTGGTATAGATAAACGCAACGCGGTGTGACCAAGCTGCAGAAAGAATTGAGACGTTCTGGTCCAAATTGTCCCTACGATGAGGCATTGGCGATGTGGACTTATTACGGGATGGAATCAGTGGCCCGAAGAGGAAACGGCGAATAGCGGGGTCGAAAATCGCGTGCTGGAGGAACATCCTCGTGCACTCGTAAGCCAGTCTGTCCACTATACTCATATTAAAGCTGACTTCGAATACGTAGGCCTCGAAGAAAAAGCACACTTACGTCTGGCAGTGCGTAAGTCACTCTTGCAATGATTGGAAGCCAATTATACATTATTGAATACAAACAGTGCTATTGTGGCCAGAGCTCGATCCCCTATAGAAGCCCAGCGTGTATCTCATGTGGATATGGCCGCTGTGGCAATTGTGCGATTACAAAAATCCAGAGTCGATAAGACTGATGAGGCGTCATATAGCGTGACAGGACCGCAAAGGAAGAGATGAGGTCCTGTTGAAGATGAGGTGGTGCAAACGCAGGCGCAGGAAGTAGGTGAGGAAGTGATGGGAAAAGGGTAGTGACACAAGCCTGGGGCTAGTATCGACGTCGCACAAGATGAAGGTGGTCTACCGACCACGTGGCCCCCCGTCCTTGCCCAGATGACCAAGTCGATATCTTAGTAAGAGAGTTACAGCACTAGCAGGAAACAGACAAAATTTACTTAAGCAGTGACTAGCTACCAGTCCCGTCCCATTTGATTTCACACGTGCACTCACTAATCGTTGACGACATTTGTGCGCTCATACTACCCTTCCCCTGGCAGGGTATTCGACTTAAGCTAGCATCAGGATAGAGTGACATTCTTTTACATACAATGAGCGAGCCATTACTGATAGCATAGAGTAACTCTTACTTTTGCAGGACACAAGGCTTTCGCCTAAGGCTTTGCCTGCCCGGGCGGGCAGTATGGCCCTACGCCCTGGTCTAAGGGTGAAGGAGCCCAACCAAGGCTGCAACGATTGAATAGGCTGAACAAGTCGTCTTGTAATCTCCCATGTCTGATACATCAAAAGGGTACCGGTAAGTGGTACGCAAGATGTGTGTGTGTGTGTGTGTACTTCAGTAAAAACAGGACTCAAGCTTGTTTGATTATGATAGGCTACAATACTGTTCGTGCCTTCATTCAGCTCGGAGCTCCTCAGTACTTTACACAGATTATTTGCGCCCCAACTGTACACTGGAACTTTCGCTGATGCACAGGACTGACCCTGTGACGGTGACTAGACCTGGCGGAGAGAATATTTTTACGAATTTAACAGGTGTCAGTTCCTAGGGAACTCACACATCCAAGGCGAATCTGACAAGGGTTGACGCGCTAGCGTCTGAGTGAAGGAAACCTTCGTCCTGCACGGCGGCCCAGCGCATATAGCCTCGGTACCCAAGCAAGGCAGAACGCGCTGTACAAATCCCTTTGAGCGCCACTCCAATCTTCAACCGCGACCTTCCTGGTTATCATACTCGTATGAGTGGCTGATGGGTGCCATCTGTGGCACCGCAAGGTTAATTTTACTTATTATCGGAGCAGGGCGCTGATCGGTCAGCCTGAGCTTCAGTGTGAATGACTACAACAACGCGGCAGATGCAGCCTGATACCTTGCATAACGACCCATGAGCTGCCATGTGTCCGTCGTGTAAGATTGTGGTCGGCTATTCGAGCGTTTCAGCAGACTATGGTTACCGTGATCTCCTCGATTTCGAATGAGACGGTCCTGGTGGTAGCACGACAGGTGGCTTTTATTCTGTCGGGATTGTAAGGCTTTTCTGTACGGATCTTGACTTGATACGCTGCATCTTGACCTTACATGCATTCATCAGTGTATATCTTGACTGTCATCATCCTGGTCTTTAGTGAACTTTTGCGCCTGATGTTCTGTTTAGGTACCATTACTCGATTGCTCCACCACTGAGATTGAGAGTATGAACCACTCGCGGCCCCCTTTTCAAGCCGTGTACAAATCGAAGGCGGGTCATCCAGTCGATTGCCTAGCGCAGGAACTTTGACTGTTCGGATAGCACACCACTCGAGACCAAGACCGAGCACAGTCCGATGGGCTACAAGAGTTGCAAGGGCGGATGTGCGCGCATGAACGGTCAATCGCACATCCCAAGAAAGCGATGGAATGCAGAGTTCTTCGAAAAGCATCAGAAGAACCGCACAAATCGTGAAACTTTGTTTATCGAAGGCCTCGAGCTGAATGATATCCAAAGGGGCTTGCATGACGCTTTCATGCAAGACTCGGAAGTCTCTGGGGCCTCCTGGGAAGTGGAAAAGGTTCAGAAGTTCTTTCGCGAAGCTGGGACGATTCCAAATGCCAAAGTATGGATGGATCTCCGTGTAAGAGAAGGGTTTGAAGGCAACGAAGTCCGATCCCGGTGGCTAGTCTCCAGTGACTTGGTGGAGACAATGGAACAGCAAGTATGTCTCACTCGATATCATTTTTCTGTGGGGTCACTAAAACCTTTAGCGGTCCAAAAATCAGTCCGCGTTACCTGGCTGCCGGAGACTTCTCAACTTTATGCCGTATCTGACCCCAAGAGTCATTGAGGACTATGTTAGAGTGGCAACACGGACCGAGATCAATGCTTTCAGACCTGCTGTCTGTCAGTACTTTGGTGGGGAAACTCTCCTACGTGTGCACACATCGGTAAGATCTATGCATAGAGCTTAGGTAATTTGCTAAACCACAAGTCAGAGGGAAGGTTTTCCAAACTTTCGGTTGTTCCTCAACTTGCCCTGTCTCTCGTTAGAAGACTCAGAAGACTGTGCTTCCGCCGAACGGCCGTTTCTCGACAACCACAACAAGAGGGAATGGGAAAACCTGTCGCACCTGCCCTTGGAGTCAAGTAGCGGAGAGGTGTCCACCCGGTTTTCTATCTACGAGACTCGCACTACTGTTGTGATATCCGGCTGCAGTAACAGCGATTGGTTTGGATATGCTCTTGGGAACATCGGACCAGTAGACACAAGCCCAAAAGACGAAGACGAAGACGAAGACAAAGAATCCGCTGGAAATGATTATGAGGACACTGAACCACAGCCCGAGGAGGATTTCTTTGCAACAGGCGGTTGCGAGCCTGTACTCAATCCTAACAAGATTCTCTGGGATCCACGAATTTACTTCCTGCGCGCTACTCAGATAAGGCTCTCAATTGCAACACAGGCGTCTG
The DNA here is from genome assembly GCA_030271015.1 of Didymella glomerata. NCBI lineage: Eukaryota > Fungi > Ascomycota > Dothideomycetes > Pleosporales > Didymellaceae > Didymella > Didymella glomerata. The sequence continues at coordinate 1,209,945 of JAJOHN010000010.1, forward strand.
AATATCTTGTTCGGAAGCTTGATGCTGGCTGCCATGATTGGGTGAGTGGACTCTGAGTCAGCTACAGATTGTTCAATCGTATTGACTGTTCAAAAAAGATACCTCAGGATCAGGACCACGAAGCCAACCAGAAGGCGCTCGAGAAGGTTGTAGGTATGACTAGAGTCTTCTCACGTCTACACAAACATTACGCGCAGTCAATACGTGCGTGGACCCGATTCAGCGGCACAGGCGACCTAGAATACTTCGCAGACCTCAGAATGCATCCATTAGCTCGAGACGCATTGAGTGACATCGAAAAATCTTTCGAAAAGATCCACGATCTTGAGCACAGCATGAGTCTCAAAGAAGGCGACTGCGTTGCAGCGGTGAAGATTGTAAGTTACACAATGTCTGGTTCCTCTTCCATCCTAAATCCGAGGTCAGCTCGAAGTCCGTATAACGCAAGAGAGCAATCGAATACATCTCGAGAGTGTCAACGAAAGTTTAGTGATGAGCCGTAGATTGACACAGATCAATCTGGAGGCTAGCCATCACAGTGAGCGCGCTGCTGAGAGCGCCTCGAGAAGTTCAGCAGCTGCAGAAGATACAAGCCGATCTACTCGCGTGAACGTGCAGGTAGGTTCAAGCGGTCGCTGTTGATCCGAGCTTACAATCGTCAGCTGTTCATACTGTCCACAGCCGTCGTAATTGCTCTGCAGTACTTCTGCTCAGACCGAGCGCTTTTTGCTTTCGAACGCAGTCAGCAAGCGTTTTGGATTAGCATAATGGTCCTGGCTCTTTCACTCCTTGCGCTTTCTTTCGCTTTGCATGCATTCGATCGATGCAAAGATGTCTTCTCCAAGCGGATCCTCAGAAGAGTAGAAAGGGCTAGGGTGCCGAAATCGTAAGTCCATGCTTTTATCGCCGCATCTTCGTATAACACATATTGACGCAGCACTAGGAATGATTCGGCTGAGGTATGAGGGCGTTAAAGGTTCGGTCACGATCGCTGGGAACGGTGGGCGCACTGGGCCCCGGGCTCGCAGGTGTGACGGAGTTGTCTACTGTCACACCGTCAGTTCCTCGATTTGTCGCCAAATGGGTATGCTGCTTATGTAGCTTAGGAAACAAACGGTGCTTAAACTATCGGAGGCCAAGTATACAGCTCGTCACATTGATTGACAAGCCCAAAAGAAAATCGATGCACCACTTCATCCTTCGATCCCATACCCATAGGCAGCGTGCAGTTCACGCCTTCCTAAACTGACACGGCTCGCGGCTACATTTGGAATCCTGCTACATCGGCCCATCATTTTGGCTATCCAACCAAATCAGCCAAACTCCGATACAAAGGAAACAAAGAGGTTCGTGATGACGAGGGAGGTACGGTAGGCGATAAGGGGCCGACGTAGTTGGTGCGGAGTCCATGAAAACCTTCGTCGTATAGAAGATTTGCTCTCTTATAGCTTGACTGATACAGCCAGCTCTTCATCGGCCATAGGATATCTCAGCCAACTCATCTGACTTGGATCTTGCTGATATGACAATTGCCGCACCGCCCATAACCACAGGAGGGACAAGCCGCCGTTCGATATGCGATGGAGGGGTACCCACAATAGCACTGAACACATCCGTTAACGGTGCAAGTACAAGATCTTCAACTAACGTAACTTACGCATTGCCAGACATAAGTGTGCTTCTTCTTCGAAGCCTGCCAGCATCCCAAAATGTCAGACCATCTCACAAGAACCAGTGGTTCCTGAAACACCTACGAGGGTCTGTATCGGCACTTGGGCTGAGGTGCCATTGGGAGGAGCTGATGCGATAGGGCTCGGGAGGTCACCCGCCGAGGCGGCGGCTGGTGCCTCAACACCCTCAGCTCTGGCCTTGTAGCGCCAACGCCTCATAGCCGATGCAAGGTGCGCCGCTGGCCGTGTAGTCGCGAAGCGAGGGGGTTACGGTGGGCCTCGCGGTACGGGTCGGACCGTGCTGCGGAGGCTGGAGAGGTTGGGCTCGGTTCGAATTACTCTGTACGTAAGCATTAGCGAACGTCATGTTGGCGAAGCAATCCGCTGACAAGATGACTAGGTCCACGATCAGTTTGGGCCGTTTATGACTCGACTGGACTCCCGCAATATGATAAGTTCCCGCAAGTAAAGAGATCGTACTTACTCTGGTTATCGTAATATAGTGAAAGAGCGGTGAATGCGCTGTCACTGCCCGCTTAACCTCAGCCGGGGTAAACGCGAAAAGAACGTCGTGATAATTTCCATATCAACAGCCTGGAAGCCACATTATGTGCTGTGGCCTCGCTCGAACCATCTTAATGAAAACTGTCCGAATTGTTTGTGCCGCGGGAAGCAATCCCATTCCAGGATATTGCCAAACAAGTGGTTGTTCAATACCGGGAAGAGAAGCGATCAACGATGTCAGGGTGTCGCGATCGGTGCGCGGCGGTCGCACATTGCGGTAGAGACCCGGCGAGCATAGGGCGGAGCGGCTGGGTTTTTATTAAGTCGTGACCTGTCAAAGTGTTGAGCAGCGTCGTGCGCCCGCAACGGCAAACAGAGATAGTCGAGCCATTGCAACCGAGAGCCAACAGCCGGTGGTTGCGTGGGCAACCCAGATTGCGGGGTCCAAGAATCTAATGATTGAGTCTGAATAGAGTTCCACAAGCACTAGGGCCGCAGCCCGGCCGCTGGGAGGAGGTCATTCGGACTCGCATACTTATTGCAGTCAGGTGGTTTTCAACCTTTTGTCCGGATCATTCGGGTCGCGGTGTTGTCGAAGGAACAAGCCCTGAGGAATGCTGGATAGCGACGTCGGCTGTGCAGCAGAACAAGGGCGGCGAAGCCGATAGCCCTGATACACTTGTTCCCTTCCGAGCGTCGAGTTTAGTTGACTCGTTTCTTCGTGCAGTCTACGCAGCATGGATGGGCGCAGGAGGGGCAAACAGTATTTGTGGTCGGAATTGAAGGATTGCCGCACGAATGCTGATCCTCGTTTTCAGCGTTGTCTCTTCGAACACGTGCGCGATCACGGCAGGGTCCTTACACATTGCCAGACTTGCGCCTGATCTCTCTCTGACTACAAATCTTAGCCTTGTTGACCCAGAAAGGGCGGCTGAACCTCACTGTGAACGACTCAGTCATCTCTAACAGCGAGACTTCCGTTGTATGGTCTTTCCTTTTCGCTAATGACCTGTACTTTTCCCGCAGCCTCTGAAAGCGCCTGAACACCCGGGTGGTGTCGGTTGTACTGTTTGGCAGCCTTGACGATGACCGAAAGCCGGGGCTCGCTGTACTCGCTGTACTCGCTGCCTTTTGTTCCGTGTGCGGTCGGTGAATGGACGAGGTGAGGACGGTTCGAGGGCGAGAAGAGGAGGTGCCGCGCTTGCTGCCTTGGCTTCGACAGAATCGTGCGAGCTCAATAGCGTAAAGTAGAGGGTCGGCGAGCGTTTAAAATGAATGGCTATGAGAGGTAGTCCTGCAGATAGTAGAAAATAGGGGGGACTGGCGCTGTATCATCGTACAGCATTAGATCCGGCTGACAACCCACTCTTGTCGAAGGGCCTCGGGATGTCTCACTTGCTGAACGTTCATTGGAAAGCCTATAGTAGTGCGGGTACACAACGCTTACCAAGTTCCCATATAGATTTCGAGGTTTCCGATTGCATGGCTAATATACTCACTGCATCGTCAAGCAACCTAGGTAGATTGCAGTCATGCGGCAGCACCGACAACACCCAGTATACTCCTCGTATCACGGCTATTGTCAAGCACACTTACCCGGCGCCTTCGGAATCAACATGATCTGGTCCGAAGCAAAGGCGTTCCTGCGGGTGCAAACGGTATCGCGTTATTGGACAGTCAACGCGTCGTACGTCGCGTGGTCGCCTTTTCGTGACTGTTGTGACGTCAGCGAGGCCCACGACGCAGCAGGTACCGATGATTTGCTGCGCTTGGCGACATGGAGATCGTGCATCCACCCCCGCAGTGCGTTCCACGTCAAGAGCGTGCGCGACAAGCAGTTTCCTGTTCAGCGCACAGGGCGAGAATCTCAGTCTGCCATCATATTCTGAGAAACGAATAAGGATAAGCGTCCAGGATCGGATCACATGGCGCTAGTGGTCGCTCATTCATCAGACTGACTCGTCGACGAGATGCTTTTTGATCGATCAAGCGTGCAATGATACGTGTCGATCAAGGTGGGCATTATTATATAGTTTTTGGGATTAGCTATCAACACGTGATCTCACAACGAGCTGACACGGTTTACCCGGCCCGATGGCGCAACGGTAGCGCGTCAGATTCCAGTTTGGTGTCTCCTGAAGGTTAGGCGTTCAAATCGCCTTCGGGTCAGTTCTCTTTTTGCTCAAGTTGGCGTCTCGACGGCCGGCCGAGACGGTGAGTTGCGTTTTGCTGTCCGCTCTGGCATATATGGACGCGTTCGGTATTTGATGTGGAAAATTTACTTTGGTATTGTTGGTCACGTTTTATTTGGTCAAGACGTTAGTTACAACAGTGGTTGATCAAGTTCTAAAGTCACGGTGGAGGAGCTTAAATCGTGCATTTGAGGAGCTGGCCGACCATAGATACATGAAATTCGTCAAACGTTTCCATGGAGTCTGTTATCTGGTCTGCGCATCTCAACCCCTTCCGAATTCCCACTGAACGAGACACCGCCGCTACGACCATCCTCCATTCTCCTTCCCCACTCCCCTCCTCGCAAGAACACCCTTATACCACTCACAGCTCCTCCGTATCCCCTCATCCAACCCCACCCTCGGTCTGTACCGCAAGATCCTCATCGCCTTGTGGCAGCTCACATACCGGTCTCTACACGCGTCATCCACAATGCCCCTACTCAGCCCGGACTCGACGCCCGTAGCCCACTCAACGCACTCCGCACCCAGCCCCATCCACCACGCCACGCCCTCAGAGATTGTGACTTGGTACCGCGGCACGTGGCCGAACTGCGCCCAGATGGCGAGACACAGGGTGCGCAGGGGGACCGGCTCGCCGTTACTAATGAAAAATGCATGACCAGCCGCGGTTTGCGAAGTCAGCAGGTTGCCCACGGCCAGCACGTGGGCGTCGGCGACGTTGGAGACATAGACATAGTCTTGTAGGTTGGAGTCCGAGCGGCCCAGGATGAAGGCCGTTTGGTGAGGGATGCAGGCGTGCATTGCGGGGATTACGGTGGGGTCGCTGGGGCCGAAGATAGGGGCGCTGCGTAGCGAGCAGGTCGCGAAGGAGCGGTCGGGGGTTGAGGCTGAGAGCACGAGGTTCTCAGCTAGAGTCTGGAGGGGGTCAGCGACGGTGCGGGTGGGTGTGGTGCGAACATGATAGAGAACGGATAGAGGTAAGTTGCCGGCAAGTGAGCGGCTGGGGACATGGAGGACTTTCTATGTCCACGGATGTTTGGACCTGCTCGACTCGTGCTGAGTTTGTTGCAAAGACAAGCGATATACAGGGAGAGTCCGCCAAGGAACGTCGCGGACCAGGTTTGTGAAGCCAGGAAGGGACTGATTTACCTACCTTGCTCTGTCCGTAGCTCGTCTTCGCTCTGCCCGTCGGCCATTCCTCGTCCACGTTCTTGAAGTCCTTGCCCAGCTCATCCAGCACCACGGTAACACTGCTCGTATACACCATTCCCTTCGCACCACACTCTTTGCTCGCCTCAAGCACGTTCCTCGTGCCCTCGACATTGACAGTAAACTCACCCTCCTTGTTCCTCGTCGAATACCGTGCTGTCCCCAAGCGGTACACACCCACAGTATGCACTACCATGGCGGGTTTTGCCTCATCGAAGACTTTCTGCAGAGCATCGCGATCGAGCACATTGGCACGAACGTACCGCACATCCTGGGTGAATGTAGTAGTACCCAGGGCTGGCGGGTTGATGTCGATTGCTGTGATTTCGTAGCGCTGTGTCACTAGGAGCGCAGAGACAATCTCTGTGCCTAGGAAGCCGCAGCCGCCAGTCACTAGAACGCGGATCCGCTCTGTAGACATCCTGTCGAGGTATTGGGATTGATGTCTGGCTAAACGGAAAGATTCATGTGCTGCCAAGTTGGTTCCTTGCTCTTGTCCGCATGTTCGTCCGTGGAGTCCTTTTGCTACGTATGATACCAGCCCTTGCGGTCAAAACAACCTTTGCAGGGTGGCTTGGTTTCTCGTAGTCTGCACTACGAAGATGCAGGAGATGAATGGAAGATGAAACTGCGACGAAGGTAGAGGCTCAGACAGCACTTGCCGTAAGAAGCTAGTCATCAACACCCTCATTCCGAGAATTTCGGAATAAGTTGAGAAGGTACAATCACTTCTAGAAGTCGACATCAACAACTTGCGGTTGGACAGAATCTTACCGCATAGCAGTGCATATCATCGACACTGAAAGTCCAAGATTGTTCTGCACTTAATTCACCAGATACGCACGTCATTTATCACTCGTGTCTATCGAATCTCTCAACATCGACCTCTCCACGAGCATCGCAGCCATGAAAGTCAACGAGTCTACATGTGCGTCTGTTCGTGTCCATACTCCCCCAGCAGTCATTTGCTAACACGAGCCTAGGCATTATTGCTCCACGAGTCCTCCTCGTACCATACAGTGCACACCATGTCCCAACATACCACGAATGGATGCAAGACGAGGAGATCCAAAAAGCTACAGCATCCGAGCCGCTGACACTGGAAGAGGAGTACTCAATGCAACGTTCCTGGCGCACCGACAACGACAAATTGACTTTCATCGTGTGCACACATGACAGCACAGCCAGCCAAATCCAGCCCATCATAGCTGGCAAACAAGACGCACCCCAGCACATGGTCGGCGACGTAAACCTCTTTCTGTACGACGACGAGGACGACGAAGATCCGGAGCAAGCCCAAGACGAGAAGAGCCGCAAACGCGTCGTCGGCGAGCTGGAAATCATGATCGCGTCGCCCTCCCACCGCGGCCGCGGTCTCGCACACGAAACCCTGCGCGCCTTCATGAGCTACATGCAATCCCATCTCGACTCCATCCTGTCCGAGTTCAGTGGCGAAAGCGGTGGTGAGTTGAGGTACCTGCGCGTCAAGATCGACAAAGACAACGCGCGGAGTCTGGCGCTGTTTGAGCGGCTGGGCTTTGTTCGGACTCGCATGGAGGCGAACTACTTTGGGGAAGTGGAGCTGCGGACGCCTTTTATCGGGGGGAAATTGAGGGATGTCAGCGCCAAGATAGGGTTGGAGGGGTTTGGGAGGACGGTGGGGTATGAGACACAAGGCTCGATGCGGGCGTAGCACTCAGTGCGTGATCACCTGCTGATTAGAGCTGGAGTGTGGATGCGGAGGTTTTGCGGAAGGTCGTGGGATTGGGTCGTGAGACGTTGAATTAGGTATTGACAAAGTATATGCGACAACTATGCGGTACTGGCAAGGTGCGAAAAGAAACCAGCAGCATGAAGTTACTGGAGGGGAATGACTTGCGTCTGACTTGCGTCCAAAATCTTGCATCTCCCATGTCAGGTCTTGCTGATTATACAACATACATACCAAAAGGCGGTCTTGAATCGAATGTTAGGTTGTCGATAGGTGATCGAATGAAGCTTTCCTGGCGAATGTTTCCAGAAAACAATCTCTCAATCAGCCTCGTCCTCGTGCGTGATCCACGGCCTCCAGAACTTCCAGCCCTCACGGACTTCTCTTGCGAGTCTCCTCCGGGGCCCCGCAACGCCGACTAGCCTTTCTATCCCCACGTTGCCTTCGGCCATGAGGAACTTCTCTTGATCGATCTCCTCTCCGCCCTCTTCTTCGTTGCCATTGTGAAGAACGGCAGGCCAGAGAATGCCTACACCGTCGCCCGCTAGTGTGGTTTCGAACTTCTCAAAGCCCTCGTTCTCCAGCTTGACCTCCAGGGAATCCAAGATCTTGTGCTTGAGCTTCGTGCCATTCGAAATGATCGACGCGGCGCAGTCTGCTTCAGAGGAGTTGTCTGACGATTCGTCGGAAGACAGGTCGTGACCATTGCTGTGGCCGTTCGTGAGCGCGGGGGGCTTGGGCTTGATGATGGAGATGGCGCAGCCTCCGCCGCCCGCGCCGGTAAGCTTTGTCCAGCCAATGCCGGTGTGGTCAATGAGTTCTCGGACGCGCTCGAGCTTGGGATGTGAAACGCCGAGCGAGACGAGCAAGCCGTGATTTATAGTCACAAGCTCGCCGAGGTGTTTGAGCGAGGCGTGGGATGTGGGGTCGAAGTCTGGGGAGTTGAGGAGCTGGTATGCGGATTCGGTGACCATACCGATCGATTCGAGGATGTTCTCTGCGAGCGCTGGGTGCAATGTGCGGAGTGTGCCCACTTTCGCAACTTCGGTTGCTGTGCTTCTCGATTGCCGTGTGTTGACGAGAAGGAGGGGGAGTTCTGGGAAGTTGTGAAGAGGTTCGACGCGAGGTGGCTTGCCCTCGCCCATCCTCTGGTACAACACTGCCTTGCCGCCGGAGGATACTGTGTTGTCGATACCAGACGGGTTGCCGTGGATGCACATCTCTCCGACGAATGCCCAGCGGTTGATGCGCTCAATGTTCAGTTCGCATTCCTGCGGCGGCTGATCCTGATGAGGACCGCTCAGAGCGCGGATCTGCATGAGCAACGCGGCGCTCAAGCAGACGGAGATACTGGCGCTGCTGCCCAGACCAGCGCCTATGGGTATCGTCGAGCGCAGCGTGTACACACAGGGCGGCGTCTTCCTCGAGGCGAGGGAAAGGAACAGGTACAGGAAGGAGAAGGCGGATGCGTGCTGTATCTTGCGGATCGATTCGGGGGCTTTGGGTGAGACTTCGTCGACGAAGGGTTGGATAGCGGCCACGAGGTCGGGGTCCAAGACTGTGACAAGGTCGTAGTAGTACTTCTTCTTCCCCGGCTTCGAAAACGCCTCCCACGGCAGATCGTCGATGTTCCATGTGTGCTCCATCTGGATGTCGGGAAAGCGCAGCTGCACGGTCCGGTTCGACTTGGACAGGAACGAGACGTGAAGGTATGAGCGGAGCGAGATCGCAGCCGCAATCGCAGCCTACACGTTGTCAAATCGGCGTTCTGGTGTCAGTGGCGCGTGAGGTGTACCTTGCCGTGCACGACGGCGTGCTCGCCGTACACAATGACCTTGCCCGGCGCGGACACCATGAAGGGCGGCATCATCGGCGACGACTGCTTCCGCTTCAGGGCGGGCTTCATGTCTGTCGTCGAGGGGACGGCGGAAGGCATGTTGGAGGCCAATTGCGTGCGCGCAGTGTCGACGGGCGAGTGTTCGGGCGTTTGCGTGGATTGCGACGTCGAGCGCTGTTGGACTGTGACTGCAGGCCTGGGATCAGCCATGACTTTGAGATTGTGGTGGCTACAAGACTCACGAGGCGAGGCGAAGCCGGGTCTGCGAATGCTGCCGTTAACTGCCATGCCCGCCGCTTCGAACGAGTGTGTTGTGTGGGGCAAGGTGCGTCGACTTTCCTGTCTTCAGGAGGCGTTGAGCGCTGCGTAACTTGGATATCTCATTACATAGCCTTGCCATGGATCAGCAGGTGGTCCAAGCCACATGCAGGAACGATGTTGCCGACAGTGCGGCCGACTGGGGTTATCTCCACAACCCCTGTCGAATCTGCATTCGCCAATGGCTGCAAAGACGTTTCACTGCCACATGGCGTCGTCACTGGCAGCTGATCACTGCAGCGCTGACACAAAGAAGAGCTGCCAGGTCGGCCCTTCGCCATGTCGAGTCAACAACAATAGTAGGGACGCCATCGATTCGAGGCCTCCAGCTGAACCCTGATCAGCCGGTAGTGCGAACCGCGCCAAATCACCAAGCACGTCGGTTTTTGACATTTCATTTTTTTTGGTTCGACCATCTTTCGATATACATGCAGAGCTCGGTCTTATCGCGGAGCACACCGGATGACACAGCCTCATCTGCGACGTAAACATCTTGCGCATTGTGTCATGAATCTGCAAGACCATCTGCTTCCAGGGGATCGAGTCTTTTGGTAGATCCTCAAAAGGAAGCAACTTGAAAGTCCCGGAAAGCATGCGTGAAATTAAACCTTGATAATGCATTCTTCGCTGTGTGACAATGAACGGCTCCTTATGCCTACCGACACCAAATCCAAAACGCCTCGCTATGCTCATGAAAATGACAAAAGCCAGTAGACTATGCTACTGGAGTCTTGATCATGAAAATCTGGATAGACACGTTAGTATGAATTCGACCGTCAATGCGAGCATCTTCACGTACCTCCTTCAATGCCTGTGGATCCATGCTTGCGCGCTTCTTCATCATGATGTGCCTGTGTCTGGCTGTCTGCACACCTCGTGGCACGAAGCTGGGGGTAGATGTGCCCGTCGCCGGGACCGAGGAGCCCGGTGTGTCATCATCGTCGCTCTCCGAGCTCGAGTCGTCTGCGCTGTCCTTCGACTTCTTGGCCTCCTTTGCAGCCCTCTTAAGAGCCTTCTTGAGTTTCTTCTCCTCTTTGCGGGCCTTCTTCTCTGCCTTTCGTCTCGCCTTGTCTGTGAGCGGCTCGGGATCGGACGCAGGTGTAGGCGCATCGTCAGACATCGGTTCTGGGTCGGATGAAGCCTTCTCCTTCTTGATCTTTTTGCTGGACTTGTCTTTCTTCTCTTTCTTTTCCTTCTTCTCCTTCTTGTCCTTTTTGGTCTTCTTGTCCTGCTTGTCGGCCTCCTCGCGCAAGTCCATGCTCTTCTTCTTACGCTTCAGCTTCAGCTCACTTGGGCCTTCCTCAGACGCATCGGCCGCGTCCCGCTTGCGCTTCTTGCGTGACTCGTTGTCGCTATCGGGCTCCTCCTTGATCTTGGGTTCCAATGACTCCAACTTGACTTCTGCCCTAGGCACCAGCTTGTCGCCGACCAAGAAGCCGCCACTGACGAAGTTCATGGAGCCAAACTTCCTGTACACATACGCCCTCTTCTCGATCTCCTCGCGCCTAGCCTCTTCTTTCTTGACTTCCTCTTCCCTGCCATTCAGACGTCCGAGAATGCTCTCCAGACCAGCGAGACCGAAGTTCTCCGCACGTTCGCTGCCACGCTTTGCGCCCAGGCCCAGATTGTCATCCTTTAGGAACACACGAATGTGCGATTGCGACGCTTGCGTGTAGTGTGCCTCGTGGGCAGCGTCTCTCGCGCCGAGAGTGTCGCCAGTCTTCCACCCTTGCTTTTCGAGGATCTTGTGGCCGAAGCGCTCGGTGTTGTTCGCCCAGTGGGTGTTCTGGGGATCGTTGGAGATCTTCGAGCGGCTAGAGGTGGTTAGTAAGTATGTAATTGCTATCACAGCATCGAATAAGCTGCAGGATGTCGTACTTCTTTTGCTGTGCGAGACCCATCGTGACGGCTGGTAGTTTCGCTCTGAAGTGCTGCAGAAGCGCTCTTTCCTCCTCCAAAATTTTGGCGGAGTAGAAAGCGCCCTAAGATTTTGAGGCCCCACATGGTGGATTCCGGCTACAGAGACCCTTGCTGCTCCTGGTCTCTTGTCAATTGATAACATTACAACGCAAACTTGCGGTGCAGGCTCCAAAACTCAAGACTTCGAGCAGGCCAATCTCCATTGATCACGTACTCTTCATCTTCGCACTAACCGAATCCCGTCTACTGACCCAGCAGCGTCATGGCTCCTCCACCCACTGCGAAGCAGCCGGAGTCCACAGCTGCTGAATGTCATCCACGTCAAAGCCGAAACGCTCGTAGCAAAGTCGTGGAGGACGTCAACGATGATGATCACGCAGATGACTCTGCGGATGTCGATGACGAAGCTGAAGACGATGACATCGAACCCTCCCAAGGCACGGCCGTTCAGAGCATGATCATTGGAGGTCTCAACAACGTATGGCAAAGCATGCTCATACGGAATCACCTCTGGGATGTCCTAACAGATGCAACAGCAGAAAAAGCGGCACACCGTGAACAAGAAACAAGTAAAGGAGAAGTACAGCCGCACTAAGACCGAAGTACAAGACAATATCACGACACTGTTTGTGGAGCACGAAGAACAGGCGTGAGTTGCTGGTACCTCTGCACCTCTCATCACCCATTTTCGAAGCTCACTGCTCGATCTCTTCTCTCCTGGAAACAAGCAGCTACTCCCATACCCACATCGCTCGACTGATACTAATCTGCCTCGGTCTACTCCTCGACATCTGTTCCAAAATCTGCTCAACTGACACCATACCAGTGACACCGCCCACAGCGCTCAGCTGAAGCGACTCGCCGATCTCATCGCCCTGAAAGCCTCTCTCGAATCGCAAATGACCTTTAAGCTAGCTCATCTGAAGGCGATGTACGACACCCACTCACGAGAGCTAACAGACGTTGTTGATTCCCGAATCAAGGAACTGAAGAAGTGACTCGCGCCATGTACGGTCTGGACTCACGAGGCTTCGTACACTGAGGTGTGGCTCCCGACTACCCGGCAGCCAAGGAGCTTTACATCTACGACTTTGGACTGGATCGTAGATCGAGGGTCTGGGGCTGCGTGAGAGCTTTCATATGGGGAGGAAAGGACTATTGCAGGTGATATGAAACCAGCGCTCAGTCCGTGAGGTGTAGTGGTGGCTCGGCACGATCTGCCCAGGCTTGCACATCTACAATCACCAGCATGATCAAGCATCTAAACATATTCAATGTTCATCAAGAAAAGTAGATATCAAACCAGTAAAGCAATTCTCAATTCTTCCTCTACGCAACCAAGGTATCATAATCTATAACAAAGAGGTGCCGCTAGAAATTGGGGCCCGATGCTGTCGCCGGGGCACACACCACGCCAAAACGCCTATGCTGCTCAGCCGAACACGCTACCATGAGCACCTGCACCATTATCGCTGGTGCTATCGCTGGTACTATCGTTGGTACTCCGGCAACGCTTCACTAACCCGTCTCTCAGCCCGACTTCGAACCGGCGTAATAGCAGCCGCCAAGTCCTCATCGTCCTCGTCCAGCACCGGCGCCGAAGGCGCAAGGTGTCGAGGTGCAAGGGGCTGAAGGCCCTGTTGTCCACCAGCGAGGTGACCTGGAGCAGAGCGACCTGTGGCAGAATGCTGAGGCGGTCTTGACGACGCGTGTGAGCTCTCAGCTTCGTCTACAGGCTCCCCCGCAGGCGGGGGCGCACTGCTCTCCATCTCCAGCCGACGCCGCTGCATCTCCTGCTTGTCGTCTGTGGGCTGCACGTGCGAGGATGAGGGGAAGTAGCCTGGTGCTGCTGGCGATTGCGGGGGCAGGGGCGGTAGGGGTTTGGTGTGGCCGTCTGCGCCGTTGGTGCTGCCGTTCGTGGGTGGCGGTGCAGAGGGTGTCAGGCTGATGGCGTTGATTGTCAGGGACGAGCCTGTGGCGGACGTTTGAGGGAGGTCTTCCGTCGTCGTGCGGCGTATCGATGGAGGAAGGGGGGCGCGGTAGGGAGGCGATGATTCAGTTGTTGCGCGGAAGGATGGTGGAGGGTGAGACGGCCCTGCCGAGGATGAAGACGCTTCGGGTGGATATGAAAGGTCTGGATCGTCTTCTGGAAGGACGGGTGCGGAGGCTGGTATGCCGTGCGGAAGGGCGCCACCGGATGTCGAGGGACCGTCAGCGGCGCCAGGGGGTGCTGATGGGAGCAGCAACGCTTCTGCTCTCCGTAACCGTTCTTTTTCTGAAAGGCCTTCTTCTGCTGCGGTTGGCACTGGCGGCGCGTGGTATGACTGACCTCCATTCGCACTGTGGTCACTGTATCCAGGCACTTCGTAGTACGCTGGATCGTACCCATAGTCACCATAGTACTGACCGTGCTCATCGTACCCATAGTCGTAGTGGTTGTGTTCGCCGTACGCGTTTGCTTCGTCGTAAGATCCATAAGGTATCTCATGGACGCCGTTATGACCATTGCTTGGCGGAACCTGGGTCTGCTTTCGCTTCCCACTACGTTCGCTGTCTTTTGTTCCTACAATGACTTCGAACAACGACGAGATGACACCCTTTTCTCTTCGAATACCATCTGTGTCGACAAAGGTCCCGCCCCAGGTTGAGAACGTGTTGCTTGCAGCTTCATCGCGTCCCATTCCGCCCGGCGTGCTGTTCGTGGACGTTGGAACGGTGATCACACCAGCGTTTGAGACCATCCGATCCAGGCCAGTGAGCTTCCCTTGTATGTCCACGACAACCTCGACGTAATACTTGAAGGAGATCATAGCGCCGGGGACGTTCGCGATAGTTGGAAAAACATCGTCTGGTACTCTGACAGAGCACTTGATGTCCGCCATGAGCGTTCGAGGATCCACGAACAGCGGTGCAAATGACTGGCCGAGATCTTTGCGAAAAGTGTGACTCGATCCTGCAGACGACAGTGACAGACCACCAAGTCCGGTCCTGGACTTGGGATAGTACTCTTCTGATTTCGTCTTGTCACCTTTGCTGTTAGGTGCAACAGGTAGTGCTGGATGCATGTCCACCCTTGCCTGGCGGTAGAAAGTGACGATGATGCCCTTCAGACTCCTCACGTGCTTGTTGTGGTTGACGGTCACCCTGAGTGGGATTTGGTCACCGCTGAGAAAGCCGCCTTTGAGAACTTCGATTGTAGCGGTGATAGTCTTCCCTTTGACTGTGGCTCGACTGCCATTGGCAGCTATGAACCCGCCAGCGTCAGTTACAGTGTTGACGGAGCGAATGCCATACTCTGTGCCTGAAGCACCACTACTGCTCATCTGGCTTGCGAAGCTTGTCTCGCTTGGCGATGGGCTGCGTGGGCTGATGGTCTCTTCAGGCGTGCCGTTTCCGGTTTCCGATCTGAGTGGAGCTACTCGTGGTGTCTCTGTGCTACCGCCGGGTGTGGGTGGAACGTTTTCTGACACTGCAGTCCCCGGTCGTGGCTTTGGGGTCTTGTTCCGGTTTCGTCTCGAAATAGGCTCTAATGATATGACACGAGGTTTGGGTTCTGCGATTGGTGCAACGTCGATCACATCGCGGAGAGTGACCTTCACATCGCAGGTCGTGGTAGGCGACATTGTTGTCGGCCGGGTCAACGTCGAGGTCAACATGTAGCATACTGTACCCCGTTCGAACTAAAACAACAATCAGCGACAGAATCCTGAGTGAGCAGATCAGTGCATTCTCCTTACGTCAATACTGCTTGGCAAGCCTTTCGAAGGAAACTCCAGATCGAAGTTGAAATGGTAGACACCTTCTGCCAGCTTGCCCTCACCACAGAGGACTACCTCATCCTCAAAAAGTGATACGAAGCCATTACCGAAGTAGCTTCCCTGCTTCTTCCCTCTCCCAGACCCAACTGTTGCCGAGTAGTTCTTGTACGCATCGCCTGGCGCATTTGGGTTCTTGAACACCTGAGCATAGCCGTGTAGCGAGACAACCAAGTGTGTGATCCTAAGAGGCTTGATAACCTTGACGATAACCGTACCACTGATTATGTCTCCCGGAACGTACTGGCGATGTGGGTCGTCCGACTGAATGTAGAAGTCGGTGAAGTTGCGCGACTTGGATGTTAGAGGCGATTTCAGTCGCGACAGGAACGATCTGCTGGGCGCTGGGGAGTTCGAGGAGACGGAGTCGCGCTTGGAGCTGGAAGTCATGCTACTTGCAACACGCACATACTGCGGCTACCCGCAACCGATGTGAGAGGGCACAAGCCGCACACAATCCAGCAGATGCCGAGCTACGTATGCGCCAGAGAGTCCGCTGTGATCCTGCGCGATTGGAGCCGGATATGCAGGACGAGCTCGTGGAGGCTCGACGGTGTCGCGGGAGGGAGGTTCGAGAGCGCACAGACGGACAGTTGAGGGCGACGGAGCAGCGGAACGTGACGATTAGTGCGAGGAGTACGCTGCAGGCGGTCGAGGGCGTGTCCGGGGACAGGGCGATTCGATTGCGCGATCCGGGCGCGATAGAGAGAACTAGCGGCTACTCCGTGGTTGGGCGCGCTGTGGAGGGGTGGGAGCCGCGGCGACACGCAAGTGTCTCAGGTCAACGGGGGGCTATGGCGAGCGACACGGCGACGGTGGTCAGGAACTGGATTGCGCTGGCTTGCAGTCAGCATTGCGGGTAGCTAATGCGTGGTAGTGGCAACTAGAGTCGTCCTTGCGGGTGTGGAGAGGAGCGATTGGGGCAGTGCTTGCTCTAGCGCGGTGGGTGCGAGTGCGAAAGCCGATCGCTGGTGCGCGACAAGACAACACCATGCCCAGCATCGCGCACCGCCAACGCGGGAACCCGTTGCAATTTGCAATGCGGGTGGCTGTTTACGTACCACTTGACGTCGGTAGAGAGGATCAAGACTGTCCCAAGAGCCGCATCAATCTTGGCTGCCAAGGGCGATGCACGCAGCGGGAACACAGGGTCTGGTGGGTGCAGATCGAGAGGCGTTAATTACGAAAGCTGGGGTAGTCGTCGATATGGGTCAGAGTATGGGATCTGGCTGCGAGACGAGGAAGACGGTTTCGTCTGAGGTTGAGAGCGATGTGAGCAGAAGCATGGCCAGGGCAAGGTGGGCGATATCGATCTTCTGAGAGCTGCCCTAGAGACGCACCGTGCCCCAATTCATGCCTTGCGGAACGGGAATGGCGTCTGGGATATGGGCTGTCAATGTCTGCATGAGTACAGCGAGCAGCGGAAGGCCGCCAGTGACAGCGCAGCGCACATTGCCTTAGCGCTGCTCCGTTAACGAGGTGCCCGAAACGAGGTGTTGTTTTAGCACTTTGGTTCCCTTCGACCCGCTGGGTCGCAGGTTTGGGTTGCTTCAAACAATTGCACACTGGCCTCTGCCACGTAGTTACGCCGTCAGTCTCTGCTGGCCCTGGACGTGCAGAGTCGCACTATCGTTCATGACCCATGTCAAGCCGGCAAAGGGACCGACTCTCGAAACCAGAGTTGCGCGTCCTGGGCAGCGCTGTCAACCAAGTATCTCAAATGAGATCTCGACTGTCATCACAAGCGAGCCCTTGAATAAGCTTTAGCCAAGCACAAAGACAATGCTTGTCATTCCACGCACTAGCGCAACTGATGAGGTGGGGGTGCAGTCAGAATGACACAGATCATGCGTTCCCACCGGAACGAGAAGTGCAACTGTAGCGGTCGTCGATCCGGCGGTCGGCCCCCGAAGGAAGTTCTTTGTTTTGCAGAATCTCGTGGTCCTAATCGATAGACGTAGCGGTCCTGATTCGCTTCAGCTGGTAAGTCTCGTGCCCTATTGCCGTATCGCTGCCTCTGACGATTTCCATTTCGCCGCTACACCTGCCATGAGTGCGGTCTACGCATGGCTTGTGTAACGCGAGATGCAAGAAGGGAAACTCCTGCTCTAGCAATTTTCGATTAAAATGTACTTGATTGTGTCCAGCATGACCTCATGACAGAGAGAGAGCTATCTGCAATCTCGAGGATGCCCCACCTGTAGCAACGATCACGGGTTTTGCATTCGTCGACGGTTGTACCACGACTGACTGTGTATGCGCGATTGATGGATATGGCTCTTTGTTTGAAGTTGTGTCGCATCCACTGATATGCAGACTTTCATCTTGACAAGGGCGCAGCCTGAGTCAAATCGAAAAGGCGGAGTGCACGTCTCAACGTGTTGAAGAGGCTCGAATTGCGCACCTGGTCTCTCAGGGTCCCTTCCTGTTTGGTCCAGACTGGACAAAGCATTGGTGAGTGCTTCAGAGGTGGTCGAGCGCCGCAGCCCGGGCCAACGTCTTGTAGCGTCGATCAAGCCATAGGCCTAACATGCATAAGGGTCACTGTTTCTTTCAGACGGTCTGAGGGTGAAACATCAAAGTCGCTGTGACTTGGAAAACGATAGGGCGAGGCTGCAGCAAATGAGTGAGCTACGCGTGGAAAGCTCGGGCTAGCCGGTTACGTGCCCCATGCATGATGAGCTCACCGCCGCAGCGGCTTTGTCGCACGCGCCTTTACAACCACGGCGTCCCTCCATTGTATTTCTCTCTCTACCTTTTGGCATGGCTATCAAAATTACTATCCGGTAATGGAAGACCCTCACAAGAATAAAACCGCCATCTGCAAGAGCGGGCGCGATGTAGTCGGGAGCCAGGACGCGCGCGATGTTCGGTTACAGCTCTACATCTCCTTGACGCTCGGCGTGGGAGCATTCTTGCTGTTCTGTGTACGACGCTCGTCTCTTTCAGTTGGCAACAATGCGCTGACCGAGCCGTGTAGTATCTACGACCACGATGGAAGGGCCTATACGCTGCACGCAAGAAGCAGAGCAACCTGGCGACTGCGCTTCCCGATCTTCCGGATACCTTCTTCGGCTGGATAGTACCTCTATGGAAGATCACAGATGAGCAGGTGCTAGCATCGGCTGGCCTGGATGCCTACGTAGTATGTCTGGTTGACTTGGATGTGGTCTCATGCTAATGCTGGCTACAGTATCTAGCATTCTTCAAACTTGCGATCAAGTTCCTCCTCGTCACGCTGTTCTTCGCACTCGCCGTAATCAAACCGGTCCACGATACTCATCCGGAGAAGAGACCGCCCTCGGTCGTCGGCGGCAATGGAGATAAGACGAGCGAACGCCTCGAACTGCGCTCGGACACAACGTGGTCGTCCTGGGCCGAGTACGACTATTACAACTACACAGACTATCTCTGGATGTATCTTGTCTTTGTGTACCTGTTCACAGCGCTTATATTGTACCTGATTGTTTCTGAAACGAGGAGGATCATCGACATTAGGCAAGAATACCTGGGCAGTCAAACAACTATCACCGACCGTACAATCAGACTGTCCGGAATACCGCTGGATCTGCGATCTGAAGACAAAATCAAGCAGTTCATAGAAGATCTGCAGATCGGCAGAGTCGAGAGCGTCACTCTTTGCAGGAACTGGAAAGATCTGGACGAGAGGATCGTTCGGCGACAGACCATACTGCGAAAGCTCGAGGAAGCCTGGACAGTCCACCTCGGAAGTAAGAGAGTGGAACGCAATCTGGAGACTCTGCCTGCGATTCAGCCTCATCCTCATGACAGCGAGAACGACCGCGAAGACAGCCGACTCCTTAACGGCGCCGACAGAGATTCTGACGATGTCATTCTATTTGCACGCCCACGACCAAGAGCGAAAGTTTGGTACGGCCCTCTCAGGATGCGTTACAGGACTGTGGATGCTATCGACTATTACGAAGAGAAGCTTCGCAAAGTGGATGGAGAGATTCAGGCGCTGAGGAAGAAAGAGTTTGAACCAGTACCGTTGGCTTTTGTGACGATGGACAGTGTGGCAAGCGCACAAATGGCTATCCAGGCAGTCTTGGACCCGTCGCCCCTTCAGCTTCTTGCGAACAACAGCCCTGCCCCATCCGACGTCGTTTGGCCCAACACCTACCTCTCACGAAGTCAACGCATCTTCAGGTCTTGGACGATCACATTCTTCATTGGGGTGTTGACCATCTTCTGGGCTCTCATCCTTGTCCCAATCGCCGGTGCACTGAACACCTGTGCTATTGAGGAAGTCTTTCCGCAGCTGGCATACGTTCTCACGCAGCACCCTCTCCTGGAACAGCTGGTCAACTCATTTGTGCCAACTTTGTCGGTGACGTTGCTCAACGTACTGGTACCATTCCTCTACGACTGTGAGTATGATTTCACGAACATCAAGCTTCTACTGACATTGGCAGATTTGGCCAACAAACAAGGCATGATTTCACAAGGTGACGTCGAGCTGTCCGTCATATCGAAGAACTTTTTCTTTACATTCTTCAATTTCTTCATTTGGTTTACCATTCTCGGAACCGCATCGAACTTCGTGGACTTTATAAACAAGGTCTCAGAGAGACTGACAAGCGCTACGGAGATTGCTTTCGCACTGGCCAGATCGCTGTCAGACCTGATCGGCTTCTACACGAACTTCATCATTCTGCAAGCCTTCGGTCTGTTTCCGTTCCGACTACTGGAGTTTGGTGCACTCTCGCTGTACCCTATCTATCTGATCGGAGCGAAGACGCCTCGAGGTAAACGAGCATCCTGCAGCCCGCGGGAATCATGCCACTGACTAGTGCCCCAGACTACGCAGAACTCGTACAACCTCCGGTCTTCAGCTATGGTTTCTTCCTGCCTCAGACGATTCTCATATTCATCATCTGTCTTGTCTACAGTGTGTTGAGGGACTCTTGGCAGGTCCTGTTGATCGGCCTGGCGTACTTCATCATTGGCCAGTTCGTCCACAAGTATCAACTGCTCTACGCGATGGAGCATCGCCAGCATTCGACGGGTAGGGGCTGGACGATGATGTGCGATCGTGTCATCATTGGAGTAGTTTTCTTCCAGGCTACTGTTGCTGGACAGTTGGCCCTGAAGAAAGCTTTTAAGCGCGCCGTCATGGTCGCGCCACTCGCGATTTGTACGGTCTGGTTCTTGTTCGTTTACGCACGAACGTATCGGCCTCTGATGAAGTTTATTGCTCTCCGAAGTCTGCACGATCCTGAGCGATCAGAGCTAGGACGCGACGTTCAAGAGGACGCTGTCCATGCAGTTCGAGACGGGCAGAGTCGACAAGCTGGCCGGCTCACATTGGATGAGGCCAGAGAGCGAGGTCTCAAATTCGAGATTCCAAGTCTCGTTATGCCGTAAGTTCCAACCATCGATTTGTTGTTCGAGAACTAACGAGTTTTGCAGTCTGAACGAAGTCTGGCTCTCGAACAAAAATGCCAGGTCAACAGATGGATCTAATGGATCCACACCGTACAGCAGTAACGGCGATGCCTGAAAGGGCCTCAGGTGCTGCACCTTCACTATTTATTTTCTTCCTTGCAGATTATGCATAGCACCTTCTGTACATGTTGTCTGTATCACCTTCCAGCATAAGGCCGTGGCGTTCTTTCTTTTTAGTCGATACCCCAAATGCAACGTGGACATTCTCGCTTTTGACCTCCGCCCATTGACTCCTCTCACCTTATCAAACATCGCTATTCCGGCAAACCACCTGCAAAGTCATTGCCGGTGATTGCGTTGCGTCTCTATCCTTTCGTTCTTAAGCTTTATCATCCTTCAGTCTGACCCTTCGGTATTCGTGCATACACATCGCTTCAAAACAGTAACACACTGGCGTGCACCCACTCAGCCTCCCGCCGGGAGTGCAGCGACAACGTCTTCCCAGATCTACCTCTCAAGGGGAGTCGCCGGTACCAAATCAGAACCTGTACTTCCTCGGCTCAGCACCGAGCCTGTTCAGCGTGCGTCATTCTTCGAATCGTCAAGTTTGCACAGGCTGTCTCTGAGTCCCACACATCCTACTTCACAGATGTCTCAGACCAGAGGTCACATGCCTGAGCCCTCAAACACCATCGATACAAACCTTGGGCATGTGAACGAGCAATCAGCACCTCCTTCGAGCGAGGACCACGGCGCCCCAGGAACAAGATGCTCTGAAGTACTGCGCCACGTATTCCCTCGTTCGACGCGCCTTCCTATAGCCGCCGATCGTAGAAGTACCTCTCGCATCTCAAGACGCGTTCATTACCGAAGCGCGTTTCTGTACAGACGACAGTTGAGATCGAGAGGTACATTCCACAGAGTCATTAGTTCGTTTTTTGGTGGCAACGCAGAACGAGGAGCGCACAGTGTGAGTCCACAATCAAGATCAAGGGCATCGAGCTTTGGGTCGCGCGCAGGATCATCGGTCTACGGTTCAGTACCAAGTCTCGACCTTTTATCGCCTGGTACGTTCTTATTCAGCGGGCCCAGCCTGCAGTCTGTGGGGTCACACAACACCTCAAGGTCACGACTCCCTAGCCTGACCGAGTCATTTGACGAGGCGTATCTGCATCGTCGTCTTCGTACAGATTCGTCTTCGATGGTCGATCGTGCAAGTGTGGAAGAAGAGGTACTGGAGCCTGTTGACGGCCCGCTGGGTGTGGTGCGAAGCATGTCAGACGTGCCCCTAGGGGTCAATACACCCATCGAGGAGCTCGCAGATCCTTTGCTTGAGTCTTCAGACAACGAGACTAACTCGCTGGTTGAGAGAACTGTACAAAGCGACACCTCTTCAAATGCACTATCTTGGCCTATCAGGACGCCCGCCGTCAACGAGTTGATGCAAGATCCCATGAGCAAACAGAGGGTGTCCAGAAACACGTCGGTGTTGAGTATCACACCATTGTTGCGTCCACCTTCCACCACACTGCCAACAGAGATATTGGTAAAAATATACAGCTACCTACATCCTAAAGACTTCAATGCCGCAAGAAGAACATGTCGAGGTTGGATGATGGCAAGTCTGAACAAGAGCCTGCTCGTTACGATGTTGAATCGTGGAGGATGGTCTGAGCACAATGTGCTGAATGCCTCTCAACTGGAGACCCGGAAGAATGCAACCACCACGGACGACGAGGCATGGGCCATCAGTCGGTGGCTTTCCCGTCAGTGCACGCTTGCTTCGCATTGGACTGGCAACGGACTGGATGCTGGGCCTGCTGTTACCGAAAGCACCGAGATTGATTTCTCAGACCTGGCTGATGGTTATGGCCCGCCCAAAGGGCAAGCCAACGGGGGCCTGGTATTCACTGCGAGTGTCTGCGGCAAGTACCTACTGGTTGTGAAAGATACCCTGATCTATATCTATGGTATGAATGGTGGTCTGTTGCAACCCCTCACCAGCGTGGTATGCCCGAGGAGAGTTCTTTCTGTGAGTATGAACACGTCTGTAGGTCGAGACGCTGTTGCTGCTCTTTTGGAAGGAAGAATGGGCATGGTTTGCGAGCTTCGATACGGTCGGCCATCTCCCGAGCCTGATTCTGGAGACACTTGCATCGAAGGAGATGGATATCCGCCGCGGATGAGTGCTCAGCCGACCGCAACTACCGGAGATACCAGCGATTTGCAGTTTGCAATCGACCCAGCAGAACACACCTCACCCAGAGTGCTCCAAAGCTTCCCATACGTCCAGAGCCTGGATTCAAACACATTCAACGCTATCGAGCTCAAAGCGCATGACCGAGGGTTCAGCCTTCGAGACACCGATAATCCCAACACCCACAGTCACAATATGATCAATCAGACGTGGAACTTGAATCTTCGCGGACCATTGAAAAACCTGGGAGCAAACTCGGATGCGACATTGCCACCAAATAGCATTCCAATTGAGAGCGGGACCTCAACCTTTTACCATCATCTCTGCTCCGAAGACGACCCACCGCGCAACGTCTCGATATGTCCGCAGCGCCGATGCGTCGCATTTGGATGCGCAGCTAGTATTGAGCTACATTGGATAGACGCACTCACTGGACAAAGCTTGAGCCGTTGGTTTCCACTTACCTCGCCGAGCGATCACCTCTACTTCTTGTCGCCGCGTCCTGGGTTTGAGTCGGCCAAAAAGCTGCGCCTTATCTCGAGCGCAGCGCATCCCACCGATCGACCGGCACTCAACCGGAAGTTTTTCCCAAACCCTATCGCAAATTCCATCTGGAGCTCGTTCGCTTGGGAGAGCCGCCGTCGCCAACCCCACTGTGACCATCTACAGGCTGTGCCCTTAAGTGATGGCCACCACGTTCTCTTCATCGACCCGTTCAATGATCGGCTGATACTTGGATGTGACGCACCGCTTGGTGGGCCTACGAAGCTGCTGCGCAAGGTTGTCCTTAGCTCGCCAGAAAGCACGAATTCTCGGAGGCAGCCAACGCATGATCAACTCGTCCCACGATTCTACACAGCAGCTGCCGATATGTCGTCGGGAGCCCGGATTGTCGTCGCATATGGCGATATCATCATGCTATACAGCGTACCGCCAGACGTTCTCGCGCTATCGAAACTCGAGCAAGCAGCTGAGAGCCGAGAAGTATACAACGCACCACCATTCTTCCCCGACGGTCGCCACCACGACCATTGGCTCAACTGGTGGGACGAACCCATCGCCTTTGACCCCGCAAACAGATCTGAAGCCGACAGTGACAGTCCCATCTGGCCCAT
This sequence comes from Didymella glomerata, assembly GCA_030271015.1. Taxonomy (NCBI): domain Eukaryota; kingdom Fungi; phylum Ascomycota; class Dothideomycetes; order Pleosporales; family Didymellaceae; genus Didymella; species Didymella glomerata. The sequence goes on from JAJOHN010000010.1 coordinate 1,233,845, forward strand.
AAACCTGTCTGGCACCGAGATCGGCAGACTGGCAGATGTCTGCGAACTCGCTGTCCAAACAAGCCCCGACCTCACCGTCTGGGCCTTCACTTACGACTCCATGTGCAGGACTTGGCGGCTCTGTCAATATGCCGATCCGGTTGCAAGAGCGAAGCAGCGCGTGGATCGAAGCGGGGCGATAAAGGGTCTCAACGACCGCGCCGCGAAAGACGGGCGTAGAGACGTGCTCGACGCGACGCCCAGTCGGGTCGCGGGCAAACCCATTGCTCTCCGCGTCGAGGGCGAAGAGTGGGAGACGCCGGCTGCTGAGCGCAGCGTGGTTCTGGGCTTCGACGGGAGCGCCAGCGGTGTATTGAAGCGTGTTCCGAGGGCGTTGGCGGTGGAGAATGATGGGTGGGTTGATGGGATTGATGTCCGGGGGTGTCAGGATGCGTGGTTTGAGGACGGCGGGGATGTGGTGGGTTGGTGGGAGGTTTGAATGTCACGGGTTGGGCTGTTTGCGCTGCGTACCTCGTGGGTTTGAGGGTGCGGTTGTGCCGTGTGACGACTCGGAGGTGGTACCTACCTATTGGTCCTATTTGCCCTTGTGATGACGATAATTTACACGCTGAATGGAAGAAGTCACCTTTGGCACTGTTATTGCTGCGCCATAACGTATCGGTATTGCAGTAGATGGCATGGCAGCCGTTGGTTTTGACGACCATCAGAGGGGCGTTTGGACATCACAGCCAATCGACTGAGTGCTGGGGTACGACTTCATGTATCTGTAGGGCATCGGCACATATTACTGCCAGGCTTGTGCTCAGTGTACTCAAGTATTTGCTGTTGGCTACTTTGCGCTCTCCTAGCTTGAGGTCTAAGGTCGAGTTTCGATTGTCAAGGCATTATGTCGTAGTCAGGCTACGTTGGTGTGGAGTCTACGGTGTTTGTGTGAAGTCTACTGTATTGGTATAGATGCATGTGCAGTCATCGAAGTTCCTCTGGTTCTCGTTACTCAATAGCGGTCGTACTCGGAGATGACATTTACGTGCGTGGCACGTTCGCTATACGAGACGCAGGCTTTGCTTCTCGCGAAGTTTCTGCAGCAAGCATCACAAGTCGAGCATCTCCTTAACGGCGTAACGTCGATGCCCGTCTATTTTCAGCCCCTGGATCCACTGGGAACCGTGTCCCAAGTGGATCTGCTGGTCAATGGGTCGACATGGTTCAGGGATGTGGATTCGGTGGGATACAGGAGAATTGGAGGCCGGGCGGGCGGGTCTGGTTATTGCTGGGACGTCGGTGTTTTTTTGGAGCTGGTGATAAGATAAGGAACGTCGGTCTGATTTTCATGATGATTTGCGTCCGAGGCAGGAGAGTCAGGTGTGGGGCTGGGCATCATTATGGAGACAAAATTGGATAGGGCAGATCTTCGACACTGTTTGGCAATGGTATTTCTGGTCATCAACCCGTAACGCATCATCTGCGACACACTCATCAGCCTGACAGGTCGGCCACCGTGGGACGAGCGCCGATCCGATCTCATCGTCAGAGACGTCGTCAGAATGCTCGTCAGAATGCTCGTCAAAGACCCAGACAGACGACGCAGCGCGCGTGTGCTCCACAATCCCACATAATCAAGTCTTGGACATGCTTAATGGCAAGTCAGATCTCAGCCCGCTTTCCATTGCTGGTCGCTGTGCTGGAGGCCTGAAGATCAGCGGCTGCGGGGAGCATTACGCGTTCGCGGTGCTAGAGCACGTTGCAAGCGTTCAGCAGCAACCGTCCAGTTAATCCGAGGGGCGGGAGTGCTAGACGTGCTCCTGCAGTTGCGTGACTGTGGAGCTGAGTGCTGGTGCCGTGGCCAGTCGGATGGGCTGAACGACGCACCGCGGCAGCAGTATGCGGGCGGTATGCGGCTAGTTGATGCAATTGAGCTGCAGGCAGCAGAATGAACGCTGGACGTGCAATGGCATCGTTGGATTGCGGGAATTGTGTCAGTGTCTACGTAGCGGTTGCACACGGCGATTGGGGTTCGAGGACATGCGCACAAGGGGCTGGGATACAGTGGTCAAAGTGACGTCGAGAGCACGGGGGTATGAATCGCGTGGTGTTGAGTTGAGACGTGCATGTTCGGCCGCAGAAGGCTGGCGAGAGCACTCAACACCAAAGACGTCGGCGAGCCTAGCCGAATGCTATACAGCGCTCCCGCTTGTGACAGTCACAGTGTCTGTGCTGCTCGTGAGAGCGGAAGAGGAAGCCACTCGGCGGCGTCAATACAAGAGCACGGGCAGATGCATTGCTTGCATGGCATGCAGGCGGTCCTACTGCTTGGCTTCAAAGGGCCTTGGAAAAGTCCATGGCCATAGGAGAGAGTGTTACTGTATGACAAGGGCGGAAGGCAGGAGTGGCAGTTCTTCCGTGCTCCGCGCCCCGGAAGCGACCATGCAGAGAAATGCAGGCTGGGCACGAGCAGGTCCCCTGCGGCGCTCGGAGACGCGCAGGCTGAAAGCAGCCTCTCCGTTTGCTGTCCGGTAACAGCAGGACGAAGGCGATGCTCCTCCGGCGGCAGACACCCAATTGCCTCGCGAAAAGCGAAGGCGTGCTGCTGCAGTCTGTGAGCTGCCTGTATCAAGGCTGGTGGTCTAGCGCGGTGGATTGGCCGAGCAGAGCCGCCAGCATGGATCCCCGTTGTCAAGGTCAACAAGTTCGCGCACGCCGCGGCCCACGTCGCACAGGATGGAAATGTGACGATGGGTCTGAAACAGCAGCTCAACGAGGGATGCGGTGTGGGATGCTGGTGGACGGCGGGCTCAGTGACGGGGTGTGTATGGGCAATCGTGCGCCAATGGCACTCAGGCTCACGATCAGCACTGTGTTTACTGTTGCGGTGGCACGCGAAAAAGCGTGCCTGGATGCAATAATGCTTGGTCTAAGTTTGGTACGGTTGCTGGGGGTCAAGCCATCCGTGCTGGGATGGTGCGCCGGCGGGCTTACAGCACCGCGCTCGAGAGACAGTATCATAGGTATCATAGAAACTCGGCGGGCTGGGGACGGCTGGCGAGGGTCGTCTCCACGCTACCGCAGTGTTTCGTCGCGGGCATTGCAGCTCTCAGCGTGCAACGCGCACCACTCACTCTCGCTGCTTGCGTCCATCTGGAGACGTGCTCGCGCCAGTGTATAGGGCCACGGTGGTATAGCGGAGCATAGCAACGTCCAAGACCAGCGCCTCCTGGCCACCCGGACGCGCTAGCCCCTCTGCGGCTCGATTTTATTGCAATCGGTAGATCATTTGGCGACTTTTGCAGGTGGTCAGAGTGGTCAACCCCTACTATCCCGCAGGAGCATCACCGCTTCTGAACGCCCGTGCGAGCCCGCCGCCCTCATCCCTCTCCGCGCACCCTCTCCCGCACCGTCACTGCTCGCCTCTCGAGGTTGTCGCTGCTGTCGCTCTTTGTCGCCAGGCTTTGTTACAGCTGTGAGGCTGCTACCCGCGCCTGTGTCTGGTGAGTACCATTCGCGCCTCCGCCGTACCCCTACCCCGGGCTCCCAGCCGAGCGGGAACACTGAGGCGATCCGGCACATTCGGGCGTGCGAGGACTCCCAAGTTTCTCCAGCGCGGGCATCGCCTCCCAGCCAGCGCGCTGCGGTTGTTGGGAGCGCATCGACCGCATGCGCACTTCCTTCAGCTGCACCCTGACGCCCGCCGACACTCGCTGCTGCTCACCACCATTGACTCGACCCGCTCGCTGACACGCTCGCTGACACGGCTCCCAGCACGTCTTCACGTCTTCACGTCTTCACGTCAACGCCCGCGCATCACGCTCGCTCCCTCAGCCCTACGCCCTCGCGCGCATCGAACCCACTCCCGCCGAGCAGCCTCTGAACAAACCTCTATACAGAGACGGTCATTGCCACTCCACCTCGTCCCTACATGCGATAGCCGCACGCAGCCACACCGGGCATCGAGAGCGCCTCCCGCGCAACAGGGACCGTCACAATGGGCAAGCCGGGGCTGGGCCTCTTCACCGGCCGCAGGAAGTCGCAGAGCAACGTGCTGGACGACATGGCCAGCAACGGCGCCCCCGCGAGCCCCGATGCTGCTGCGCCCGCGCCGCCCGCCGGCGAGTCGGGCGGCTTTCGCCTCATGAGCCGGCAGGAGGTTACGGCCACGGCAGAGCGCAGGAAGACAATGGAGAAGGAGAAGAAGAGCGCCTTTCCGCGCTTCTCGGGCTTTGGCAGCGGCGCCAACAAGGCTCGCAATCAGTCATTTGAAGACGAATCTCCAGGGTCCTCGAAGCGGTAAGGCAGCCTGGCCCATGGCCCCTGCGGTAGCGCCGGCGGAGCTGACTCGTGCATTAGTGACAGCAAGTCCAGCAGTGGGACGCAATTTTCGACGTCTCGTCCTTACATTAACGGCCAGCATGGGTCGACCTCCACCCTGCCGTCCTCCACCGACACAGGCTCGGACGACAATCTCTTTGCCAACGTTCCGCGCCCGCAGATCAACCAGCACAGCAGCTCCCCTGGCTCGTATTTCACCTCCAAGAAGTCGCTGCCAGCCCTGCCCAAGTCTAGCTCAGGAGCTCCGGCTAATAATAACAACACGATGCCGTTCGGCTTCGGCAAGCGTGATCGCGCTATGACAACGTCCAGCTATGCCAGCACGGCCATGCCGCCCAAGCTGGACCAGGACCTGTCTTTTGGAGAAGAGTCTTCCTTTGACGACATCTTCAGCGGACTAAACCGCAACCCCTCCCCTGACATGCAGAGACAGCCTGAGCCGACGGGCCGCTCGCTCCTTGCGGAAAAGCGCACATTCCAGCCAGAGCCTATCAAGGTCCTACCCCAGAACCATGTCGAGCCACCCTTAAGAAGTTGGGACAGCCGTGGTTCAGCCGACAACCTCATGGACTCGCCGCGCTCAGAGAACAACTCGCCGCCCGCACCGCCGCCTCACAAGTACCAGCAGTACGCACCCGTCTCCATGGCCCCCGACAGCCCCGACATCCAGTCGTCCACCGCCTTCCAGGACCGCAATGGCCACGCCGCTCGCGAGCCTTTCATGCAGCGGGGAGGGGACAGCTCTCCTGAGCAGCATCCGACCTCCATCTCGACGTCGTCGGCCAACTCCTTCGAGACCCCCCTATCGTCGCGCTCCGCCTCCACCAGTGCCACACCGAGAGCACCGCTGCCGCCGTCGGCAATTGCATACGATGACGACGATGAGGACAACATGTTCGCACCGCCGCCGTCCAAGCCTCAAGCAAAGACATCGCCTGCGCCCAGGCCAGCACCGCCCGCCGTCAAGAACCCCCCTCGACCGGTCGCCGCAGGGGGCTCGCGCGTCATGTCACAGGCGGAGTTCCGTGAGTACCAGAAGAAGCAAGCTGCTGCCCCGCCGCCCGACGAGACCGACGATGAGGAGGACTACGAGGACGAAGAAGAAGCCATCAAGAAGCGCGAAGAGGAGGAAATACTCAGGCGGAAGAACCAGCAAATGTCTTTCGCGAGAGAGGCCATGCGTCGCTCGACGACTGCACCAGCAGACCCCAACCGGCCAGAGAGCATCATCGACAATGCTTTCAACATGAGCAATGGGTTCCCGTCCGAGGTTTCGATGAAGGCGGACGAGTGGGAGGACGATGATGTTCCTCTCGGCATACTCCAACAGCACGGCTTCCCCAATGCAGCACGCAACCGGGTACCCAGCCAGCCTGCGAACGCCATACCCTCATACTTCCCTGACCGTCCAGCTTCAGCTGGCGCCATGGGTGGTAACCGCCAGTCGACGCTTCCCGCCTTTGCCAGGAGATTGCCGATGGATCCCCACGACTCCTTCATTGGCGGTGGCTTGGTACACCACGCAAACCGTGAGTCGTTGGGCTTCAACAATTTCCCCCGTGGCCCACAATCGGTCGCTGGCGATGCAATGAGCGGAGGATATGGGCAGAGTCCCATGGGTCCGCCGCCGCCGCTTATGTATCAGGATGCCGGCATGGCAGCACCTTCCCTTGTGGACCAGATCCAGATGCGCGACATGACGAAGAAGAAGTATCTGGGCGGTGCATCCCAGAAGAAGCCGGTGGAAGGCCCATTCACCGGCATGCTTGGACAGCAGATGAACGCCCAAGGTCAGCCTCAGAACCCGATGCGCATGTCCCAGATGCCCATGATGAACGGCATGAACGGCATGAACCCCATGATGGGTGGTGGCATGAACTCGCCAATGATGGGCATGGGCATGGGCCAGATGGGCTACATGCCGCAGCAGCAAGATATGATGCAGATGCAGATGCAGTTCCAGCAGATGCAGCAAATGATCGCCATGCAGCAGATGCAGATGCAGCAAATGCAGCAGCCACAACAACAAGACCCACGGATGTCGATGGCAATGCCAAACACCATGTTCAACAACAGCATGATGGGCCAGGGTCAGAACATGATGGGCAACAACTCATTCCTGAGTGTGCCTGGCATGCAGAATGGTATGCAACCTCCTCAGAACAGGCCCATGTCCATTATGTCCTCTTCGCAGCGCCCTTTCTCCACATTCGGCGGTGGCATGGGCATGGGTCCCGGCCCCGGTTACACACCTAGCATTGCCCCGTCAGAGCGTTCAAACATTGGTCTCTCCGCGCGCTACAGGCCCGTCACTAACCACTCGGACGCAGTCTCGAATGGCACAAGCATGACCCTGCAGGCCACGTCTGGCGGCGCAAACAAGCCCGGCGTCATCAAGGGCATCCTCAAAAAGAGCCCTCAGATCAGCGTCGAAGAGAAGGACGACGAAGAGGACTGGGGCTCCATGGCCGCTCGCAAGAGCAGGTTCATCGGCAAGGGCAAGGAGAACGCGAACACCGGTCTGGAAGACCTGACTCGCGGCCTGAACATCTAACATGCAGAGCGTCGAACAGCGCTCACGCATTTCTACTAGTTGAAAGATTGAAGACAGAAAGATGATTGCGGATTTGATCGGAGCGATATGGAAGCGAGTTTGTTTTGCATTTACGCGGCGTTTAGTGCTTAAGAAATGCTGGGTTGTACGGAAAATTCACCATCGCGACTACCCCTTTGCGATATCTTGTAGCATCGAGAGGGTAGCTTGGAGACACATACACGGTTTGATGCATTCTGCAGAGGACACGGGAGGTGACGGGATAGAATTCGCTGTAATTATAATACCATGTGAGGCTCCTCTTCTGCTCCGTCTGAGCGCTGTGCTTCGATTGTGACGGAGTGCGTGCGGTATGCGACCTGCTACTCATCCATGACTACAACCCGCTTCTTCTTTTTCTTCTTCTTGACCTCACCTTCCGCCGTCCCCTCGGCGTCGTGCGCCTCCTGCGCCTCCCCACCCTCAGACTTGACCTTCTTCTTTTTCTTCTTCTTCACCGGCTGCGCTTCGCCCTCTTCTTCCACGGCTGCCGCCTCGTCGCCCTCCACAGCGACCTTCCGCACCTTCTTCTTCTTCTTCTTGACGACACTCGCCTCGTTGTACTCGACCCGTTCGCTCGCGCGCTGCATCTCGAGTCTGCTGCGCTCAATGGCCTGCAGCGCGCGCGCCATCTCGGCTTCCTCGGCCTCCTTGCGCTCGACATCCAGCTTCGACAGCTTCCGCCCCGGACCCGAGTCGTCATCGAGCGACAACGCAGCCAAGCCCGCGCTGTCAACCTGCAGCAGACTCTTTTTCGAGCGCGCGTTGGCCGCGGGCGCAACGATGTCGTCGCGCTCGGTGGGACCCGTATCGCCGCCCAGCGTCTCGTCGCCCATGATCTCGACGCGGCGCACGGGCTTGCGCGGGCTGCGGGCGCGCGGCACGGCGTCGGAGGATGCGTGGCGGCTGCTGGACAGATCGAGGGCCATGATAGGGATGCTGTCGATGTCCAGATCGCCGGTGCCGTCTTTGTTGCCGTCGCGCACGATGCGGCTCAGCGGTGTGACGGCGCCGGAGCCGCTCTCCGGGTCGATGTAGAACGGGTCGTCTTTGTAGCGCTCTTTGCGCTCGGCTTTGCGGCGCGCGATGATGTCGGCGTCGAGGTATTCTTCCTCCACGGCGTTTTGGTACGAGGCAGGTTCTCGATGGGGTGCGTCGAGGCGCTCGGCTGCTGGGGTTGGGGTGGGTTCTGAGGCCGTGTAGGAGGTGATGGGTTCGCTGTATGCGGCGTAGACGTCGTCTTCTTCTGTTTCGAAGCCTTCTTGGTCGGCTTGAGATAGGAGAGAGTGTAGGTTGGGGTTGATGGGAGTGTCGAGATCGAGGTCGTCTGGTACAGGTACGTTTCGCTGGGCGCCCGCTGCGACAGGATTGAGTTCGGCACCCGAGAACAGTGCGGGTATGGCTTGTGTCAGGAGGAGCGGGGGCTCTGTGAAGTCTCCTTCTGTGTCAGTCGGTGCGCCAGAGGCTGCCTCAGCCGCCAGACGCATCAACTCGAGATACTCCACAGCTCGTTCCTGGACTTCGAGACTGGGATGTGTCGATAGTGGTTCGAGAAAGTGGATGATGCGAGCCATGAGCAACGACATCAGTGTCTTTCGTTCCGGTGTCCATGATATTCGCTCATTGCCAGCCATGCTAGAGAAGACCTTGGGTATCGCCTGGAGGTATACAGCGAGTGTTTTCGAAGATAGCTGAAGTGACAGTGGATGCAACAGCGATGTCATGACTGGCTCGGGTTGGGACAGATATGTGGCGTATTCGCCAACGAGCCAACCGGCATACTCAAGCACACCTTGTCCTCCATTGCCTGAGGCTGGGAACATGCGATCTCTGCGGTCCACAAGCACAAGTGCTTGCGCAGCATCAACGGCCTCGTGCCGTACGCTTCTGACTCGTACGGCAACGTTCTGTAGCTCCTGGCCGATACCTGCACCAACATCATCAGATTGTTCAGAATCCTCCTCATCTGCTGAGATCGCCGCATGTTTAGCTGCGGGCGAAACCCGGACTAGTTGTGTCAGAACGTCAATGTACCATTCGAAGTCGGTGACGTTGCTGTACGTATCGCGCGAGCACATCTCGAGGATTCTTCGAATGACATTGGTTCTGTAGTCGTCCGGCAAGGGTGGTGGCTGGTCAGATCTTTGCTCATGTGATGGGAGCGCTTCTTCTGCGTCCTCGTCGTCAGAGTCCGCGTAAGGCACCACGCCAGTATTCCTGAACCGGTCATTTTCGGGCTCGTTTGCTCCAGTGGCGATGGGTGCGTTTCGCAGCTGTCGCATTAAGCGGCCTACGATCGCAGTCAGGTTGTCTGGGTTGACCATGCCAACGACAAGATCCAAGGCTCGCATTCGTATGGAGATATCTGCATCATCGATGCACTCCAATATTACGTCTTGCTGCTGACCAACCAGGTATGGGTGCGAGCCAACGATCTTCTCGAAAGCGAGTAGCGCAACGTATTTTACTGTAGTTGATGAGAACCGATTGTGAGATGATGATTAAATTGGCGGTGAGCTTACAGTTTGAGTCGCCTTCTATGACCATCATGCCTCGCAGCTTACCAACACACAGCTTTGCTATTTCTTCGCCTTCTGCGGTGCCTTCGATGGCCTCCAGAATGCCACCTTGAATTATACCACTGATGCATTCGTATAATAAAGACATGGCGGATGTCTCACGGATGATCTTCGTAAGCGGCGGCAGCAGTTTCTTGATCAGTCGAGGCTCGAGGGGCGTCAATGTCGCAAACTAAACAGGCGTCAGTAGAATACTTTCACACGGAGTGAGAATCACATACAAGTTTGATCAACTTGATAGCCATCCAGTTGTTCCCTCCCTCGACTAACAGATCAAACAGTCGCGGCGCAAGTGGCAGGAAGTCTTGCGGCCTTCTCCATCCAAGCTCACAGACGACATTGACAATAGCAGCGGTTACGCTTGGGTCTTCGTTTTCGTCAAGGAGGCGCTCCTTGATCTTTGGCCATGCAGGTCGCAATGTCTCTGGGTAGACAAGAGCAAGCCGATACAAAGTAACAACCGTCTTCTTGCGAATCTGCGGACTTGAATGGGTCAAGCGCGGTATAAGATCTGACAGCACCGAATTGGCCATGCTCGGATTGATGACATGTGGTATGGCACCAAGCGGCAGCGAGATAAACGGCGGCGTGGGCAGCATGATATCCTTCTTCAACTGGTTCTCAGCGAGCACTAACACCTCAGTGTCCCTGCGGAAGCTCTGTACTGCAGCGAGGTATCCGGTGCGCTTGTGGCGGAACTTGGGACTCGACATGACTTCCAGCACGTTGAAGGACGCCCAGGACATGTCGTGGCCGAACATCTCAAGGTACGTCAGCTTCATCAACGCGGTGGACTTCAAGTCCATGTCGTTGGAACGGATCTCTTGACGACATTCTTTGATGCTGTCGGCGATGTATTCCTTCTCCGAGCCCTTGTGATTACGCAGGCCTCGGATGAGGTCGTAGAGAGATTTCTCGAACATGGCGGCGCGCGCTTACGAGGTGACTCGCGGTCGTCACGAAAGATGTGGGCGTGGGTATCGCCGAGGAGGGGCAGACGGTCGGCGGGCGGTGGTCAAGTGGAGGCCAGTGGGCATGTTTATCGAGGTGTCGCGAACATATCCAAGTTCCTCCTGGCCGTAGCAATCGCGTGTCTGAGGGCGCAGAGGCGCTGTGTCGTGCTTGCTTTGAGGCACGAGTCGAAGTGCATCATCCCGCGCCGGCGCATTCGGTGCCGATCCCAAATGAAGCTTGGACGCCGTCTGGCCCTCCGCATTCACGAGCGAGCATTCACCTCCACCATTGCAACACATACACATTCGCAACAATGGCCACCGCAAATCTCCTGACCCTGCCGTCCTCGATCCCGCCGCCGACGGCGCTCGCCTTGTCGCAGAAAGCACCCAAGATCCTCGCCAACCCACCAACCTCATCTCTCCCATGGCCGCTCTCACTCCTCTTCTCGCGCGAGACCCCCGAATCCTGGGCCATCCACGAGAACCTCTTCTTCTCAGCCCTGAGAACAGGTGACGAGAAGTCCGCCCACCAGATCCTCGAACGCCTTGAGGCGCGGTTCGGCGAGCAGAACGAGCGCATCATCACACTCCGGGGGATATACAACGAAGCCACCGCGCAAACCGACGCCGACCTTGAGATGGTGTTCGACGGCTACGAGAAGATTCTGCGCGAAGACCCAACGAACATGAGCATTCGAAAGCGACGGGTGGCTGTGCTTAAGAGCATGGGGCGCACAGCAGATGCTATCACAGCAGTGACAGTGCTTCTGCAGAACTCGCCGACAGACGTCGAAGCTTGGGCTGAAGCATCAGAGCTGTATGCCAGCCAGTGTGCATGGGGTCAGGCCATCTACTGCGCTGAGGAAGTCCTTCTGACTGCGCCGACAAGCTGGACCGCACATGCACACGTTGCAACACTACATTATGTCTCTACCGCATCGAACAACCCGCCGTCACTGAGCGAATTGTCTCTGGCACTCAAGCACTTCTGCCGCGCCGTGGAGCTGAATGAGAGCTATCTGCGAGGCTTCTACGGCATCAAGACTGTAGCTTCGAAACTCCTGCCGTTGCTGTCCGACGCACAAACCTCGTCTAAGAAGCGCGGCGAGCAGGACGATGAGGACGTGCCTATTCCAAGCCTCGCGAGCGTACGGAAGCTAGACGAGCTTGCAACGAAGAAGCTGGGAGAGTTCATCAGGGACTTTGGGAGCAAAAAGAAGGGGCAATCTGGGTATGACGAGGCCGAGATCATCGCCGCGAAGGAACTGCTGAACCGGTAGTGCATGAGATCGGGCAGCTTGGGCCGGAGATTCGATTGTTCTGCAAGGAGTTGGGGCGTTCATGAACAACATGTAGACACGTGGTGACGAGTCAATCCACTGCGAAGGCGAAGAGAAGCCTATTACCGTAGATGTAGCTAATCGACCCAGTGACAAACCTGAGTATTCTTTCCCAAGCGACTTGTTGATCGTGACCTGCTCCGACAGCGCTGCTCTTGATCTCGGCAGCACCCTAGAGGATGGAGCCCCAGAGCGACCCGCAAAAGGCGCGATCGGAGGGCACAAAACTGTGGATATCTTTTGCAAGCACTTCTCACAGGGCTTTCGGACATCGCTCTTGCCCTGCTCGCTCTCCTCGCTAGCTGGCTCCGGGTTGTCTGATGACGAGTGAAGGAGATCAGCAGAGAAGAGTAGCTCAGCAGCGGTGTGGAAAGAGCTCAAGAATGCATCATGTGCACAACATCCTCGTGAACGCTTTGCTGTCCAGAACATGTTTGCAATTCTGTCGTTGCTCAACATTGGGTATCTCTCTATGCCTTCTTGTCTACTCTCAGCTCTCCCTCCACACCGTCCTGCAAGGCAATAAGCCCACTCGACTCGATCCGCTTCTTCCATTTGTTCGACTCGTACCTTGCCGTCACAACGGTCAAGCGCAGCTCAGGCTCCGCAGTACCTTCCGCAGCTATCGCTGCAGGCACGTGTGTGAATGTCCACCGCCCAAATGCCCAGTTCAGAATATAACGCCCCCTCCCGCTCGCTGACGCCGACGTGCTAATATCCTTGTCGGAAGATTGCGGCGGCATGGACGCGTATAGCACGCCCTTGATGCGGTAAACCTCGTCTTTGGTTGGATCCTCAAGTAGCTTCGCAAGCTTCCCTGTATCGACGCTGCCATTGCTGTCTCTGCTTGCCAAAGTAATGCTGAGGACCTCGACCTCGCTCGAATGATCGTGGTTGTGCTCATGCGCGTGTCCGTTCTCGCTGGACTTCTCCACGGCTCCCGCAAGCTTTGCATCCAGTCCAAAAACAATGTTCTTGTCGACCCAGCCTTTACTGCTTTTGTGTCGGGGAATCGGTGGGTCCACTTCTAGATCCAGGATCCTGTCCTCGACGTCCTCCAGTCTCCGCTCGTCGACCAGCTCCCACTTGTTCAGCACGATAAGATCGGTGTACCGCGCTTGTATCTTCGCGGTGTAGCTCGTATCTTCATAGCCCTTCCAGTTCTCGACATCGATGACGCTCATTACGCCGTCGAGGACGTATTTGTTCGTCTCCCGGCTGAGGCGATTGACTTCCATGGCGAGGGTGGCCGGAAATGCAGACCCGGAGGTCTCGACGACAATGCGGTCGGGCTGGACGTCGGTGGAGAGCTGCTCCAGAGCGTCAGAGAGCTGGCCTACAAGATTGCAGCATATGCAGCCGTTGAGCAGCTCTTGGACGCCGGAAATGGCCTGGGAAGAGGCCAGCTGCGAGTCGACGGCGACATCGCCGTATTCGTTCTTGAGGAGCGCGAGCTTGTAGTCCTTGGGCAGTTGCTGTATCAGGTTCAGGATCAGGGCTGCTATGTGTGAGCCGACATGGCGAAGATTGACAGTGTACCAACATTTGTTGAATTGTTCAGGACTTACTCGTCTTTCCCGACCCTAGAAAGCCAGTGACGATGGTAACGGGTATCATGACGCCAATGTACCGTGGTGATAAGCAATTGAAACCTTAGTAACCAAGAGAAAGTCGTTGCGAGTCTTGTATCACCCCTTGCAGATCTGTCGGGAGCACCGAAGTGGGATGTTTGGCACGCGTCGGTCGCGACTGCGTTTTCCAATCTAATGCGGGGTCGCCGAGCGAGGCCTGGCAGGGGTCCGGTGCGAATGACGTAGCTCCTGCTCCTACCGGCGGGAGCACGTCAGGTACGCATTATCCCGCTGCGCATCATTTGCACTACTGGTAGTCTGATACCAAGGCTGCTAGATCCTGTTTACTCCCCTACACAGCCTTCTAGTGGTACCAAGCTTCAGCTTGATAACGTATAAAACCTGCCTTTACCTGCAAGACCTACAGAGACACAATCAACACCTCTGCTCCTACCATTACTTAACCTCTACCAACACAACATTATATCAACAATGGATTTCGTCAACAAGATGACCGGCGGCGGCAACAGCCAGAGCCAGGGTCAGACCTCCAACGAGCAGCTCCAGTCCACCGGCTCTTCTGGTAGCCAGCAGCAGAGCAGCGGCGGCTTCCTCGGCGGCATTGGCGACAAGCTGAACAGCGCTGCTGGCGGCGGCCGCGAGAGCGAGAAGAACGAGGACTACCTCGACAAGGGTGAGCACACATTGTCACATGCTACAGCTGTCACAGCACTCACACACTCCAGGCGTCGACTTCGTGCAGGAGAAGTTCATGGGACAGGGACCCCAGGATAACGAGGTATGTCGTCACGCCAATCAATCAATAGAGGGGTCAGTGCTAATACAGAGACAGTCCGCTGTGGAGCAGGCCAAGGACGAGCAGATCTCCGACTTCATTCGAGGACAGTACAAGTCGACCACCGGCTCTGACATTCCTATCAAGGACAAGGAGACCAGGTTCGGTTAGTGATTGAGCTCGAAACTTGACACTCGAAGCCGATACTACACGACATGGAGCAGCCTCCATGGTCATGATATTACGATAATGATAGTCAGCAAATGACAAGGATATCTTAATTGCTGCGCTCCGCCGACTGTGATCTATTGCAATGTCTGTTACATCTGCTTAGCGCATCGCCGCTTCCTGGCGTGTGGGGTATCATGTGTGCTCGTCCAGCCGTGTGTACATCAAGCTGTCGGTGCTGCAGCTCGTGAGTGGCAGTGCCTGCCGTTATGCCTCCTTCTCCAACGTCTCGATGCAGTGCTTCAGCAACATCATCATCCTATTTTGCATGCTCTTGCCCGCAGGCGTGTCCGCATGCTTGCCGGCGCCCCAACCGAAGGGCAGGATGAGTCTTCTACGACCCTTCTTGTCGACCACTGCGAGCGCGTCGAGCGGGAACTTCCCCCCTCCGAGAGGGTGAAGGAGACCCAGGCGTACGAAGTGGTTGTTCGGCGGGTCAACGGCCGATATCAGGGGTAGCGAGAACGGCGCAGTTGTGGACGGCCTGTGGGTGGGGGGATCGTGGCAGAGGATGATGGCTTGTAGCGAGGGCGAAAGGCTATAAAGTTCATCTAGAGCACAGCTATGGTCTGTTAGATGTAGGCCGTAGTGTGTTGACTGATCATGCCTACCATAGCAGATTGTAGTGCAGCTGCATGTTGCCCTGGACACATAGTACTGTGATTGACCCTCCTTTCTTGTATCGTTGCCAGTTGTTGTGAGGTTTCAGTCCACTGCCAGGAGGTGCGGCAAGGGCAGGCCTGGCGAGGATGGCGCCTATGTCGACAGTCCATGCATCTTTTG
Organism: Didymella glomerata; assembly: GCA_030271015.1. NCBI lineage: Eukaryota > Fungi > Ascomycota > Dothideomycetes > Pleosporales > Didymellaceae > Didymella > Didymella glomerata. Next base: position 1,249,014 of record JAJOHN010000010.1, read on the forward strand.
GCTTGATAATGTCCAGCTCATCGAGCTCGCATTGAGTTTTCGATCTCTTCAGCGTATCACTGAGTGATGAGAGCGCTGGCAATGGCTGTTGTAGCTGTTCGTCTTCATCGTCATCCGAGTCGAGTGTCAGGCGCGATCGTTTGCGACTGAGTTTGGAGCTCATGGTGCGCGGTCGAGAGAAGAGGAGGAGATGGACCATCTGCGTGCGTACATTGCCATTAACTGTGTTGGATGTGAAACGAAAAGGAACGGCAGCCTTGCAGAATGTCACATGGCGGAGATGCTGGATGTTGCAGAAACGCGTGAGGGTTGAAGACGCGCAAGCTTACTTTTGCTTCTCCACGATTGGGACCGAGGTCCCTTGCACCTGCCCTACAGAACTCCGCGCTACCCGGAAACGCCGTCTACCCCACAAACAACCTAGTCTACCTCACAAGCCTTACATCGTTGTTGATGACTTCCCGGGACGTTACGAGTAGGGTTCGCGAGAGCGTTTGGAATGGTAGCATTCCTCTGGAAGTGCGTCTGCAGAATGGGGATTGCCGGACGTACGATGACTCTGATCCGTATATGGTGAGAGCTTCATTGCTAGGCTGAAGCCAGACTGACAGTGTGCAGATCCAATTTCCAAGACTTTCGTATCTTGGTCTACTCACTAACAGACTTCACAAATTCTTCTCGCCAAACTTGATATATCCAGATGTATCATCAGCAGATCTGTGGCTTTCCTACGAAGGCGTACCTTTGAAGTGGCATTATCCTCTCGGATTATTGTACGATCTTTACTCTGGTGCAGAGCCATCATATCGATCAGATCCGTCCTCACCAGCTCATAAGGCTGAGACAGTAGAAGAGGAGCATCGCCGTCTACCATGGAGGCTGACTGTCCACTTCTCTGGGTACCCTGCAGAGCAACTTGTTCGGCTTGACACCGAGGACAAAGTCATGCACGATCTCTTCAGGAACAGCGTTAAGGAAGCCGACTATTTACGAACTGGGACAGGCAAGACAGTCATGTTCTTGAGTGAGAAGGACAGCACACAGCTCTGGGATGCAGTGAAGCAGCATGACTTCTCGCTTTACAACCCTATCAATCAGAAGCTGCTGAATCCACAGGGTGCTGCACTACGACATCTGCCCGTCCGAATTTACCTCCCGCATGCTGCCAATGACAGCAGTCAGAAAGAGTCCAGTCCTGGGAGTCTAAGGGTAGTGCAAAGTCTGGTGACTCCCAACCTCTCGTCTCGTGAGTCTGCATGCAGTCAACAGGCAACAGACGGTGAAGCTGACCCTACGTTAGGACAACCACAAACTATCGGCACGGCTTTAAATCAGATACTTCCAACGTTATTTCCTAGCAGACGCAGTCCACTTCTGGCGCAGGCCGTCTTGCATGGAGCAGTCCTGCCTCTGAGCGCTAGTGTCGAAGACCTAGTGCGCGCATCTGCGTACTTGGATGGCTGGCTCCATATTGTTGTAGTGATGATGGCATAAACGCCTTGCTCTGCCCATAAGCTACATAGGGCTGCAAATGCGAATCCCGTGATTGCACGTTTGACGTCGTGTATTGCGAAGGCATCTTGGACTCATCTCCACACTGCACAATCGAACCAGACAAGGCGTGTCTTGGGAAGGGAATGCGACTCTACTGAAGATCTTCAGGCATCCAAGTGGGCCACTTGCCAACAATGATGTCGAGGATGGAGATGGGAATGTCGATGAGGCGGTGTCGCCGACGGCAATCAGCACCTAATTGCACGGGCCCATCAATCTGATTGGTCAGATCCAGCCAGGTTCGATCAACCAGTATCCCAATCGAGAAATGGCCGCCGTCTCCGACCGCCTCTTCCTCACTTGCATCTTCTGCACCCTCCTTCTCACCATCGTGCCGCAGCATCACAGACCGTTTTCGATCCCCCACCGGGAATTACAAGCCATCTCCGCTCTTGCATCGCTCTGTAAATTCGCGCTTCAGCCAAGGGCTAGGAGTTTCGCACTTTATACCCGTTCGGCGCATTGTTGTGCTCACATGGCCTGTTGTTACATAGACCATCGGTTGAGCGAGCCGCCCTTCGTGCAGGAATGAGTAGCAAACTTTCAGTGGTCTCGAAAAGGCTGAGTAGGCATGTTCATGATTCGAGTCACCAGCGCTCGACCAGCCGTTGTGCGAGCTACTTTCAGCTCATCAAGTAAGAATAGGACGAAGGCTTACACCATGGCAATCCGAACCGGCGGCTGGAGTACGTCTCCGCTGCTCTGGGCTAGGCCAAACGGTTGCCCAAGGCTCGCACTAGGTTTGAGAAACTGATTGGCATCGACATCAATGCTTCAGCCCTGCGATAAGGCTGCTACCGGCGTTACCGACGACCATGCCAGTCCCATGGTAGCGACCCATGCAGGTACCTCCTCGGGAGTCTTCGATCTCACTCACCGGGATCCGCATGGCGTTACCTCGATGATGGCTACACCAATCAGTGGACGATGCTAAAGATGTTACTCACGTTTCACAGTGACTGAAGGGCCCTTCCTGCAGGGCTGCGGAGGCATCGACTAAACTCGTCACCCTTGCCGGTCAGCACCAACGATCTAAGGACGTCATAGGTGCGGCCTATACTCCACATCACGGGAGGGCCGACTACACAAGGCTCCCTGCACTCTGCATTCGTCAGAGTCAGATCGTGGGAATACCATCGCAAGATGCTGAAGGCTATGTGTCGGAGCCTAGGGTGGCTCATCTGCCATCATCCCTTCGTGACTTAGTCTCTCGGCGTGAGATCGACATGAATACCAATGACCAGGCCCGCTGCGGTGCATCCGTACTTTGCTAAGGATTAAGCCAGGACATCAACCCCGATTTCGTTCAACGTCCGGCACCAGTCTTTCATTCTTCTACGATGGCCGAGCTCGAAGCTATGTTTCAAAGGATACATAACGTTCTGCTACTCAGCCTTGACCTCTTACCTTTCTCAGGACATACATGCGTGCCTATTTTCAACTACCTGACAGCTCCGAGGTTCACCTTCATTTTCACACAGCCCTTCTGCAGGCTACATTGTTCGACAACTGCAAGTGGACTGCCATATATCAAGACTGTTTTGCCAGATCTGGCCCGGCTCAACAGCGATAATCAAGAAATGAGGCACACTTCAATGTTGCACTTCCATTTTCATACACACCTGACTGAACCACGAACCCCAAGGACAACTGGCCCCGGAAGCAACACCTACGTCTCCCATTCCTGAACCGATTCGAGGTGCGCTGGCCCAGCCCGCAGTATCACCCACGAGTTTAAAGCCGGCATTTGTTTGACAGCATGACGTACGTACAAGGCGGAGAAAGAGAGCAATCTCAATCGTCAACAGACAGGCCTTGGTCTTCCGGCACATCTTCATCAGGCACACGGTCTCCTGAATGGTCAGACGTGGTTGATCCCGTGGAGCGACGGAAGATCCAGAACAAATTGGCGCAGCAGAGATTCAGTAGGTGTTCTTGGTCGATCAATAATAGATCGAATACTGACAAATTCCAGGGGCCAAAGCGAGAGAACAACGGGAGGACGCCGAACGTGAAGTAGATAACCAGCGAAAGGCGGCACAATCATACACACCTCCCGAAGCATCGCAGCTCGAGGACCACCACAATCTCTCAGGCCTTCCTTGGGGAGGGATATCGTTCAGACATGTTGTGGCGACAGGGCAGGAGAGGGAGCGCAGCTCCCAGCAAAGCTCACGAGAGAACTCTGTCTACGCCATGCGAGCGGGAGGGAGCAGCAGGTGAGCTCCCAGTGTGAGTTTGTGTTTTCCTTCGATGTGCGGTCACTGACATGATCTTAGAGTCGGACTTCGCCTCTCCGATCGCTTTACCCTGGGCCATGCAGCATGGGGACCGTTTGGAACGTTTCCTCAACGGATTACTGAACAATTCGGACCTTGACTTGGGGCTGTTTTCGGTTACATTCGCGAAATGTCTTTACTACACTGCCGCACACCATGTACACTACGCACGTTTGATGGTTGCAGCCAAGGGGCTTGGGTGTCATAACGCTCTGAGAACACAGCCGCAGGGCTGCAGCTGGCCGCTTGTATGGTTAGGGCTTGATGCCCGTTTGTTTCTGTGCCTTCTTCCTCTTCGGCGGCTACATCCCTTTTCTTAGTGGCTAATGCCAATTATTCGACAACCAACATGCTTAATTATGCCCTGTCTATCCCCAAACTACCGGCTCAGTGTTCCCAAGTGCCTGGGACTCCTGACTTGCTGCAAGGGTAGTGGAGAGGCGCGTTCTGCCGCGTTGCGTTGTTGCGCGCTTTCCAGGGAAGATCGTGGTGTAACAGTCCGATTTAGACGCACACCACGCTATGCAATGCACAAAGTGTCAAACAAGCGACCTGAAACTTAGCCTAGTGACTTATCTTCTTGCTCGACGTCTGTGCCGCCTCAGCCCTGATTCGGGGCTGAAGCGGAGTATGGCTGCTCCTCTTGGTCGCCAAAAGTTGGCCCAAGGCATTCTCAGCAATGACGGTGTCTTTGGCTGACACAACACACTACATCCCAGAACGTCAGAACCTTGTGTCAAATGCTATCGATCTCTATAGCTAATCAGCCTCGCAATTTTTGGAGAGAACGTGGGTCGGTATGGGATGACTGGCAAGTGCAGGGTTCGTGGAGCTTCTGACAGCAGCCCAGAAGGCTGAGCGGACCAAACTCTCCGCTGACCTCCACATCATCGTCGCCCAACATCGTGCATCACAACCTCAACTCCACAACCGCAGTCGTGCCTGGTTCCGAGATTCGAATGCGTGTACCGACGGCGCCTACGCGCCTCTATCCCCAGATGCGCGGCATCGATCACGAGCATGCTTGCGGCTGCTGTGACGTGAAATGCGTGCATTGCAGCAGCGCACGAACCGTTCCCCTTAATGGCCGAACAGAGCATATTAGCGGTATATCCACGACCAGGGCACGGCGGCAAAAGACTATAATTGCCCGTATACGGAAAGTCGCTGACCTTGGTCGGCCCTAACAGCGCCTCAAACGGGCAGAAGAGCTTGGGGGTGATGCGCCGTCTTTGCTGATTGGTGTGCGAATGGCAGCAAATTACCTGAAGTCACATTCCTACAACATGTGCGCCAGGAACACGATGTTGCTGACGGCAAGAACGACGCAGCTCAGGAACAGGAACATACCCGGCACTCCAGCCATTGGCCCTCTCATAGGTCTACGTCCGCTTACAGTTCGTCATGCAGCCTTGCGGCGTCCCGAAGTGTCATATCCGCTCATAAATTCCACGCTGGACAGCCACAACCGATCCACACGCCTCAATGCTCGACGGCACGGAAGGCCAACTTCTTAAGCGCCCACGACAAAATGGACAGCCTTCACACCTTACTCGGAGAATTTGCTAGCTTGGAGGCGCAGGACACGCGAGGTTGATCGATATATATCTTCTCGATGAACTTCAAGCAAGATGTGGCATCCCAGCTTATTCGGTCTTCATGTCAGCGGAGCAATTCTCACAGCTTTCTCTCGAGGAGGCCATGGTGACTACTCGAGCTGGGGCCGCTAAGGCATCACGGAAGGGAACACCGCCCCAACAACTTGACCAGGACTCTCCTTTGCCCTCCGTGGAACCAGTCTCGCCAGTATCGCCTACCCCTTCTCTGGTCATATCTACGAACAACCTCAGCTACAATGTTTCATCGTTCGATGCCAATCATCGCCGTAGGGTCAAGCGAGGTCTACAAGACAGCGGCATTCGCATGAAGTACTGTACCACCTTCGTCGACGATGAAGATCCGGCGATTCAGACACAGCACTTCTTTATCAATGATGATGTTCAAGTCGCGATGGGTGGGAAATTGCACAGACCTCGATGCTCTTGTGGCGCCAATGAGAATGGTATTGCTTGTAAGGTGGGCATACACGCTTCTGAACCTCATACTACCAAGGCTAACGATCCATCAGCATATCTACTGGGTCGGTGATCACGTCATCTCTACCGTGCCAGATGTCGTCAAAGATCAGCCGCTGCACCTTTCGACAGATGGAGCAACTTTCCAACACGTGAAACCGGCAGATGTGCTACAAGAGAAAGGCCTCGAGGATGTCGCAGGTGATCTCGACTGGATCTACGATGACGAGGATATGCCCGAAGACGAAGACGACATCAAAGAGACGGTCATCAGCATGCTTTCAGTCTTTGAGCCTCAAGAGGCGCTTCCAGGAGAGTTTCGCTGCCCAGAATCACCTCTCACATCTGAGCGCTCGAAGAAGTATCAAGAGCTTGCCAAGTTGTTCACTGAGTATGCAACGAAGGATCCTGGACTGTTCCTACAGATGCGAGACATCATCGACCCCAATTTCCAGAGCCGTGTCTTCTTCGAGAAGATCGAGAACCGCATCACCCAGACGTTCATTGCTCTAGACGAGTATATCGAGCACGGTCCCACTGATGCCTCTGTTGATGCCCTGCGGTTTGACTTACCTACTACGGCCAAGAAGCTCGTCCATCTGGTGAAAGCTATCGGTAGCTTCGTTGAACAACAGGATGAGGACGACCCAGATTTTAAGAGCGTTGCGATCCGATCAGCTGCAGCCCTTGTACGAATTCTTGATCTTGTCACGGATCGCAATATCGACGCTTATGAGAGCATCACTTGGGGTATGCGTCCAGGCAGCCCCAGCGAAAACAACCTATACTACGCTCTCATTGGCAATCCAGCCACTGGTACCTCCTTCGTGCTCAATGCACTTCATTTGTTGCCGCATGAAGATCTGATCCGCAACCATTGGGCAACCCTACAGGGCATTGAGGATAAGCTGGCCCAGCACAGTGCACCTATCGACTACCTGAACACCTTCCACCAGGTTGTTCATGACAACCGCAAGAGAGCTGCTTCAGAGGTTCGTGGTGGTCAGGTGAAGAGACCAGCCTCTTGAACGGCTCCCCACAGCCTCGTCGCGTTGTCTTTCACGCTTCTACTGGTCTTCATGGCTAGCACACGTAGGGTATTATTTTTTCTTGTTTTTCAGCGTTCGGTGTCTCCAGAGATTTGCATTTCTTCATTCTCTCGGTCTTCTCGCTCCTTCTGTATTGCGTTCTTGCGGTGCTTTTAAGAGCAAGTGTCGCTCTACACTTTCCTTCTATACCTAGACTATTGCTTTCGATTTCTCCTTCTAGACTCTCTTTGATACCCTTGACTATACTCTTCTTGCTCTCCTTAATCTTGCTTCGGCATATCTGGTGCTACATTTGTAATTTTGCCTCACCGCTTCTTCCTACCTACTTCACTTCTCGAGGCCACACTTTTGACAGATCTGATTGCAGTCGTGTTCATCTTCACTTCTTACATTCATTTGTACATACATTACACAAACTACTTTCTGCTCCGCTGCTCATACGACTGCCGTCTCATACTCACGTGAAGAGTTCCGTGATGGTCTTGCAACATGCCGCATGCGGCGACGACCCACTCAAATCGCAAGATCCGCGTAACAACTCAACATGTGGTGCACGCGAGTCGTAAGACGTCCAGCTGATATTTTGTCCCCGCATCCGTATGGCAGGTGCTGCCAAGATCTATCCTAGGAGGTTCCAGGGCGCTGGGACTGTGCCGACGGCTGCTGAGCCGTGCAGCAACCGATAAAGGAATGACCGAGTACAACAGCGGAGCCGAAGCACTTCGGACCGGAAGTTTGTGTTTTCTTTTCAATCTCTGTTGACCGACAAGATAAGAACAGCGACGCAGAACAGTGTCGGAGTGAATGTCGGGGCGCCAATCAACTGCTTGAACTAAAGGTCTAAGGAGCCAATCAGAATAGCTGATGTTACATGTCGTACAACAGCTCGGCCATTCGTCTGTGTAAATGGCCGGCTGCAGTTGCCGCTAAATGCGCGATACAGTGTGCTTTTTGCTCCCCGAGAGAGTGGATCAACGAGACTCGAAACCCTTCATATCACAAGTCCGTCCAGATGCTCTCATTCCAGCGGTGAGGCCAACAGCAGTTCGTCTGGTGCAATGCGCATCCAGACCTGCGTCCAACTGCCCCAGAGCTAACTTGAGCAGATTGCTTATCTCCTACTGCGTTTACGAACATATTGCACTTGCTGTTAGTCAGCCCCGCAATGTCATTACCTGGATGAAACAGATCTGCGGGGCTCAGGTGTCATGTCACAAAGATGTAATGACACCTTCTAGGCTTCGTTGGACACATGCATGCATCGCGCTGGTTACGCTCTCAAACTTCAAGAGCACAAATAGCTCCTGAGGTCCATGTGATAGCGGATAAGGCATTCACAATCATAACTGTCTTGTGCACCCAGACACCCTGGTCGATCTGCATGTGGGTGGATACGCGAGGCACCAAATATGCATCCAAGCCGTTAGCACCAAGGCTTGAGCAGAGACGGAGGGCTCCACGATGATCGTGGTGCGTCAAGTTGGCACAGGAAGGTTGGTCGAGCTGCCCGTCGCGCGGGGAGCGGCGGCTGGTCTTGGGCTGACAGGCGTCTGATTCGCCCACGACGACGATACTATCCACATGGGTCGCTTTGTTCCATCCAGGTTGGATTGCGGGGAAAGCACGCTTTGCCCGTAACGTGGCTAGTGCCATTTTCAATCGATCCCCCCGTCGCGACTTCTCTACCCACCACTGCGGCTGTTTATATTACGACCTGGTCCATCACTAGTCCTTGCTTGAGTCTCCACGCATCTCCTCATCTTCTAACTGTCACCTGTCACACCACGCTGTAGCTATCGACCTGTACACCGAGACGGCACCCTATCACGCCATCCCACCCCGCTGACGTACTGCACTTGCTGTCCGTGCGAGGACCCTGAGTCCGAGCGCCGATATCTACCACCTTCTCGCTCTCCCCTGCTTCTCCTGACATACACGTCAACCACACAATCTGCTAAGCACACACGATTGATCCCAAAGCCATCACGCCCAAAACGAAGAGCAGCTAGCATTGTCAGCAATCTGAACCACCCGCCGCCCTTATGTCTTCTGGCAGCAACTCTCCACCACACCCATCGCCAGGGCCCACCGACCGTCGACGCGCTTCGATCACGGGACAGACATTTCAAGACCTGTTTGGCCGATCAGGCAGCTATTCTGGACAGCAGGCACGATCTGGAATGTCCGGCCCTATCACCACAGCAGCCGTCAATGCACAGCAACGGCGGCTGTCACTCACAACTATTGGCCTGTCGGCATCACCGGGTCAGACGTCACCTTTTCTCAGCAACCCCCGCACACGAACCGAGAGCCTCTCTAGCGTCAATTCAGGCTCAGTAGACGAGAGCCCCTTTGAGGACGACTACGCCCCAACAACATCTGCCCCTGGCAGCAACCCGGCCACACCCTTCGCACGACGACTCAGCTTTGGTGCACGAGCAATGCGGGATGTCAGGCAAGGCAGCGGTAGTGTTGGAAACCCAAATGGTAGACCTTCCACCCATAAAGCCTCTCCCCCGACTGGTGGTCGAGGACGAGGTCTGTCTTCATTGTCGAATTCTCTGCCCACTTCAGCACCATTCCTGCACTCTTCTTCACCTCCTGGTCGTTCCTCGAGGCGTTCTATATCCATATCTTCTATTTGGCCCACAATCGCAGAAAATGTCGAAGACTATCCCGAGTATGATCACTCGCTGACATGGTCGTCCACAGGCGAAGGCTACAACTTCGCGGAGAACCTCCGCTCCCGTGCCGAGCGCGGCTCCATCTCGGGCCCTCCCCCGATGATGAACGTTCCGTCTCATCAACGTGCCAAGAGCGTTGCAATCATGGAGCCTCCCGTCCGTGAGATGCCGAAGCAACCCAAGCAGCCCGATGCCATGCAGGAGCGGATTCTCAAAGGCGACTTCTACATGGACTAAGCAGTCCGGAGTCGCCTAATAACATAATCTGCGGTATGTCGATGATTATAAGTTTCGACCACACAGTGCACTTGCTAACGCTTTTACAGAACCATGTACGAAGCAGATCTGTCTCCAAGACTATCACGAAGATGTACGAACCGCATTCACTAGCGACTGTGAGCGACTTGCATTATTTACGCCACTTGTTTGAACAAACCATCACTCGAGGTTACGAGGATGGGGGATCGCATTGATTTTCAGGAGATACTTGGCTATCTTCTCAGCGCACTACTCGCTAAGCTAAGAGCTTCGTGGTACTTTGACGTTCAGAACGTATCTCTACAGAACCTTTTGCTCTTTCGGGCCAAGGTCACAGTCATTTGTTGGATTCGTAGGCGTTTCAGCTGGCTGTTGGTTCCATTCCGGGACACCCTTCAGCTCAGTATTGATTGCAATTTGACAAGGTTACGAGAGACCATTCAAATGCCCTCGTAAGGAGTTGTCTGGTGCACGAGGGGTGGCATCAAAGCGTTGAAAGTCATTGGTGGCTCTTGTCGAGGCGGCGTTTCTGGAAGCGCGCAAAGACAAGCGACGGTTCCTACTTCAACAATTTGTATCTCAGTGCACTGTGATGCTTATCACGGGTTTGAAGAAGGAGATGCATTTGCTTATCTATATGTACAAGGAACCACCAATACAAACGTAAGCAACAATGTCTCCACTATCGCCACTTCGTATGTTGGAAGACATCAGTAAGGCATGCGATCGCAAACCTTGGACGGCTGAGCACCTTGTTATAACTACGAATTGGAGGAAAGGCCCATGGGTCAAGCTTACTTCTCATTGCAGCCTAATTGTGTCAAGCGTGCGTGCCAAGAGGCTGGAGAAGCAAGTGCGGGGCACCATTGCCTGGACAATCACCTTCTCAGCTGATCGCAGTCGATGAAGAGGATCTCGGGGCTGGAGTACAATAAATCAATAGCCATCCTACGTTCTCGATCATTTGCTTGTCTACCGGCTAAGTCTATTCTCTGTCGAGGTACTTTTATCATTCGTCGATGTGCGTGGCGATCTTACCTTTTGGGGGCCAAGCTGTACGCCCAGACATCTTATCTGCAAGATTATTTGATTCTCGGTGTTGTATCCAATGTTGTATGAGATGCGCTAGTTGTGCGGCGCACTCGTCGAATCGGAGCCGTTATTGCAACACCATCGTGGCTAAGATCGTCGCGGTAAAGACCAAGTACATCCATCGAATATGAGCATTGCGGCATAAGCTTACATTGCTTGCCCTATCGACTACAATTATGGCTCTAAAGAAGGAGCTGGTCGGCACCCCGCCTCTGCATTGGTGGTCATAAAGCCTGAGTCTGTATCTCTGCACCTTCTGCCCAAAAGAAGCCCGTCGTCTTTTTCGACCTGACGATGTCGTACCAGCCACTGAAGCTACAGCATACCGTAGAGGTGGAGCCAATCAACGAGGAATACACTTCTTTCTCGCCTCCCCGTCAAGAACACCAGGAATTCCATGACTTCGCGTTCAATCCAAGTGGTGCTCCTCCGGTCCCTGCCTTCGACACTACAAGTCCGCGCGATACCATTGAGTCTCGAACCACCAAGCATACTCCTACATGGAGCTCGTCCACAAATACCACCGCGGTAACCTCGGAGTCGTCTAGCTTACGGTCTGATGGCAAGAGCAAGACTGGGAGGAAGACTGTATTATCCTCTCACGAGACATGGACCTTTGAAATCTTGGCTCTTGTGGTTGCGCTCAGTGCTGTCGCAGCTATCGTGGGTGTCGTCGCGCATTACAACGGACAGGCGCTTCCAGATTGGCCTCATGACATAACCCTGAACGCTCTTATTGCTTTGCTGGCCACTTTCGCCAATGCTACCATCTCGGTGTGCCTCTCGAGTGGCATTTCGCAGGCCAAATGGATACGCTTCAAGAAGTCGACAGCACCGCTGTCAGACATGGAGAGCTTCGATGACGCCAGTCGCGGCTCATGGGGTTCGATGAAGCTGTTGGTGACTGCGAGGGGCGGGTAAGATACCTCAAGTCTACACGATGTCCATTCACTGATGCTTTCTTGTGCTTGTTAGATACCTAGGCACTTTCGGAGCCATCATAGCCGTAATTGGTCTTGCTCTTGGTCCCTTTGCGCAGCAGATTGCGACCTACAAAGTTCGTCATGTCGAGAGCACTGATGGAGCCATTGTCCCCAGGGCTCTGAACTACACAGGCGCGCTAGTTGGTAATACAAGCTCTAGTGAGTAACGCTGAGTACTTCATATAGACACATGCTAACACTCCACAGCGGGATATGTTCCTATCTTGCCCTTGAAGGCAGCTGTCTACAATGGCTTGTTCGCAGAAAGCAACAAACCTGCTGCATCCCTACAATTCACATGCCAGAGTGGCAACTGCAAATGGGAGCCTCTCGAAACGCTGGCGGTGTGCCAGGAATGCACCGACATCAGCTCACTGATGACACGCTACTGTCCGCCTGAGATGGGACCATCTCCAAACGTGTCTGCGTGCGGCTGGCAAGTACCACCAGGCGCCCATCTCAACACTAGTTCGGATGTGTTTAGCATGACCTCGATCATCCCGTCAGCGTATGGTGATATGCCCCATTCCAGTATGGTCCGCATCATCTTCATGGGCACTGAAAGTCACGGCGTTCCAGATGCGCTCAACCCTTGGGCAAAGCAATGCAGCCTGCAGGCGTGTGTCAACACTCTGTCTTCATCAGTCAACAACGGCACAATGCAGGAGAACATCACACACTCCGTGTCGAACCACACTGTCCTCGATATCCGCTCTCCCGAACCAGATTCCGACTTCAACGTTTACATCAAAGGAGAGTCCGAGGAACCGTACCTAATGAGTTTGGGAGCCCTGTTGAGTATCCGCGGCTGGTTCAGCGCCATCTTCACCAACGGCTCCGCCACTCGCACGACGAGCGATTTTGAACGCAGCATCACCGACGGTGATCGAGCTGTCGTTGTGAACCTCACCGTAGGAATATCGTCTGGTGAAACCTTCTTCGACACGGACATCGTCACCGCGTTCTACTGGAATTACTACGAGTACCCGCGTGGTATCGACATGCTGATGAGCGACTTGGCTATCTCCATGACGACCGCTTTCCGCGGATTCAACGGCGCGGTCCCCACGAATGGCACTTCAATAACCACAGAGTCGTACGTGCATGTCAGATGGGGGTTTGCAGTCCTGCCCATCGCAGTGGTGGTGGCGTGCTTGATATTCCTGCTTGCCGCGATGGTCTTGACGCGGAGTTCAGGAACTCAGCTATGGAAGAGTAGCGCGCTTGCCGCGTTGTTCCATGGCTTGGATAAGGAGACGAGAGAGAGGTTTGGCGCGGAAGATGGACTGCATGCGAAGAAGAAGCAGGCGAAGGCAGTCACAGTCAGACTGTACACGGTTGGCAGAGATGAAACACTCCTGGGATCGGCGGATCTAGCCTCGGAGGAAAAGTCGCCGAGACTCAGGCGCTGGAGGAGGAACACACAAGCTTGATATGGCTGTAGGTATCACCAATTGCACTGGAAGGAATGGCCGTTTCTTTGTAAGAGCTGTACCGTTATATAGATCAAGAGAGGCGAAAAACATGTCATGATAGCAACGAACGCATAGCAGTACTTCGACACACCGCAGCTCACTACTCCCGAGCATCGACGATGGAGCGCATCTACTCCAGCACAAAAGACCCACCGTTCTCCACCTCATGAACCCTAACCTCCTCCAGCCCGACACCTTCCGCTCCTTCGCTCGTCGCCTTCTCTTGCCCCAACGCCCACTCCACCGTTCTGAAAACATCTGTCACAAGCCACCACACCAGGCCTCCATACCCCAGGCGATCATTATGCGTGCTGACCCAATACCTTGCCCTACTCTGCCTGAACAGTTCCAGCCCCGTCTTAGCCCCAAACGTTGTCTGCCACCCCCACGTCCAGCTCTCCTTCAGCCCATGCAGAAGCGCGAGTGTTGAAAACCGCGGGTTAGCGTACACGAGGAGCGATTGCAGTGCTGGCGTGCTGGTATAGAGGCCGTGTGGCGAGTGTAGGACAGCTTCCCATGTCTCTGGGGCACTTTTCCATAGTAGTACGGTGAGGAAGTTGAGCTCGTGGTGTCCTTTGATGCGGAAGCAGGTCAAGTATGGTGGCAGACCCGGGACGGTGATGTGTGTGCTCCAATCACCTGAGAAGGAAGGCGAGAGATCGGGGTACGTCGTTACGTATGCAAAATGGTTCAACTTGGAGATGATTGGGGCGCCGTCTGAGGTCGTGAATACTGGGATTCGAGTATCGAAGGTTAGGAGTGTGGGTGCGTGGAGGTGGTCGCCGTAGTGGAAGTTGATGAGTATTGCATCGACCGCTGCTCTGTCTTCCGATGCTTCTGCCTTGACCTTCGAAACGAAGCCAGCGTCTGCTGCTGCATCTTCGATCTCACGTACAAGGCGATCCACGCCCGCCCCATTGGCGGCTGCAGGTGTGGAGGAGAGCGAAAGACTGATCAACCATGACGAACCCTGAACTTCTGGCCCGTTAAGCCATGGATCGTTGACCAGGTGGAAGTAAGCTTTGCCCGAGGCTTTGCGCTCGGATTCTGGTCGAGGAAAGGAGAGAAGCCACGAGTTGTCGCCGTTGAGGGACGTAAGTATGGGGCGAAGATCTTGCTGTGTGCCAAAGCGAGCTTTGTATTTGGCGATGCTCTTATTCGCCATGACGAGGGCTACCCGTAGGGCGAGTACTGCTGCTGGATGGTCTGCGCGATTCTTGCAGTGCTGCTCGTCTTACCAACGATGGTTGAAGAGGGGAGTGTTGGGTAACGTGAGCACTATACACTAGCTTGGGGTGACTTGGACGCCTGATTGTGAATACGGACCCAGGGTCTCGGTAGCGTGACTATTACCAAAATGGAAGGCAGGGTTACTGGACGAGACCGCTGACGACTTGGATAGGTTATCGGCAAGAGGCGACTGAGAATAGCAGTCAGTGTTAAACTGCAAACGTGGGATATCCGTACGGGTCCCGGACAGGATGAGCAGCAGTCAATTGCTCCGGTAATCGTGTAGGGGTGAGTGCTGACCCTCAAGTCCCACAAAGCTTGGACCTGAACATACTAGTTGTTGTCGGCTGACAGCTCTTGCCTTGCTCTGAGCTTGTGATCTAGGATCGGGTCCAGGATGAATCTCAAACCCTGCGAGATCGTTCTGACAGGGAGGAACGATTTTTGGTGGTCTACTGCTAGATATGAATCGACCAGGGCCCTTGCAGTCTGATCAGGACAAGCGAATCCTTCCGTCTGGCTGTGTGCTGTTCTTTGAGCTCGTGATATCGCAACAATTTGGAAGGTTTTTGGATAATGTATCGCGTTTGTACATGTAGTAGGACATGATTGTTCTAAAAAGGGTCATTGTAGATCATCACTTCCCCAACATGCGGCGTTAGAGAGGTCATGTTCCTGTCTCATATCGCGGAGCAGGCCGACTGTAGCAGCGAGATGACTGTAGTCGCGGAGGATACTAGTGGAATGTGATATGCGCCTACGCAGCATCTGAGGGTCTGCTCTTCTCTGAGAATCTTCTACCAGGAACCACCCTTCTTAGCTGTCCAAAAGCCCCTGGGACCAAGGACCGATATTGCGTAGTCCGGCTTATTAACTCGGTCACGACAATCTTGTCCTGCAGTACTTTCGAGTGTGTCAGCATGTGTACAACGGAATAGTCTTGAAAGTAGAGATGGCCGAAGGTTGGCCTATGTTTCGAATACTTTGAGCAGAGCTGAACATAGCCTAGATTGAGGTACCGCTGCGGTGGTCTCGGTGTCAACGTTGCAAAGATGCCAAATACTCTATCTCTTGC
Organism: Didymella glomerata; assembly: GCA_030271015.1. Taxonomy (NCBI): domain Eukaryota; kingdom Fungi; phylum Ascomycota; class Dothideomycetes; order Pleosporales; family Didymellaceae; genus Didymella; species Didymella glomerata. The sequence continues at coordinate 1,264,768 of JAJOHN010000010.1, forward strand.
GGGTATCGGAGCTGTCTCGATGCTTCCAAGGATGCTTTATAAAGTAGTGACTGGGTCTGCAAAATAGTTGCGCCAATGTACTGGCCATGTGAAGCACGTGCAGATTTGACACTGGATTGAGGTACCATTATGCGAGTTGACGGTAGAATATTGAGGTGTCAGCTTATTCATAGCGCTTGCTGTCAATACCTTCAAAAGTCTCCCGAGGTTTTGGTGGGGACATGTGGCTCTGCGTGTCGACAGAGATGATGTCATATGTCTCTTGGATTCTGTCTGACCGTGAAAAAACCCAGGCATCCTGAAAACGGGCGTTCCGTTGATTCGAGTTCTCCTCGTGGATTCGTCTGCTTCGTGACCTGTGCAACGGAAATTCGCGCAACGCGTCTCGTATATTTTGTCTCGCAGAGCCGCATACCCAGAGAAATACAAGTCGCCCTGGAGAATGAGGCTCGCTAGTTGCAGGATGCAGAACGCTGTACATCGCAGGGCTTAGCGATGACCTGACGTTGGTTATGTGAGATTCTTTTCGGTTGCGGCATCGTTGTTCCGCTGCGAGGCACTCCACAAGGCGTGCTTCGCGAAGGTTGTCACGGTGGGTTAGCGTGCGGTGCTCAGCCTTGTCGCAGGGCGCCGGGAATATCTGCTTTGCATTAACCACGAAATCGACCACTCACGTCTTTGCACGTGCAAATACCAAGAGGTCTCTAGTTGGGAACCGGTATCATGTTCGTGGGGAAGGCCAAGGGCACTTGACGCGGATTTGAGTTGAGATCACAGGGGCCGTTGGCGCAATTGCGAGAGCGGGACGTGTAAGTGGCCGAGGCAAGATTATTTCATCCATTGGGACGAGGCAGCACTATCACACGTGTATTCTGGAGGACGAACATGTCCCATAGTGGGCGTGAAAGTCGGCTTTGAGAGGGAGTCATCGCGTCTATACGGCTATCGGAAATCGAAGGCTTAGGAAAGGACCCTGATGCCCTGGAGGCATCTGGTCATGATTGCCCTTTCCTCCGCACCGACGCATGCTACAACGTCTTCAATTGACACGACCTTTCCAGCAACGATCGCACGTCGACCATCGTCATCGCGCAATAACAGAAACGTCAACATGTGTTCGTACGACATAGCTGCAGGGGTATGTCACATCTGGGTGCTTTATGCGCGCAGTGCCACAGCTTCCATCCTGCAAGGCGCAGTCTTCCAGAAGCCTGCCTCATCTATCACACTAAATCCCTCATCGGCACTTGTTGCACATCCACTGCGAGCCTCAGCTTTTCATTTGACAGCGTGTGGTAGCGGGGAACTGTACCCGCACGCCAGGTGAGCACTAGCTTGCCCGTTTTGGCTGACCGGCCGCAGCACTTTGGTGCGTGACCATCTTGACGAGCTTGACGCCCTTGTCCATCGTTGTTTCCAACACAAATGTTTTCCAGCCGAACTTTTCTTTACTCTGAGAGTACACTAATTGACCAGTCACGGCCAGCAACGTGATAACGGGGCGCGAGCCTACTCGTTCTTGGATCCTGGCGAGTCCTGCAGCCATACTAGTAAGGCAGACAGGTCCTTGTCAGCCGCACACTGCTCACAGCATGCAGACGGCTACACGGGAGATGGTTATAACAACACAGCCTGTCGCACACCTTTTCGCCATCGCTGCCTGACGACAGCTTCCTCTCTGTCTGGCCCTCAATTACTTCAACAAGCAATTTTGTCCTTCCATGATCCCTCTTCATGAGGGTAGACCAATCACACGACTCATCAGTTTCCGCATACCTGCTTTGACACCTTAAAGCAGCTTGTACACCGCCAGGACCATGTCGTACACCTACACAGGGACGCCACTCGAAGAATGGCAGGAATTCGTCCTGTGGGATGAGGACTCTTACAACAATCCGAGTACGAACCGAGGCAACACCCATTCTGGCTTCCTTGGGACTGGTGTGTCTGGTATCGAGTCACCCTATATCATATCGGCACCTCCGTCCAACTACGATGGGCCTTCGTCTTACGATTACAAAGCCTCAGCACCGCCGTCGACCGTTGGAGAGTCCGCGTCGTATGGCCAGTTCTATGGCATTTCTCCCACGGTGTCCTCTACTGCTACATCTCCACTAGTAGGTCGAGATGATGGCCGGTATTTTGGATCCTTTGGAGCTTGCGACAGCTTTCTCTCACCTTTGAGAGAAGCCTCCGAGTCGCCACTTATAGATACTACTCGCGAGAGGATCATCGATTCGACAAGCTCTTTGGCCACAACAGCTGGCCAAGTCTTCAATCCGCACTTAGCAAGCTCCTACCAAGCTTTCAGCGGTCGCGACATGGTCGCCTCCCAGATTCTCACTAGCAACACAGGTACATGGGCTGAGCCGTCGTTCGTTGGCGAGTCAATCGCCGAAAGCGATGAGAATAGTTTCTCGACCTCGACAGCACCAATCCCAATCATACGAGCCCAGACTCAGAGCACTAACGGTTCCTTCGACTCCTACGACCCACTGCGATACTCGCTCGATTATCGAACGAGAGCTATCACCATACCGCAACCTAGTGGCAGCCGCAGCGCTGGAGCAATGCGCTCCCGCTTCGCACCACCCATGCTATCCACCTCTCCCATCCAACGCCGACCACGTAGTAGCACTTTATCGCGGAGCAGCTCACGCACTGAGCACCGCAAGATCCGAACATCGCCGTCACCGACATCCACACAATCGTTCGGCTTTGTCACTATGCAAATGGACAGCCAGTCTGGCCGTATGGCCGCCTCAACCACTCCAGATGGACCCCAGACGAGGCTAGCTAAAGGTCGCAAAAAGGCCCTTGATCCCATGCAACGAAAGGAAGCGGCTCTCATGCGCATTATTGGCTCATGTTCCAACTGCAGGAAGCGTAAAGAGAAGTGTGACTCCGGCACACCTTGCAAATCCTGTCTCAAGCACTACAAAGGTGATTTAGTCAATCACCCGTGCCGTAACCATGCGTTGGCCAATCTCTCGGAGGCATTTCTGTCAAGCAAGCATGGCTGGCACCCGACGAACAGAACACTCCAGAACTGCATGCGGACGAACGCTTTCAATGTATCAACCGACATCACATACAAGATCCCCTTGCACTTTGGTTTTGGTCTACCGATGTCTCTGGAAGTCCATCCAGTTCTTCTCGATGGTCAGCAATCATGTGTACACGAACACTTGATATACTCTTGGCCACCTTCGTCATCTGCCCCTGCAATCCATACTCAGCCTGTGCTTCCGGCTCTTCTCACATCAATTACACTCTCGAGTCTGGGGCAGACTCTCGATGCACACCTTGAGCATCTGGTTATGTCAGAGTTCAAATCTTTTCCACCCTACTGCTCACCTCTTCGAATACTTCACAAGACTTATGCATTCTTTCGATCTCTGCCCAAAGAATCCGAGTCAGCACACCTCCTCCTACAGGCACTCAAGCTACTTGTGCTCGTCCACGTGGGCGGTGACATAACTCTACCAAAACAGTCCGAGAACGATCCTTTGAGACAGCTAGTACGATGCCACATGAACATCTCCGAGCATCACAAACCATCACCTTGCCTCATCCGGGCGCAGTTCGGTGCTACCATGCCTGTGCTGGCAGGGAAGCTGATGAAAGAAGTGTTATCCACACTCGAACGCATCCTTCTAAGTCGCAACGGGGATCACTGGCCTGTCGCTCTCGCAACACTTATTGTCGTTCTGATGACCATCGAGTCCATCCACTACCATGCGGTCAAACTTCCATATCACAGTACGTACGACGGCGACGACCAGCCAAATACACTCGACAGGTTCGATGCAGGCGACAGCGCTGTCGATACCATACTATCGCTATACAAAGGCTGCTTCTCCGCATGTCACACTCGACTACAACCAAACTGGCAGGGCGATCTGAACATCAAAACCCCAAGGAGCGCACCTGGGGATCACTTCATCAAGAGTGTGCGCGAGGCTATCGCGAAAGACGATGTTGAAAGCTATCTCGAGGGCAAAGCTAGCGAGCAACGATTCGATGAGGAGGATATGGGCTTTTTCTTCGACAGACTGGTGGCCAGACTGTTGCTGTTAGAAGCTTAAGGGGTAGGCTCGTAATATGCGTCGAGGTATAGATTTATGATTCACGATATTACGCCCGCCACGGCGTAGTCTTTGGAGCATTGGCGTTGGAGGCTGTCTTATCGCTTGTTAACCTTCTTGATTCTCTAGACCTCTTCCTGGCAACGCATGTTGTACGCTAGTGTATGCAGACTGTTTACGTAAATACTAAGAACTACCGCATTGAACGCAAATGTCACAGGGCTATTGCTCTTTCCCTCTTGACCATGCTATCGCTGTTGAACACAAGCTTGCGCCTCTAGAAGCTCGACCCTGCACCTCACCTCCATCCGCAGCACCAACGCCTTTTCACTCCCTCAGCCACGCCCCAAAGATGTACAAATCATCTTCCGTCCTCCACTCCCCACCAACAAAGATCTTCTCCCCTTTCCACTCATACAAACCCTTCTCCACCACACCCTTCCCCCCAAATTTCCGCATGACTTTCATACTCGCAGGATTCCTTTTGTTCACAATAACACGCATCCAGACCTTATCCCACGGGGCCCAGAACGCGCTGCTCGTGGGTGATCGCACTGCGTCGAGCACGGCCGAGAGGGACTCGGTTGCGTATCCGCGGCCCCAGGAGGAGGGCAGGAAGGAGTACGCGAGCTCTGTGGTGAGTGTCGTGGATTCCTGGGGTTTCGGGATGACGAGGTGAGGCGGCAGCGGGAGGTGGTAGTCGGGCAGGGAGATGATGGTGATTAGGCCGATGAAACGGGGAGTGTTGTCTGGGAGGGTTTCGTGCACAGCGTAGGCGATCTTGTATGCTTTTGCGGGCTGCGAGGCGGATGGCGGTGGGTCGGTGGTGGTCTTTGAGGAAGCGGGGGCTGCTGGGGAAGGGAGGAAGGCGCCTATTACTTTCTCCGTGTCCTCGAGGGTCTTGCTTGGGGGGCGGATACTCCAGAATGTTGTCTGCTTGTCACTGCGTAGCTCGTGCAGCCATTTCAGTTCCTCGCTGCCTCGTTCGGCGTGCGTGACGAGGGTGAGCTTGAGACGCGGAGTGGTCAGAACAGGCTCCATGGCGAGGATTGACAGTTTAAGTGGTGACTGAGTGATCTGTCGGTTCGATGGTAGACACGACGGTTGGACTGCACTGAACGATGCTGGTAACAGGTCGTCCTTGTAACATCTTATCTAGCCTGGAGTCATCAGGCCTTCCACGCCTTGTTCATTGCGTTGAATCGTTGCTGCCCGACATGTCGTACGCTGACATGTTGTGAGGCTCGAAAGGCGTGCGCGAATTGAGTAGCTTCCTTTTTGAGCAGGGGCGACGCCTTACCGTAGGGTTTGTATTGTTGTGTCGCGGCAGTTGTTGGTAGGGCGTGTTGTGGCTTCGCCGCCCGTGGGGCGCCAAACGTTGCAGCCGACTGCGATGTCCCTCCTCAAGGCAAGGCGGGCGAAACATCGCAACAACATCACACTTCACTGTAACATATCGAGCACGTAACATGGGGCAGGGGTGTAATTACTGCAAGCTAGTATCTATGGATTCGTGAGTATGAGCGTAAAGAATTTGACAGAGTCGCAAGCCCACGAGGCGGACAGCGCTATAGCCTTTCTTATCGCACACGGAGGAATGTGCAAGCGAATCGGCCATGGTTAGCAATGCATTGCTCACGGGCAACAGAGTAGGATAGGGATTGGTTACTTACCGTGTAGGGCAATTCATCTTGTCAAATCTCGAACAACATATCTTCGAAACATACACCTTGTATCTTCCGTTTCAGACCAGATAGTCCCTCCAGCAAAGCGGTGTGCTCAGTGTAAGTCCGTACACGCTGTACCAAACAGGCTTACTCTCGAATCCTTTCGAACTACCGGGTTGGACATTACAACACAGAGAAAGCATATCATCTCCACGCTAGAAGTGAACCCCACGACGCTCAAACTAGGCACCAGAGGCAAACAAAGGGCGGCACCTGGGGCGTTAGGTATGCGGAGAGTCATCACGGGCGAGGCATTATGTGTCAGAGCAGATGAGGGAGCCGTGGTGATGTGCTCATGCCGAAAAATGCCTTAACGCTATGTACTGCAACCTACATTTTCCCATGCGCCGACAATGCGTATACTATATGCGATGACGCTTGACTACTCAACATGCGGAATTTCACTTGCTTTGCTCTCATCGGCCTTCTTCTTATCTTTCAGTATCAACTCCCCCTTCGCGTCTCTCGGGATGCGCGCCCACCCCGTCTTGAAGCGCTTCTTACCCGCGTCGAACCTTGGGAAGGGATGGGCTTCGGTATTCAACACGATCTGGTCAAGCGGCAGGACGTCATCCGGGCCGAAGAGGAGGTAGAAGTACTTGAGCGTCTCGGCCTGTTCGTGTCAGAAAGCATCTTGTTTTACGTGGGAAACCCGGACTTACCAGCCAAAAACTCTCCATGTTGTCTCTGCTCGGGGGCGGCACTTTGGTCACGTCGTTGACGCTCGTGTACCCCCCGCCGCCCTCAATGCGCGTGTGGTTCTTGAACGCGCTGAACATCTCCCAGCCCCACTCGCGATACACTTCGTCGCCGGTGATGCGCCACATGTAGAACAGACTCTCGACAGTCTCAGGGCGCTGGAGGTTATGCGCATCCGCGGGCTTAATAATGAAATCCTTCTTCCAGCCTTCACCCTCGGGGGTGTCTTTCTCCAAATCGGTTGTCGAAGCGAGCACCTTGGTATCGTACATCTTGGGCACGTCGTCGAGCTCGAAGTGCGTGATTTCAGGCGACAGACCGGACGCGGTCGCGCGGTACATGCCCATGCACGTCTTCATGAGTTCTCTGGCGAGCAGCATATTCTCCTCCTGTTCTTTGCCCCACGTCGGCAGCTTCGAGGCGGCGGACACGGGGAGCCCGCCGGTTTGCGCGAGCGCGATGGTGCCCGGCATGAAGCACACGAGATGGTCCATCTTGGGGTGCAAGTGGCCGTCCAGACCGCTGGGGCGCTCGGCGAGGACAGTGAGGTGGGAGGCCTTTGTGTAGGCGAGGAGGTGCTTTTTCACACCGCGCAGGGTCTCGTCCCACATGTCGCGGTAGATGGGTTCTTGGGCTTGGGTCTGCAGGTACTGCTTGATGAGGTACTCGTAGTAGCTGTCGCCGCGCGAGCCGAGGCGGATCTCGTTGCCACGGAAGGTGCCGCGGTCGGCGTAGATGAAGATGGGCACCAGGCCGTCTTTGGCGCCGTTGTCGTCGACGACTTGCATGACTTTCTCGGCTTTCTCCCAGTAGTCGGCCTCGCCGGTCAGGTAGGCGAGGTATTTCATCTCGAGCTGCAGCGAGGTAGCTTCTGCTGTCGACGAGGCGCCGCCGTCGGCGTGGGATGCCTCGCCTTTGCTGTCCTTGAGACGGACACTGGCCCAGGGAACGCCAGACGGCGACTCATAGGCGCCCAGGAGACGACCTGCAAGATCGGTGGCTTTCTCGAGGAACAGGTCGTCGTCGTTGGAGTTCTCGGGCTTGAGGCCCGGCAGGGTCTCCTGCAGATAGTGGGCAGACAGCAAGCCGCCGAGCATGCGTATCGTGGTCTCGAAGGTGTTGACGTCCTGGTCCTTGTCGTAGTCGAGGGAGGTGGAGACCCACTCGCGGGCGTGCTTCAGCTCCTTGGTCAGGTTCATGATCATCATGGTGTCGAGCGCATCGACGATGATCCAGCCCATGCCATTGGGCTCTGCCATGTACCGGCCGGTCTTCGCAACCGGGTGGTACTCGTCGTAGCCCCAGCCGTGTTCCTCGTAGGCGTTCCAGCTCAGCAGGAAGGCATCCCTGACCTCCTGCCTCCGTGTCTCCCACAGGCTATCTTTCTTGGTGGCCGCGCTCCCGCCGAACCACCCCGTGCCGGTGCTCAGTCTCGCGGCGGGCGTCTGGTTGGCGCCCGGCACGAACAGCCAGTACAGCAGGCCCAGCACCACCAGCGCTGCGGTGACGGCGCCCTTCTTGCTCCTCACAAAGCCCGGCTTCCCGCGGCCCCCGCCGTAGCCGTATCCCGTCGGCTTGTCCTTGTACATTGGCAGGCCCTTCTCGTTCCCGGTGACCTTGTTCCAGACATTCTCCTCGAAGCGACGCTGTGCAGACTCGATGTTCATGTCCGCGTCCTGGAGGGCCTTCTGCGTCGACTCGACGGCCTGCGTGGTGCGGGTGGCGGCGGTCTGGAGGAGCGAGAGGGCGGACGGGGCGGCTCGCGAGGCTTTGCTGCGGAGGTTGAACGGGTCGCGCGTCGTGTACATGGACGAGGCGACCGTTGGCGACGCGTAGGGCTGGTAGCGTCTCAGGGTCCAGTTCAGGTACCCAGTCTTCAGGTCATTGCCGACCTCTCTACAATCATGCGCTAGTCTGCGTCTACTCTCACGGTCCTCACTTTGTCGTCCGTCAACGCCAGGTGTCACACAGCTCCCTTCCTAATCGAGACAGCCGGCAGCGGTCCGCCGTGCGGCATGTGCATGCGCGTGCGGAGCTCGGGGGAGCCACAGCCTCGTTCATTTCATCAACACCGACCGGCTGACGGCGAGGGTACGCGCGGAGTCCGCACAGCCTCTGTACCACCATCTAACTATAGCCATGAGCCCAAGTATAAGCAGAAAGACATTCATCGATATTCGCCCATGTACATGTTCAGGTCCACAACACCTCCTCTCCCGCATCATTATTACCACGTCGTGCTGTCGTCATTGATCGCCAACATGGCTCAGAACATGCCTCTATTTGTCCAGCAGTTGCGCTTCCTCTTCTTCGTCTTCTGCCCGTTTCTCCCTCTCTACAACTCATATTGTCACGCACGTGCAGAGGTCCAGCAGACATCAACACCCACTTCGCCCGCTTGAACCACAGCATAACTCTCAGATACCCACACATACCTATACCTAATCCAGGGCCTCAACACCATGAAGCACCTCCGCCTGACCCCCGGCTCCGGCGTTGCGCCTCTCAAAGACCAGACCTCCGTCCCCGCAGCCCTCCCGGACGCCAAAGAAACAAAACTGCACCCGTCCAACGCTTCCTCAGCCTCCACAAACGCCTCGCTCTTCTTCGTCGGCACCGCAACCACGATCCTAGAATGGGAGGGCCTGCGCATCCTCACAGATCCAAACTTCCTGCATGCCGGCGACCACGTGCACCTGGGTCCTGGCGTGAGCGCAACGCGGCGCACCAACCCGGCAATTGACATCGAGGCGCTCCCGCACATCGACCTGATTCTGCTCTCGCACTACCACGAGGACCACTTTGACCGGCTGGTCGAAGACAAGCTGTCGAGGGACATCCCGATCGTCACGACGCCGCACGCGCACAGCTGTCTGGCGTCCAAAGGCGCGGATTCATTCACCAATGTGCACGCGCTGGATTTCTGGGAGGGTTTGATCCTCGACGTGCACTCGTCTTCCGTGGAGAAGGACAAGCGCACGCCGAGTCTGAAAATCACAGGTATGCCAGGCAAGCACGTACCACCGGGTCCCTTGAACGTAGCCAACAACCTCCTCGGCGCCGTCCCACCGACAAACGGGTGGATGATCGAACTCGGCTACTCGTCGCCCGCGTCCTCCGACGCCGACGCCTTCGCCAGCGGGTACAGGGTGTACATCACCGGCGACACGCTGATGGTCGACGAACTCAAGGAAATCCCGCAGCGCTACGAGGGTCTGGACATCGATCTCATGCTCATTCACTTGGGTGGCACCACGATCCCCGGCCCCAGCGTGCCGCTGCTGATGGTTACCATGGACGCGAAGCAGGGCGTGGAGCTGATGCATTTGATCAACCCCGATGTGACGATTCCCGTGCATTACGACGACTACGATGTGTTCCTGAGCCCGTTGGATGACTTCAAGAGGGAAGTCGAGAAGGCGGGGCTTGGGGCTAAGGTTGTGTATCTTGATCGGAAGGATCAGTATAAGTTCTTGGTGAAGCAGGGAGAAGGGGAGAAGAAGGGGATTAAGGATTTGCCTACTGCTGGTTGAATCAATCAGGAAGCGAGAATGAAAATCTTGTGACGACTGAATATGTGTCCCAAGCACTGAGAGTGATACACACCAAGCCGTCTGCAAAGCGTTGCTGCATGCCTGGCCTGGAAAGCGTCTGGGTGCGCGGCCGCAGTATGGAGGCACGGGGAATGAGCGTGGAATGGTTGACGAGAGGCGGGACCGTGCCGCGTCCTGCGTGTATCGAAGTCTGTTGAACAGGATAAAGCGTCCGGTCATGCGTATTGCCATCCCTCCCTCATCGCTCGAGGATATTAACTATCGCTGGATCCTCACGCACATACCAATAATGTCAGGGTCAGGCTCCTGCGTTTCACAAGCACGCAACAATAGTGACGGAACAGTAGTTGGTGGGTTTGACGTTCATCATTCCAGTGGTCACCCATTCGGGGCCCTGTTGAATTCGTATGCCATTGCAAGAGTAACCCTATGCGCCTCCGCCAATGCCATGCCCTACGCCGTCATAGTCCTAGCAACACACACCGATCTAGTGGTGCATTTATGCGGCCACGTGCCTGCCCTTGGGGTTCTTCTTGCCGACGTCGGAGATGGTAAGACCTGGTGCCGTTAGTACCGCTATCCAACCAATACTCGGGCGCGATGCTGGGTGAGTGGGAATAGTGTGGGGGAGCGTACCCGGGGGAAGCGACTGCTTGAGCTTCTCGGCCTTGTCGGTGTCCTTGAGGACGAGGGTGTAGACGTTCCTCGAGCAGCGGACCTTGAACTTGATGTTGTTGACCTTCTTGTTCTTCTTGATGCGCGCGGCTGTTACTCGTTAGTCCTTGCTCTCCCTTTGAATGGAATCGCAATCGCAGCATAGCAGTGCGGCTCGCGTGCCGTCCGTCAGGAATCAGGGCCCTGAGGTTTGCCCACGAATCCTGACTTTCCCTCCTCTTTCCTCCGAACTGCTACTGCTGCGATGCGCGGGGTGGGCACGTACACTGGGCGTCCTTGCGGCGGCAGATCTCGATGAACTGCTTGATGTCGGAAACTTCGGCAGGCATTTTGGCGGTATTGAGGTCGAAACGTGGGATTGTCGAGCTTCGCTGGAAGTTCGCAAAAGCGCTGGAGCCCGCCCAAATCGTTGTGGTCTCGCTTAGTCGAGCACGGGCTGCTATGGGGCGGTGTCGGTCTAGGCTGGGATCGGTGTGGTGTGGAGGCATGTGGGGCGGTGGCGGGTGTTACAGCTAGGCCGCGACGCAGCAGACGGGAAGGGTGCTGCTTGCGAGTACACATATACCTTCGCGACTGCACTCACTTGCTTCGCTAGTTATCTTTAGTCGTGAGCACTCACAGTCCATAGCAAAACCTCATCATGCCGACGCCCCTCGATCGCGCAACGAGCCAACGTGTAGGTGACTTCTGGTCCTGGAACCTGATATACGTTGTGTGTATACTGGTCATGCGAGACCCCAAGTACTGACTTGAGTAGGCTCCCTTCTTCGCATTTGCCGCGCTCGTCACGGGTGTTGCTGCGTGGAGCATCTGGGGACAAGATCTCTTTCCTAGTGCCGACCCTACTGGAGGTGCGTACATTGTCACGTTGCGCTTTGATAGCGTCCATCGCCAGCAACAGTGGGTTGACAGGTTGCTGATACGAACGATAGATCCAGAGACGTGGACTCACGACCAGTGCATTGCTTGGCTCAACCATGTAAGTCACGACACCTGCGTCTGCAGAATTAGCCGTGCACGTGCTGTCTGTTACAGTACTGACTTAGGCGCAGCGAAACCTACACCCTTCGCCCCTCGCGACCACAGCTGAGCTGTTGGAACGCATCAAGGCCAACATGAGGGCCAACAGCGATGGCACTTACGGCGCAACAGGTCGTCAGTAGTCTGTTAACAGGATCCTTATCTACTACTGGAACTCTCTTTCTTTAAGTTGCGGTCGGCGAGGCGTTCAAGTAGGCGTTGACTTTCGAATACCCTAGTCAGTACACATCAATTCATGATCACTTGCGAAACCGAGCATACGTTGTGTGCCATGCAGCTTCAGCACAGATGAGCAAGGAGGCGTTCAAGACTTTTTTTCATTTGACCGTACATCCATGATCGTAGATAAACCACCGTTGTGGTATAAACCCCACACGTAAAGTTATCTGAAGAGTACGGGCAGCTCAATTCGACCCACGCATAAGCCCTTGCTGTCCTTTCCCAGGATTATGCAGCCCGCGTAGGTACCCACGACCGTTTGCGCAGGAGACGAATGTTCGAAAACTCGCCGACCCGGAAATTCGTTGACTCCTTCCAGCCTTTACTTTTGCCGAACGCCTTGACTCCAGTGTCTAACCCCCATCAGCCAGTACGGTGCATCCCCAGTCCACGAACACGGCCTAGAAACCACCATCACCCTGCTCGAACTCCGCCAACATAGCCTCGCTAGCCAGGTAGTCCTTCTCTTCGACCACCATCATAGCCTCCTCCTCGACCATCTCCTGCCTCAGGCGCTCCAACTCCTCAGCCATGCGCTGCTTATAGGGCGCGAGCTTCTCGTCGACAGCAGCCTTTTTCCTCGCCATCTCGGCCCGCTTCTTACGCGCCGCCTCAACGAGCTTGCGCTGCTCTGCGACTTGGGCTTCAAGAGATAGCGTACGAGGACTCGGGGAGGCGGACGCGATACGAGAACCCTGAGTGGGCGTAAGGGCCGGGACCGTATCAGCCTTGATACGCTTCATGTCTGGAGGTGGGGTCAAGGTGCCTTCCGGTGCGCGCTTCATGGGCGTAGCAGGCGCAGGTGGAACGACGGGCTTCTGCAACACTGTGGAGATAGTCGTGTCGATGGGAGCAGGTTTAGCAGCTGCTTTCTTGAGAGGAGACTGAAAGCCTTTGCCACCGCTTCTAACGAACTCCTTAGTGCCGGGAGCCATCATTTGTACGGCCGTGGTGCTGGAGGTGGCCGGGGCATCGAAGACGCTGGGAATATCTGCCGGGTGGGGCACTGTCGGTGTGTTGAAGAACTCCACGGGTGAGCTTGGGGTGATTGTGTCTGCGAGCTCCGTATCTTTCTTCTCATCAGCCTTCTTGACCATGTTCTTGACGACTTTCTTGCTGGGCTTCTCAATGCCTGCCTCGGTGGCATCGGTGACTTTCTTCGCTACCTTCTTGGGAGTGCTTGTGACCGACTTGTCAACATCTTCCTTCTTGGTGCTATGAGCACTGTTTTCGCTCTTGCTGTCATTCTTGGGCTCGATATCGTCGTCCTTGACATTTCCTGGTGTCGACTGAAGATGGCGCAGGAGATCTTTGGGCAAGACTGGACCTTCGGTGGCGGTTGAGGGCTTGGTGGGGGTAGTGGGCGCCATCTCGGAAGTTGAGTCCGCGGTAGTTGTGTCGGGCTTGGTTTGTTTCTTCTTAACGACGACCTTTGGCTAGATATAAGATTTAGCTGTAGGCTCCAGCGATCTTTTACTTGGAGCGCAATGTGGATATGACGCAAAAAGCACAAATTCGGCAACGCACAGAGGGAAATCGCTCTCTCACCTGAGAAGATCTAGATTTCTTCGCACCCTTCGTGGGTGTTGAAGGTGAATCAGTGGGTGCCGGTGATGAAGTTCGCACTGAGTTGTCGCCATCGTTCTTGCTGGCCGGCTTGGAGGTTAGTGCTAGCGGAGGTACAGCCTCGAGCTCGAGGGGGTGGGCTTCTTGCTTTGCGACAGATGTCTCAGCTGGGTCGAAGGATATGTCCATCTTGCTGGCCTCGATTGACTCTATCATGTATTAGTCATGTAATGTGAAGCAGTCGCGGAGATTGTACCCTTAGCCCGGTAATGGAAACGAAAGATCGCCCAGGGCTCTTTGCCTGGACGCTTTGCGTGTACTTTCTTCTTCTCGGCGTTGCCCTTACGACTTTCGAGAGTGGAGCAGTTCTTCTCGAAAGTCATCTGGTATTGAGGTGGGACATCTTTGTAGGTGGCGACCCGAGCGCTGGAGTCCGACTCTTGAACTTTGTCGTACTTGCATGCATCATCATCCTCATACTCAACATCGAACTGTCGTGTGATGTAGACACGCAATTCGATAGTACCGATAGTCTCGCACAATTGCTTGTCCAAGTTTGTGGTTCCGGTATAGGGAACTACGGACATCTCTGTGTCGATGACGCCGTCTGACGTCTGATACAGAAAGCTGTCCACGTCGAGCTTCTTCTTTTGATTCTGCACCATTTTGCCAACATACGAGTTCGCTTTGCGGCAGACTCCATCTACAACGCAATCGTAAGCAACGACAAGTGTCTGTCAAATAGTAAGTGTGCCGTTGAGATGCTATTGAAAAGGTGGAACGTACCGGACCGGAGAAATTGCCCTTGACGCGAAGCTTATGACCTTCCTCAACGGCAACATAGCAACAGAGCGCCTTGTTGTGAGCGTCGACATATTGGCCATACTCTTCAAGGGGATTGACTCGACCCTCGACAGTGATGTGCGCGAACGCCGTGCGGTCTACGCCTGTCTCTTTGACCTTCATGCTGGTGACTGAAGCAGGCAAGTCTGAGAAGGTGGAATGCGAGCTTGGAGATTGCGATTGATGGAGCGCTGTAATGCAGAATTTGCTTGAAGGTGACTGCGTAAAGATTCGAGGTCGCTGGAGCACTGTTGTAGAGCTGCAAGCAGCCGCTGATGCTCGTGTAGCTTGTGAGTATGATGTGTGGTAAGCGTGGCGCTGGGAAGTCAGACGAAGGAGGAGTTGAGCGGTGATACGTTGGAGCAATGGAGGCAGAGGTGTGCCAACGCTAGTTGGGGCATGTATAAGTACCCGGTAGGCGTCTAGCTCAGAGGCACAGGTGAGAGAAATACCGCGGAAGGAACGTGGCAGGGTCCTCCAATCCACGAAAGAGAAATGTCTGCAATCGCAATGACACTGTGAGCAAGGAAGAAGAAGGAGATCCGTGGTGACTTGGAAGCACAGATGAGCTGATGGGAGGTAGAAGATCAAAAGGTTTGTCGTGATGAAGTGAATGCAGGCCGCGCCTGCCTCCAGCGCACCTCGCTTACTCCCAGCAAGATCAATGTCACAATGAGACTGCACACAATACTCACGCACGCGACGACAACCTCACGACCCAGTGAAGTCACTGACAATTCGCAGTCAAGCTTTCATTTCGAAGCGTATTGAAGCAATGCGTCTTTCTGTCGGCAAGATCTGCACCACTTCCGTTGCAGGTTGAGTCTCATCGCCACGCGTTGGTGGCTACACAACATTCAACAACTCTTTCATGCTCGAGCATAACGTTGCGTGCTCGAGCGCTCTGTCACATGTCAATCATCCGTCAATGAAATTGATCGATTATTGGACGTCTGGCTTCCACCCGCATCGAAAAAGGAACGAACAACAGCACCACGTGGCTGGCAGCTAGATCAACTACGAACATCAGGATGCTGAAACGTTGAGGAGAGTGAAAGGCACGAGAATATGTCGGAGATGGCTGGATCAGATTAAGCGGCGGATAACGGATGCGGCAAGGCTGCGTGCGCCGAGCAAGGGCACGGGCTTTTTTCGCAGACGGCCGGCAGCTGCAGCTTGTTTCTCTACGACCTCATATCCCTCACCAGCACGACCCGCTGAACGCCGCACAACATGTTGTCCAGGACCTCTCAACGCACTGCGCAGGTACGGACATGCGCCTATGGAAGCCATTGAGGCAGAAAGGGACACGCAATGCTAACGCGATAGCCAGACGCTTCTGCGGGGCGCCCAGCGCGCAGCTGGCCCTTCGATGGCTGCTCGATGTACGTCGCCGCCATGATGGCACACGTCTGCCGTCACGTGTACCCATATACTCGATCACGACCTCTAACAGCATGCAGCCTTCGCTACCGTCGGCCAGGACATCTTCAAGCCCACCAAGTTCGGCGGCAAGTACACCGTCACCTTGATCCCCGGTGACGGTATCGGTGCTGAGGTCTCCGAGTCGGTCAAGGAGATCTTCAAGGCGGACAACGTTCCTATTGAGTGGGAGCAGGTCGACGTCTCTGGTGTCGACTCCGGCAACGTCCACTCCGAGGAGCTCCTCCGCGAGTCCATCGCCTCGCTGAAGCGCAACAAGCTCGGCCTCAAGGGTATCCTGCACACTCCCGTCGAGCGCTCCGGCCACCGCTCGTTCAACGTCGCTCTTCGCCAGGAGCTCGACATCTACGCCTCGATCGTCCTCCTCAAGAACATCCCCGGCTACGAGACCCGCCACAAGAACATCGACTTCTGCATCATCCGTGAGAACACCGAGGGTGAGTACTCTGGTCTCGAGCACCAGTCGGTCAACGGCGTTGTCGAGTCGCTCAAGATCATCACCCGCGAGAAGTCTGAGCGCATTGCCAAGTTCGCTTTCGCGTTCGCCCTTGCCAACAACCGCAAGAAGGTCACCTGCATCCACAAGGCCAACATCATGAAGCTGGCCGACGGTCTCTTCCGCAACACCGTCAAGAGGGTCGGCGAGGACTACCCCACCCTCGAGACCAACGATATGATTGTCGACAACGCCTCCATGCAGTGCGTCTCGCGCCCTCAGCAGTTTGACGTCATGGTCATGCCCAACTTGTACGGAGGTATCCTCTCCAACATCGGTGCTGGTCTTGTCGGTGGCCCTGGAATTGTCCCCGGATGCAACATGGGTCGCAACGTCGCCGTCTTCGAGCCTGGATGCCGTCACGTCGGTCTCGACATCAAGGGCAAGGACCAGGCCAACCCCACTGCTCTGATCCTGTCCGCCGCTATGATGCTCCGTCACATTGGTCTCGATGACCACGCCAACCGCATCTCGCAGTCCGTCTACAAGGTCATCGCCGATGGGTACGTCAATTCACATCTGAAAGCTCGATCAAATGCTAACAACTACCAGCCAAGTCCGCACCCGCGACATGGGCGGCAACTCGACCACCAACGAGTTCACCCGCGCCATCCTTGGCCAGATGGAGAAGGCATAGATTTAGGTGACACTTGTCTATGACGTTTTGCTTGATGATTGGATGCTCTACACTTGTACAACTAGTTCAGCGGAGTGTGGATAGAGCTGTACTTCTAGTTGGTATATAGCATGCTGCATGATTGAATTGACATTCTTATACCCTCCGGATATGCCGCAACCCAAACGCCTCGCTATGCATGGTATCGTAAACACTTTTCATCTAGAACTGGATCCTCCTCTTGCGGCCGGTGTATTTGGACGATGCCTTGACAACCTTGCCCTGCGCCTTTTGCTGCTCCTTCTTCTTCAAGATCCAGCCCTTGCTGCCCTTCTTGTCCACACCTCTCTTCTCCAAGCCACCCTTTCGTCGCGTCTCCATAACATCGACACCCTCCATGCCGCGCACAACACCTGTGATATCGCCGTCGAGGTTGCCTCCACCAACCGTAAGCACGAGGTAAGTCTTCGCGCTCTTCGTCCCCGGGTCATCTTCCAGCAAACCCGCGCCAAATCCAGCCTTGATCGCGGCCTGCGCCACCATCTTCTTCTGCTCGTCGTTCTTAGGATAGTACTGCAAGCAGGCGCGTCCTCCTCTCCTCAGACTCGCATACAGCTGATTGAAGAACCTGAACAGCCTCGCCGTCGGCGCGTCCTCACTCGTCTCCGCCTGGCAGAGCCACTGGATCGCACTAATACTGATCGCCGCATCGAATGTGCCTGGGCGGAACGGCACGCCCTGTCCTGCGTCCGCGAGCAGCAGATCTCCCTCGACTTCTTTCTCCAGCGCAACGCCCAGCATCGACGCGCTGATGTCGAAGCCCACCCACACGTGTGGCCCCGCGGGCGTGCCCTCGTCGGCGGTTTGCGATAGGATTTCGCCCGAGAGGCAGGAGCCGCAGCCTACGTCGAGGATCATCGAGGGTTGGGTCAGCCCGATTAGGTCGAGGGCGCGGTGCGTCATGTCGGCCTGGATGCGCTGGATACGCGAGGATGTGGTGTATTTGCGCGATTCGACATCGTTGTAGTGGAGGTCGGGTGGTCTGCAAGGGTTAGTGCGGGTGCGAAGGTGCTGGGTGAGGGACGGACAGTATGTCTTCGGGGCGCGACATGGTTGCGTTTGGGGTAGGTCGTGTTTCTCGTTCGCGAAGAACTGTCCCGGTTTTGGTGTTGACTTTCGGAATCAACTTTCGACCTCTCGAAAAAAAGGTGGGTTAGTAAACCCCGCGTCAATCACCGCACCAATCACCATCACCAAGGCCCCACTTATCCCGAGCTTAATGCCACCTTTGACCTCATCGCTCTACAGGTACCTGGCAGCTGTCAAACGTCCAGATTGCACTCCTCATAACCAACATGTGGATATTACCAGCGCTCGGGTATGTCGGTGTCATTCTGGGCTTCGCCTTTTTGACGTTGGCGATCGGTACGTTACCATAGCTTGTGAACTACATCATATGCATAGAGAGCTTCACTGACAGCTCAAACCAGCATCTGGACTGTACTACCTCTCCGAGCTGGTTGAGGAGCATACTGTCTTCGCGAAGAAGCTACTCAATCGTCTCATCTACGGCGTCATCGCCATCCAAACCCTCCTTCTCCTCATCGACGGCTTCCCAATCGGCCTCAGCGCCCTCAGCATCGCCAGCCATGTCATCTACGCGCAGAACCTACGCCGCTTCCCAATCGTGAAGCTAACAGACCCTCTATTCCTGCTATCCTGCGGTATGTCACACCAATATCTCCCGCAGCAGACCATCCAGCCGCAACACCAGCATACTGACCGAACACAGCTCTCGTAATCGCAAACCACTACCTCTGGTTCCGCCACTTCAGCGCCCCCTCGCCTTCGAAAAACGCATACTCGAACTACCCCTACGACCGCCCCGATATCCCCACCTTCACCGAAATCGCCTCATACTTCGGCTTGTGTGTGTGGCTTGTGCCGTTCGCGCTGTTCGTCTCGCTGAGCGCGGGCGAGAACGTGCTGCCATCGATGGGCTCTGAGTATGCGACTGGTGAAGGCAGCAGCTACATTTCCTCCGGTGCGGGACCGAGCGGGTTTGCTAGTGGCAGTGGTGCTGCGGGCGCGGGCAAGAGGAGGGCGAGGAGTGGGACGAATCAGGGTATGGCGAAGCAGGTTTTTGGGGGCGTGAAGGACTGGGTTGGTGAGACGGGGGAGGTTATGGGATTCTGGAAGGGGGAGAGGACGAGACCTACTTTCTAGGCGGGAAAACTAACGATTGTATGAGTAATGGATATAGGGTTACGTCCAGCCGCTGCCACGGTTCCTTGGAAGTGCATGCATTGTATGCGAGGTGAAGGTGAGCTGCAACGCGCGTCCAAGCTTTCCGTCACGTCAAACTCATTTCCTTTCCCTTCTGCTTCCTTTGGTCTTTACAAGCTCGCCTCAGTCCACAGTCGCGCTCTATCATGGACGTACACGCGGCAGCAAGGAAACTGTCGGCGCTCGCACTCGGTCCTGCGGTCGCGGACCTTCCGGCGAAGCCTCCACCCCACGACACTCAATACAAGCATGCGCGCAGCTTGTTGTTGAGGACTTTTCACAAACTTCCGGACAAGCCGCCCCGCCCTCAAGAGCCGCACGTGCAGTGAGTCCTCTTGACGAGCAATGGAGTGATCGATGAACTTACGAGTGTTCCTTAGGTACGCAAGACAGCTGTCCAAGTCCACGAGCGCCTGTAAAGTCTCCCTCATCACCACAGCCCGAGTCGAGTTTAGGATACACTCCCGTATGCTCGTCAATGGCCCCAAGTTCCCGGAGGAGTGGCTCATCGAAGATGAAGTAAGTCACCCACGATTACACTGTATCACGCAACGCTGATCCCAGACAAAGATGTCTCGGCAACAAGAATCTCATGCAGTCGCACTGCCTCAATCGTGTCACCCCATCCTCATCGACCGCATGATCAGCTTCCTCTACACTGGCTCCTACTCCCCTCCACCTGCTAACGGACTCTTATACTCAGACAACGCCACCTGCGCCCTGCACAACGCCTTCACCATCCCTAACCCCACCTCCACTACCCCAGAAACCACCGCCATGCTCGATGCGCTCCGCCACACATTCCACCTGCACATGTACGCCCTAGCCTCCACGCTGCACTACCCCGCTCTACGCACCTTCGCTCGGGAGAAGCTGTGGGACATCCTGCACGGCATCATGCGCCCCAGCATCGCCATGGGCGCGCGCTGGAACTGCGCGAGTGCATCGACGCCTGCCACTCACCACTTCCGTCCGACGCACGACTTTGTGCCGACGACGACGGTCTTTTGCGGGAAACCATCGTCGCAGCCGTGCTGGCGCACGAGGTCAGGACGTGGAATAAGGCGCAGAGAGAGGGGCGGCGGGCGTATCTGACGGGGCCGCAGTACGCTGGGTTCTGGGATGTGTATCATGGTGTTACAGCGGAGAATGCGGAGCTGCTTGCGCCTGTGTGTGAAGGGGGTGGTGCTGGACAGACGAGGGTTGGGGTCAAGAAAACGCTACAGGCGAAAAAGGGAGAGAAGGGTGATGAGGCGCAGAAGCGCAGGGATAGGAAGGAGCATTCCAGGAAGGGATTGGGGTTGATCGAGAAACAGGAGGCGGCGGATTTGGCGGTTGTTATGGCGGCGAATCCGATGCAGACTCGGGATGATGCGATCGAGTGTCGCTATCAAGGGGATGGGGGTGGCTTGCAGTTACCCGCCCCGGCAGTGCCGTTGACTTACAGGATAAGGGAACGAGGCATCCAGCAGAACACGTGCGGCGAGCGAGCAAAAAGACCGACAATGTCAGAAGCTCAAGTTGCTGGTGCTGCCCCAGCATTGAACGCCGAAGTCTTCGACAAAGTCGACAAGGGAAAGGCGATGGCGAGGTTGGCCAGCCGCATGGATCCAGTCCCTGCGCAGAAAGAGCGTGCCATGCTTCTGATGCATGATGAGGGAGATGCTGAGACGGAGATGCAAGATGGCATGAGACGCATGTATATCGATGATCGGACGTGAGCATCGGGACCCGACTGTCATGGCTCCAAAGTGCTTTATATGTGCGCCAGTAGCACCATTAAATAGACCAATGAGCAGCTTCAGATAATCGAGGGCAGCACCCAATGCGTTTTACTTCGACTTCGTCTCATCTGTTTAAGATCCATAGTACACGAAAGGTATAACTGGCATTCCCACCGCCACTCTCCACGCCCTCTCAACGATAAACCAGTCTTGTCTTACATACCGAACAGCGCACCAACGAAAATAGCACCAAAAACGCCAGCGGCGTCCCCGACACGTATTTCAGCAGCAGCATTAGTAGTAACCTCAGCAAGAGCAGACTGCAACTAGTCAGTTGGCGACCTCGAGAAACACAAGCGGATACTTACAGCAGTGGAGCTAGCGGTGGTGTTTGAGCTCGGCGACGGCGCACCTGGAGTAGAATCGCTCAGCGTTGCATTTGCAATGGTTGTAGTATATAAAGGCGCCGAAGAGATTGCAGAAGTGACAACAGCCGAATTCGATGCAGGAGGAGACGCAGTAGAAGAGGCAGGGGTCTCACTTGTTGTTGTTGTTTCCTCGGTGGTGGTGGCTGACTGGCTGCTTGCTGGAGCAGATGAAGGAGCAGATGTTGATGCCGCAGCGGAAGATGAGGTGGATGGCTGAGCAGGCACTGATGTCGGAGCTGCAGCAGCAGACGAGGCAGCACCGGTGCTGCCAGCTTCAGGTACGTCGTCCTGTTTACCGGCCAATGGCTCGGTACCGAGACCGCACTTCTCGCCCGTGTTGCTCAGCGTGCCGCCGTAGTAGCGCCAGATGTTGTAGTTATCCGGGCCAGAGCATTTGAGGCAGTTGTTGTAGTCGGTCACGAAGACGGCGTTGTTGCAAGGATCTGGTAAGTCAGTGATGCTCGCTGTTGAAGACGGTCAAGAACATACCTGCGCCTCGGGAGAGGGTGATGGCAGAGCCGCTGGTAGTTGTCAGTCCAAGTCTCAAGTCATCAGTGTCTCCGAGAGTCTACACACCAATTGTCGTGGCAGTTGTATGCGGGCGTACCGGGCTCCTGGCGCTTCAGGAGAGACGCGAAGTATGCGTCTTCACGCGCAACTAAGCCAGTAGCACTGGCAGCAGCAATGAGGCTGGTGATGAGGAGTTGAGTGGCAACCATAGCGAAAGCTTGTGCAACTGTTTGAGCGAGCGTCTGATGAGCTCCAAGCTGATAGCGAACAACTTGAGTTGTCCATAAAGGATCACTTCATGACGGGCAGCTTCGGGTTTTGTAGCTCCCTCACGCGCCGCGTTTGCTCTTGCCTCGTGCCGGAACCCGACTCGTCTTCTCCCGCGCCAGCCATACACGGATCCAAATCCTACAGGTTCACATGCACAATCGACGTACAAGGCGTTGCGGCGGCGGCCTGATGCCAACCGGCCGAACATCGGAGATCTCAATGATTATCAGATTTTCTCTGATCATCTGATAAGATGCATGCCGAGTGTTGAACTAGCCCGAGACGGAACAACAGCAGTCGATGATTCGCTGCGCAAAGACGCTACGACTTATTGGCGCAATCTGATAAGGTTCTCAATACGCGAAGCTGAAAGGACTTCTCCCGTCTGCATTCCCATTGGGTGTTGAGAGCCGTTCTGGTGTTGTCTTTGTAAGAGCTCGCTAAAGGAAGCGGGGCGACAACGGCTGGCGATGTGTGATTCGAACAGAACGATACTTGGGCTTCTTGGCAGAGCGGCGAAGGTTAGGAACACGAGGCTACCATGCCGTTATCTGATCCTGGGCCGGGCTACACATGACTGGTGTGCTGAGATCAAGTAGCAATCCTGACCTGCTCATATAGCGCCTCATGCACCACGCAGTGTCCAGGTCGTCTAACAAAAACCAAGCGTCAGGCTCAGTTGATATGCTTGCAACACTCCTACCAATGTTTGCGGCTTTAGCAGCATCAGGCTTCGCGCAGACACATGGCGAGGGTGAAGAAGGATCAAGTATGGGGCCAGTAGCTTTCCTTTGGCCCCCGGACCGTGTATGGGACGCGCAGCACGACAACACAGCAGCGTGTGGAAGCTCAGCTGGTCCATCCAATCGGACCATCTATCCACTATCGCAAGGCGCTGTTGCCCTGAGTATTGCCGACGAAGCATGGCATGTTGCCTTTCGTCTGGCAGTGTCAGACAGTACGTCAACTTCCTCCGCGTGGCAGCACTATTTGACAAGTGAATAGACCCGACGACACAGGCGGACTTCGATGACCAAGTCGTAAACAATATCACCGACGTTGATCCTGGCCACCAGTGCTACTCGATCGACCGCCTCGAGGGCATAACCGCTGGCACCAATGCCACAATCCAGCTAGAGTACTGGTCAGAGTTCGAGGGCGAGAATAACGGCAACAACCAGTCATTCTTCGCATGTGCTGATATCGTAAGTCTCTCGAGAGTTGAGTCTTGCTCGTTCTGTCACCACTGACATTGTGACCAGACCTTCGTCGAAACAATCGACTTCTCCATCAAGGTGCCTTGTTTCAACGTCACATCCGACAACTTCAACACTCCAACACCCGGCTCGTCCGGAAGCTCTCCCTCTAACACCGATTTGTCAGCGTCGTCAACGCCCGAACAAGCTTCTGGCGGTGGCGGTGGGCTGTCAACTGGCGCAAAGGCAGGCATCGCTGTCGGTGCCATTGTTGGCGGCCTGGCAGTCTTGGGTGCTGGTGCGTTCTTCTTGTGGCGGAGAGGCAAGAGTACTGGGTTGAAGAACAAGGATGCATATGAGTTGAGAGCGAAAAATTTGGGCTCACCTACGCCACAGGGTTCAACTTCGGCGTGAGAGCTACAATTGCTTAGAGTATAGAGCCTCGGAGCGGGATCAAAGGGAGACGTATGGAAAGAAGCAAACATTGATGTGACACCGGCGTAACGACTGGATGATACTGTACATTCCTTGACGGTCTCCTTTGATCTGAAGGTTCGCGAAACGTTCGAAATGCGCAGGGATACACAAGTTGGAGACTGTGTGTCCATGCAGGTTCCCATCTCTGTTAGCGAGACCGTTGCTAGCTGTACGATAGTTGGTAACCCATCATTGTTACCAGTCGTTGTGGTTATGCAGGAGCTGCCTCCGAATGTGCGAGCTGGTCAGTGCGCCATCACCAATCTGTCGACGTCATCTCACCTCTTCTTCGTCGCACATCCCTATCATCACCACAATCCTCCATCGGACGCACACTGAGACACATCACGACTTCTGTATCTAAGTGATCTGAACGCAAGGCCAAGATCATGTCGCAGTCTAAAGCATCAGCAGGCGCGATACCCCTGTTTTACCGCGTCTTCTTCACATGGCTCGATCCCATCATCTGTCTCTGGGGCGCGTATCTCGACTTCTTCGCCCCACGCACAGTCCTCTCATCACACATCCTCAATGACACGCCAGACATCGGGCACATCATGATCCTGAAGCAGCGTGGCGGCAACATGCTCAACTTTGGCTTCATCTCCGCGTTCCTCCTGAGATACACATCAGATCCGAAGATCTGGCATATTATCGAGATTGGACTATTGATCACGGATTTTGCGTACTTTCCGGCGGTCTTTGGCGCATTGAATGCGCAACATAGGGTGCTGCCTGAGACCTGGAGAGCGGAGGATTGGGGCAGCTTGGTGGTTACGGGGGTTGCGACGTTGGTGAGGCTGGCTTTCTGTGCGAGGGTTGGGTTCTCTGAAGATGAGGATGTTAAGGGAAGGAGAGCTAAGAAGGCGCAGTGAGAGAAAGAGGCTGGTGTGACCCGTGAGCATGGCACATCGTTCGACCTGACTTGCAACGTTCTTTACACCAGGAGAGGTCACCACACGAAGGATTCACAAGAGATCTCCGCTTTAGGATGCATGCCTGCTAGCAGGAGCTATCGCGGGCGCAGAATTTGCCCAATCGCAAGACCTTGAGGACGAGGACGAGCTGATCGACTGGCCAAACTCTCACCGGTATGCAGACTAGGATGCAGCCCGACGCGGAGACCTCCTGTACTTCTCAAGCACCAGATAAATCCGCGCCTCATCGCCTGCTACGAACGACAAGAGAAACTGGCAGTCCTCTCACTCTTCGCTTCTCCGCTGCGCCCAGGCCTTGGAAGGCGGGGCACGACAACGATGGACTTGTACTGTCCAACCACGGAACGGCAGCATGAAGAGCATCACAAGCTTGTGAGCAGCAATCGGGCTGCCAGCGACATCCGTGGAAATGCGCGGTGGACCGGCGCATACAGCCTGGTTGCATGTTCGTCGAATATAAAGATCACTACCCCGCTGCTCGCAGATGTGACGTATGTTCAGTTCCAGGTTCCATCGACATGATATCGAGGCCATCGATCGCTATACTCAGCGTGTTGGCTCCGGTCCAAGCTGAGACAATGCTTGGTGTCACTGTCATTTCGCCAGCCTTCTTATCAGGGACGTCTACATTCAGCCCTGGAGGTGCAGTAGTCTGCTGTAAGTCATCCTGGCCCCTGAGATGATCTCCGAACGTACAACACACGTGACTGCTCAGGCAGTAACCAGCAACCAGCGTCTCATCAGGTCTTTGGGTGGCTAGCCAAAATTCAAGTGCTGCAGTGTAGGTGAAATCGTACAAACTGTCATGGCTGTTCGGATAGAGCGGCCCTCGGACCAAGAGGCTAAGTCACTCCAAGACTTGGCATTGACGGTTGGCGATACACTAACAAGATCTTGAGGAATGTCAGGAGAGTCTTTTTATTGCAGGTCTGCGCCAGTGTGTGGCGTACACACAGGGCATACCTTCCTAATACCGTGGCAGTATATCTAAGAGCCTTTCTTGGAGAGTCGCGACCGTACTGACAACTGCACTCACTGAGCTTCTTTTTCCACCAATGCTGATGCCCCATTGAGATCGACATTCCAAGGTTCTTTGCGCATCGGCTAAGATGTCACGAAACAGCAATATGCGCATCAAAGGGGTGCACAAGGAGTTCTCCTGATACTGCTTGACCATTCACGTGCCGCTGCCAAGTGTGGTGCTGAGCCTGAGGTTCCAGCGCGAGCTCCCGCGCTCCAGTGATCGCCAAAGAACCCCAAACGCGTAACTTCAGCTCGCGCCACGGTGCAAGGCTCGCTTACTGTCGTCGTTTCAGAGCAAAAAGGCTGATCGTTCCGGGATCCTTAGGCGCGTCTGCCTCCTTAAATGGCACATCGCCATGCTGGTGTGTCTAGCGGGAAGATCAAATTGAGAAGTCTGGTACTTCCATTCCTTTCCATCCGTTCAGCCACGTCCCTCCCATGCTTACTCAATTTCCATCTTTTGCTCTGAAAGACTCTGTTTCCCACTTGACTACTTGAGCGATTGGACGTCGCAATCGCGTCCACATAGCTACGCCATTCTTCACGTCTACTGTATACCTTCACAAACACTGTAAAAAACCAGTGACGGCAACCCTTCAGGCTCGTTCATCTTTCCTCTCAAACCTAGCTCCATCTGCAAACGCTCGAAGATGCCTACTCTGGACGTCAGTGAGCTGAATATCGTCATAGCTGTTTTAGGTTGGTCTTGAAAGTGTTGCGTGAAGCGTGGCATCAGGACTTACGCTGTATAGGCGCTTTCATTGTCAGCTATGGGTTCCTTTCGGTCAAGATAAAGCAAGTGTGGTATTTGGGCGAAGCATGTAAGTCCACCCGGTCGGCAAAACATATTCCATGAACCATCTCTGATAAGCATGACAGTGCCCGCAGTCCTTCTCGGCATCGCTCTGGGGCCTCTAGCAGCTAAGTTTCTAGATGCTGAGCGTTGGGGAACAGGTGCTGATGGCCAACAGGAGGCCATCACTCTGGTAGGTCATCTATGATGCAAGTGAGCCACGAAGTTGACCGATCTAGGGCATGTGTCGGATTGTGATCGGCGTGCAGCTGGTCATTGCGGGATTTCAATTACCTGCGAAATATCAGCAGGCCAATTGGAAAGAGATGGCAATCTGTTTGCTGCCAGTCATGACAATCATGTGGATATTTACCAGTGCATGCATTTACATCACTATACCCAAGATGTCCCTGCTCTCTGCCATGGTCATCGGGTCATGCGTTACTTGCACCGACCCTATCTTGTCGCAGGCGGTGGCAAAAGGACCTTTTTCGGACAAATTTGTTCCGCGAGCTCTACGCGAGATCATATCCTCTGAAGCAGGTGCCAACGATGGATTCGGGTTTCCATTCCTCCTGTAAGCTTCCAACTCCTCGCCTTCTGATGTCTCGGCCTAGTCGTGATCCTCGATTAACCTTTGGCGCAGTCTTGCGACTTATCTCATCCGCCATGCAGGCTTGGAGGCCGTCAAGTTCAAAGAGGGTGTTTCTGAAGCTGGGGAGGTTGCGGCGCACCTTCTCAAGCGCAGTGAAGAAGGCGTGGGACGCCTCGGCGGTGGTATCCCAAAGGCACTTGAGCAGTGGCTAGTCGAGGGCTGGCTTTACATCATTCTCATGTCTGTCGCCATAGGCGCCCTCATCGGTTTTGGGAGTCTGTCCGCCATCAAGTTCGGTTTGCGGCGAAAATGGATCGATTCTGAGAGTCTTTTGCTCTGGCCAGCTGCTATAGGTGTAAGTCACGACCTAGTTGGAAGCGGGTATATCGTACTGATAGTATTTTTCCAGCTGTTCATCATCGGAGTGTGCGGTGCAGTCGGTACCGATGACCTCCTTGCATGCTTCGTCGCCGGTAACGCTCTCAACTGGAACGGTTTGTACCTAGAAGAGACAGAGAAGCGCCACGACGAGGTCAACAGCAGCCTCGACGTCCTTCTTAATTTCGGAGGCTTCATGTACATTGGTACTATCATACCCTGGGAGGAGTTTCACATGCCAGATGTCACAGGCATTACAATCGGGAGGCTCTTCATTCTGGGTTTCCTGATCCTTGTTTTCCGCCGCATTCCGGCCATCTTAATGACATACCGTCTCATGCCGCGGTGCATCAAAAGCTGGAAAGAAGCTCTGTTTATGGGATACTTTGGCCCAATCGGTATGTTTGTTTATTGTAGACCTCCGACGAGTTTATCACTGATGTTCATCAGGTATCGGCGCGGTCTTTTATGTTGAGCATACCCGCCATCTCTTCCCAAAGGCTGGTGAAGCCAAGACAGACGAGGAAGACGATCTAGTCCGAGCCATGGTCCCTGTTGTGTACTGGCTTGTGCTATTTTCGATTGTGTGGCACGGCCTTTCTATTCCTGCCCTCGACGCGTTCTACAGATTCAAAGGAGTGCAGCCCATCACCGAAGAGGAACCTGCCGAGATCAGTGTCCTATCTGAGAATGACGCCCTGCCGACCAATGCCTACGCCAACCCTAAGCGAAAGTCGATTATTGTTCATAATCGCTTCTCCCGTCCAATCTCTGGCAACGAACCGGCTTTGTATCGATGGCATTCTAGCGAGAGTCTGGCGACCTTGACCACACATGCACAGACCCCGGAAGATGCCAGGAGGATCTGACAATCGAGATTACCAACTAGGGAGAGGACCCCAATCTAATTACCAGAAATGACGCGCGAAAAGAGGTAGTGTTCCTCTGGTGTTAACAGATCTGCGGCGCACTAGTTGTGCATCACCCTCTTGTCCTTCCCTCAGCCTTGGTAGATGTGCCATTCACTTCTTGTATTCGAACTCTCGATTGCTGTGCCCTAATTGACCTTCCTCAGTCACAGCGTGTGTGACATCTTGTGAGCTGTCGAGGGTCTCCATAGGAGCAACCGGCTTATCGCCAAGCGATACTTTCTCAGACGGGATGATCCAGTTAAACCATGACGGAATGACAAATCCAAAAACAATCATTTGGACTACGACGTGGTTGATGCTGAATCCATAAATCATGATGGGATCGTACATATGGTTGTTCTTGAAGTTCGGGTAGGCGAAAGACAGCACAATGGCTAGGATCGGACCGGATATATACTGAACAATGGTCAGGTACTGACCACAACATACATGACATGTAGCTAACTTACCTTCATAACTGGAGCCCAGATCATGGGGACGTTCCAGTTTTTCCCAACGCCAATAACCACATTCAGATCGCGTGACAGTTGGTTGCCGGAATAGAATGCCACCCACCAAAAGCGGCTTAGGATGTTGCTATTGCCCCAGAAGCGCGGCGCAGAGATGCCCGGCGTCTTAGAAAGCAGGGTTCCAGCAATGGCGCTCGCTCCATAGATGCCGAAGCCAACTCCTGCGCCGATTGCAGGTGTCGCGGCATAAGCGATGCCAATACCCAGGATTTGAGCGGCAACAAAGCCTCCTGTATAAACAAGGTATCCAACCCACCCAACTTGATTTGCTTCGTCTCGACAGCGGTAGATTGAGGTCGCTGCAAAGCGATCGCACCATACAACAAAGAAGAGGGCGACATTGTTGACGTAGGTATCGACGGCATCCAGAGCCTGCAAACCGAACTCGGTGCAACCTATGAGGGAGATCAGGGCGGACACGACTGTGACGCCAGTACAAACTATCCAACGAGGCATGCGCTTACCCCAGTTCCTATCAAGAATCAGAGTGGTCATAACCTCCAAAAGAGAAAATGCAGAAGTAAGACCTAGCAAGAAAAGAGTTAAGAAGAAGATGATGGAGAAGAACGGTGCTCACGGCATTTGCGCAAGGGCCTCGGGGTAAGTAATGAAGCCTGTGACAAAAGTGCCGAGTGGTTCGCTGTCAGAAGGATCTAGACCGAGAAACCTGTCTTCATATTAGTTCCCGACATCTGATGAGGGTCTGGAGACTTACCCGACTACACCGAAGACGGAAAAGGCAGCAATGATCTCTACTGCAGAATTGCTAAAGCCGATGATCATTGCATCCTGTACAGCGTTCGAGTGTTGAGAACAGTAGGACGTCCATGAGGTGAAATACCCAAAGCCGACACCGATCGAGAAAAAGATCTGGCCAAATGCATCTTGCCAGATCTTTGGGCCTTGCAATGCCGATGTGCGCCAGGTGGCAAAGTACAGCTCGATGCCTTCGCTTGCGTTTGGAAGCGATGTTCCTCTACCGATCAAGATAATGATCAGAACGGCTGGTAAGCCCATGGTGACATAAATGACGCGCCCTGTGAGACCTACGCCCCGGCAGACACAGAGTCAGGTTACGAACCACGTGATTATTGCCCATCCAGCCGTCTCTCCAAGTAGTCCCGTTCCCGAATACTGTGTGTAGGAGGCGACACTGCTATCGGGGTTGAAGCTTCCTACACTGGTAAGTGCAGTATTGGCGACGATCACGTTGGAGAAATACTCGCTAAGATCTTGACCCGCCCATGGGAGAGGACTTTGAGAAGAGCGTCGAAAGTACTTCATTACCCATGCCAACAGCGGGATGTAGTATGTGACGACTGCGTACTGCAAATTACATCGAAAGATTAGAGACTTGGACTTGTGCAGCAGAAGGAAGCTTACTTACACCATTGAAGACTACCGCAAGCCCTATGCCCTTCGTACGCTTATTTGCGCTATGCTATGCAAGAACGCACCCTCCGCGATAGGCAGTGCCGATAGAGATCTCCAAAAGCAAGACCGGCAGAGCGACAAAGAAGAGAGCGATGAAATAAGGTACGAAGAATTGAAGGCCGTAGTTGTTGTAGACGATAGAAGGGAAGCGAAGCAAGTTACCGAGGCCGACGGCACCGCCCATAGCGCAGAGGACAAACTGTGCTCGAGACCCAAAGACGTCGCGCCCATCAGTACCTTTCTTCGCGTTGGGAGCAAGAGATGCAAAAACCTTCCTAGCAGCGTTCATATTGTGGTCGTTTCCCCAAATAGGGTGTTGCAAGATCAACAGTATGACAGGAGCCGCGCAAAATCACAGATACGAGAACCAGTATAGTTGCACGACCACAGAGCAGTAAAAGAGAGTGGTCTGAAGAACGAGACTCGGTGTACCGCTTGACGTTTTATAAAGATCATCGTCTATCGAATGATCGAAAGCGACACGACCCTCTCCCTCACTACCTAGAGTCGCCTAGCATCTGGGGGCGACTACCTTCCATGTTCGGACGATACTGTTCTTGTGGCTGATATTTCCAAGAGCTTTATCTGATTGTGTGGAAGCCGACAACGAACCCAAGGTACGCCACCGGCTTGGTGCGCAAGAATTCTTACTATTGGCAGCGACAGACTATCTTGCCGTCCATGCTGTCTTCGTTTCACACGACAGAGGCTAGTTATTCAATGCTACCAAGATCGCCCAATTCCGTTATGGCTTGGCAATAGGATGGACGACGGCCGTATCGCTCCACAGAATCTTTGAAAATCTGCACATTCGTTGTTCTTACAGCATTAGAGACATTAAACGCGACAGAAGGATCCCAAAGCTAAGAGCATGTTCCACACGACGTGGTAATCCAGACCAAGAGGCATGGCACCTGTGTTCTTGGCGTTGTTGCTGGGAACCGTTTCGTGAGGCAGTCTTGCGGCTATCGGCACTGTCCTTGGGCTTGGGAGATACCAAGACCTGTCTCGACGCAGTGTACGGACCGGACGCTGGCTTACGGCTTGAGTACACGCGACAAACTGAAAGTCGTGGGCTGATGGAGTCCTGTGACGATCGATATAGGATCCATGTTCGGTCGCATCAATCAGAGTCCCTTGGCTGCGATGTAGTTTTATGGTTCAAGGTTGGGGGAGGTCTCTCTTATTGGTACTGCCCTCATCACGCGTAGGGCGTCTCGAAATCTAAAAACGTACAACGGTGAGATCTGCTGGTGGGGAAGCGGGAGGTGACGTCATTATTTGGGCTACAAATACAAGACGCCACCAGCCCAAGTACCTAGATAGTGTACGCACCAGAATCCAACCAATCGGAATAAACAACTGGTCTTTGCTGATCTCCCTATGCGTTGACAATCAACGACCTCGGGTGAGCAAGCATCTCCGGCCTGAGGTTCAACGCGCAAGTGTTAAGATGTCAACAAGGCGCCCTGATCTGTGGCGTAGTTCGCCTTTCATGCCGTGTTTAATGAACACACTACTGCTGAGCAACAATATCCTAACTCCAAGCATCTCACAACCAACAACCTTTCCGTCCGACTATCGAGGTATCCGTTGGAAGTCCAGCATATGGTCAATCGGCATCTACACCGCTTTACAACGACGCCATGAGACAATCTCGAGGATCCCAGTAGACCAGCCGATTGGTAGATATGACTGACTGGCACAGGACCGCTTTGCAGACGAAGCTAAGCGATAAATCGGCTTTTGCGAGTGTTCTCCAATTTCTATGCAAACACTGCACCGGATCTACTTTATGAGGCCGGTCTTGAAGAAAGAGCAGAGACGAGGGACATTCTTCAGGTCCATGATCTTGTTGAGGAGTTCGAAACTTTCGTTTCGAGAGACTTGGAAATAGAGAGAATGAAGTCATGCGATAGTCGAGCGTCAAATTCAGCACGAAACGGCATGTACAGCGGCTTCAGGATGACCGGACGATAATCTGTGCGGAGTGCTGTGTTTGCTGACCTTGGCAAAGCATGCAGCAAAAAACGTGGCCAATCATAGGATCACACAGCGACGTTGTAGCAGTAATCTGAGTAAGAAGCGCCACGACCGCGGGTGTGTAGGGGATTTGGCTTCTCTCGCGATAGTCTTGGTTTGCGGCTGGGAGTAAGCGAGCAGCAGAAATCTTGTTGAGGCGTAGCGTCAGGCCTCCCTGCCCGCAGACCAGTCCGTATCAAGAAAGACATGATCCCTGTACTTGCATACAAACCTCAGAGTGCTGACAAAGGATCAACATCCCTCGACTATACGGACGAACTCGTGAACTTTGTGCTGCGCGACGTCATGAAAGATATCGTTTCAATCGAGCGGGAAGAAGCAGTCGGGGGAAGAGACGTACCGAGTTACAAATCAACTTTGACGGATCTTGACCAGGTGGAATGTATAAAAGAGTAGCGTTCGAAGGCTCTGGCTTCATCAACAACCCAAAACCTCTACGACAGATCCAATCAAAACCTCGAAGCAAAACCAGTTGGGAGCTCCAAAGCAGAAACATACAAGATGTCCACATACCTGATCACCGGTGCATCAAGAGGACTCGGAGTAAGTCTACCACGAGATCGCTCGTGCTTGGATCCACTCGCCAACAAGTATGCAGTTCGAATTCGTCAGACAACTCTCCGAGGATCCAAACAACCTCGTCATCGGTCTCGTACGTGATAAGAGCGCAACTGAGAAGAAGATTGCTGCAGATTTCGGCGGCCGCACCAATGTGCACATCCTCACCGGTGACCTTGCGAATTATGAGACCTTGAAGAAGGCCGTCGCCGAAACCACGAAGATCGTTAGTGACCATGGCATCGACTACCTAGTTGCAAGCGGAGGCTACCTCCCTCTGTTCGACGCATTCGGCCCCATTGGAGGTTTGTTAGTGTTTGCTATCCGACTACCAAATCTAGCTGACGATGTGCAGAGCCGACAAGGTCGTTGAGCTGGAAAAAGTTCTTACAGACCTGAACCAGACCAACATCATCGGCAACATCCATCTCTACAACCTCTTCCTCCCACTGATCCTGAAAGGCAATACGAAGAAGGTCATCACCCTCACGAGCGGTCACGCCGACCTTGAGCTCATCAACATCTACGACGTCGAGGTAGCTGCTCTATATTCTGCTTTCAAGGCCGCTTTGAACGTCATCGTGGCCAAGTACAGTGCGCAGTACAAGAAGGATGGTGTGCTCTTCGTCAGCATCAGTCCTGGTGTTGTAGATGTCGGCACCTTCGGTATGTTTTGCATATGAGTTTTTCACATTGAATCGTCACTTAGTAAGACTCATAGACAATCTCACACCGGAGCAGCTCCAGGGTTTGTCCGGCTTCTTCGGGGCAATCGCCAAATATGCTCCCGACTTCAACGGACCGGCCAAGGTAGATGATGCCGCACGCGTCAACATCGCGCTCTGGAAGAGGGTCAGCATTGAAGATGGATACGGTGGTGCCTTCGTCTCGCACTTCGGTAACAAGCAGTGGGTGTAAACAGAAAGATAGGGAGAGGGGATAAGAGAGGGGAAGGAGGTATAGCTATAGACCCTAGGAGGCGCATAGGACAGAAAACCCAAGAGGGGCTGCAGTCAATGGCAACTTATTCTAACTAATCAGTTGCATCGTAAAGAACATAAAATTTCTGCATGAATTTGCTTGCTTCTAGTGTAGATAGGCTAATCTACCTAAAGGTGCAGTGTAATCTTACTTTTGCAGTGTTTTTAACATTGCGGCTGGACCTCAGCGGATGGCTTTCGATTACTTGAATTCAGACGAGGTACCGTACCGGATCGAGCTTCCTGTCGCGCCTCTACAGCTTCGGAACAAGAATTAATCATCGGGACTCCTCTCATTATCGCTGCGACATCTGCTTTCGAATGCTATCATTCGTCCTCAATCCGGCAGACTCGTTCGCATGTCCGCTTTTGCAGCCGGTCGAGTGGCCAAGGCAAAGCGCGTCAAAAGGCGCGTGCCCAACGCGTGAGTATCCGCGACCTTGATGTTATGGTTACAACAGCCTCCTACATCGCTCAGACCTGACGCAAGAGCAGATGTGAATTTTGCAAATGACAAAAGGTCAGGATGCCCGGAGACAAGCCCCTGTGCACACTACGAAAAGAATAAGCAAGAGCGCACTTTCCCTGAGGAGTAGCAGCAGGTGCTGATAACGAAAAAGTAGCGAACGACCTACCCACAAGGTGTGCAGAACTGATCATGCTCAAGGCCTTCGCGCAAATGCTCGCGCAAGTGCAGAGAGACGCCTGTCGAGTAAGAGGTCAAAGTCAGGAACATGACTCCACCACAAGCTTCCTAGATGGCGAACCACCAGAGGGCCGTGACAGTAATTTGTGCATTACTGACCGTTTGCAAGGCGATAGACAGGATAACTCTGACTCGAGGCGCACATGAGCTGCGCCCTTGTCGTGAAAGTGCTAGCTCCAGCACGTCAACTCGAAGGTAGCGAAATGAGAGGTTGGCAGCATGCACTTGAGTATGGGACTGAGGGGTCCGGACATCATGGCGAAGCTGAACTAGTGGAAGTGAGCTAGCGGTTGGTACTCGGAGGGAACCTTAGCCAACAAAGTCCAGACATCTCGTCGACCGTTTCCGAGGGCGAGACTGACACTATCAGGATTATATGGGCATACGATTATCAGTAGACCGGTTGCGCGAGCCGCATCGTAATTGCAACCCAACGTCCACAGGTGTGAAGTGAACCACACCAGTGATATCGACGCCATCACGACAGATGAAAAGCTCATCTTCGTATACAAGGCGAGTCAATTTCCCGCAATGGAGAAGTTGGGTTCGAAAGTAATGTGAGAAAGTGGCTCGTCGCGGATGGACGTGTTCATATGCTGAGGAGCCTCGCGGCTATGAGTAGGTTGTACCCTCAAAACAACATCAAGACTTGGCATCTCGTCGCTTCACCTCTATGATCTGAAGCGAAGCCAGGTTTGCTTCCAATCCAGCGACGGCTCTCTGGCTTCCGGATAATACATGTCCCTCCCTCGACCTTACCATCCGCTAGCTCGCAATGCTCCGCTTCCAACCGGCTGTATACTTCGGTACCCCGGTAGGCAGTGGAGTCGTAGGCCCATACCGAGAGTCGTGCCACTCGGAAGCCACACCACAGGTGCCACTTGGAGGTATGACCAATATGGTGCCCTTAATCTGGCATATACCTATAATTCTTGTGCCCACAACTGGATCCTATCGGTTGCGAATTTCATCTCAAAAGCACCCTTACGCGATGAGGGACGATAAACCATGTTCTCATCGATGATTGGCGATCTGTGGGTGAAGCAAGCTTTCTCCAAGCGGCACCTGTCTAATGACAGAGCGGTACCATGACCTTTCTGAGGCCGTTGGGTATTAGTTCAATCATGGTGATCGTTCTATTCGTTAAGACCGACCTTGCGAAAAGAACGACCGTAAATCCAATAACACTCAACTCGAAGAAAAGAAAGAAGGTGATAGATTGATGCAGTATAGAACTGAGAGCATTGCCGAAAAGAGATGCATTGCGAACAGGAGATGCAAGCGAAACAAGAGAGGGAAAGTAAGAGCGAGAAACAAGAAAAGCTTCGCTGTGAAAGAAAAGGAACCACAGAGCTTTAGAAGAAGGGACAGAAACAACGCCACACGCTGCGCTCATCTCGCCAACTTTACTGATACTGTATATAAGGACCAGAAGTGGCAAACCAGTCAATGAAATCATTGTCTCCAACGCCAACAAGCTCACCACCGTATGTCTGTCCAGCAGGACAGAGGAAACCTTGACCAAAAGTAGGGAAGCCTGGAACCCACTCCGCTTCTCCGCCTACCTTGGCAGTCATGCGTCCAATGTGCTGATCCCTAAGGTTGCCCGGAGGCCAAGAGAAGGTGCTATACTCAGCCGGAGCGAGGGAGGTGAAAATATCGAATTGGCCAGTGCCAGAGACAGCAGCGGTACTGTCGTCAGACAGATCAAAGTGGAAGCTGCAGGTTTTGCCTACAGACTCGGCGGGGAATATGAAGGTCAGGAGTGTAGTAATGTCGGTCGTCCTGCCATCCTTGGAAATTCTGCCACGTTTCGTCTGACGGTGGATTGCGCCGGTCCATACCTCGTACTGCGAGGTGACGTCCGGTCTGATGATCTGGGCTGGGGAGCCTGGGAAGGTAGGGTCGGGGCACTCATATGTCGATCGAACATTGAGCGGAGCAGCCGAAGTGGAGCCAATGATGGCAAGTGCGATGACGGAAGTGAGGAGTTGCATGTTCCTTGTTTGTTCGTCGTAAGATAGAGTCGCCGTGAAGATGCGTAAAATTGCGTGCAAAAGCACTGAAGTCTATAATGAGGCTGGAAACGAAGCTGGATCGAAAGTAGATGCTTTGGATCTGGATAATGGTCTCTTACTGCAACATCCGTTTCCTTTATAGACGTTGCCGCACTGAGGGAGACCTTCATAAGTTCTGCGAATGGATGGGCGCCCACAACGATGACCTGCAGCTGCGCCATAGCCACTGGGCTGAAGAGGCTCAGTAGAACAGCGGAGTGACTTAGTGCACGACCGATCTGGAAGCTTTAGACGACCTGCTTTGCTTCTTCGGTACCGTTACGTATCAGCATGAGCGATTGGACTGAGATCATGCGTGCGGCTGAGGCACGTACGTTGAGCTGAGCGAACACGATCCAAACAGCTCACGCAGGAAATGAGTTCTTCTCGCTTTCCACATGTGAGCGCAATAGAGCTGACGTGTTGTCTCAGCCTACTCGCGAGATTTGGCACCGTGAACAGGTGAAGGCAGTATTGCGCAACGCTCAGCCGCACGGCCAAATGAGCATCGGCCATGGATAAGAATCGGGCTAAAGACATGAGCTCAGCGCTGCGAAGGAACTAATTTAGAATCGCGTTGACAGACACATTAGACAAACATACCGCAACAGGCAAATTGAGGAATTGCTCTGCAGGCAGCCTGATGTGACATGAGAACCTACTGTGGGGGCCCAGGCATCAAGCAAGACGGCGGGCAGATGAGTCAAACTCAGTGATGGAACGGTGAAGCCGTTTCAAGGCTCAAAATGCGGACAGTTGCAGGCGTAGCACGCATGCCTAGGTGGACGTGGCAGCGCACTCAATCACTGTCGTGAATTGGGATTATTCTTTTCTCGTTGTCAGCGCTCGTCTCCATTTCTTAACCCACGATCCGGCGTCATGGAGACGGTTTAAGACGCGATGTCTCCTTCGATTGTGTCGTGGACGAGACGAGGTGGAACTGTGTCAAGAGCCTTTGTATGCATTGTGCCTGGTCAGTGCACAGGCAGCCCCACTTGGCGCGTTTGTGTCCTGCGAGAGGCTGGCGAATTGTAAATCTCCCAGTCGTCCCAGTCTCTATAGTGCCAGCATATTGTCATCCTCTCCAGCACAGTCCTTTGGCCACTCTCTGGTTCTACTCATGGTTATCGTCGAAACTTTATACCGAAGATTGTGACGTCAATAGCATTGCACGTTTGCAAGCGCTTCGATGCCGCACCAGGGGCGACCTCTATCTACCACAGCACGCATTAGAACATGATACTCACACACCGATCACGACAACCCCTGAGTCCATCGAAATCAGTGTTGCGGATCTCGCAGCGGTATTTTGAAGTCCTCTCCGCGGGTTGTATCGCCTTCTCTGTATCGTTAGCCTCACTCGTCAGTCCTTTCACGCTCATTCCCACCGGCGGTGAGGGGTTGTAACTGCCCGTCGATGTGGTTATGTACATGACGAAAACTACATTCTTTGAAACTATGTCTTTGGTTTGTGGCCTTGTTGTTGGTCAGGATCGCATTGTCATGCTAATGAGTGCAGGCCACAGATCGCACAGTGTCTGACGCTATCACGTTCCCCGTGCCTCAAGAGCGCAGGGAAGAAGACTCCACAGACCAGTTCGCATAGGACTGCAGCACTGGAAAGTCGCGAGCGCCCATGGTCAAAGCCCGCGAGTCCAAATTCTCTAATTCCAGCACGTATCAATTACATCAATGCGATCCCGGATGCTAAGAGGAGGCCATGGAACATCTGTCCCAGTGCCGACTGCAATTCCAACAACCCATGTGCTCACAGTCCCACTAACGACTATCGAGCAGTCTGTTGGCTGTATCATCCAATTTGCAATTGTCCATCTTTGAAGGACATCAGGGTGCAAGCGCGGATCGAGCGACTGGCCGAAGAGATACTGGAGGGGCCGGGCAACGGATCGCGTAACGAGGCAGAGGACCAGCCCTCTTCCTGCACGATTTGGGGTGACGAGCAATCTTGTCAGACCAGCAATGGGCGTTGGAGCAGTACACAACGACATCAACTGCTCAAGTGTTGTATACCTAAACATTCTTTACCAAGTATCGTCTGGCCTTACTTTTGGAGTTGCAGCACGAGATTGGCCTCTCTTGGAACAGTAAATAACATGTTTTGACACTCGACGCACGCTCGACAAACTCGTTTTAATTCCCTTGGTCAACGCCATGACCTCGTCTGAGTGAGGGTCAAAGGTCCGACGTGTCAAGCACGTACCACCTGCTCGGATTTTACTCACCGCTTTTCCAGTGCTTTGGATGTTGAAGTCGGTGAAAGCTGCAGGTATTCGCCGTGCCTGGAGATCGTGACCAAGCAGCAAACAACCATCGGCACTCATCCCTGCCCGTCGAAGTGTCAAATACTCGCATCTGCAACATACTGTATCAGACAAGTCACTACCACAAGCGTAACAACGAGTGATTTCAGTATTCTTGTCTCCGAAAACTTCCAAGCCACACCTGAGCACCCCGACAGTCAAGTGTTTCATTCTCACAAACTCTCCTGTTCAGCTCAACGTATTTCCATCTTCGAAACCAAGTGTATCCATCGAGATGCCGAGTCGACTGACATCTGCTCACTCATCCTCCCGCTCAACACCTGAGCCCGACTCCCCTCGATCCTCGTTCTCCTCGTTCACCCATCACAGCCTCAACGACATCGAGGACCACGAGGCATCTGAGCAACTCAAACGCAACATCACTGAGATTGCACACGAAGCAGCGGTGGATGCAAGAAATGCAAGGATGGGCAGCCTGAGTGAGGAGTATATGAGGAAGTTGGTGGAAGAAGTAGAGGTCGAACTTGGTGTGAGAAGGTCGTGAAAGATTCCACGAGCCATTGGCAAGAAAACATCATCTGAGGCTGAAGAACATGAAATAGTACAGCTTGATACGTACACAGCGAACGTACAGACAGGATTGATCACGCAGGAAGGGCGCAAAGTTTGGGTTTACGTTGGGTTCCAGTCCACACTCACAGTTCCTTCTCCTCTGCATCACGAAATAACATTCTTTTGAGCACTCAGCTGATGATTTCGTGTGGATCCAAGTTCTGGGTTGCCATAGATTGCTTTACTCTGTCCCCGTCTGTTCCCGCAGACGCTCGTTCTGGCCCGCCTTCGTCTTCTTCGGCTTGTCAGATTTGGACATCTTCGTCAGCTTCTTGAATACGCTAAAGCGGCATTTGTCCCGCGAAGTCTGGAAATGGGTTTGGTAGTCGATCAGGACCTGGACATTGTCCGACAGGCTTTGGCGTGCTGCTACTATGTCTTGAGCGTTTGCAAGGTTGCTGCGCAGCTGCATTTGCTCAGCCTTGATCATAGCGAGCTCTTCTTGTGTTTTGCGCCAGTCTCGAGACTCCTTGTGCTCGATGGTTTGACGGAGATGGGCTAGCTCCAAACACAGGGACTCGGTGTTCTCCGCTGTCTGGCGGTGATGGACGTTGGCCTCTGTTTCTGCCTGCGCCAGTTCGGTGACCAGTTGTGAGTTCTCTTCTTCAGTCATAGTAATCGTCTCCCGCATCTTGCGGAGCTCGCTGTTGTTGGCGGTCTTGAGACGTCGTAATCCTTTGTCCTTTTTCTTCAGTTGCTCTGCATATGCAATTTTCTGAACTTCTAACTTCCGCTCCGCTACTCGCGTCTTTCGACCTGCTTCAGCGAGGTGGCGATCGTGATCTCGGCGTTCTCGAATCTGGTTGTTTTAAACATGAGCAATTCGCGCCTTGTAAAACTCGGCATCTCCTTCGAGGCGACGCGCCTTCGCTTTGTAGAATTCTTCAGGAGCTGTCATGTTGTTTGTATGTCTGAATGCTGGTTGAGCCTCAAAGGTACAAGTTGTTACTGTAGGATGGAAGGAGGTGCATTAAGGCATAGGGTTGGTTAAACTAGCAGTGCTCGCTTTCACCGTGCGTGTAGCTCAATCGAGTGACAGCTTATCGAAGCTACACAGTGTTTTGCGCACGAGAAAAAGTTCGGCACGATTCTTAGCCTATGAGCCAGGTCTCCTGGTAATGTTCAATTTCTCATCCTACCACAGCTGATGCATTGTGCCTTTAACGTGCATGGTGTCAGTAAGATGTGCAGAGAGTCGGTGAAAGTGATCTGGCAGGAGTCCATCCAGTCCAATGAGAGTGTGAAAGTAAAGGTATGACGGAGAGCGGGTTCCCAGAGACGACCGTAAAGCACTCCCGATCCGTTTGTACTTGTCTTACCGCGCGGTTTCTGAGGATGACTGCTGTTGCTGTCGCACGTTGATTGGGGTCGTGATGTCGAACCCTGTGACTACTATCGCTGTGCCCATCTGACCTTTCCGTTCAGCATTGGGTGAACGACTCGGTAGACCCTTATCGCATCGTTGTTCGCAAGGTTTCAGACACTCTGCGCCGCTGTCGGGTTCTGCCTTTTGGGCCCCGAGCTGTTGTGGTGCCATTGTGGGACCGGAGGTGCTGACGTTGCGTAGGAATAGCATGCTAGGTCGCTTCCTCGGTAAGTGAACGTCGCCACTGGGCATTCGTGAGAGCGTTCGAGGACAAAGATGAGTGTTGCCTTCGAACCTGAAAGGCGAGAGGATTGGTTTTTGGACAGTGATGAATTGGGGGGAGGTTTCGTGAGACTCCTTGTTGATACCAAATTGATCTTTCCATATGTATGGTACGGGTAATGAAAGAGAAACGATAAGAGACTGTTGTCACCTAGGAGGGCTTAATGTGTAGGGGATTACTTGCCTAGATATCCCTTGCGTTGATCGTCTTGGTAGGCTGTGCTCCGTGCTCCAACAAAGAACAGGACTGCGCCGCACACGCAAGCCTGCCCCTTGGCGCTATCCCTATATCCAGCTGACATTCAGGATCCCGATAGCGAGTTAAACACAAATTGAGAACAGGAACGCTGACAACGAATGTAAAAAGCCCAACAATCATGGTAGCAATGCGAGAGATCGCTACCGCTGAGTGGAGATGTAGTGTCTTTCCCAGGAGGCATGCAGTCAATGTCAGGCGTCCTGTATATCTCCAGGTGACACAGATGCTCAGTGGGCAAGGCCAGGAGATATGAAGCGGCCCATTCGAAGCTAGACGATCGTGAACACGTCCGCATGTTCGAAGCGAGCTCACCGGTCGGCGACCACACGACCCACTTGTAAATGCCTTTTGTTCTAATCACCACAACAGTGCAACCCGGCGTAACGGCGTGAGCGGTGGTCACTTGTTGTTGCCTTCATTGAACGGTTCAAGTGGTTTCGCGAGTCGCATCTATAGTGACGTCATTAAAGCTAGTCAAAGACCAGTAACGCGCTTTCCAATTGGAGAACACACTTCCTCATGGGGTTTCTGCTGTAAGCACATGGGCAAATTTATCTCCATCTTACATCTCATTTCTAAAAAGGCCTTGACCCGCAACTTCGCAGAACTA
Source organism: Didymella glomerata (assembly GCA_030271015.1). Lineage (NCBI taxonomy): Eukaryota > Fungi > Ascomycota > Dothideomycetes > Pleosporales > Didymellaceae > Didymella > Didymella glomerata. The sequence goes on from JAJOHN010000010.1 coordinate 1,306,983, forward strand.
TGGTTCAGCGTCCGCAATGAGTTCTTAGCTTTACGATAGTGTATATTGTAGCTTAGCTAGGTTCAGCATCGGTTCGAGGCGCGCGACATCCCATATCAAAACCAAAAGATCACAGAATGTCCTGCTCGAACTTATAGTGGGGAAATGACGCCTATCCCCAAACGCTGGAATCCTTCGCAATGTGCGTACCGAGTATGCGCGATACGGTCGTGCTCGTCAGGTACCAGTCTATCTCTGGGAATAAGGACTCTGAGAAGTCGTGGCATACCGGCTAATGCTGAGTCGAATGTGTGTATATCCTATCCATATTGAAGTCGCATGGCCGAGTACAGCTAACAAGAACGGGCTCTCATCGTTGATCACTTCACCTTCGCGATGGTCTTTGGCTGAAGGTCTCTCTCCTTGGTGATACGGTTCATTTCAAGTCTTATCGGACCACCGGGGCCTTGAGCGTTGTTCCGCTTCAGGCCTTTTTGCTAACTTCTTGGACTCGACAATCTCAGTCTTTTCACTCTCCTTCACGGGACGAGCATCGACCACATGTCACCTTGTATTGTCTGACTCAACACAGACGAGTTGCTGCACTGCAAACAGTCACGCCTGTAGGCGCTTGATAAAACATAGTCAGAAGAGCAGTTCAGAAGCCTCATGACGTAGCCCCCCCCTCCCCCCCCGGGGAGGGGGGGGGCTACGTCATGAGCTAGTCGTGGAGCGCCATACCACCTCTCATACGCAAGAGCTTCCATAAGCGGAGCCATTTCTTTTATTGTCACCTGACACTCTGTATTCGCCGCGGGTTCCAATCTCGTGTCCTTCCTCCGATTGCAGGTATGCGCGATACGTGCCGTTCGATATCTTACCGCTTGACCCTTTCGGAAGCTATGGCAGTATTCGACGCAGACTGCAGCAGTAGCCGAGGCTGCTAACGGTTATGGATGAAGAGTGGTCCAGAGCCTGCACGGCCACTTTGCCATTAGCCGGCTACTGCACCCTCAGAGTCAGCCTCGGACTAATTTGGTTAGACTGTCAGCACTGTATCCTGCAGGATCTGGCTGCAGCGTTACTAGGGCGCTCTGACATCGTCTCGCTGTCTCCACGTCCAACTTTCTGAGCATGTCTAAGCGATTGATATAAGAGCCCAACACCACGCTATAACCCCTTGCTTTGTCCTCCGGAGATGTTGGTGTTAGCGGCCATGCGCGGCATGAAGTACTAGAGTCAGATGCGCGCCACATATCGTGAGGCTCGAATCGGAAGCTAGTATTTCCCGCGCTCTCACTTCACTGCGGAATTACTAATACTTACTTAAAGCTCCCACTGGCTACCCAGCCTGCGATCAATAATCCAACTCACTCACCCACGACTGACCCCTCCCATCGACCGACAGCACCATCCGTGTCTCATCTCCTACATTCGCCATGGAGCCACTCACTCTTATTTCAGCCACACCATCATCGTTCGCACGGATGAATCATGTCGCCTTGTCACTCAAAGGTATTCCATTCAAGGTCCACTACGAGATTCCTTGGGAGTCCAAAACGGTCACGCCCCTGTACAACCCACTTGAACAGCTTCCAGTGTTGATACTTCCTAATGGACGTTCGATATACAACAGCGCCTTTATCCAGACATACATCGTTGAAAAGTACGCCGACCGAGGTCCTCTGCTTCTACCCGGCGATCTTGATGGAAACCTTGACGCCAAGCAAATTGTCGCGCTCTGCGTTGGAAGCCAGGACGCCGTCGTTCAGGTTGGCTGGGAGATGCGACGCAGGGAGGAGATGCAAAGCCAGAAGTGGATGGACCGACACTTGCGGAAGGTGGATGGTGCCATGCGGGCGTTCAACAGCATCGTCGAGAAGGCAGAAGGCAAGCCATACGTGCTGGGCAATGAAATCACTATTGCGGACATTGGAATTGTATGCGCGGTTAGTGGCATCGACTTCACAGGCTTTCGACCCGAGTGGAGGACGCAGCACCCGGTGCTGAGCAAGTACTTCGACGGGCTGTACCAGCTCAAGGAGTTCCAGGACACGAAGCCAGTCATGTTCGACGTAACTGAGGAGATTGTGTGAGTAGGCATCTGAAGTTGCACTACCGAAATGGACTACATGCTTGGGAGACAGTAGGCGCGTTCTGAATGGATCCACCAATCGGGCGCGTCGCCGGGACCTTTCAGCCTTTCAGCCGCATCAAAAAAAATCTGGCCAAGTTTTCAGCCTCAAGGACCGTGGGTCCAGACTTTGGTAAGACTGACTTTCCTGCAACAATACGACCCTGCATTTTCTTACACTTCCGGCACCCTGTCGATTGCCTCTCTTCAAATAAATGGTTCGGGAGGTCAAGAATCATCAAGTCATGGGCTGCAATCTAATTGCATTCACTGTGTACTAACCCTCTGTGCGTCGTTTTACACTCATCACAACACTTCTCTACCAGCATCATGGCACGCCTGAAGCACTGAGATGTCTATGCGACAGATCCGCGTCATGCACATGCGTGCTGCGTAACTTCGTCCGGGTTGTGCAATGCTCCAGGGCTGAATGTAGTGCAATCAATCGTCTGCGATGCTGACATCTCCGACAAAACGCTACCTATGGTACTATACAGTTCCGAAGCCAGGGTTTCGCGCATAGATGGTGTCCGATGCAAGAGTGAAGTACGTGGGCTGGAAAGCTGCAAACCCGAATGCACCAAGAGATGTACTGGTTGGACAACCAGACATGCGCTCCTAGTAATTTTAACATCTCTATACCGCAAAAGACGACGATCCTCTGGTTGTCAAAGATACACATAGCTTGTTGATGGTCGTCCTCCTTTATCATCCTTAACGCGCATTTCGAACGACGCATTCCATCAAAGTGCTGATCGACCACGCTACCTGGGTATCAGTGGCTAACTCTATGATGCTGTATGGCAGCTGAAAACCTCCAAGTGCAAAGTGTTTTCGCGACCTATGCGGTTGAATACATATCTCTAAACCATAAAAGATCTGTCCGACAACAAGTTGCTAGTCCAAGTCCTTGAACTGAGATCATATCGAGAAGAGATTCAATGGCATCGCCGTGCAGTCTTCCTCCACTGCGTTTACGACTATGGACGAAAGCTCGGGTTGTGGTATGATAGGCATTACATTAGTCTAGGTAAGAGAAGAAGTCTATAGCGGATATTCAACACAAGCAGAAGTGCAACAGTACGATCTGCCCATGTGCTCTCAGAGAGTCTTGAATTGACTGTCCTCCTTCAGCCACGTCGCGAAGTCTTTTAGATCTGGGTTGATCTCCCGAGCCTTCTTGATGTCTGCACCATACCCCACAGCCCTAAACCACTTGAACATCAACCCCAGATCCTTGACCATCATATGAATCGCTGCCGAGATGAACCGGAATGTAGTCGGAAGTATCTGCCCCGTTTTCTCCTCAAAGATACTCTTGAACTGTGCGTACGTCAACTCGTCGCCCGCAAGGCTTAATTTCGTGCCCTTCCACTCATCTGGCTTGACGAACGCTTGAGCGGCGAAGTATCCGATATCGCTCGTCGCAACAAGCTGCAGCGGCTTCTCCTTGACCACCGCATCCCAGCTTGTTGCGAAGACCTTGCCCAGGAACCCAGGAACAAGGTTCTCGTAGAAGGCTACAGGTCGGAGGACAACCCAGTCCATCTCTCCGTTCGCTGTCTTCTCGAACAAGTGCTGTTCGACGCGGTGCTTGCTCGCAAAGTGCGGGACGGATGTAGCATCTGTGTTGTCGCCTCCGCGATCGACGGATGAGTATACAAAATGCTTCACTCCGTGTTTAATTGAGGCATCAATCAGTGCCTTGCCCTGCTTCTCTTCAGACTCTGGGGATGCACCGTCGCCGATGGCTACTTGCACGCTGAAGACGCCCCATATTGGCGCCTTTATGGCCTCTTTGGCTTTCTGAAAGACGTCCTCGACATTGTCGAGATGCCCAGTGAGGAGCTTGATTGAGGGTGACTTGGCAAGGAGCTTCTGTGCTGAGGCGGATTGGGCGTTGCGGGTCAAGGCGAGGATCTCGAAGTTGGCTCTGGACTTCAAAAGGGCGGCGATTGTTGCTGTGCCCTGCTTGCCAGTGGCGCTGGTGATGAGAAGTGCTCGAGACATTGTTGTGTTGTCAATGTTACTAATGTTGTTGTTGTCGATGGAGGCGTTGTTGAGATCTTGTTATTGTATGAATGCGTTCTGTCTTCTGTCTGTTATTTTGGAGTGCCATTGTGCATATACTTATATTTTCAAGGTGTTGCAGCTGAAGCAGCGAGGGTCCGTCGAGGCGGGCACAGCGAACGCCGACGACGATTGACCGAGTGCCCGCATTACAAAGCGCAGCCACCACAACAACGCAGTCAATCAGACATGAGTATCTGGTCCGCTTGCGCCAGCTCGGTGTTTCGCTTGTTGGCGTGATCAAGAGATTTACCAGAGCATCAAACCTGTGCTTAGCCTCACATGCAGGAACCTGCAATGGCCTTTGGTCAGCTCTGCAAGTACATTTCGACAGTCGTGGTCGATCGACACATCCGCGTGCACATTTGCGCAAGCATCGATCAACATGGCACCGCGTCGAATATCGCGCGGAGTCATTGCTGTTGCCAACCTTCTAAGATTGCTGCGGACGTGCCGTGCATGCCTGGGGTCTTTCAGCTTCGCAACGACCCCGCAGTTCAGCTCGAGCTCTGGCTGCCCAACCACGGCACTTTCAATTTCCGTTTGGTATACGGCATACCGGTCTCAAGTAACACGTTGAGTCACGCGATCGGGGAAGAAAACAGATGCCCAGTACTAACGTCAATGGCCCCGCTCCTTCGCCTACGCGCATCTGCTGATTGCAGGAAGCCGTGAAGTTGCCGAGTCGGTTTCGCAAGGGCTTCTGTAGGCGAGTCGTGTTATCTGCCTGTTTAGAATGGAGGCATGGATTTGCGCAGCCTATTCTAGTCCGCCTGAAAGCGTTGTAGGGCGTAACAACGCTGGGGACGCTGCGCTTACCGCCCGCGCTTGCAGGCGCGCGCAACGCTCGAGTAATGTCCTCTCGGAACGGGCCGGCTATTCTAGCGCCTAGTACGCCCACATACAGCTCCACCGTCAAATGTCACAGCGCCAAGTGCTTCATGATGCAAATATAGCTTCAACAGGTCACTTCTTTCCTCCTCCCATCAGTATTCGGGGAACTCATTCCACTCCAGCGTACCTCCTCTCCCTTGTCACGTGTGTCCTAGATCAAATCTGAGAGGATCGGTAGGCAGAAGATCTGGATCATATCTACGACACGATGTCGACTACAAGAGCATGGTCTCACCGAAGTCAATTCATACTACTGCAAGAGGCTTCCTGCCATGATTCGTTTCTTTAGTTTTGTCCAGACGAATATTGCATTCGCTCGTCCAATTTCTTGTTCAGCACGATCTTGAGCAAAGCCGCTCACTGTCTCTTTCGCTTGCCTTTCCAGTGCGAGTAGTAACGGTCAAAGCTACAGAAGAGGTTTAGTTTGGTACGAACCCTGCCCATGCGGTCTTTGGGCAGCAAGCATACCTGTGTAGGCAAAAAAAGGCCTCGGAAAGAAATTGCCTGTAAACGTGATATATGGTTGGTGGCCCAGATTCCATCGCTATCGGCGTTTCCTACCAGATGACTGAAGTGTACAAACGATACTTTTACGTGAACGATCATACTTGGTTTACCAGTGACCGTGCTCATGTAAGTGCTTGAATTAGACTATCCGCGCGCCACGGCTGAAACTGAACTTGCATGACAGCCATCACAATTGTCACGCCCTCGCCTTGTCTAGTCAGTCTATCAGCGCCTCCGCAGCTGTGCAGCCAGGATGCATGTAAAGTTGCGGTTGCAATTGATTGTTTCTGGTCGATCTAAGCCACACCAAAGCGCTTGCGCACAATAATGTGTTCCCACCAGTCAACGCGTGCATACCTATTCTCTTGCGTCAGCCTTGCCTCCGCACAATTATTTCTCCCATAAGAACCAGCAGTCTCTTATCGTGCTGGTACAGACCCTTAGATTGTTCATTGTTTGTTAGCATACTCATCCGCGATGTCAAAACCGCAAGCCTTATCGGAAACGTTGGAAACGTTGAAGGTCGACTGGACCAAGTGTCGGGCCTACGAAGAACAGAAGAACGCTCTTGTCGAGGTTAGTTCGTCTCGAATCCATGTGGAAACGCATGAGTGACTGGTATTCAGGACCTGTTTGAATACATCGAGACCCTAGCCAGCAAGCTCAGAGAAGCCGAAGACGAACTTCGGGACAAGAAGGACGTTGTCAAGTTGACTCGAAGTCGAGTCGAAGAGGCCGAAAAGCATGTTCAGGAGTGCCAGAACGAGAAAGTGGGTGTTTTCGTCACACAGCCACACGATTATCATCCTATAGACAACTTACATAGGCTCGACATTCTTTCGTTCTGGTATTGATTGATGGTAACTCTATGCTAGTGAGCTATCCTTACGCTTGAATGATTGCATGGAAAATGGGAAAGCTGACTGATCCAGTTTCGAGATGAGTTCATCGAAGAAGGCTTCAATGGCGGCAAGAGAGTTGCTGCTCTGTTGTTGAAAACCGTGAGAGAAGAACTTGCATCTCGGGATCCGTTCACAGCCCACCAGGTACAAGTAGTAGCTCGCATCTTTGCAGACGTACAAAGGCTAGCCACAACCTACGGTGAGACGGGTCTCATTCCTCATACCGCAGCGTTTGCAGAGTTTGTACGTGGGTTCAACGTTGGAGACGCTATGTGCGACTATCTCGACGTGGGCAGCGAAAAGGGACGTTCAGACGAGAAAATCCAAGGTGCGGCAACCATCACCGTTTCTAAGCTATCTCATGCGCTAACATTCCGAAGCAATGTTTCGACACGGTCTACTGGATATCCATTGCAACCATCTACTTCTTGGTTGTTCAGCAAAGAGCGAGTGCATACGGCTACTCGATCCATTCGTGACACACGCCGCGATCTGTAGGCAGATCACCATTCTTGAAGGTCCTTCTTTCGCCCAGGAGCTGGCGCCCATTAAGAGCAACTTTCATTCAGTCCAGTTCCGGAATATCTTCGAGACCCAAAGACTGGATGATACCGGACCGATGCCCTCGCTTCTTCAAAGCCCTCCTCGTACGCCTCTCACAAGTTACGTACCTCTCAGTACAAAAGCATCTCGTTCGAAGGCCGCTCGGTCACCAAGTCTCGTTCAAAACATCAATTTCGCCACTCCCATGACGGGCAAGATTTTGCAGAACAAACAAGGACAGCGTGTGGATATGCCACTGAACTACTCAAGCAAAGAGTTTGTGGAGCTTAAAAGCCGTAAGCTTTGCAACAGCTTCTATCTTTTGGGCAAATGTCCCTCCGAAGAGGGCTCCGGGAAATGTCAGCATGACCACACGGCCGAGCTGAGTAAGAAGCAGATGACGGCTCTCAGAGCTTTTGCTCGTAAACTTCCTTGCCGAGCAGGAGTTAGTTGCAGGGATCCAAACTGCATCAGTGCACATCACTGTCCACGAGAGAACTGTGCCCGTGAAAAGTGCTGGTTTCCTTCGCAGATGCATGGTGTAGATACAAAGGCAGTCACACCGACGTAAGATAGCACGCCGGTACCTACACTCACATATATAGCGAGGACGTCTTTGTGAATACAAAGACATCAAATGCACTTGCAACACAATTTGTAGTGGTCATGCGGCAAGCCGTGAAGCCTGAAGATCATCTCAAGGAAGAACCAGAGACACATTGGTAGTACATCAAAGTATTTCATGCCCTTGTAAGAGGCGTGGGCTTGTAGTATTGCCTCAACGATCAATGGAGGTACATGCCAATTGTTGCTGTTCCATAGCCCTGATTGAACGTGGTATTTTGGAGCGCACAAACTGCAAGAATAACAATCAGAAAAGCACAAGGCTCTGCACACCAGCTTGGTTCTGAGAACACATCAGTATTACGATGCAGCCGCTTGTGGCCAATGAGATTGGTGCTGTCTGGCACTCGTCGCCTTGTTCGAAGATGCACGCTGGACCCCGCACCTGTCACACAATTCCAACGAGCGTGATCAGAATCATTACGCATTCTGCTGAACAGTTCAGCTGCTGCCCCTCCTTGAGCGTGGCTTTACTCTTCTAGTATCGTCGCAATCTTTATCGTAGCTTCGCGGAATCCAAGTACCTGCCAAAGCATTCGCTTTGCGACCTTGACGCTGCTGCAGATCATGTCAAGATCTAGCGCGGCCCCTGGTCAATTCATGCTTACAGTGCAGCGTGCATCCATGAGTACCAACGCATTGGGAGACAAACCCACCAGAATCGGAAGGAGGTTCGACAAGATACATCAGATTGCAGTCTTATTGCTTGGACCTTCGTCTACTTCGTACATAACCCCTCGCGATCGGTGAGACTGGCAAGAATAAATAAATACACTGTCTCTCTGATAAGAATTCTTTCATCCTCCGAAATGGCTTACTACATCTACGCTGGCTTGTTTGCGCTGATCGCCGTTCTTGCATACCGATTGAGCAGAACTGGCAGCAGGCCGGCAAACTACCCACCAGGACCACCCACACTGCCATTTATCGGCAATTTTCATTTGATGCCAAAAGAGAAGACGCATCTTCAATTTCAAAAATGGGCAGACCAGTACGGCCCAGTCTACTCCCTGGTGCTTGGTACCAAAACTATAGTCGTCCTGAACACAGATCGAGCTGTCAAAGATCTACTTGATAAGAGAAGTGGAATCTACTCGTCACGACCGGATATGTACATCTCCAGAATTGCGGGCGGAGGTATGAGATTCTCACTCATGGTATGTTGCAATGCGAAAAGCTAGTACTAGCCAAGTCGTCAGTGCAATACTTAACACACGTCACAGGAGTACGGAGACACCTGGCGCATGATACACAAAATCGTGCACAAGGCCCTCAATATCAACGCAGCAAAGTCCTATGTGCCTTATCAAGACCTGGAGAATAAGGCGATGCTGGTCCGCTTTGTGGAGCATCCAGAAGACTTCATCAATCTTGTCCGCCTGTACGCCAATTCCTTGACGACACAGATGATTTTTGGATACAGGACGACCAGTACTGAAGACCCAAGGTTCAAGCAGTTCTTCCATGTGGGTGCACTATCAAGAGCCAACTCGCGACTTATCTAACTTCTGTTGTAGGGTTTCGAGAGGCTGTCCATCCTCCTCACAACACATGCAGCCGCGCTTCTGGATCTGTACCCAGTTCTCCGCAATCTACCAGATCTATTCCTTCCCCTCCGTAGGTACGCGAAGTTCCACCATGAGGAAGAGAGCAAATTGTATGTTGGGCATTGGCTTGATGCTAAAGAACGTATTAAGAAGGGCATATCACAGCCGTCGTTCTGCGTTGACCTTATGCGCGTCCAGAAAGAGGAAGGTTTCTCTGACTTGCTTGCTGGGTATGCGAGCGGCGTGTTGCTGGAGGCCGGTTCGGATACGACTTCGTCCCTTTTAGTAGGCTGTGAGTTGTGATACAAACGACTGAGACGCAGTGCTGACGATACGTAGTCATCCAAGCTATGATTTTGTTCCCGGAAGTAGGCAAGACCGCACAAGAGGAGCTTGACCGAGTCTGTGGCTCTCGCCTACCGACCATAGACGATGATCTCCCATACATTCGAGCCTGCGTCAAAGAGTCCATGCGTTGGATGCCCACCGCCATTCTCGGCATTCCACACGCCGTCATAAGAGACGATGAGTACATGGGCTACCGCATCCCCAAAGATGCAAGCGTCATCCTGAACGTATGGGCCATCCACAACGATGCACGAAGATACCCAAACCCACGGATCTTCGACCCTACACGTTATCTCAACGACACCCAAACCTCGATCGAGTCAGCGAACAACCCTGACCCCAGCAAGCGCGACCACTTCCTCTTCGGTGCCGGTAGGAGGTTTTGCCAAGGAACCCACATCGCTGAACGCTCTCTCTTCATTGGCTACTCGCGCCTGCTGTGGGCGTTCGACTTTGGGAAAGCGCTTGACGAGCACGGTGAACCCATCACTCCTAACGCGGCTGAGTTGACTGAAGGTGCTTTGGTGGAGCCGAAGCCGTTTCCCGCGAGGATCCAGCCGAGAAGCGAGGAGAAAGTTGAGACAATAAGGCGTGAGTGGAAGAAGATGGAAGAGGTGCTCGATCAAGACGGACAGTGGAAGGTGCTGCCGGAAAGACTCCCGTTGAGCGACCGAAAGGTATATGGATAAGGTTCCATTGCTGCTCAGATTTCCGCGTGGACTTGCAGGTCCGGTTGACATGCCGATTTTCAGACCCCGTCCGTGGAGAAACTGATCAGGTTTGACAGTCGAATTGCTCAACATTCTCAGAGCTCTTGATACCTCTCGCATATGTGAAAGACACTGGTACCAACGAAAATGTAACGTGTGTTGCTCGATCGCTGCCATGTTTTCCTGTGATACCTGCTACTGCGATCCTTCTACCTCAGAACGCATGTGTCCGCACGTATTCGCGATGCAGCACGTCAGCCCCAGCACCACCTAGCACAACGTCAATCGGCGCCCAATACCTGACACCGACTCTCATGATCATTCTCACAGCCCAAGCCATGCCACCAAGGTAAGCGCCGACATCAATATGACGCCGGACCTCTTCTTCGTCCCGTGTCAACTCGGCCGCGGTGGTCCATCTGGGAATGAAGTTCCGGTACTCGACTCCCGCAGCCTGTAATGACAGGATCGCTGGTAAAACAAACAGAGTCGAAGTGTGCAATGCCGTCAAGGTTCGGACGTTCTTAAACACGTTTGCCGATACGGTAAACCCGAAGTTGAAAAGCTGCGATGCGTGGCGAAGTGCACCAACGCTGGCGATGAATGGCGCGGCGTCAACTAATGTTGCTTCGACATCCGTGCGTTGAAGTATGAGTGGGAGTTTCTTGGTGTACTGGGTAGGACATTGACCGATCTGGGGGTGCCAATCGTTGGCTGAGGGCGTTTTAGTAGTCCGGAAGGGGTGTGATTGTAGCGGCATGGTATTGGTCTCACCACCCCGAGCTTATAAGGCGAGAAGGTCAGTCAAAGAAGCGAGATGCACGATTTGCGATTGCAAGCGAGCGATTACGAAGTCACTTCAGGGTGTACGGTCGTTGAAGGTGCAAAGTTGAATAGCGACATCGATGATGTAGTCGATCTAATCAGGCAAGATCGGCGGGTCTACGACTGGCCCGTAGCGCCATCAGTTCTCCAACGCGGACAGAATGACACAAGAACACAGTTGCGAGGTCATTCGGAGCTTCGCGATACCTTTGCAGACTACAACGCGTTCGGTAAAAGGAGTATGCACTCTTGCTGTTGTCCAGAATCCAGATGAACACTCCCGGCGTGTCGCTGCTTTGTGACCTCGAACGATGCTTGACTCCTGAAAGTTTCACGCATGGCTCGCGCATGTAGCGACCGCGACCACTTGAAGATAGGCGGCTGGTTGTTGTCTTAAGGTGTGAGCGAGTGCTGTGGACGATGTTTGCATCCTTCCCGGGCGCAGGTGGGGCTACCGTCCACACGCTAGCGCGCTCTGAACACGCTTCACTCCCACCACGTGTTCAACATCTTTTCGCATGGATGTATCTGACCGGTCAGGCCGTCTACATTAGTCGCGATGCTGTTGTATCATACGCCTCTATGGAAATTATCCTTGCACTCTCAGCTCATTCTCCTAGCGAGCATACGTGACGTTAGATTCGGCTGGTCATTTGCTGCTGCTTTAAAAATAGATCCTGAGGGATACGCCATCAATATTGTCGAGGGCTATTGCAATGCCATTTTCCTGCTCTAGCTTTGCCTTTAACCTATAGAAAGCCGTAGTGCTTATCATCTTGCTTGCATTAAGCTAGTTAATGTATTGCGAGCTGTTTAGAAGCCACTTGCATGTCTTGGCATAGACAGGTTTGATAGTTATCTGGCGAGCGTCAATCTGATCCAATCTGATCAAATCCAAGTGACTCCATAAAACTTCGTTTCTGCTTATCGTTGGTTGACGGCTGACTTCTTTGCTGCTGGTGGAAAGGAACTGTGTCGTCGAATTAGCTAATATTGGCAGCTACGAGTAGAGTAGGCGACTTACCCGCAACAGTCCGCTGTATGTTGCGTTCGGTAGAGTCTGCAGTGAGAGTGCGGTCTGGGAGTGCGCAGTTGGTCCTTTCGATGCCGTCTTCCATGGAAGTATTGCAGTCATGCTTGCTGCGCTTAGAAGAGGCACGTACAGGGGATGCAGATTCGAAATGGCGCTCTGTCACGACATCAGTATACAGGCACAACGTACTGCAGCAGCTGAATGCACCTACTGTTTCCGTTGTGCATAGCATCCTGCACCCGTCGAGCTTCCATCACATCCACCGCAGGAATCGCCGTCAGCAGCTCCTTTGTATACGCAGCCGCTGTTCCTGCTGCGTACGACTGCCACTGCCGATTCTTATGCGAGTCAGCGTAATCGCAGATGCCACGGATGACAAGACATAGAACGGTGTTCATTAGTCCTGCTGCTTCTATCTTAATGCAAAGCACGCCGTTAAGCTCAGCACTAGTCTTGTTCCTCTTAGTGGCGTCCCTGATTACTTGATTGCCAGATGCAATCGTCCTATAATGTATCATTACTTCCTCGCCGCTCTCCCGCCGTAATCGTGACTTCTGCTTATAGGCGTTACGCTTGTCGCACGTAGGACTAGGCTAGTGACTTTAGCTGGCGTGAAAGAGAGCATCAGATCCTGCCTTAGGACGTTTGAAGGCGGGAATGCGCTCAATCCTAGAGAGATGATCTGACATAGTGGTCTTATTGACGCATCTCGTTTGCCCGTACAGCATTAACAGCGCGAAGCAGTCTGTGAGGTAGAGCGTTCAGCAATCCAGTCCGCCTGAACCCATGTGGTATCAATTTGCCCATGTCGTATTGTACCACGCCGCCAAAAGTCGATTTTAGGTGGCTCACGACTACGTCTCCAAGTCGGATCTCTGCCTTAGCGCTGGGAACGCCTCTACTGATCGCCACCATAAGCCCAAATTAGAGGTCCTTGAACGCCGCTTGCATCTGCGTTGCGACAGCGGCCGCTAGGTTGTTTCCAATGCGACCTGCTAGAAAGCACATACTCACGACGTTGTGACACGCCATCGACCCCATGCAATACAACATGCTATCGTCATTGCTGACGACTCCATGCTCCTCGTCAAGCATGGCCTTGGCCGCTGCCAGCTCATTAGGCAGGGTGCACACCCATCCTACAGTGTACTCTTCGCGAGATAGTCGACGTGTCATTGGTAGCGTTCACGGAGGTGGATGAACAAAGAAGGATGCCATTCACAGAAGCTGACTCGCGAAGAGCGTGAACGAGGTGGTCTGGCGAGCTTGACATTAATCGGCCGTGCGACAAGCGCTTGCTGGGGGTGGGCGCGCCTGTAGGAGATGTGGTGACCATGATCTAGCGACAGCGGGCTGCTGTCGACGACTGCCACTGCTCAGCCTCAGCATTGGCGTCGCGTCGCCCGCGCGCGGCAGCTGGCCGCCCGCTCGGGGCTGCAAACTAGGTGGGGATCAGGAATCTGCGGTTGGTTCTGTGGGGCGCGGCCGTAAGCGCTACCGGTAGCCCCGATTTGGGCGGCCCCGGCCTGACACCTCCAAAGCTAAGCGAAGTCCCGGCAGACGCTTGACTGACTATGCCTCATCCTCCTGTTTCGATTGTTGTTTCGGATGATTCCATTGTCATTTTACGCCCTCATGTGGCGCAACTGAAACGAAAGCAGAATCCTTTACCCGTGGTGGAACAAGCGGTCGGTGCACCCTCATATCTGTGGAAGATCGACATGACCTCACAAAGGGATTGTGGCTGTCACAGGACAGATACCTGAGCCGCACAACTTATGGCACTTAGGGCCTTGGATGTGTAGCAAACTCATGGGCTTGGTGGGCTATGCTCGTTGACTGCATGCGTGAAGCTTGTGGCATATGACAGAACTTTCACGAAGCAAGCAGGCTGGCGTGAAGAAGAGGGGGATCGAAGTGAAATATCAGCCGATTCGGGATGGGGATCTAGTGCCGTACCAAACTTAAGTGCAAGTATTTGTGACATATGACAGCTAATGGACGATTATTGCAGTAATTGTACTTCATGTCGCGTTGGCGTGGCTGGCTACGACTACTGTACACCTCGTTTCAGCCTTATACAGTATCAATCGCTCGACCGTCTATACCTTCCACCTCGCGAGGCACCGAAATACCAGGAACAAGGTTTCATCATGGTCTCAAGGCTGAATCCAGGAAGCTTTGTCAGTGCAATAATCACTGAGGACAGATGTGTTCCATGATAAAGTGCCCTTATGTTGCTCATCTGATAGATACATCGGTGGGAATATTACAGCAAGCTATTGCAGGGTTTTCAGCACACTACTATCTTATGGGTCCCGCGACTCCCTTCCATACCCTTCAAGACGACGAATGGGCCTATCTCAATCTCGTCGAGAACCAAATGCGGCCTTTCTTTCCCAAATTTGTCTCAGCAATCGCCGAGCAATCACCGGGAGAACGAGAACAAGGTCGATGTGCCGTGATCGAATTCACAGATGGCGCTCATCCACGAACTAGGATTTTCGACACATCCAAGAGCATGAAACAGTACTTGGACAATCTGGATACTATTCTTCCTCCAGCCATGGACAAGCCCGTGAAAGGTCGTTTGTTCTTATTGGAAGACTTGCCTCGTAACTATATCCTCGCTCTTGGTTCACGTTTGAACGTGCCCCCGAGCTTCTTCGCGGGCCATTACGATGATCCAGCTACGTCGTCGTTCAACCATCGTAGCCCTTTTCGACGTTGCGTGACATCGCAATTTCGACTCCGTTATGCCACCTCAAATCGAGTCGAGGTGGATGCGGCTACCCACAACGATGTGTACACCTTCGATACGAACGTGTTCCGGTACCTTCACGTGTACAACCTGAATGGAATAGTTTGCGATGAGCCAAGAAGTCATCACAACTTGTCGTTCTGGAGCTGTCTGCCGAAAGAGGACGGATCTTGGAACGCGATGCTACTGCTCGATCCCCCACCTCGTAATTTTGTGCGATACTTAGGAACGCGCTCTCGAGCACCAATACGCAAGCCGGCGCTGCAAAATCCCTCTATGCCTCTCAACTACCTTTATCCGGAATTTCAGGACTTGCACGAGTTGCCTAAGGGCCCAGGCAGAAGTGCTGAACACGTGTTCATGCCTGAATACGTGTCGATGTTTGATGACACGCTGTCGTCTTTTGAACATCAACCTCGTTGGCAGGATCTTCAGCATGCATACAAAGTCGTTGAGGTTCCCCGAAAGCTCGTCCTATCTATCAATATTGCATTCCTCCGACGTCGGTATCTGAACCTCATCGCCATTCAGAAAACGAAAGTGCAACCGCAAGCCCTCCGGAGTAACTATCTCTCAAGCTTCTCGACCGGTAGCTTCTCCTGCTGGAACGATCAAGTCTTCAACTTCATCGTTGGCGCTCGATCGGCAATGCATGAACTAGGTCGGGAGATGGAAGAGAACCTGACAGCCCTAGGTCTTGACGCTGAGAACGTTGATGCTCCACAATGGGAGATAGATGGCTGGAAATCAGTTATAGATCTCACCAGACTTGTGCAGGAAACTCTAAACGCCTTCGCGACAGGCTATATGCAGTATGTCTCAATCGAGGAAGCTCACGTTTCGAACGAGAATGCAAGGAATTTATCGAAGATCACTGTGCTGACGATGTTCTTTATCCCACTATCGACAGTAGCCAGCATATTCTCAATGGGCGGAGGCTTCTTACCAGGAGGAACAGAGTCATGGGTGTTTTGGGTTGTTGCAATTCCAGTTCTTGCCCTGCTCTCCTGCTTGTACTGGTACCGATCGCTTGCGAAAACATTCCGGGTCCGATCAAGGAAAATATTGCCGTTGTTCAACACATCCAAGGACGTCACATTCGGGGATTGATATGTGGCGTTGAAACAATTCGCTGCACATGCCTCACTTCAGGGCAAACATCAGCAAATTCTCTTGACTTGTATGTTCTAAATGTCGTGTGTACGACCGTGATCACAATCCCAACTCTGGTAGTTATCAGCATTACAGACGGGCTGGTTGATAGTTAATATTTAGAACTCTTATGTACACCAAAGAGTCTTCATGATTGTCTGCACTATGGTGGATTTAGTGGTGGTGCCCAGGATCTCCAGCCCACGATCTCCAGCCCACCTCTTCCACAGTCCCACGAACGCAATGCCAAAACAGCATACGGTCCATGTCACACTCCAATCGCCGTATATACACCAAGTCCCAATGACGCTGAGCAAAAGCGTTGTTGTAACCGTGAATAAGTTCACAAGAGCCAGATGTGAATCCCATCCGTCGTCGATCAAGAGTCCCCGATACTTCAGTTCCGCTACACTTGGGCAATGCCATCGGTGGACTTCTGCCAATACATCTCTGCTACCGTTAGTTTCCGAATGAGGAATGTCTTTCTTATTTCCAAGAATGCATACTCCTCGATGAAAAGGAGATCCTCAGCCACGAAATCATTTGCTCTGGCAACGTCTGGGTAGGAAAAGGCGAGCGCTAAAGATGGACGCATTTTGAGTCGGGAGATGCTCCTTTTCGCGGAGCACACTGTTGCAAGCGGGCATTGGGATTCATCGTCAATTTGTGACACACAGTCATTGCTGTAACATGTCCTGTCCGTTGCTGAATCGCACTTACACAAGGATATGTACGGCTCATGGGCTGGGATTATATGCTCCAAGCTCTGTCTCGAGGCTTCAAAATTTTCCTCCTTGAGTGCCGTTCGAGGGTGGCTTTGGAGTACGACCGATAATCGAGATCTGATCAAGTCTCACTGTAATGGTATCCGAGGTCAGGGATAGTGAACTCACATCGACCACACTGACCTTTCTCACACCAGAAAAATTGTATGTTTCTTCGCCAGCTGCCGGCATAAGTGTTCCACGCTTGTTGTATCTCATGCCATACGATAACGCTATCAGCTGAAAGTGGAATTTTCACTGGAATGATCTGGCATTAAACGGGCTTGCCGCAGCAAAGTAGAATCCGTTGAGTATCTGTTTGCTCTTCGGATAGGATAGGGCTAAGGACTCCCAAAACTTCTTTCTTTTGTTTTTCGTACTTCTCTTCCACTGGGAATCTGACGTTCACCCTTCTTCTGGAACTAGTTGAAGGCCTGCTGGCTGGAACGTCCTGCTGGTTTGACCTTACGCTAGGGTTCTCGACTCTCGATTGTACGGGCTGGTCTTGGCTTTGAGTGTCTGGAACATGGCTAGCACTACTGATTCTTTGGAGCTCCACCGAGCGTGGCGAGACAATCGATCCAGGGCAGTTGTTGTATAGTGGCAAGAGGGATGAATAGTTGAGCCACAAGACATCCACAATCAAAACCGCAAGATCATTGAGAAGCCTTGGATATTGGCCTCGAACCTGTCGTTACCTGGCCATCATGTTTCGAAGAGCGTTAAAGTATTCTGAGATCTCATTTCTTCGTGAATTTTGATAGTCGAAGATTGGCACCTGACGCGGTGGTCTCACAATCGCCCTCGGGGGACGTTAGATGTGAGTCATCTCGAGAAAGAGAGCGAGGCTTGGTCTAGTGAGAATCCCATCGTCGAGATCAGAAGGCCCCGTTTATAACGTGCTTCCGCAGCTAAAAGTCGGGTTGTACATTTGTTTCACAAAGATGACCGTTAATGCGGGTATAAAAGAATACCTTTGTTTTTGGTGCAAGGATGAGACTTGCGCATGGAAGTCACCGATGGAACACAAGCCAATAGTAATGCATGAGCATCGAATTCCATTGCATGTAGAGATCGCCAGATCATCTCAATACATATTCTAAACTCGTTTTCATCACGCTTACCGGCGTCCGGTGAGAAGACTTCCGGTGAGATCATGCATTGTGGTGACCCCTCGGCTGAGCCTCCTACAACTTCATTGCACACACCACACCGGCGAGCCAAATGATGCAATATCTTTGATCTCCAGTATAGTACCAACTGCTGTTGTGTTTATCCGTCAGTAAACGTCATGCGTTGCCAATCGACTTGCCAAATAGGAAACTGTCATTGATGGTCTAGTAATGATCAAGCCGGTTTATTCGATGTGGGCGAATGCCGATCAGTCTCCTGAAAAGCTCTCAGGTCGACTTTGTAGCCGCATATCCACAACCGGGATGTCAAGAGCACACAGACGTGTCTTTGAGCTTCAACATTACAGAGCGAAGATGACACTAGTGACTGCGTAAGGCAGAACAATTATCATTTAGAGAATCATCTACTCTATCCTCAATAACATTCCGAACGCCGTGCTATGGTTAGGGACGTCGGTTTCTAGAGCAGCTCGCATTCATGTGCCCTGTTCGACGACCTTGATTTCATTCGTCAGTACTAGCCATAAGTCAGAGATCTCCGCAAGGCCTTACAGTTCATGCAACGGATAGGGAAGTTGCAGCTTGACACTGAATGTCCGCGGTAGAGGCCTGATAGTGTTATCCTATGACCCTATTGAGTATCAAATATGGGAATCTTACACCTGCCACAACGGTCCAAGCATTCCTTTTCCCAATGAGTTTGTCTCCCGCAGTTGAAACAGTCGCTACGCTCCTTGCGCGACTCCATGAGCTTTTCCCATTGTGAGTCGACAGAACGCTTTGGCTGGAGAGCTCCCACTGCACTGGGTTGCAACGTAGATACGACGTTTTGATCAAATCCTGTCCCTGAATCTTGGATCGCTTTTGCCAGTCGACGAAATGCATTTGCCCGGCCTTCTCCGTATATCAGAGGGATGAAGACATCAAAGATACCCAGAAGTGAGTATGCCATGTCCTCTTCACGCTTGGTTTCCCTCCCTACTATCCAAGTAATCCGCTCCTCGATCTTGAATTGGCTCAAAGAATGACCCTGTAGAGCTTGCATAGAAATACCGGTGATATCGTGGATTTCTCGTCTAAGAGAGTTCTTGCTTCCCAATCGCCCTCCGTCTGAAGAGAAGAACTGCACCGATGTCGGTGCGAGGAGTTCTTGCAGGGTCCAGCCTCGAGTAAACCATCTGCTGTTGCGAAAGGGATGCTCCCATGATCGATTCGATAGGAGATCTAGCCGTCCTCGATTGATGGTTGGGACGTCTGACAAATATGCGTAGCACTTGGTCGCTTTGCGATACCACTTGAACATGGAATTGATGGCCTCGTTAAGTTCTGTGCTGTTGGTCTTATCAATGCAGCAGGTATCCACCCAAAAGAATCGAAGGCCATCCTTTTCTGCCTGCTCGGCACAAAATGCAATCTTTCGAAAGCCGGATTTGCTCGTACCTATGCCTTTGGAAAGGTCGTCAAAAGTCACTTCTTCGTAGTCATGACCCCAGGTATGCGAGAGAATGGCATATCGTGGAATATCATGCCCGGTAATATCGATGAGGCTAAAACTGTTCTTCGCATGAATCTCGAGAAGACGCATATCGATGTTGTTTAGTTCGTGTTGTTGTCTGGAGGTGCAGAAGGAAACGCCGAAATGATCCGCGCACAGGCTATAGATTTGACCCCCAAAGTGGCTGCCCGCCTTCTAAAGAGGGCTGAGTCTTTGACGGACTTGGTGCCTCAGGCAGCAGCCACAAGGCTGAGCGGCAAGTCTACATGGTTGCGCACGTGCCTCATGCGCCATTCCCGGTGATCCTCAATTTCCACATCCGGATCGAAACCCGCAAAGTACAGTTCAGACTTTGGCTTTGGAACTTTAAGAAGTATTTGCGCAGATGACGGCGCACATTTTGAATCGTGCATTAGTCTCTGCAGTTGCGACGAAACAAGAATCTCTATGAGGTGTAATTTCTTATGTGAGGCTGAATGCTGGGATTCTGCCTCAGTCAGACGAATCAAGCACTCCTTCACCGGTCAAGATGGCGTCTGCACGGGCTGTTGAGTTGTGCCTCATGCATGCATGAGCGATGCAACATGAGTTGTCAAAGCCTCTAATCACGTGAGCGGGTCAACTCAGCGTCAAGATTCCGGTAGAACGGCGCCTTGCGGAGGTCGCTGATGTTGAAAATATGGAATAAGATGTAACTTTAGTCAAGAGAACAGTTATCTGGAGCACCGTGAGATGTGTCATTTGTGCTGAACTCGCTTACACAGATTGTGAGCACCACTTCAATCATGAGTCGCACCAGCACAACATCAAAAGACGAGAGTGACATCTGACGTGGGCTATCTACTAGCCAAGGTCTGCTTTGAGTTGATCTTCATCGCTTTCAATATCCTCCTCGCCAACATAGAACGCCGGGTCCGAAACAGCTCTCTGCTTGTCGGATTGACCACCTCGTCTGCTATCTCCTTCTTCTTTTTTCACACTTCGCAAGATGCAGGCGCATTCTAGTAGAGATGAATCAGCTGATTTCGATATTTCGGACATCTTTTCCGCAGCAGATCTCCGCAACTCTTGCTCTTGGCGATCCAAAGCCTTTCTTTGCTTCTGTATCGCTGAATACGCTTGGTTTATCTCTTGCTGTATCGCCTCAGTGTCCCATTTTGTCTGTGAGATGATCCCGTTCAGGTGGGTTTGTAGAGCTTGCAGTTTAAAGGAATAGCTCTCATCGCGTAGGATCTTCGCCAGCGTAAGCGCCGCATCGACCATTTCCAAGACTCCGCCAGGTTCAAGGGGGAGGCGATGCACCGCAGAATGCCGAAGATGTGCTAGCCGTGGCTTTATCGATCTGAATATGTCACGTCCGGGTATGCCTATACAGTCTTCTGGCAAAGTATCCAATCGTTTCAGCATGACGTTGAGCCATCTCGTAAGCTCTACACCAGCCGCACAAGTCCAAGCACTTTCAGCAAGCACAGCGGGCAGCCATGTCTGCGTGAAATTGAAGCATGACTCTTCGAGCATCTGTTGAATCATCGCTAAAACATGGTGCTGGTACTCATATGAGAACCTCGGAGGACCAGCTTTGAGCGGGAAAGAAAGCTGTTCTTTAAGCGTTGTATCTATTTACATCAGTCCTTAGGTCTTCTCACTAACAAGAGAACTATGAACTCACTTTGTAGTCGGGCTTGAGGTAAGATGTTGGTTTCAAAGTCCTCAAGCTTGATAAGCTGCGATGGATCGCGCTGCGGAAGGGCTTCGTTGCCTTCGGGAATCTTCAGCCAAAGTTCCGGGAATTCTTTCCTGGCTTGCTCATCTAGCTGGAACACTTGCTGTTCCAGCAGAGACCTAAGAATCGAAATGGTTTTGCGCTTAGGAAGCTGGACGGCTGACGGCTCGGATGCTGAGAATGCTTGAATAGCAGCAAGTATATCCTTCTTCGTTCGCACAAGAGCACTCCTTCCACTAAAGACTTTGCGATATCTCAGGTAAGCATGTTGTCGCTCTATCCTAGTCGGAGGAGGCTTCATCAAGGGCAAGTTCGATGGGGGTGAGCGGCCACTGTAAATGCATCGCAGATGTTTCGTGGACTTGCGCTTCCGCTTCACAAGTAGGCAGCAGCCCACGCCGCACTGGGCCGTGCTGAGGACATCGGGCGGCACGGGCCGCAAGCGGCTGGACCGTACCCCACATGCGCATGCTACTCCGCACACCTCATCTTATCTTTGCGCGCGTCTTTGCCGCTACACCCGCGACGTCCTGTCTGACTGGTGAGGTCGCATCAGAGACACCAGATAGTTCAGAACAAGCCCGGGCTGGGGTGTTATTTTCCATGGTCAACGATGAGGACAAATACTTGGATAGGTTCTGTGATAATGACTCCATCGCACACCTTGAATAGCTACGTCCGTCAATCTGAGGGACTGGCTCGAACCAGCTGCGAACGCACCGGGCAAAAGAACTTGGTGGCACTTATCTCAATGGGTGCTTTTAAATGGCCAAAATGCTCGTGTTGAGATCATGTACTGCATGGGACGAGGAGGGAAGAACGGCGTACTGGGATAATAATGCAGCTTTTGAACCGCTGAAGCAGCAGGCATCGTTATTTGTCACCGCACAGCACACACAGCTTCGTGTAGCTGACCTCACCGTCGACCCCGAAAGCCGTAAAGTTAGAACATCGGTTGGTGACTTAAGCTCGGAAGGTAATAGCGGATGTCGGAACAGTAGAACTCAGTTTTCGGAGGGCTGGCGATAAGCGCCGGATTGAAGCCTCCTCCGCCAGTGCGCACTGACAGCATGGCAACTTTGAGTGCGAGCACTAAGGCGCAACACAACGCGACCTGCTATTGCGAGGTCACGTAACAAAAGACATCGACGGTTCCAGCGGTAACGGCGCAAGCTCGATCTTGTTATCGCCTGAAATTATCGCGAGACCCATATCCATAGCCAACGCGCCTCAGCCTCTTAGGAGAGCTTTTGCATAAATTGGTGGCTTTGCGCACTCGTGACCTACTGGTCGACTGTGCATCGAACAGGTTGCGCTTGCGGCGTATACTTTAGTCCACATTCTTTGGCAACACGCAATGGGCTTTATCATGGTGCCGCAATTATCACTTTGGCCCATCCCGATGCAATTAGTAATGTCTCTTCAACACAGCTGTGAGAGGCTGTTGCGGTCAGTACATGGTTTAAACGAGAGCTAAGCACCTAGTTTGGTGGAGCCCCACTTTTGCTGGCGGGCCGCTGCATCTACACCTCTTGAAGTCGTGGGCTGATCACGCCTGTCTTTCTTGATTCCGAGCGCTGCATTTATCGTGGAGTCACCGGCCATGCGCGCGACTTCTTTTTACTCTACCCAGGTCCCTTGTTCGATTCGAGTGCCTGCGTGCCAGTGCACCCAATGCACGACCGCGACCTGCCCACCGCTATCGTCGCGTCCAGATGCCTCTTCCATTGCACGGAAGCGCAACAGGTCTATCTTGGAGTCAAGCGGAAGACGATATCCATAAGGCACCGATATGTCTCGGCTGCTAAAGCGCAAGCATATCAGCACCAAGCACCGCCCCGCCTCGACGCGCCCGTCTGGCCATCCTCAGCAGCTCCCCACGGCGCAGTCGCGTGGCGCAGCAGCCGCCAGACCCATCGCCAGGCGGACTCTTGCGACGCCGCCTGCTTCGGCAGATAGCCCCGAGTCCGTCCGTGAAATCAATGCGACCGCCCTAGTCTACCAATACTGCGGAGGCCATTCGTCGCTAGATGCTGCGTCAAGGCCGCAGCCTTACATTCCCAGATAACATACTCCAAGGAAGTGAGGCTGCCGCTGCCAGTACTGCTTAGCGCTCGCGCCGCCATTGACGGCCCTCAGCATTAAACGGGATGGGAGGGTGAGAGGACCGCGCCGTAGAGCGATATTACATGATAGCTCAAGCAGCACACCCCACCATATCTAAGCGCCTACAGCCTTGCGCGATCAACAATTGCCTTCAAACGTCTTTCACTACCTTAGTATTGAAGTCCTTACGACACGATATTCACTCATGGCGCCTTCCGCGATCACAGAAGATTATTACAAGATTCTAGAAGTAGATCCGACTGCTGAACCGGAGCTTATCGTCAAATCGTACAGACGTCTGGCGCTGAAAGTCCACCCGGACCGCAACTCCGAGCGGGATGCTACTGAAGCATTCCAACGGGTACGTCAGAGTAGGATTCGGGTCGATCATTGTGTAGATCATTGCATGATCGCTGACTCCCAGAAGCTCGGACGAGCCTACGAGACCTTGAAAGACGAAAGCGAGCGGCACAAATACGACCTCATCTACCCATTCCTGAAGGGAAAAGTCGCATCGTCTCAACAGACGCGCGAGCCAAAAACGACCGAGCCGGTATCTACGGCAAGCGAGAATGCGCAAATTGCCGCGCTACGCAAGTCTAAGCAGGAGCGGGCAACACGATGGTCGGGAAGCAAGATGGGTTTTGATGCGTCCATCTCGGAGGCAGAAAGGGCCATTAGGAGACTGGAACAAGAGATCAAAGGGTTAATCAGCATCGCAGCTGCTGAGGCGGCAGTGGAAGCGCAGAAGAACAGCTGGAGTACGTGGCTACTCTCACCGCTATACAAGAAAGCTGAAGACAACGAGGAAGTGAAGGCTCAGAAAGACAGAGCTAGACAGGAGAGGAGGATCGAGAGAGACATGAAGGAGCGGCGTTTAGACGGGAAGAGAGCAGAGCTGAAGGCCACGAAAGCTGCTATGGAAAGGTCGAAGACCGAAATCGATGCGGCCAATGTGAGGGATGATGCAAAGATACAAGAGCTGCAGACCGCAATAAGGAGAAAAGAGGCTTGGCACATGCAAGAGAGGGAGAAAGCAGCGAGAGAGAAGAGAGCACGAGAGATGAGACACCAGCAGGAGCAACAGCAGAAAAAGGATCGAGAAGCTGCACAAGCAAGGAGACAACAACAAGCGGCGGAGCTCCTGGCGAGACAGCGACGAGAAGAAGAGGAAGCTCGAAGGTGGCGAAAGATCGTCGAAGAATCCAGAAAGCAGCAAGAAGAGCTTCGGAGATCTCATATGCGTTCCACATTCACCAGTCCGGCGGAAGGTGAAGCACGTCAGTATGGCTCGGTAGGCTGCACACATGACGGCTGGTGGCCCAAAGTCCAAGGTCGCGCCGCATGCCCCAAATGTCATGATAGCTGGACATACCTGCTGCGGTGTCCCGGTTGTGCGATGCAAGCATGCCCGAAGTGTCAGGCGGCTGTGCGACCGAGACGTCAACATAACACAGCGAAGACGGGTCGAAGAGCACACTCAAACATGGGAACACCAAGTCCTGACTTTGGCGCTGATGGCTTCTATTGGTGATGGGCTAGTCATGGACGGATTTGATATCGAATGTTTGCCATTGTGTATCGCGACTACACGTCAGCCCGAACACTGCTCTTGTCGTAGTTGTAGACCGATCGCAAATTTCATAATGTTAAAAAATGGTAAATCCGTCCGCATGGCTACCGAGAGCCTATTTATGATGCGATTGAATGCTGGGGTGTGAACGATGGTCCAATAGCGCCTCGCACGGGAGGTGGAATGTGAACACTGGAATGAGGCTAAGATTGCGTTTCTGTTCATGAACCGCAATTGCCCTTGATCATGTTCGATGTCTCACATTTAGCTATGAGCACTATCAAGTGGCGCTCTGTCATGCTCAAAGCAGCTCCACCTCCACAGGTATGGCCCCTTGTAAGATGACCTCTGCTAGTCTTGAGCGCGGACCCACACTCGGCCTGTAAGTCTAGATTCATGAATTAAGCTCAGCGGAAGCTAATACGCTGTCAGTCTGTATGGTCCGGCGATGACAGTAACTGTAAAGTCCGAGTCTGGCGATCAGAAGTCGTGGACGACACCGAAAGCGCTCCTCAGTCACTACAGCACGTACTTCACTCGGCTCCAGAATTTCAAAGAGGGTGATGAGAATGCGGTTGTTCTACACGACTTTGATCTCGACATATTCGCGTACTTCATCGAGTTCATCTACTACGGGAGCTGCACCTACCAAGACGACCTCGAGAATCGCAGCAAGATCCGTACCAGTGCGAAAGCTTGGGTGCTCGGCGACTATCTCGATGCGACAGAGTTCAAGAATTTTGCGATGCGGAACCTGCATGGCGTTTATTTTCTATCTAGAGGCACAGATCCCAAAGTTGGCATTAGCCCAAACGCAATCGATTACTGTTGCAAAAATTCGGCCGTTGACTCTCCGCTCCACAATCTCTACCTCAAGTTTGCTATCAGGTGGTGGCATCGGAGGAGTCTGATTGACTACTCTGATCTCAATCGCTCAGAATGGAGCACAGTTTGGGATGAGAACCCTTCTTTCCGGAACGACCTTCTCTTCTGGCTCAACTCGAGGGAGGAGCAGCGATGGGAGTTCAATGATAGCATTGAAGATTTCTTGGAAACCCTCACAGTGACAGATGAGCCCGCTAAACCGATTAATTGACGCACAAGACGGTGTACTAGGTGCGACACGTATTTCACGTTCGTCACTAATGGGCAGGGTCCGTATCAATGCAAGCTCAGAAGTGCTGAGGCTATTGTTCTTTGTAGATCTTGTCATTGATCGTTTAACAATATGGAGAACTGAACGATGCTGATGTAGTTCTGATATGTCCCTGATATCACACTGTATACAGATCATCCAGCAACTTTATTCGCAAATCACAAGAAGACGAACGCTCGAGCTAATCGTCATACACTCTCCTCAAATTCACTCTCGCCAAAACAGTAGTTATACTAGAGACGGTCGCGCCGGGCCCAGCCTAGACGCCTCAGCTTCCACACGTCCGTTATATTGAGTGCGAAAATGCGCTGAAACTCGACATTTCATTGTGCTACCAAATCGTCGTGGCCTGAATGTGCCTAAATGACGCTCGCCTACCAGATCTCCCGTAAACAAGCAGCAGTCTCGATGGGAGCCCTCACAAAATGAACAAGCTGTAGAACACCTTCCAGAATCGCCTTCAGCTAGCTTATCAAATATTCTTCAAACCCGCACAGCTTTCCCAAGAGGAAGAAGATACTTACCTCGTCGTCGTCGTAAAGTAGGACTTCATTGCAAGAGACAACGGTGAAGTAAAGAATCGACGTGGTGATCATGTTCTTGCGTGCATAGGCACAATTGGATGGAATAACGTCAATCCACACAACAACACCAATGTGCGAATTTGAAGCTTTGCTGGATGTGGGTAGATGAGAGCGCCAGGAAGGAGACAAACTGCACTGGGCTACATCAGACGGACACGCAAGACATGAATCTCCAATTGGTAAGCGTGACGAGAGTGCTGTACACCATGGGCGAAGCCACAGTTGACGCAGCATCGAAACGGTTTTCAATGAGGTAGAGGAGCCTCTCTTACGGATAGTATGCATCATATCGCCGAAGCAATGTCTCGGTCACATCATCTCCCATACCGCCTATAATGTGACGTGCGCCTGAGCGTTGCGCCTCATTCGTGCAAGTGTTGATGCTGCAGCAAGCCAAGTCGCCGACTGCTGCACGTCGCAGGCCTTATGATGCCCCAAAGATCGCCTGTTAGGTATGGCGACGAGGAGAGACGCGGTGGCAAGACCGCACAGGAGGATACGCTCGACTCGCTTGCGATACTGTTGCCAGCCTGAAGTTCATGCCTCGTTTCGCGTATGGTAGGAGCCTACGTCGGGCAAGGTTTTCGCGCGGCTGCGTGCGGAGGCCTCGTGAGGTTTGCGAGAATAGTAGACTAGACAGCGGTGAGCGTAATTATCAGAGTTGTGTGTCACAGCTGGCGAAACTGCAGGTAGTCGAGGCGCCTCATTATCGGCCACAACGCGCGATGGTCGCGATGTGAGCGGTATGACCGAGGGAGCTGGCTGAAAACGCACGGACGGTGCGCGCACGCACGTGGCTGCGCTGGCCAACCACAGCGGCATAGAAGTATGCGTCCATCAGATGTGGCGACGTTGGATACAACGAAGCGCTGAACTATCGAGACGCACCCACACTAATATTGTCGCTAACGACGAGGTGGCACAACCTCTTGTAATCTTCACACAGACAAGAAGCATGAGGAACCTATCGTGCCTTCTCTCGTCATCGAGGTTGTCACGTGTGTCACATTGTGGTGGTCGCTATTGCGGCTGCTGGTCCGTCTGTTGGCAACCATTTGTCGATATTGGGCCACCACAGTCTTCCAAAGACTCTAGATGGAAAATTTCAAGTGAGTGTTCATGAGGAAATCCAATCAATCAGGACCTGTCATCACGTTCTTGAGGAATGGCTGCGCGCCTACAAAGCTTGCCTGAGCCGGAGATCAATCAACCAGTCAGGACGCCTTTGCCTAATACTTCGATAAGGCAACTGATCCAGGCGCCGACGCTCGTCTTATCGACTCTTCGGCTACAGCTTGATATCGTCCGCTTCGATTCTCTGCCACTCATTATACCTGTCATGCACGCGTCAGACCGTTCAGCTTAGCGGGGTGATCGGTCATCGCAATGAAGTGGGCCGAACGTAGAGCTGGAGCTACCGATATGCTTTGAGTGCCCTACTCGAACGCCTGTACGCATGCGGCGCACACAGCGGTATGCCTGACACGAGACTGCGCCTAGTGGCTGTGTACTTTACATGCATGATGCGCTAGTGCCAATACACTCGCCTGCATATTCGAGTCCGACAATCTACTCCCAGCCTACAACAACTTTTAATCGTGTCACCGAATGTCTTTGTTTACAAACTGCTTTCTACGTCTTGCTGTCTCGAATGCTTCGCGTCACATCGCTCTACTTAAGTACGTCAGTCAGTAGGGATGGGGGACAACACCCTGTGACTGAGCGCAGAGCAGCTGCGCAAGGCTGGGTATCAGAAAACCAACACATTGGGGAGTGTTTACAAGTAAATCAAGCAGCACGTTTTGACCACAACAACTAACCGTCACAGAACCTTGGCAACCATAAGCTGCAATATGTGTCCGTTACCGTGTCGCGCTGGCAGACAAATGGCTGAGTGGATTCGCAGATTCTTGCACGATGACATCTATTCCGAAGGCGGAGCACTTGCCCCGGAGCTGCTAGCATTCTTCAAGTTACCCGAATACTTGCTCACGGATGTATACCGCAAGTCGAATGGCTTCTTTGACTCGCAAGCCGAAGAAGATGATGATGGGCACCTGCTCGCTTTTTGTAAGCATCACAGTCACGTCGCAATTAGACCTTACTGAAATTGGCTCGAGATTCATGGTATCGTGTCCTGGTCAAGCTTGTCGATGAGAACGATATGTCGAAGTACAAATGGTGCGAGATGACCTTCCTCAATCGCTGGGACAAAGATCATAATACCGTTTTTTGTATCGGTACGGGCCCCTCCTTCGAGCGCCTCCTCCAAGAGAGCCTTGGTCGAATCTGGAGGGACCTCTCCCCTGCCAACCCATGGTCCATGCAAGTGCCACTACTTGAGGCGATCGTTGCACTCCAGGATCGCTCCGTATGGTCGGTCCGAGATGTAGTCCGCAACGTAGAAAAGGTACCGTCTACGAACGTTCTACGAGTCGTACTGACGCCCACCAGAACCGGTTGCAGTCTATGCGTGAGCACGACGATTTCGTACGTTTGCACGAAGCCGCTCGGCATACCGCGCATTGTTTTGAAACCCTTGGTGTGTCTATCAACACAGTAGGTGCGCTTCGGCAGGAGATTCTGGAAGCATGCTCCCTCCAGGACGAGCAGAACAAGAGTGCCAAAAGAGGAATCAAGCAGATTCACAAGCACATAGGCGCTCAGCTTCGCATGATGCGAAATCTCCAAGCCCGCTCGCAGTCTAACAGGGACCGTCTCCAGAATGAGATCGCGCTTGTGAGGACCAGACCTTCTGTATGAGCAGCACATCACTGATGAGACAGCAGGCCTACAACATGATCGCTCAGCGGGACAGCCGTACAATGACTGAGCTGGGAAATGCCGCTAGGTTCGACAGCCGAGCCATGAGGACCATCGCGGTGGTCACCATGGCTTTCCTCCCGCCGACATTCCTATCCGTACGACCTCTCTGCGGTCATGCCCGGGTACTGCTGACTCTTGTTGCAGGCGATCTTCAGCATGAGCTTCTTCAGCTTTCAGCCTCAAAATGGGAACGGTGGTGGCGGATGGAAGGTCTCTGACAAGTTCTGGGTGTATTTTGCTTTTGCGATACCACTGACCTGCTTCACGCTGGCGGTTTGGTTCTGGCGGCAGCGGCTGAGGGGCAGCCAGTCACAGATCAAGACCGAAGTTTGACCGACGGCCCGCTGGTTGCCGTGCCTAGCGCCTTATGTGGGGCGCAGTTGCCTTTCTTATGAAATGAAGGGATATCAGCCGTCTTCCTGTCTGGCCATCGTCCTTTCCAGGACCGCCCTGACGATCGGGATTTGGCTGTACTGTAGTGAGTCGTGCACTTCTCGGGTTATGTTGACATCCCCTGCGTAACTATCGTACAAGGTCGCCTTAAATACCTTGTCAGGACTTCATCCCTCTACTGCGCGTGCTAGGATGCTCGCCACAATCAACAAGGTTCATTTGACCCTGACAAGGTTCGCTCTCAAGTGATGTTCATAAGGCCCCCAAAGCTGTCCTGTAGGCATGAGACGTCGGGTGCGTTCTTGCATATGGTGTGCGCTGCATGCATTACGCTAACGGAGTTAGAAGCGCTAGAGGTCCTTTAATAGCGTATGTGGTCACACTCATGGCAACAATTGCCGTATTAGCCTTGTACAAATGATACGGAACGACGGGAGTTCTTTAGACATTGGCACGATGAGCATCCCCGACACCCTTGTAATGTCTTTCGCGCGCAGTAACCCCTGGCAAGATCGCATGCATACTCACTTATACTCTAAGCCATCGGAATCTTCGCCTTTGGCGACTCCAAAAGCGCTATGGACGGGGCCGCGGTCTGCTCATCAGAAGATGCATAGTCCCACACGCAGCACCCACTCAAGGGCAACTCAGCCTTGTGGCGCCCACAAAGCACCTTGTCAACTCAAGGTCACACAGACGAGCCGCTAGATGATAGCCTTGCCAGGAGACTCCACCATGCAGAACAGCGAGCAGAATTGGACGCGAGGTGAGATGAAAGGATGCATGCGCGCATCCGAGCAGCGGGGCAAGTCCTCTTCATCCACGCCAGTGGCTGCCAGAATGCGGCACAATATGCCACCTGTAAGCTAACACGGCCAATTCCTTTGCATAACAGACCGGTCAGTCAACTCGTGAACGCCCCGCCCCCGATTACCCAAGGCCGTCAGGCTAGGACACTGACTTCGTGCCTCAGCCTTGTCGACAAACCCTGATCTGAAGACCGCCCCGCCGTTTGACCTTCGCTCTCTCAGTAGCTCGTCTTGTCGCTCATGACTCTGCAATTACTATCTTCGAGATTGGCACACCTCCACATTTGGCCATCGGCTAGGCTTCTAGCAAACCGACTTCTTACTTCTCGCGCCTCGCTGCAAAATGTCTGATCCAGCAAACTACACGATTGGTTGGATATGTGCGATCCCAACTGAGTCTGTCGCCGCACAAGCTTTCCTAGACGAAGAGCACGATGGCCCAGAATGCGTTGCAGTACACGACAGGAACGATTACACATTGGGAAGGATGGGAAGACACGACGTTGTCATTGCTGTTCTACCTGATGGAGAGTATGGCATTGCTTCCGCAGCAACGGTTGCAGCCGACATGCTACACAGCTTTCCCAACGTCAGGGTGGGCTTGATGGTCGGCATTGGTGGAGGAGCGCCGAGCGCAAAGCACGATATCCGCTTGGGCGATGTTGTTGTCAGCGCTTCGGGCCATGGCAAGAGCGGCGTCTTCCAGTACGACTTTGGGAAATCGATACAGGGTCAAGATTTCAAGGCCACCGGACTTTTGAACCAGGCGCCCACAGTCTTACGCACGGCTATGTCTGGACTCAAATCGCGATATGAGCTCAGAGGGCATCAGATCTCAGAGTGCGTCACCAAAGTTGTGGAAAGCAATCACCGACTCCGCGAAAAGTACGGAAGACCAAGTAGCGATAGCGACAGACTGTACATGTCTTCTATTGTCCACCCTGACAACGCCGAACAGCCTTGTTCCACTGTCTGTGGGAGCGCCCCTCACGATTTGATCTCGCGAAAGGAGCGGAGTCCGGACGACAAAACAACGGTTCATTACGGCCTGGTCGCATCGGCAAATCAGCTGATGAAAGATGCTCTTGTTCGAGATATGCTCACAGAAGAAGAAGGCGTCCTCTGTTTCGAGATGGAGGCTGCGGGCTTGATGAACAATTTCCCTTGCCTGGTCATTCGCGGCATATGCGACTACTCTGATTCCCATAAGAACAAGGACTGGCAAGGGTACGCGGCGATGGTAGCAGCCGCTTACGCGAAAGATCTTCTCGCCCGCGTTCCGCCGAACAAGATCGAGACAGAGAGAAAGCTGATCGAAGTTGTATCTGGTTAGTGTCGCTAGCTGAGTTTCTACCACAGATCAATCAACACTGACTCTCGTCTAAGCTCACCATGAGATTACAATTCACCAAATCGAGATCTTGCAAGAACAGCTGAAAGTCGGCCAGGAACATCTCAAAGTCGAGCAAGAACTAGCCCAAGAGCGGCTCTCTGACCGCCAAAAAGAATGTCTACAACTGTTTCGCCTGACAAAGAGCGATAAGGATGCTACGTACCAGTCCTACAAGGAGCGTGTGGAGACTCGGGTCGAGGGCACCTGTAACTGGGTACTAAGACATGACAACTTCAGAGATTGGCTCAAGATAGACACAGGATCTTTGTTAATCTCAGCAGACCCTGGTTGTGGCAAGTCTGTGCTAGCGAAATTCCTTATCGATGACGTTCTACCCCAATCATCCCCGTTTTCTACCATCTGCTATTTCTTCTTTGAAGAGCAGAACCAAAATACAGTGCGTCAGGCGCTCTGCGCTTTGCTACATCAACTGTTCTGCAAGAAGCCAGCCTTGATTACACATGCCATGGGTTATCTCGACCAAGAAGGAAAGGGGCTAATCGACTCGGTATCATCGCTCCGATCGATTTACAACGGCGTAGTGCAGGACCCAACTGTCGGCTCCCTCATCATAGTCTTGGATGCCCTGGACGAATGTCTCGGACCGGAAATACTAAGCATGCTGGAGACTGTAGAAAAGCAGTGTCGCAAGTCTAAAGAAAAGAAGGGAAAACTCAAATACATCTTGACAAGCCGACCTTACGAGAGAATACTCTCAACCTTCAGAAGGTTCTTCGACGACTCCAATGTCCATATCCCGGGAGAAGACGAATCCGAGGCTATCAGCCAAGAAGTGAACCTTGTTATCAAGTACCGAGTCGATAGACTAGCGCAGGAAAAGGAATTAGCCCCTGATGTAAAGGAGGAGCTAGCCGAACAACTGCTCGAGATCCCGCATCGCACGTATCTCTGGGTCTACCTCGTGTTCAACTTTCTACTGGACAAACAATTGAAAAAGACCAGACAAGGGGTCCAAAAGGCTATGGAAACGCTTCCAAAGAGTGTTAATGCTGCGTACAGCGAGATCTTGAGCAAGTCCAAGGATGTCAGGATGGTTCATAAAGCGCTAGCCATCATTCTAGCAGCAGAACGACCACTGACATTAGCTGAAATGAATGTTGCCATGAATGTAGAAGCTGGGTCTCGACGAACCAGTGACCTAGACCTTGAGTCAGAAACCGATTTCAAGGTCAGCCTCAGAAATTGGTGCGGACTTTTCGTCTCCGTCTACGAAGATAGAGTTCACTTCCTGCATCAGACTGCCAGAAAGTTTCTCCTAGCAGAAATATCGACATCCGCAGATGAGAAGATAGGTCTGAGGTGGCAACACTCAATGACGCTTCGGCAAGCAAATGCAGAGCTCGCAGAAGTCTGCACACGCTTCCTCAATCTTTCCAGCGACGATTCCATCTCAGAAGCCGATGTCACTCAGCTTAGCTATCCAAAGATCCGAACGACAATTTTTGCTAGTTATGCGGCCACATACTGGGGTTCGCACTATCGCCAAGCCGAATTCTGCGCCAAAGACGAGGACATGATCAATCTTGCCTTGGCAATCTTGGACCCATCTACCGAACACTTCTCGACTTGGTTCTCAGTATACGCCGAACTCATGTACATTTATGTTGGATTAGAACACCCTGGATTCACTACATCTTTGCAGGTCTCATCGCTGATGGGCCTTTCCGCGGTCGTCGAATTCTTGCTCCCGAGAATCACCGAACTGGAGACAATTGACATAGAAGCAGAGCTTGCGCCGCTTTTGTGGGCCCTTGATCGGTACCGCACAGATATAGCAAGACTACTGCTTAGGAACGGGACTGACCTAAATGTACGGAGTAGACACCATAGCGTCCTAGGACGTGCTGCATACTGCAACAATGAAGCGATCGTCAAACTATTATTAGACAAAGGGGCCGACGTCAATGCAAAAAATACAAGATATGGATGTGCACTTGGAGCAGCGGCATCCTCGTACAAAGATGGGAGCACCATCGTCGGAATGCTGCTTGATCATGGCGCAGATATCAATGCCCATGTTATTTTGTATGGTACTGCGCTAGGGGCTGCTACATACAAAGGCCGTGAAAAGACAGTACAGCTGCTGCTAAAGAGAGGTGCAGACGTCAACAAGCAGGGCGGAGAGTGGGGCTGCCCACTTGGAGCGGCTGCTTCCAGTCGGCTGTCTGAGCACGCTTGCGAGATTGTTGCATTGCTGCTGGACCGTGGCGCAGACATCGACGCGAACTGCGGATACTATGGCACCGCACTAGGTATAGCTTCAATGTCCCGCAAAAAAGCAGTGGTTGAGCTGCTACTGAATCGAGGCGCGGATCTACACAAAATTTGCGGCGATTATACCAACGCGATTGGAGCGGCCGCATACGGGGGCTCTGAGGAGATATTCGAATTATTGCTCAACAGAGGTGCAGATATCCACGTACAAGGCACGTTTTTCGCTAATGCGCTTGCTGCTGCAGCGTATGGAGGCAAGATAGACATTGTCAAGCTACTTCTCACCGAGGGCGCAGATATTCACCAGCGCGGTGGACGATTTGGCAACGCAATTGGTTCTGCGGTGTGCGGCGGTCAACGCGAAGTGGTGGATCTACTTCTCGAAAAATGCGCAGACTTGTTTGTTATGAACGAAGCTGGCATGACCCTCCTTGCCTTAGCCTCCTGTTATGGACACAACGAGATGGCGGAGTTGCTTCTAGAAAAGGGTGTCGAAATCAACCTTGCCAATCATAAGGGCTGGACTCCTCTCTTGTCAGCAGTGAACGAAGGTCACATCAAGATAGTCGAGCTCCTGTTGAATAACGGAGCAGACATTACTCCTGACCAGAATGGTTGGACGCCGCTCCACTCAGCATGTAGCAAGGGGCATGTTGAAGTGGTCAAGCTCCTTCTTGAACACAAAGCAGATTTGACGATTGCCGACAACTTTGGAGAAACGCCAACTCACACAGCGGCGAGTAATGGTGATCTGGAGATAGTGAGGTTACTACTGGACCGCGATGCGAATGTGAATGTCACCAACAACAGCGACCAGACGCCTCTCTGGTTAGCGTCATATGGGGGTCATATAAACGTTGTGGAGCTCCTGCTGGGCAGTAAAGCCAGACACACTCCTGAAAAGTACGGCTGGACGCCACTCGCAATAGCATCATACCGAGGCCACATTGACACAGTGCGGTTGCTGCTAGATGCTTCGGCAGCTCTAACTGTTGACAAGTATGGAAAGACTCCGCTGATGAGGGCAGCAAGTCAGGGCCACGCTGATGTTGTGGAATCGTTGCTTGAGATGGGTGCAAAGGTCACGGACGTTGCATCGGATGACTGGACTGCTCTTCATGCCGCTGCGGCAAACGGTCATCTTGAGGTCGTTGAGTCGCTACTGAAGCACGGTGCATGCGTCACAGCTGTCGACAAAGATGGTTGGTCAGTTGTTCATTTAGCAGCAGCGAACGGTCATTCTCAGGTCGTCCAGCTCTTACTTGAGAATGGCGCAGATTTGTCTGTTGCAAACATCTACGGCGGGACTCCGCTATGCTCAGCAGCAGTCAATGGCCACGTAGAGGTTGTCCAGCCCCTTCTGCAGAGATGAGCCTACACAGCCAGCAAGGGCCTGACTCCTGTGTGCGAGACATTCGCAAACATGTTTGCTTTCACGGGGCTCACTGACTCTCTGCGCTTCCTTGCTGAACACCACGACGTGAATCTGCACCAGACGGATACCCACGCGCGTACGCTCCTGAATCTTGCCGTAAGAGGGGGATGCGTAGATACGTTCGGCTTTTTTGCTGCCCAAAATCTGGACATGGCTGCTTTAGACGCCAAAGGAGACAGCGTCGTGAGTTTTGCAGCTTCGGGAGGCTCCAGAGAGATTCTCGAGCTAGCGCTAACTCACGACGTCGCACATCTGGAAGAAAGTTGGTCTCCTCTGCATTGGGCTTGTAGAGCGGGGAATGCTGATGTCGCAGAGTCATTCATCGCGCGAAATGTGAGAGGAAGAGGTGTCGCTGTGCCAGAGATCCAAGGCGAGTGGACGCCTCTCGCCATCGCGATCTTTCAGGGTCACAGAGAGATGATTCAGAAGCTATCTGCAACGAGTCAGGCAGCGCTCGGCTTCGAGGTGGTAAATGCGTGCCCGGCGGACGAACGACAAGGCAGCTTTATATGCGATGCATTCTTCCACGTAAGTGCAAAATATCATAGGTACGGAAGACTACTGAAATCGCTCCAGGAGATATATGGACCGCGCTTCCACTGCCGCAAATGCCCCAATACCGATTATTGTTTCATGTGTAAGTTCTTGTTGGAACACTTACACGAAGGTCACGGCTGGAAACGGATCAATGTTTATAACCCAGAAGATCAACGACGTTTGCTACTTGACACACAGGTCAAGTAAGCCGGTGAAGCTGAGCAGACTGCGTTTGGTGACTACCTAGTACATGGTACCCTACTTCAGGGACTACTGCGCCGCGGCGTTACAGCACTTCCAGCTTCGCTTCCACTATCTGGGTTTCTTTTGAGCAAGGGTATCTGTGATTGACCAAGTACGCTGGAATTGTGAAGAAATGACATGACAAGGGGTCAATGGACGGGTACTGTGACTGAGGCTTCGTGTCCCTGTATTGATGCTTCATGCAAGAAGTCCAGCGCGCTAGTTCAGCAACAGCAAGAGACAGCGGTCTCATGTTCTTACTTACGGTGCCCGATAAATACTGGATTAACAGAATTCGCATCTACAATGATCCTTGTTCAGTTGTCACGGGTTGTGTCGAGTTCGAGCTTCGCATTATCCTGATCAGGACCCAAGTTGTACGTCAAAGATATCACAATCGCGCTCTGTGTATGTCTCCCCTCTAACCAATCTGGGATAGGATATGTTGCATCCGGTTCGCTCAGCGCCCGCGCGGGTCCCTGTCAGAATTGTTATGACACCGCAAGTCCAGTAAGGCTTGCGTTCCGGGTGCGCTTTTCCATGTCGCAAAGCGGGGATGCTGAAGGGCAGACTCGTCTTCTTCCCATCAGTCGTTGAATTCGCACTGATAGGGACGAAGATGCCACCGAATTCCGCTTCTTCGCTCAGAATGTGAATGTGCACTGATATGTCGCACCGTTGGATCGTCGGCACATCGATGAGAGACAGAACCAGCACGCATGGACACGGAGAGTGGACGATAGCGCCAATTCGCAATCAGCAGCAGCAAATCTGATTAGACCTTGAGCTACAGACAATGCCGCCCTGAGCGATCGATCGATCTCCTTTGCATGAACGCAATGGCCGGACCTGAAGCGCTTCGCAAGATTTCCACATCTTGTCCTGACTCTTCTGCAAAGACTCATATGTGACGAGTCGCTTTCTACTTTAGAGGATAGGAGACAACAGCGGTTCACGGGAGCGTGCGCAGCGTAGCGGCGGGTATGGCTACTTCGCCCGGGGCGCAGCCACTCCATGGTAACAGCATATCCGACGTTTGTTTGCCGTAATGCTGAGTGACGCATCGCCGGTGAATATTTTATGCTTCTCGGCAAGTAGATCATACTTCGAGTCCGTGGACTTATCTGTGTCTGCAGGACACGAGATGACACTTCCGCGTTCCGCTGGGGAGGTTCTGGGGATGGTCTTTTCAGCCAGTTCGTGACGCGACCATCTCGCAAGGCGAACGCCAGTGCTGCCAGTGCAACATTTTGAGGCAGCTGATGATCGGGTTGGGAAATATCATTGTGCTCAGGCACGTTTCCCAGCTGTCTACTGGCTGTCGTGACCTGCGAGGGCTGACGAGGCCGGCGTGGGGAAAGGACTGCTGAATATGCTCTGAGTGAGTCTGTCTCGATGTCACCATCGTAGACTTTCTGTATGCACGCCCTCAAACGCAAAGCTTGTGTCGCGTAGGACGCCACGGCACAGCTACCGCGCGCGCAGCGTTGATTGTGGATGGATCAATGTAGACACGACCTAGGAGGAGAATGGTCAGTAATTGCACATCGGCAGTGGCGACGCGACATCGCGTGATATTGCGTTCTTCGTGGCCAAGGTAGTTATCAGGACAGCTGGAAGCCGCATGTCCGATGGCGACGCTCTGCTTCGGCCGCGCGTGACGTCACAGTTCGCGTGTCGATATTAGGTAGACCAATTACCCATGCCTGATCTTTAGGACATGTACGCAATAAGGAGAACGAAAACATGGGTTACTGACCTCCGAGGTCGAGAAGCAAATATACGAGATTGTATTCAACGTATGACGTTTTTCGACGTATTGAGCATACATTTGATGTTTGTTTACGAGTAGCCCTTGGCGCAGACGAACGATTCAAAGTTACTGTGGAGAGACTGGTATGAACAACATCACAGCTTCGAGCCGCGTTCCTTATCGACACTCTCTCTCAAAACACGCTTCAAGATCTTCCCGCTCGGACTCTTTGGTATCACGTCCAGAAACCGGACTCCTCCGCTCAGCCACTTGTAACGCGCTAGCTTGCCCTCGATCCACTTCTCGACATCAGTTTCGTTCACCTCAGCGTCTTCTTTCTTCACAACATACGCCCTCGGCCGCTCATCGCCGTCAGCACCTTTGACACCAATCACCGCCGCATCTGCAATACCCGCATGCTCAAGCAACACACCCTCGACTTCCTTAGGTGCGACCTGAAAACCACGGACCTTGATCATCTCTTTCTTCCGATCGACGATGTACCACAACCCTGTTTTCGAGTTCCGATACAGTATATCACCCGTCCGCAGATACCCGTCCGCATCAAAGTCGCGCTCCCTCGGCACGCCGACATACCCCTCCGTAATACTCGGACCACGGATCGCCAGTTCACCAGGCCGACTATAGTCCTGCAGCTCCTTGCCGCTGTCATCAAGTAGCTTGACATCGAGGTTCGGCAGGAAGCGACCGACGGAGCCCGTGTCATCGTTTTCAGGGTACAGAAGTAGTGATGCAAAGCAAGACGTCTCAGTCATGCCCATGACCTGTGTGAACGGGCTGTCTTCTGGCATTAAGTCCTGGAACTTGGACTGTGTGACGGCGTCGAGCGGTGCGGCGCCGCCGTAGGCGAGGCGAACAGACTTCAACAGCTCGCGCTTTTTGGAGGTTGGTATGGGGTGCGCGAGCAGCGAGATGACTTGCGGCGGTACAAGAGTAAGATCAGTGATGTTGTGCTTGGCGCACATCTCGAAGAACGTGCCTGGGTCGTAGCGGCGCATGATGACTTGCGGGTGTCCAGATCGAAGCGGGGAGATATGCGTTGATGGTGCAGTGGCGGCGTGGAACATAGGCAACGCGATCAAGCGCTTCAAGACATACGGGCGTGGGGGGTGCTCAAATGCAAGGGTGTGTTGCGCGACAAGATTATAGTGCGAGAGCTTTGTGAGCTTAGGTAGGCCGGTGGTGCCGGAGGAAAAGAACAAGAATGCAACCGTGGCTCGGGAAATGGCCTCCGAGTCAAAACGCAACCAGTCTGATTCGCCGTGGTGGAGGAGCGTCCGCCAGGAAGAATGACCGGCAATGATTTGTTCTGGTGGATTGTGTAGGGTACGAACGGGCGGCGAATCGAAGGCCAGGGTACTGGAGAGAGAAAAACCATAGCCCTTGGCTGCAGAGATAAAGCCCTCACTCAGGACCTCTGGGTCGCAGATCACTAGTTTGGGTGCACAGCTTCGAAACGCATGTCCGAGCTGATAGTGTCAGCGTCAAGTATTGGCAGCATGATTCATCGACGAACCTCGTATGCTGTGTAGGCAGGATTGGATCCAGTATAGATGGCACCACAACCTATGATACCGAGCACGAGAATCAGGTAATAGATGCTGTTGAAGGCATGCACCAACACTGTGTCTCCCTTCCGTACACCAGCGTGCTGGAGCCCGGCAATCAGCTGTCGAATCAGCACTTTCGCTTGTGTCGCGGAGATCGAGTTGTAAGCATCGTAGGCATCAATGTAAACCTTCGTAGGTCAGTCGAGCGCATCTATCAAGGAACCAAGATCTTTTACGGGGATGTTATGGTCGAACTGGGGATCATCGTAGGTCCAGGAGAGAATGTCCTTGTTGGGTATTTGGACATGCGTCTCGGTGAG
Source organism: Didymella glomerata (assembly GCA_030271015.1). Classification (NCBI taxonomy): domain Eukaryota; kingdom Fungi; phylum Ascomycota; class Dothideomycetes; order Pleosporales; family Didymellaceae; genus Didymella; species Didymella glomerata. The sequence continues at coordinate 1,347,061 of JAJOHN010000010.1, forward strand.
CAGAGGCATGTTGAAGTCTGGTCGCTACTTTGTGGCACTGTTCACCCAATCTCGAGCAGCGCGTAGTGGTTTTGTATCTGCATGTCCACCCTGATCAGCTTACTATGTTCGGCAGTGGGGATGATCCTCAGGTCGTCAGCCCTATGCCGGTGCAGGTACTATCTCCGAGATTAGAACTTTAATCGTGGAGCATGAAGCGTCAGCAAGCTTTATCACGGAATGCTTTTGGGTCACAGGACAGGGTAGACATGGGGCCTGATGGAGCTGGTGAGCTGGACGGCAACTCGGTAACTCGTCAAGATGGCTCAGCCTTTTATTGGTGACATGGATGAGCTGGCTGAGCTCAAGGTTTCCCTAAGTCAAACGACGAAGGCGTGCATCTGCTAACGGGAGGGATCCGGTCGTTGTTCAGGTAGAAAACATCTGCAGGGCCAAGAGCAGCATTGGCGTGGGTGTTGACGTCGAGCCCTTCGATGTTCGTCAACGATACTGCAGTTGGCGTGGCCTTCGAGGGCAAACACAGAAAGCGACGTCATAGCTTCCCGCGCGAGGCAACCCGAGAGCTTTGAGCTTGCAACCTGAGCTTCACCACCACCACACAATATTACAACGATATTCCGGCCCACTTTCGCGATTCCAAGCACAACAGGGTCTCAGGCATATTTCAAATACTCGCGAACACTCCGGAGCTCTTGCGCGCACTGCCCGCCTCGGTCGCCGCCTCAACGGCCCCGTGCCCTCCCATTTGCTGGGTGTCAGCTACGACGCGCCTTCCTGCTCTACTCAACCGCTTTACGATTTTCCTTCGACCATGGCCTCGCCGTTGCGCACCGCTGCCCTGACGCCTTCGACTGCGTTCAGCGCCAGGCTGTCCTCTAGCCGCTACCTTACATTCGCCTCGTCAAGTACTTCGCGGAGCGTTGGGGTCAGTGGCGCTATTTCATCAGGTCATGCGCTGTGTTCCGAGACTTCCAAGCTCAGTCTGGTCTTTGCATGATTGTCGACACGGATGAACGACCTCTCAGCCTTGACCTTGGGAATACAGGTTGCGTCGACTGCTAAGCGACATGGCATTGGATGCGCACAACTCAGACTTGACGTGAAGCATACTTTTCGGCCGCTGTGCGATTTGACTGGCTGCCATATCCTAGGATTGCCTCCCAGGCACGCACCTTTACCTATTCAGGAGGGTTCGGTAGGTATGTCCGGTTGTGTTGCTGACCAGAGTGTATTTAGTCCTGGCCTTCTATCTGACGACCGATCTCGACGTCAACCGCACACGCCTATACTCAATCACTCATTCGCAGGCGCGCACATGCTCAACACCATCCACGGGCATATCTTTCACACGTCGCTGATCCGCGTGTCTTCACCGAGAGCTCGCGTATGTATGGGAGCCACGACCGGCCCGTCGCGCTGGGAGCAGATTGCCGTCCACCTCAATGTGTCGGATTGAACACAAGCCCGACGCGATCGCACCACATTCAGCGCTCGGCGCCAGCGAATACAAGCATCGGGAGCTAGGCCCACAAGTACTCCACCCACGATTGCCGGCACAGACCGCGACTGCGAGAAATACAAGAGTGCTAGAGCGGAACTAAGTAGCGCTTTACGAGGATCCATACCTCCGCTTCTACTCGCATGTTTCACCGGCACACATCCAAGCACAAAGCTTTGCCCGGATACATGGCTGTCGCGCCGTCAATTCGCTCTGTAAACGCTGCCCTTGATGAGTCCCTTCATTTAGACCACCGCTGGCATCTCGATACTCGCTCCAGCTGTCTTGAATGCTGCCACAACCTTCTTATCTGCCTCATGGTTGTCGATGACACCCTTGAGCTCCTTAGACCTCAACGACCACTTCCTGCGCTGCTTCAGCCCTACCGCCTTTGCCTTGACCAGCTGCTCTTCCCTCTCGGCGCCACGCCTTGATTTTGCATCTGTTTATCTCTATCAGTCTTGGCCTTCTCGCTTGCTGACTTTAGGGTTGTCTGTTTCGAGCGCGTCTTTCATCGGCCTTCTTCTTCGCGTCCTTCTCCTTTGCGATCTGCCCTCTTCAGAAGAGAAGCATTCAGTAGCTTTCATGCTAAGATAATATGATCTTTACATCCACATCGATTTGATGACTTCGTCCTTCCATAGAATTTGTCCTGCATTCTCGTGAGGGCTCGAATTTGTCACAGTCCTTGATATCCATGCCATATATTCGAGTGATTGAACACATCTGGCAATGGCAATGCATGGGGCATTGGTGCTTGTGCTGCTACCATCGCTTTGGCATGGACTGTGTCAATGTACCGGTAGTAATTCCTTGGTTCGGGGTCCGAAACTAGAAGCTCAACTATTCATGCCATCAATGGCAGATCTACACTGAGATGTTTCACAACTCCGCGAGGCCTCTAAGAGCGAGTCAAAGTCTGCCGAAAATTTTGGACCTGTACTCACACGACAAGAGCCACAATAGTTCGTAGGGTGTTATCCCACGCAATCTGGCCTAGCGTAAGCAGCGCAGCCAATTGACACTTGTCGCAACGAGACTTGCCTATATGGATCTACTAGCTGACGAAGCAACAGGTAATTCAGTGTTCATCTGCTCTGTAGTAACACCATATCTCTATCAAGGTCTCACCTCACCACTAAAGGCAGACAGCACAGACCCCCACCCTATCTCCACCTCACGAACCCACTTCTTCCTCAACCTGAGAATGGACGACCTAGCCCAAACCCGCGACATCCTCGAAAGAAACCCAGGCCTGAAATAGGGCGTCATTATCTATTCCTGCACCTACGAGTCTGACTCAGACTGGGCGCGTTTCATGGGCTTACTGAACACGCGCGTGCGCCCCAATCTAGAAGGAGAAAGCAATTTGGATCTGCTCGACCGGCTTGACTGGTGCGTCCAGGATGACCGCGACGTGCTGGACGGCGCGAGTACAGGGCAAGTTCGCACGCGAGTTAGCAGAACACAATTTCCTTGTAGACTAGCTGCTAATCCGCACAGTGAGTTTGCGAACTGAATAAGCGGGTGTGAAGAAGAGGGTGATTTTCTCGGTACGACGCGGTTTAGGGTTAGGCCTGCGCTATGGTGACGCAGTTCCAACTCGAGCTTATATTGAAGGGGCCGCCGGCGGACGACTTCGATGCGAGTGGAGCGGGCTTCTTGACGCTGTTGTCGCTTGACGAGGATGAGGACTCACAGCTTGTGGGGTTGTCGTATCTAGTGCCGAGGATTTATGCGCTGTTGGAAGGGCCTGGCTAGGAGAATTGTTAAAGATGGGATTGCTACTCCGTAGGGACCGACGAGAGGGTGGCCGAAACGATGCGTACTTCATTGCGGGCTTGCGAACGAAAGGTCTCGAGGCTCGACTGGAGTTTGGAAGATGGTCCGCGAAAGTGTAAAACAGAGGGAGGAACCATTGGAAGATGTACGGCAGCCCAAATGGGCTCGGATGTTGGCGTAAATCGTCGACTCGGACAATAATGTCCGCACCAGTTGATGCACTTTGCTCTCGCGACGGTGCCGGGGTGGCGGATCAAGCTTTGTGTGGTGGATGTGTGGTGGAGCAGCTTGGTGGGGTTGCTCGGACGTGGGGACAAGCGTGCAGACCTGGAACATCATTTAAAGCATGGCCATCACCGACCAGCAGGCTGCGGAAGGCCTGTTTTTTTTTTTTTTTTTTTTTTGGATGCACCAGATGATTCTACAGCCGGGAAGGTGAGAAAAGGTGCTGGAGGCTGTTGAGATACCGGCCAATCGAGACCTGGCATGTGCGCAAGTAAGGCGTTCTCGACAAGACACAGAAAACCGCTCTGCTGTCAACAATCTCGTCGTGCGACATGCTCTCAACTTCTTCGCCGCAGCAGCCAGCCTGCGAGAGCCGGCGTACATGTCGAATAAAGCGCTGGCCCAAGTAAAGACTATCGAGTTCCGGTATCGTATTCGAAGCCGGAAAGCGGATAGCCAAGGCTGCCGAAGACGCCGAGGACGCGTTTCACATCAAGCTCGCTCTGCGTTCTGATCGTGACGAACGTCGTTCGAGGAACACCTTAGCGCTCAACCCAGATCTTGGAAACCACCCAGAACCACCGCGCATAAAGAGATGGAAGAGGAACAGATCCGCGAATTGACAAAACTGCGTCCCTGTGGACGACTCGAGACTTACAGCACTTCAAGACATGACCTTGGCATCTATCACAATGTTGCGTTGACCACGACATATTCCTCGACAGACCCGCAAACCCGCGATCTGCGCGGCATCGTGTTTGATGCACTGCACTATACCATTACGAAGCACGCCTGTCTGAGCGCCGTTACCGTCGACGAAGGCGAAGAGTACCCTCATGTCAAATTTGCACGCCTGCCGTCGATCAATCTGGACGACGCTGTGGAGTTCCGACAACGACAGGCACCATTGCCGGCTGACGGACAGTCGGACGAAGAGCTAGACGCACTGCTAACGGAGCAGCACAACCGCGGCTTCAAACAGCACCTTGGAAAGAAGCCTTCCTGGCGACTCGTCATAATGACAGAGCTTTCGAGACCAGCATTCACCGCGTCTTGGATTTTCCACCATGCACCGGTAGACGGGACGTCAGCTCTACTCTTCCATGATACCTTCTTGGCGGGCCTAAGATCGGCTTCGAAGATTGACGGACATGGTCCGATTGTGCGACCGCCTGACACGCCCCTACAGCCTCCACTCGAAGATCTGCACCCCATGAATCTGTCGTGGAGATTTCTGCTACGAGCCCTTTGGCACGAATATGCTCCTGCTCTATTTCACAGGAAATCAGACGTCGTCTGGACGGGGAGCCGCGTCTTCTCGAGCAGGCAGTCAACCCCAAAGTGCTGCTTTCGCACATTTGTCCTCTCCAGCCATATCACCCAGAGATTGGTGCAGGTATGCCGCCGAGAAAGGACAAGTGTGACTGCCACGTTGCAGTGCCTGTTTGCTGCCTCACTGTTTGCGATCCCTACCGTCGCCAACTACGACAGGCTCAAGATGACGGGACCAGTTTCCATGAGGCGATTCTTACAGATTCCGAAAGACCAAATGATGAACGCCGTCACGCAATATCAATATACACACGACCGATCCGCCTTCGAGTCTCACAAGAAGATAGCAGAAGGAGCAGAGGTAACCGGGATGGAGTACTTTTCCTGGGAGGAAGCTCGAAACGCCAAATCCGCCATCGACGCAGAAGTCGCCAAGAAAGGCCGCGACAATCCCGCGTCCCTTCTGAGATATGTCCCCAACTTGCATGACTTCTTTACCTCAAAATTCGGCAAACCACGAGACTCGACTGCAGAGGTTTCCAATATCGGCGTGTACACAACAAGCGACGTGAGCATCACGAAGAGCATTGCTGCGGACGCAGCGCAGGGATGGGGCATCGGGAGGATGACGTTCAGTCAATGCCCCAATCTGACCGGTTCGGCGTTTGGCATCAATGTTGTTACTGGCGGCGACGGCAACATGACTGTGAACCTCTGTTGGGGCGAAGATGCTGTCCCGGAGTCGATGATAACGGTACTTGCGGAGGATGTTGAGCGCAGTGTGTTGGTCCTAACAACTTGACCTAGGCGACTCGACGTGTATATGATAGGCCTGGAACGCTCGAACATCATTTCTAGTCTGCGCTACCCTCAGCCAGCACTCTGTAGAACACGATTCCTTGTATGCGCTACACGATGCTCATGCTGTTCTGATGGCAAAGAGGGCGCAAACCCACAAGCTGGCTGTGCATCGCATTTGCGCGAACGAATTGACAGGTATTCATTGCCAGACACGATGACGAGCGGCATCGACAGAGTCCTCGAGTTCCTTTCGCAGCAGCCACTACCTACACTAGTGAAGAATTCACGCTCTAACCGTATCTCATCTTGCAGTATCAGACTAATTGAATTTCGATTGCGGTCAAAGATGGTTCAACACTCGGACAAAATATCCGAGCAGAGCCTGGAAAAGCAGCGTTCGGTGATGGCTGTGTCCCGCTCAGACGGACACATTCCAAAGCTTTTATAATGCCCTCGACAGATTTCCGGAGGGGCTGCGGGGTCTGGGCCCTAGCATAAGAATCACTAGAGCGCAATAGCTCGTTGGTTTAGGGCTAGGGTGGGTCAAGTCCTTTGTCTCATTTATTAGCCTCTGGAACAATCTACCTCCGCCTAGCAGCCAAGATATATTGTTGGCCGCCGCCCTTCTCGCTGCGATTGCGGTGCAACGCTCGCGATAGCAAAAATGCGACACTCGAACTCATGTACCGCTTTCATGACAAGCGTGCATGCCGTCATGAAGGCGTCTTTGGCCGACTCTTTGCCCGCCTTGATCCCTAATGGAGACGTTCGCACCTCCCAGGCCCTCGACGAGCGAGCATTGTGGTGTCATGAGTAACTCGAAAGAGCCAGGCGCACTGGGACAGGTACGCGTGCGACTCTTCTCGGCTCAGCGTCCTACAAACAAAGGTTGAGATCTTGAAAATTAGTGCGATCCATTGTCTCAGTATACCAATCACGACTCCTCTCGCTAATCAGGCGGCAATGTTCAAATGTTACAACAAGCAGAGCGAAAGGGTTCTTTGCAGATCGAGACTGACGTACAGATGTCCCGTGAAGGGACTTAAATGAAGTCAGCTGCCGCATTCTGAACTATACATCCCCCATCTTGCACACTCCATCCATTATGCAGCTCATAAATATACCCCTTCTGGTGGTACTCCAACAGTCTATAGGGCAGGTATTTGCCCAGATCGATTTGGGAACCGCTGCTCCTTTCGGTGTCGTTGCCAGCTCCGCTATTTCGAACACAGGCGCTACCATTGTCACTGGTAATCTCGGTCTGTCGCCCAATACAGAAAGTTCCATCACCGGCTTTCCTCCGGGTCTTTCTGGTACTGTCTACGCCGGAAATGCAGTCGCCGACCAAGCACGTCAGGATGCTCAAACGGCATACAACACTGCCGGCTCACTGGCATCGACTTCACAGATAGCTGGCGCAGATCTAGGCGGACAGACTTTAGTGGCTGGCGTTTATACGTCCGCCTCAGCAGTCGGCCTTACTGGAACGCTCACTCTCGACGGTCAAAACGATGCAAACTCCCTGTTTGTTTTCCAAGTAGGCTCTACGCTCACGACCGCTTCGTCAGCGGCCGTCGTTCTCATCAATGGTGCCCGCGCCTGTAATGTTTTCTTCCAGGTTGGATCCTCAGCTACACTGGGGAGCTCGACGATATTCAACGGTAACATCCTTGCTCTGACCTCGATCTCTCTGCTTGATGACGTCAGTGTCACTGGTGGCCTATACGCACTCAATGGCGCAGTCACTTTGATCAACGATCAAGTCGTGTCACAGCAGGAGTGCGCCGCAATCACAACAAGCATCGTTACAGCAGATTCCAGCACCGAAGTATCACAGCTGCCCACGATCGCTTCAACCGACATTCAGACAACTGTACCAGACGACATACCCACATCGATTCCAGATGTGACAACTTCGCCTCTGTTGCCAACGACAGTGACGCCGGCACCATCAACAACTATGTCCATAGTGACAGTGACACCAGACCAACCTGACCAACCTGATATTCCAGATACTCCTGATGTTCCCATCCTCGATGTTCCCATCACCGAATCACTATCCAGTCTCACGCAATCAAGCACATTGAATACCCTCACCAGCTCAACCACACCTGGTGTCACGCAACCAAGCACATCAAATACTCTCACCATTTCAACCACACCCAGAATTCCCAACATACCATCGACCACGACTTCTTCGGGCGTGGTCGTGGTAGTGACATCATCTACGCCAGTCATCTCGGCCACTACCTCTAGGGTAGTTACAACGGTCAGTATCTCCACGTCACCAGAAACGAAAACCACAACGTCGGCAAGGTCGTCAGATACTACCACCTTCTCAACCAGGTCTTCCATAACGGACAGTACCTTGTCCAAGACCGCCAGTACAACAACAAGAACCAGCACCTTCACTTATGCGACATCCTCAACTCGCCGTTCGCGGTCGAGCCGCACTGTTCAATCGACATACTCCATCAGCTTACCCACTCCTACTGTAACTATTGGAAGCCAGTATTACCGCATCTACACGTCGCCTGCATCCTACAAGTCCACTACACACACAAGATCGAGCGCGGGCACACAATCGTACCACACGAACGTCACAACGAGTGGTCCAACCCACCCTACCTATCCGGCTGCCAGAACGACCGAGATACACGGCACCCCTTGCACAACACTTACCTACTATGAGCCAACCTGCGCCTGCACTCAAACCACCATTGTGCCAGTCGCATACACGCCCGGCCCAACCACACCTGGTCCAACCTTCACCCCGGCAACCGTGACGACAGTCAGCGGTATAGCTTGTACGACAGCATGGTATTACGAGCAATCATGCGACTGCGTTCTGACTACTCACGTACCACTCGAAATCGTAACCGAGACGGCGAGCATACATACTATTATCAGCAGTGTTCCATATGTGACATCGAAGCACTATGAGACGGGCTGCGGATGCGTCAAGACAGCGACGGTGCCAGTTCGGATCGCTAGCGCGTTACCTGTTGTGAACTCTGCAACAGATTGTGAAATGCCTCGCGATGTTCTGTAAGTACAATACTCGGCCTGGCTACTTGAACTTGTCCTAACAATCTGCAGATATTCGTGCGTGGCTGCCTGTTTGAGTGCTCCTACCGCTGCTTGAGATCTTGGCATGTTGCCCCGCAGCAGTGTGAACATCTTCTTTTTGGTTTTCTTCTGGTTATCTATCAACTTATGAGACATGAATCCACCTTTACATCACATATGTTTCTTGTGGCGTGTCCAAATAATGGAAGTATAATAAGTCATCTGTATTCTTAACTCGACGACTGGAGGCTACCGACTTGCTCGAACCTACTTACCTTGCTAAGGGGTCATGTATGCTCTTATAGCTCTTCTTTGCCGGCTGCTGTACTAGATCACCTGAGTCGTACTCTGTGCCTATTACATCGCTCGACCAAACACTGCTATACTACTACTTGAATAAAAGATCCTCTTATGATATCCGAGTATTACTCCCTTATCATCGCGCTAAGGGGAGATTGAGGAGAGCACCTCTGTTGTAATCCTTCACGTTCACTCGCTTAGTGAGAGCTTCCTTAGTTGTACTGTGAGAGTAGCTGGAGTAGGCTGCAACGAAGGTTATTACTCGGTGCAGGTTACTGCGCCTGTAATGTCCCGGGTGCGGCAACTCAAGCCTCGAACCTCTTCTTGCCTAATCCTACCCGCAGAACGACAATAGATTATGCATATATGACTGATTATTTGCTTGTATTCAAGAACTCTTACTTAAAGTGCGGGCACTAGCTTCGCACGAAGTGCTGTCGTTAACCTTTATGTACAAGGACAACGTTCTTAAATCTCCGCGTTCAACTTCGGCCAGGGCCTCGTCACAATCTCCAAAGGCTTGTGCGACTTCTGAAGCCTACATAGGAAAGCCGCCATAGACACTACGAGTCCAAGGACAGCAAGTCCAATGGCTGTGTACATCGCTCCTCGGTACCCTAACTCTTTTTCAGCGCCTCCATGGCTGACGTTGACTTCCACTGTACTGGCGAACCCCAAACCAATGGAGATACTGTAGTTGACGACGGTATTAATGAGACTCGCTGCTACACCTTGCTGTTCTACAGGAAGAGTGTCAGACAAGACGAGTGTCGCTGCCGGGAAACTCATGTCCATACCCCAAGGCATGACCAACATAGCCACAAACAGCTGGCCCCAGTACACCTGGTTCGTCGGCCAAAAGGCTATCAGTATGTTACCAATAAGGAAGGCGATCATAGCCAACATCATGATGACTGTGGGGCCCAATCGATGCATAAGCAGACCCGTCGAGACCGAAGCCAGGCCGCCCGAAATGACACATGGCGAAAAATACGCGACTGCCAATAGTGGCGGCGACCCCCGAATCTCGAGGACGAATTGCCAGGTGTAGTAAAACCAGATACCAAAGCTAGCCCAGCCTCCAAAGATTGCGAGAACAATGAAGGCATGTGCACTGTTCAGTGCTTGGAACGGAATCAACGGTGCCGGCGCCCATTGCATCTCGATCCACGCGAAGGAAAGCATGCATGCCACCCCCAGTACCAGTGTTGTAATACATTCAGGGGACCCCCAGCCACTGATGGCCGCTTGGTTCCACGCAAAGTTGAATAGAACAAGGCCAAGAATTCCGGTAATGGCGCCATGAGCATCAAGCTCGATCAAGTGAGCCGAGAATGATTGGTGAGCCTTGCCGGACAGCCTGGGAGGAGGATCCGGAACGAAGAAATGAGTCAAGCCGATGGAGCATGAAACGGCAATACTAGACATATGTCAGTCTCGCAATAAGTGCCCAGTAGACTATTGAGCTTACCCGAACGACCAAAACGTCCAAGGCCACCACGCGAGATCGAAGATTCCAGCGAAGCAAGCGCCACCCACAACGCCTGACGGAGCTGTCGCAGCAAAAATCGCGAAGACCATCGATTTCCGCTCCCCAGGAGGATACGATGAGCCGAGAATAGCCAAAGCATTCGGTGAGCAAATTGCTGGGCCTATGCCAGCAAGCACTCGAGAGAAGATGAACAGAACCTTGTTTGACCACACCGCAAATCCCGAGACGACAGACCATACTGCGTACCAAGCGAAACCTATTATAAGAAGTTCCTTATACCCGTAGAGATCACCCAATCGGCCCGAGAAAAGAATGAATGTGCCCACCGTGAGACTGTAGCCGGCAATCAGCCAGGGAAGCTCGAGCGCATTTGTGATGTGAAGGCTGTCGCCGATGATGTGGATTATGGAGATTGTCTGACCGATTCCTGCTTCTTGTAGTCGTTAGGAGAACATCTTAGACGCTGAGAAGGCCAATAACTTACGGGCATAAAGTTGTGCTGTGCAGATTGTGGCCACGAAAATAACCTCTTGGAACAGTGACATATTCTGTGTGACTGGCGTTGGGTCTTTGTTGTCCATACTCTCAGGGTCCTCGTTCTGTCTTTCGCCTGTTGGATGTCCTCTGCCATGAGGCTCCTGATTGTGTGGCATAGCCGCGGATGGCGAGCGTCTGCCCTGATGCATCGGCCCCATGGGCGGACTCACTGGGGTACACATCCGGTGTTTTTTATCCAGCGATGACCTTTTTCCTGTGTTTTTAACACCGCAACAGGTTATTTTAACCTTTTAGTAGTGTACTTTACACGTTTTCTAGAAGTTTTACACAATTTGCAGTGTATTTTACCTAAAAAGACCTTTTTCCTGTGTTTATTTACCTAGATGCGGTGTTAATTTACCCAATCTGCAGTGTTTTTTACCCGATCTGGTACCTCAGTGACTTGAGGTCGTTCCGTGTCCTCCGTTCATAGACACTGTGGAAACGTTTCTTAGGCCCCGTTTTGATCAATCAGGTTATGCGATCCATGGACTATTTATTGTCGCTGCGACACATACAGTACTACTATTGCGCGATTTGTCATGTCGCAGCTCGTCACATGTGACGTCATATCAAGAAACTTCAGATTGATCACATATCAACGCAAGCGACGCGGTTGGGAACACCCATACTGGCAGGAATTTGTTTCTCCCTAATTGAGACTAGCTCATGCACTCAGCCGGGGCACATCGTTATGCATGGCAGCGTGAAGTTTCAATGACGCATTTGGGTAACAACTTGTCAGCGCGTCGCAGGTAATGAGGGTTTTCCCCCCGTTATAGTAATCTCTTGTCAGTATGTCCCAGCTTACACGCTTTGTGGTTTGCATCTGCTCATGGCTTTCCTCGACGTTAGAGTATTACGTGATCGCATAGCTTGGTATCTTAGAGTACATGATGTAGTGATATGCTGCTTGCATGTATGAGATATGCGCCTGCGTGTCGTATTCCACAATATTCCGAGCATTCCGAGCATCATATGAGTAGATACCGAACACGTCTCCGTAGTATTGGTGTTGGTGAAGTTGATTGTGAGCAACGTTTTAAGGGCTGGTTCTATCCAAGGATCCTCTCCCATCGTTTCCCATCGGACTGGAATCTTTCAAGATACCCGTCGCCTGCTGTTGGGGAGAATAGTCTCTCCATTGAGCTTCTGCCGGAATATTAGAGCTTATATGCGTTCGAATCAGATTGTCCATACGTATAGAGCACTGAACGGTACCGATAGGCCATTGCGGACCATCCCAGTCGTCCCAACCATCTTCGTATGATTTGATAGCGTCGTGTTCGGCCTTGAAGGCAAGTTCTTCGGCGGTGAGATCAGGCATCGTGTGTAGAGTTCCAAACTGTGCACACGATGTGTTGGAGATGAGAATTCACTGAGGAATGCAACGATGGGTTTTGATGCTGGGGGGCGGGAGTAGAGCAAGGCATACTCTGCTCTAAAAGCTTTCTTCTATATGCGAGCGATGACACGCCATGACGTTGGTATACACATGAGCCTGGAATAGGCACGCTAAACACTCGAGGTTTCGGCTTGACCGTAATCTGTGAAACGATAAGCTATTTAGCTACGAATAGGTCCAAGACAACAACACCTTTGTGAGACTCGGCCGCAGCTATCTGCGGGCAAGGGTAACAGTGTGCCCTCACACCAATGCGTTTTTACTAGCCAAGAAAACGTGATAAAGCGGTCGTAGCTGCGCTGCTCCACTGCGATCGTTTGTCCCTGTTCTCGAACGAAGAGATCAAAGCGCATAAGACGAGAATTAAAGATGAGTCATTGTGAGTATATACCTTGTATATTGTAAGACCTTTGCTTACGAATCAATACGAGCACGGGTCAGGGTATTAACATTCTGCCTGAGCAGTGCAAAAACCAACGAAGCACCATATCGCGTTGCCACTGTACTCGGTCGCGAGCGTACTTGAGGCTCCAGCGGCTGCTTTTGTATTGATAATTGTATAGGTATCGTCACTGACTGCGGTCCAACAAGTATCGGCCCTTCACAACTCCTTCGGCTCGAACCCCCCCCCCCCCCCCCCAAAAAGATTGCTCTAATTAGGAGATTGCGGTATTAGTGGCGGTTACGAACCCCAACATTCAAAGCTCGGAAAGAACCTCGTTCTTCAATTCTTCAAGTATGTCGTGCCTGTTCGGGACGGTGGACCGATACACTCGAAGTAGACACATAGCAAGCAAAGCTGAACTCCAAGTCCTGCTGTAGATAAGACTGTTTATTTTGAGAGTTACGTCACCCATCTACAGCTGCCTGTCGGGACGCGAGATTGTGGCACTGTCGGGACCGTGGTAATACCCCAAACACGTTTGCTCCATGTACCAGATCTCCAGATCATCGACACAATGCTGAAGAAAAAACGGGATCGCCATGCTCTCTGACGAAAGTACTCTGGTTCTCTATTACTACCATTACTCGGACGCTGACGCTTTTTATGAACTGCGATCTTTGATGATCGGGGAGTCTAGGAGATACTCGTCTCTTTCATGGAGGTTCACGCTGTGGTCCATGCAAAAAAATTCGAGGCATAAGATTGCATGAGTGCGTTCCCGCTGGCTCGTACAAAGACTCTTGATTGTTTTCGACGCCCTCAATCAGATCGGCATCGATAGCAGCACCATAGATATGATGACGACTATCTTGGAGCTCAAACGTTTATTTGAGCTCTCCGAGGCGCTCTCAAGAATGACTGTAATCCGTAATTGTTCGAATGGGAAATTGTGGACGACTCTGTACTCGTTGGTGTGTCAAACTTCGATGTAAGCTCTCCTATCTTCCCCATCATCAGCATCGTGTCGCGACAAAGCATGGAGTCAGTAGAAAGGCTTAGGGGGTCATATTGCCGACCAAGCGTGAGAAAACGATGCTGTAGACTCTGAACGGTCTATGAGCTTGCCAGTTCCGAGTTTTCAATGTTCTGCATGAGATGAACATGACTGTTGAATCCTTCTCTTGCAAGACCTTGCGCACGCGCTTGATTCTTTTACGCGACCTCTAACTTATCGTGTTGACGTCGAGGGTATAGTGTGTCTTTCTTCCTAACGGAGTTGTGTCAACCTCCGACTTCTCTGCACGAGCAGACGGCATCGGCTTCAAAAAGTGGGGTCGGCGGCTAGAACGCTAGACGTTTGCGGAGGATTGGAACAGCGGCAGATCTAGGCTCAATTTGTACAGGTCTGGCTCACTTGGATGGCGCTCATCTCACTCATTTAGAGCACCAGAGTGGCAATGGAATTGTAGTTAGTTCGCAAAGTCATTATCCGCATAATTTAGTTCAGTGTTGTGCGGAATGGAAGCTCGACGTCAGCTTCACATATGATAAGTGCGTCTAAGTGTACTCCTGAATCCAGCGACAATTTTTTTTGGGGAGGTACGGCATGCGCTTCGTGACATGTTGATGTTGACTAAATCTAAGATGCATACGCCACGTGTTGTAACGGGGACTAAGTAGGCCCCTGCTGAATGATAGCGCCTAGTGTCATAGCCGCACGTGAGTTGCGTGCCGCAGCCTTGTTGTTAGAACAACTCAAGCTGCAATATCCCACAGTGTGATAAACTGGGTCAAGCTCCTTGGTGTACATGCGCAGGAGCAATGTTGACGCATTCACGCGAGTCCGCCCCTAGCACGATGCATCTGGCCTCGATAGGAGTGGAAATAAAACCCGAAAGTTGCACAGCGCGCATGCTGGAAACTGGCGACTTGAGCATAAGCTTCTGCTCGGGCATTTCTTGTTCGCGTCGCCACTCTGTTAGTCAACATGACAGATTGCAATACGAGCTTATTGACACGTGCCTCCTGTGTCGTGTATGCCGCAAGCTGTAAAGTGCCATTGTGAAATAGGACTCCGTCTCGTTGGATCGACTGGAAGTTGAAAACAGATATAGATCTACAGGCTTCCGCTCGTAGGCGAGCGGCTGTATAATGTCCGGGGATCTTGGTGTGCATCGCTCATCTGTACCATATGCAATGTCGTGACCAAACGACAGTATGACGCAACAAATTGGAATTCGCTTCCATTTCAGGGACGCTTTTGTTGAGGGCCCTGAGCCTATCTTCTTGCGTAGCCAAGGTATTCAAGGCTCTGCACTCATCGAGGGCGCAGACAACTTTCAATTCGATACCGTAAAACTGATTTTAGAAGGTAAGTCAAGGAGAACTCGCGTTCCAAGGCTTCTCGCGAGACGTTGTTGAATACGGGTGCAGGGAAAGTTTCGAATTCGATTACGCATCGTCCATGCGACTCTTTAAGGCCATTAGAGTGGCGGTTCCGAAAGACTGCAAGTACCGTTGCTCTGGATATGTTCAACGGGATTGATAAGCTTAGGTCCTGAAGCTGACAGACATTCTCAGTCCCAGTGATGGGACGCGTGAGAGTCTGACTTCCGACAAATGGACCTTCCCTATCAGCTTCCGATTAGATAATGCTTGTAATGATGTCCCGTATTCAGATGCGCCATGGGAGTGTTGCAGCGACTATCTACCGTCCTCGATCGCCGTTGAATCTTCCCGAAGCAGAAACGAGGCGTCATCAGAGGTTTCGGAGGGTTCTTATACCGAATATACCATCCAATGCTGGATTTTACGTGAACCGTTGGTCTGCAAATCTGTTACTCAAAAGGTGAAGGTTTATGCCTCTATGGTATCCCCACCACCTCCCATCTGCCTAGAGGATTTCCCCGGCGAATATTTGTCTAAGCAAGAAAAAAGGTTGATTGGAACACTTGGACTTCCAGGCAAAGCGGTGTCCATAGAGGTCACTGAGCCCCCACCTGTTCAATTTAAACCAAATCGCACCGGCATTGCGGCGCATCTTCGTATGCACGTCCAGATAGGGAAAGAATTGGGCAAGCGTGCTCGTATGCCTCCGAGCTTCGACATCCGAATGTCTTGGGCTCTCAAAACACACAGCTTTGTATCGGTGGTAGAGCGACATAAGATGCCCACTGCGAGGGAAGCTCTACTGTCTCCCTTCCTGGAAGAGACCATTGCAGTCTCCGAAACGCGAAATTGGGTATTGAGCGTTGCAAATTGGCGGCAAGACTCTGGAAATCATTCTGCATGGGCGCAAGCAAAAGACATCCTGCTTCCTCTATCAGGAGACTCTTATCCCGTACCAAGTTTCTTTCATCCGAACATCACCAGACGGTACAGTCTCATCATCCATCTGGAGGCAACTGCCAAGCATCTGGGAAAAGCTTGTTTCGATCATGTGGTTCCAGTCCAGATTTTCTACGAGAGGCAGTCTTCATCCGGCCTCCAGTCTATTCAGGGGTTGGATGACGCACCGCGGTACGTCCCATAATCCAATCGAAGAAATGGAGTTTCAGAAGAAACACCACGATGTCTGAAGATGGGAGTTGCCTTGCATTCGCGGTCCCGATGCTGGAATGAACCCGATCTCGAACTCGCTGCCCAGGCAGAAGCGATGTTATGCCGCTGACAAGCTGTGCAGCACGCGGCGCAGATATCTGATTGGTATATTCGTCAGGGTATGAGCGGGTCCGAGAGTCAACTGAGTGGACGGTAAGAGGACTTCATATTCATGGTCCCTTCATGACCTCAGAACATTACAGAGACGCAACAACGTGCGTAGTCAATCAGACGGTAGTGAAGGCATTGTTCATTCATTCTTCGTCGTCTTCCTTCTTGTCGATCATCTTACTATTTGCTTCCACAGACGGTCCGGTACCTGCCACGTCTCTGACGTACCTCTGGATATATTCGTCGATTGCCTGAAAGCCACAAGATGCGTGCTCAAGTAAAGCATACTTGAGTGACAACATCTCTTCTCGCAACAGTTTGACCCTTTTCTTCAGGACTTCGTTTTCCGTCGTGAACTCTTCCGCTTGGGCTTTAAGACGCTTTGTAGCTTCGGCATCGCGTCTACGGTATCTCTGCGCCGCTATCCGGTTCTTCTCCAGCGTTGCTTCGTAGACGGGTTGAGTCTTGTGCGAGGGGAGTGGTTTTACTCTGGGCCTGCCTGGTCCTCGTTTTGCGGTTGCGAACTGAACGATGGGAGGGGGTGTTATAGCGCCAAGACTATACAGTCGTTGTTGTGATGATTGGTTAAGTCCTTCTTCCGGGCTACCAAATGCCGCGCGTGGATGTGACTGTGGCTGTAGCTGTTGTTGTTTTAGGTATGACCATTCAAAGTCATCACTAAACCGTAGTGGTTCTGGATATAGGGGTGTTTCAAACATCTGGAGGTCGTTTTGGTGGTAAGGAGAGCTTTCCGGATGCTCTAATGAGCAAGTGACGGCGGCATCAGCCAGGGGTGTTGGCGGCCGCTGTCCTCGCTGTCCTCCTCCAGACCACTGGAGCAGAATACACTCTTCAGTAGCCATTCCCAGGTAATTATCCAATGGAGGCTGAAATTGAGGCCCAGAGCTTTGATTGCGAAACTGAAAACGAGGACCAGTCTACTGACTCAAGCTTATCGAGAACTACCAGAGCCTGATCTTAAATCCTCTGTACTCACTCGTGATCTAATCCCCGGTCTGCGGGGAATAAACTTGAATTCGGCGAAGCGCATGCACATATGCAAGATTATTGCACTGCGTCTAAACTGTTTATGGCCCGGCTAACACCTATGTTCATCTGGACAGCGAAAAGGGCGCCTGGTGAAAGGCATCGTTTCGTAGAATCCGACGCTTATCGGCTCTGTACAAGGGCAATTTTTTAGTTACATGAGAAGCGCATGATGCTTCTGTAGCCTCAACCGAGGTCAAATCTGACTAACCTGCTTGATCTCGAAATGGTTGGCGACACTTTCCGAATTTGTTTAGATGGACGTCAAATCAGACAGGGGGTTTGATGTTTGGATCTCGCCTCTGCAAGAAGTCAGGAATGGTACCCAGAGGCTCTGGGTTGCAGCAAGGACTCCGTTGAGAAGGTAAAGAGCTGATACGTTCTACCGGATCGTCCATGCCAGTCCTAGGCTATCGCTGTGGATGACGGGGTCTTTCAAAGACTATGGCTGTCCGCTCTGCCGCAACAACGATCAGAAAACCAACTGACTCGACTAAAAAAATCTTTGGCTTGTGGTTCTGTGCAGTGCAGCTACGCAGCAATGATGGCCAAGCCCACAGAACTGAGCTGCAAACGGCAGAGCGTCCAGATGATGCGCAGTCTCTCACACTGGATTTTTCTGACAGTGAACGCATTATCCTCCGCAGTACCCAGGTTGATCTTTGGCTGGACGGTCTACGGCCAGGGTCTTTGGACTGTGGTTCCATGATCCACATTCGATCGGGCGCTCCGCGGTGCGGCCTTACCTCGGACTAGAATCTGATTATGACGTAAGTGCCTCGATATCGAGCGAGCTTTCAGATCTGAGTATTACTCCACACTCCGACTAATGCGTAGCATCTACCGCTAAACTCCTCTTGGAGTCAAGACTAGGGAGCTGTATGCACTCCCAAAAAATTAAATACACCTGCAGGACATGTTAGGACTCTACACAGGAACTTACTAACGCTTGTTCCTGCTTAGTTATCCTTCCTTTTACTCTTTCCTTTTCTTTGTTTCTTGGCAGAGGTTAGCCGCCAGGGTTAGGGTTAGGGTTAGGGTTAGGGTTAGGGTTAGGGTTAGGGTTAGGGTTAGGGTTAGGGTTAGGGTTAGGGTTAGGGTTAGG